>OX155677.1:8704784-9328277 GCA_944547425.1 Eupithecia centaureata | reverse complement strand
AGCCTGCTAAACTTATCAGTATAATTAGTTCTAAAGGCACTTGAGTCAGTCCTGGATTTGTAAACAGGCCGTATAGGCCGCGGCCTAGGGGCGGCGGCGTCCTAGGGGGGGCGGCAGATTTCAGAGGACGGTCACTCGATTGCAGACAATCAAATTGTATGTTTACCGGGGGGGGGGGGGGGGGGTGCGCAGCTAATAATGAAGGGCTCAGTACATGGCAGTACATGGGGCGGCGGGACAAAGTGGCCTACACTCATGAAAAATATTAATCCGGCACTGACTTGAGTTAGAAGTTTATCGCAAATTATAAATATTTACATACAAAGTCTTACTAACTCTAAAGCAACAATAAATAAAGTCCATATCTCGTCACCCCGGATCGTAGAATTAGCCCGTTTGATTAAGCTGGTTCCGCTTCTTTTATAGATTTATTACCCACCCGCCCCGACTTCGCACGGTTTTATTATACCTATAAACCTTCCTCTTGAATCACTACCTATTAAAAAAAACCGCATCAAAATCTGTTGCGTATTTTTAAAGATTTAAGCAGTCAAAGGGACATAGGGAAATAGGGACAGAAAAAGCGACTTTTTTTATACTATGTAGTGATAAATAATTATAGAATTGGCCGTTTTTTTATGGTATTTCACTTAACTAAGAATGTCTTATTATATTTACCTGCTAAAATGATCAACGAGTGGAAGGTCAACTGCATGATATGCATTTTGTCACCGCGACCGCTTTCGCTCCACTTCCACTAGTTGCCCGACATCGACAGTGGGATAAAAGACAAGAACTTTACTCCGACGTTTAACATTCTTCCTGTGACGTAAGTGATACGGATCCAGTGTCTTCCAGGAGATATATCTGGCAATGCCACCCGCCATACAAACTAAGACGAATTGTGACTTGAGGTGGGTACCTACTTATTTTAAGTCATAAACTCATTTATTTATGCATAATTAGTATATAATAAGTCATTTTATATGTGATTGGCTTTCCTTAAAAACAGCGTACAACATTTTTCTTAGGTATCTCCATATCCGCCTTCCGCGGGTACTAATTTAGGCATGAATCAGTAATTAGTTATCTTAGATGTTACCTGAGGTAGGTACCAAGCAACCGCATTGAATTTAGAATCTTAATTTCTTTATTCTCCATTTTTGGTCCTTCGTGCTGGATGCCTAAATTTGGGTCCAAAAAGCACAGATTTTAGTTTAAAACTAACGAATTTAAAGACAAGTAATAATTTATTTAATTGTTGCATATTATTAGGTATCGTCACGCAAATCTCACCTGCATTCACAATAAGGTAACCAACCTGTCTACCGGAGAGAAAATAGTTTTCTACGTTCGTTAATTCACAATTTTTATTAATAAATTTTTAATTTCAGATAAAATAATAGTGAATTTATATCAATGATCGAATTTATATTTATTGTCTCAAAATTATTTGTATTTCGCTAAATTGCATATTTTATCACTTTCATAACGCTTACCGTGAAAGGTTATACATAGGTTTCAAGTTTCAATTATTTATTACGAACATGTTGTTACATAAAGATCTTACAAAATATATTGATCAACATGAACCCTGCAAAACTACAACAATGGTGCTAAGCCTTCTAAGTGGCTACTTACTTACTCTACATAATATTTATTTACAAAGATAATTAAAACCTTGCAATAAAATGACATAACATGCACATATAAACATGAGTAGCAACTAAACTACGAACAAATAACAAGAAATACATAGTTAAGTATATAAACAAGGAACATAAATCCTACTAGGTACCTACATTTAAAAAATCTAATGGCCCCGTTTTGTAAACTGCCTAGGTATCTTTTCTACAAACGATTTTGTTGTTAAACGCCTGAATGAATAGAGGTATACAACATTTATAAAATTTTGAAGGGTTAGGTACGTAATAGACAGGGTCACTCCATAAAACACCTACCCACCTCAAAAATAATTGTATATTTTGCTAAAGGTACCTATTAAGTACTTACCTACATCTAGGAGACATTTTTGCTTATAGTGCTTTTTAACAAGAAGGCCATACCGTGGCCTCGGAAATGCTTTGCTAGGTCTTCAGAGTTATCGAATTGTTCTCTGCATATCTTGCACTGATTTTCCTTCGTAGGTTCAAGGGATATGTTACTGCTTTGATATTTCTCTAAGGCAATTTCATTGTAACATTGTTTATTTTTTGAAATATATTCTTCTGCATTTGATATGGCATGTTTCAACATCAAATGTGTCGCAAAAGATGGCTTTACGACGAAGCTTTGACCACATTCCATGCACTGGTAAGACATGCTAGGGTCCTTATGAATTAAAAAATGTGTTTCAAGCTTATCTTTGCTCTCGCAAGTTATTTCACATATTGTGCAATAGTTCTCCGGATAATTTATTTCTGGAACTGCCTGTTTAGACGATTCTCGCACACCTACTTTCGTTACTGGATTACGTTTCTTTGGCTTGACTTTTCTTTGAGTAGCGTTTCTTTGTCGCTTTTTCTTCATGTATTTAGTTACATCTATTTTCTCAAGAATCACTTTCAAATCCAAACATTTATGCATCTTGTGTTTTAAGTCATAGTGAATCTTAATATCTTCCCAATTTTGCGATATTTTTTCATTGCAATAAAGGCAAGTCAAAAGCGGTTCTGGGGCAAGGATAGTTTTAAAATTAGACTGCGACTTGGAACAGTGAAAAGGGCATTCACTGGGTAAAACGGATATTTCACTAAAGCTACATTTATACGTAAAGTTCCTCTTACACAGATCACATCGTTTAACCACCCGGTAAATTCGTTTTATGTCTCCTATGGTCCTTTTCACCACCATGCTTTGCATATTCTTAATTGCCTCTGTTTGAGACGTTTTATGTTTTTGATTATGGTGGTCTACCAATGCACAAACATCGCTGAAGGTAGATCCACAAGTCCAGCACGGGAATATCGGAATGCTCCCGGCATTTGTATGTGTGCGCAGGTGATTGTCAATGTTGCTTTGAACCACTAGTTTTCCTGGACATAGTTCACATTGAAAAAATATAAACGATTTCGCTTTTTCCACATGGGTTTCCGAATGTTTATTCATGGTTGCCTCAATGAAACATGCTACGACACATTGTGCGCATTTGTACACCTTTTTAAGGTGCTTCGCCTTCATGTGATCGAGAAAATCGTTGGGGTGGAAAAGATGCTCAGTAGTTGGAATAGGACATTTAAATCTAGTTGTTACCCTCATCATTTTAAAACCGTCACAGTCATGACAATAAGGGTATTTTCTCTTTTGGGCTGGCAAATGAATTCCACATTCCGGGCAAAAAAACGGAGGTTTACCCAAATGAAAACGCATGTGTGCTCTAAGACCGCACGTGGTGGGAAGTGCAAATAAACACACTGGGCAAGTGTAAACTTCGTTGGTGTATTGCATGTAATGACTCGCTCGGTCCCTGTAGTTGATGCCGGTGGGTGCAATGTATTGCTTATTACATTCATAGCAAGCATTTATTTTCTTTTTTGAAGGACTTGTCTCAGTAACATGTGGATTTACAACAGGATCCGGTAGAATCTCTATATCTCTATCTCTATTTTGCGGCCGTGTCGGTGGTGTCTTGAAGAAAATGAGGGGCAGAGGTTCTACTTTAATGTCGTGAACGTTGATTGTAGCTGTTTTAAAAGTGTGTGATCGAATATGATACAGTAGCTTGCATCTATTGAAATATAAATGTGTTTTATTGCAAAACCGACACATGTAAGTTATTTGCATTGATTTTCGAGCAAGGTGATCATTATAGCTGGACTCAAAGATAAACCTGTAAACAAAGAAACATTTTCTATTAGGTACTTCCATAACAACATTGCTATGTAGAAGATAAGATAATTGTTAGTGTTGTGTAGGTACCATCACATCAACGCTTACGTTTCCTGAAAACATTAGGTATATATGTGTAGGTACCTACCTACTTATTTGATGGGAACATGAAGTCGATACTGTACTTGCTTGAGTACTTGCGCCGTGCCGTCCCATCTTTTGTGGACGGGCTGGCTTGGCAGCAGATTTGGCTAAGAAACTCAAGTAGCGAAAAAATGAAGGTCACACGCACGATAGAGCCCACGCGTGTTGCTTTTATCAGAGCGTCTGGTCTAGACTTCTAGAACTGGTGAGACTTCTAGAACCTATCTGGCGCAGCGTCAAGATTTCCATCCAGCCAGCTTTACAAGGAAGCTTCCGATTGGTAGGTAGATATTGATACGGATCATTTAAGCTAAGTATATTTAAATAGTTTGCAGTCTCCAATTAGCTAAACTGTTTTAATTGAAATTACTATATAGTTCTAGCTTGTTTCTATTTTTAAATTTAATTTGGTAGAGTAGGTACCTACCTACCTACTAGGTACTCTATTCAGTTGTTAAAAGGTTGGCTTGACAGCCCCTTTTTTGTTCTAGGACTATAGGTATTAGGTATCTGTTCCAAATTTCAGCCCGAACCGTTCAGTAGGTAGTTATCCGTTCGTTAGCTTGAAGAGGTAAGAAACATAAATCCATCCAAACTTTCGCATCACTACATAGTATAAAATAAAGTCGCTTTTTCTGTCCCTATGTCATTATGTCCCTTTGAACGCTTAAATCTTTAAAACTAGGTACGTAACGGATTTTGATGCAGTTTTTTTTAATAGATAGGCTGATTCAAGAGGAAGGTTTATAAGTATAATAAAAACGTGCGAAGCCGGGGCGGGTCGCTAGTTTATAATGTAAGTGTGATTTGATTATACCTATTTGATCTCCTACCCGAGCGAAAGCGGAGTGGTTGCTATTTCACGCAAAAACAAGTAGGTAGTAACTGAATAGATTGGGCTGAAATTTTAAATAGACTTAGTTCTAGCCCTAGAAGAACACATAGGCTACCTTCTTTACTTTCATACCATAAATCGGGGATTTAAGTGAAAAGAAACCCATAGGATAGAAATAGCCTACAAATGTTTCTATAAACTATTCTAGAAACAACGCATGCGAAGCCGCGGGCAAACAAGTACCTGAATAAAAAATCAACAGGTAGGTACTCACTTGTCGCCACAATCAATGCAAGGAAAGATTTTATGGCCGTCGATTGGTGCTGGTACCTCATAGTTTGGGAAGCTTTTCGTAAACAGCACGTTCTTTATGCTCAGTTTATCCTCCATTTCCATAATCGTCCATCGAATTCTGAAAACAAAAATATCTGTTGATAGTCACAGGAATAGCGGATGTGCCGAAAAGGCCGCCCGCCCCTGCAGGGAACGAGATGAAAGTAGTTAAAGAAAAGACTAAAGAGTTGCTAAACTAGGAGTTTTAGTATTACCTATATACATACATACTAACTTATACCCGCGGCTTCCTTTGCGCAGGATAAGTAGGTATTTCAAGTACTATACTCGCGGTTTCCTGCGTAACTCCCGTTCCCGTGGGAATTCCGGGATAAAATATAGCCTATTAAATGATTTTCCCGACTAAGTACAATTTATCTCTGTGCCAAATTTCAACCAGATCCGTTCTGTAGTTTTTCGTAGCAGCGACTCACGGTTTCACCCACTTAGTTCCCGTTCCCGTGGGAATTCCGAGATAAAATGTACCTAGCCTTATGTGTTATTCCAGACTATAATCTATCTCTGTGCCAAATTTCATCCAGATCCGTTCAGTTTTTTTTTGCAAGAAAGAGTAACAAACGTCCATCCTTACAAAATTTTCTTTTATAATATTAGTAGCTTTTGGTCTGAAACTGCTAGCTAATAATTTTTTCGTCGCTTTTGTGTGATCTCGTAACGGTATCTCGGAAGTTTTGCAATCATTGCACTATATCACGTTTTGACTAGTATTTATATTCTCTTTGGACTAGATGTTGACTAGAATAAGATCGGAACTAGAAAATCGGGAACTAAGGAATTCAATCCCGCGAATGCGAATGGGATTCCGTATTTTTTTTTTGGGAAATGTGGGATTTATCGTACCGTAAAACAGTGCAACTTTGCCCAACTAATTTGACTTTGCCCACCAGGGTACTTTTTTTAAAAGTCTTAGTATTATCGAGAATGTTCTAGTAGCTTTTATTTCTTATTTATTGGTAGAATTCTGAATATGTCACTGACAGCACTAATTAACCGACTGTTGCTAATTTCACTTCAATTGACTGTCAGTTGATGTCAAAGTTGGTGGTGTTTTTGGCGGGCCAAATTTCGTGCGGAAAACTTTATTGAAAAACAGTCTTGCAGTTGCAGCAGGCAAGTAATTATTTTACCACTATAAGTTTATAACAAATAAACAATAACTGTCGAATATCTGACGCGAAACCTTTTTTAAACTCGAAAATATTCAGGTGGGCAATGTCAAATTACTTTTTCTGGAGTACTGTTTACGACTTTGCCCACCAAAATATTGTTGTCAGGGTTGTCACTCCGACATTAAATGAAAATTGATTTATGTATGTCCTATTATTAGTAGGTCGGTTGGTATCTATCTAACCACCTATTAGACGACCGTTGTGGCGCGTTGGGCGAAGGTCCGCCTGCGACGTTAGTTAGCGGGTTCGATTCCCGCCTCGGAACAAATTTGTGTACGATCTGCAGAAATTTGTTCCGTTATTCTGGGTGTTTTCTATGTATAATAAAAAATATCTATCTATGAAATGTATTGTATTAAGTATATTAGTCATCTAGTACCTATAACACAAGCTCTGCACAACATCATCTAGCCCCAAGCTAAGATGATGCTGTGTGGACTGTCCGGAATTATTTATATATTTATTTTATTATGAGAAAGTATTTAGTTTTCAGTATTTATTTATTTCAATTCCTCTTTATCAAATAATGTAATGAAAAATTTACCATTTCTACAGTTTTTTTGTATATTAATGCCTTAATTTGTTTTATAAGCTAAATGAAGTACTTACCTTATTATTAATAATTTTTTTTGTGTCAGATACTAATAACCAGCGTTAAGGTGAAAATTCTACCATGTTTTGTTAAAGCAAAAAAGCTATAATTAATGTAATGGTTATTTTCAGAATGAACAACAAAAAGTTAAAAAAAAAAGAAGAGTACCAGGGGCATAGAGAGAGAACATATAGAGACTATTCTGAGGATATGCTATGCATTAGCAGTAGAAATGGTCGAAAAAAAAACAATGTGACAACCCTAGCACATTTTTTTATTTGTATGAAAATTGTCCAAAAATTATTTGTGTCTTTGCCCACTCAATTTAGGCGATTAATTTGCTTGCTTGAACGTTTCATATTAAGATATAAAGTAACATTGATTACCCCTATTGCTTGTTCCTTAAATCTTGAGATCATACGGTCAAAAATACCGGAATTACGATTTTTTTTGCAAAATGGGCAAACTTGTAATTTTTTATTTTATTTGGCCCGCTCTCTAAATTATGATTTTTTACACATACCGTCCCATTTTATTCGATTTTTAATCTTTTATTTGCAAAGAACAGTATTTATTTATAATAATGTAGCGCAAACATAATTTGAATTATACATACTTTTTAAATTATCTAAAATTAAACCACTAAATCCAAGAAAATTGGGCAAAGTTGCACTGTTTTACTGTATAAAAAATGTGCGCAAGCGACGTTCTGTAATAATACGATTTTTCGTAAGTGCGTGCATTTATTTATTTATATGCCTATGGAAATAAATAAATAAATAATTTTATGAGTTCTAGATGATTATATTACTATTATTATAGTTTTAATTATACATAGAAAACACCCAGAACCTCAGAAAAAATATTTGCAGTACAAAATAACATTTGTCCCAATGTGGGAATCGAACCCACAACCACTAGGCGTCGCAGGCGGACCTGCGCTCGCCGAACCACATCATCGGTCGTCAATGGTGCATTACTTTTACTTTTTATATGTTGACAGAAACGGATATCGTTTAACCTCCTAGTCCTAAGCAGTGATTCTGAATGATAGCATTATTATTATTAGTTATGTTTAGTTGTTTTATAGGTAGGTACTAGGTACTTATAAGTTTTACGTCACACACAACTATCACTCAGGAATTTATCAATCCACCTCAGGATCAAAGTAGCAAAAGAATCAGCAAAATCGGTTAACGATTGTTGTGAATTTAGGTATACAAGAGTTTTAGTAGGTAAGTATGTATACTTAGTTATATAGGATTTTTTTGAAGTTCCGTAAATCCCTTAAATGGTTTGATCGCCAGATCACCATGATCCTGCAACCTTGCGGGATTGATATTTTGATGTGGGATTTCCTTTCTTATCCGAAACCCAATAAAAAAATCTATCCTACCTATAGTTACCATAATTCTAAAAAAAAACCTTGACACTGACTTGTTTCTTCGACTTCGACTTGTTTCTTACTGCACTGGTAAATGAAAACTTACCTGGTTACTGTGCAACTAATGGAAAGATCTTGCCCTATTTTATTGATCCTCCTTTAGGGGAGGTCTGTATAGTTTTGGTGTAGCTATTGTGCATTTTAGTGCACGCACACATGCACAGGAGGACATGACCTATCCACAGATTACAGAATAGGATGGTAAATTCAAAACCTACATATTTTTACGTAAGTACCTACCTAATTTAGATTTTGAGTATTTTTAAATGAATCTAATATATATTTACAAAGACTATCTATCTACTTGCTATGAAAATAGGTTGGTAGGTACCATTAAGAATCTGGTTTACCTACTGTACATGGTCACCACGGAAAAAAGGTCTCTATGCAACCTGTTTTGAAATATTTACACTCCTACCTAGCTGTATTTTAACAACCTATGTAAATATTCGCTTAGATAATAATAACACTTACCAATTCTTGAACAATACGAAAATTTCGGAAATCGAGAAACAAATATGCAGAAACCCACACACAAGTTGATTCTTTTGACAGGTGGTTGGCCGAAAAGTATCGCCATCGTTGAAAAATATTAAATGTTGCCACTCGTAGGATTTACTATGACGCTCTTTTTTTAATCAAAACCGTTTCTAGGTACTTTCTAACTTATATTTTGTGAGCTACTAAAAAAATGACGTTAAATTTTAAAGTAACTAGGTAAATAAAATAAATAAAACTTCGCTTTCAAATACCTATTTAAAACAATGAGATTATGATTGCAGTTTATCATGAGCACATAATAGCTCAACTGTTTCACTTGTGGTCAAAAGCCAGAATATTTTTTATTGTAGGTACTTAAACTGTTTGTACCTACAAGGTTGATGTTACTACATAATTAATATTTTTTTCGGATAAAAATACGTAAGTTTTATACTTATATTATAATTAAAAGTTTTTAAGAAAAAATTTAAAAAGTTAGAGCAAAGTGAAAATTCGCACTTTTTCATGTGTGAGAGAGATATACAAGTATACATACCTCTACCAGAACTTAGAACGTGCATATTTTATTTGATAGGCATGACGACGCCCTATTCTTTCCGCGAAAGATAAAGGTACATACGGCTATCTATTGATTTCTATTGTAATGTTAATAGGGGAAATATGAATTATAATAACACATTGATAATTAATGAGGTGCTTTCCAAAAAAAACACATTAATGTCTTATTTAAGTCATCTAGGTTTGGCTTGTTATAATTATAACTGTTTGAGTTCTGAATAAAATCTTCGAAAGATAGCCAGGTTAGAATGTCTAATTATTATAAATATATTATAAAAGAAATTAACTAGGTGGTACCTAGTTAATTTCGTAGAATGGCTCTGAATTTATCTAATTTATTCTCTGTTTAGAAAATGTCTTGTGGAAGGGACACATTTTTAGCTCTATGGGTTTACTGCTTTAGCAATATTTTAGCATCATAATAGTCTGTGGTTTACTTACTGGCACTAGTGCTGCCACCTGATGCCTAAATCAAAGCAGTTTAAACTTTCTGTTTTGTGCGCGGTATGGCAATACCAGTATTGTCTCTACCACAAACACAATTTTACACTATTAAAGCAACTTATGGGCACACACACAAGTAACATGATTGTGTGGATGAAGGAAGTCTTCCTTCCTTGTAGTGAGACACATATCAGATTAATTATTTTAATAAATACCTAAACACCCAGGAAGGCCCCTGCGGTGTCTATTTATACTAGGCTACTACTTGTCGGGCCATACAGTTTGTTGGCTATACTATTGGTGGGCCTATAAGAAATTGTGTATTAAAGAAGTAAAACTAAATTGCAAACATACAAAACTTTGTTTTATTATTACAATATAAAATATCTTTACCTTTGTACGAAGATGATTATTGTCTTTGGTTAATATGGCACATTTAATTAGGAAAAATAATCTTAAAATCTATAAAAATATATTACTTTTTACTAATGGGGACTGTGCAAATATATTGTCATAAAGTAGTTATTATCAAACTTCACATTATAAACTTGTAAAAATCCAATACCCCACTAGATAATCAGCCCCTATTTAAAAAATTAAAAATATTCCTTAAGCTAGGATGGTTATTTATGTAACAAATGGCTTTTAGTAAAAAAAGTAATTTCTAAATAGGTATCCATTTTTACATAAGTTTAAATATATTTTAATATGATAATATATTGATTGATATTAGGTACCTATAAACTAGATATTGTTAGAATTGTTATCATTATGGTGGTTTCCTTGATGAAATAACTTCAATAGTTTTTTTTCATAGCCATCACGTTTAAAATAATAATCTACTTCAGATCTTTTAGTGAATGAACTTGGTCTAGCAAGAGCACTGTAAATTTTCTTATTCTCCAGCATATCGGCATCACTGGGTAAAAGAGCCAAATAAGATTCAACAGCTTCAGCTGCTTCATCATATCTCTGAAGCTTATAATAGCTTATTTGTATATAATTAAGAACTTCAGCTATAAATTCAATGCCGGAGTTGTATTCAAGCAACTTTAGCTTATCTTGACATTGCTGTTGGCAGTGGAGAAGGGCAGCTATATTATTTGACACAGTAATACAAAACTCTGGAGATGTTTCTTGATCTGGAAGGCGTTCACATTCTACCCGGCAGTTATTTTCAGATGATAGATAGTCATTAAGTGCTTCGTTCATGTTAGCGACAGTTACTGCCCAATTCTGTTGATTGTATGCTTTTACACCAACTTTGTACAGGGCAACATAGTCATTATATTCAAGGTCAACCACTTCTTGAAGGTCTACTTCTGGTTGACTGGCATAGTATTGAACATTATTCTTCATGATTTCATCATCTGGGTGAAGCATTAGGTAAGTATAAGCAGCTGAAGCCGCTTTAGGCAAGGCATACATTTGGAAATAGCAGACATGAATATACTCATATGGTTTTCTTGCTTGCATACTGTATAGTGTTGATTCGTCAAGATCACTTTGAAGACGCAAGGCTTCAAACTCCGTGTTCTGGCATTTCACCAGGCAATCTTTTTTATTGAAAAAATGTTCATAGATTCTCAGCTCTCCTAGGTCCTCCATTATTTCTGACTCATGCCGTTGGTTATTACATTTATGCCTGCAGTTGTCTATTACAGATTTGTAAAGTTTGTACAGATGTAATGATTCCTCAAATTGTTGTATGCATTCTGACCATCTCTCACCTGAATAGGCCTTTATGCCCCTTTCATAGGTTTCTTTTATTGACGCCAACTTGAGACTACTACTTAAAGCTATTGATGCAATAAACACCAGAACCAATTTCATTAATCGAGCCATATTTTCATTATGGTTAATTTGATACGTGTGGGCTGCTTCGTACGTTGTAATATGTAATGTACTTAGGTACTTGATTTCATTGTTTGTTTATATTTATTAACCTTTAAGGCGGCGGAACGTGTTACGTGGTCATGCTAGATTTTTTTTAACTTCAACTTCTTGATAAAATGACACTTAGTATATACAATTGAAACCATTGAGCTAACTGCAGACGGTTGCAAACAGTCTAAAGGTAGCTCAATTGATTCATGTTAATACCAGTCGGAAGCGTCCCCAAGACACTGACTGCATTACCACGGTGTATGGCAATGCTGATGCGCTGAGCCAGATATTCACCAGCTCTCGGGTCACGCGTCGCATCGACCAGACGCTCAGATAATTTTTTAAAAACCCGGAGAGCCTCGGTACCCCACGGACCTAGGGTCTCGAATCCAAGGGGAGCAAATGCGTAGGTTCTGTCGAGACCTGCATATTTGCGCCTCTTGAGATCCTCGAGTTTATAGCTTGGCAAAAAAGAGTAGAAAATAATGGGGGCGCCACTGTAGGTCCTTATGGCAACACCTATAGCGCACCAAGATAGTCTTGATACTTCGGTGTATATTTCTGTTATAAGTACATTTATATCCACACATAGTATACTAGTATCAGTAAATATTGTTTAATTGAGCAAGGTTCTCGTTATGTAAGTATATAAAGAAAAAAATATAAAGTAAATTAAAATTTAATACATTGTTATTAATACATTGTAAGTTCTCTCTCACAGTATTCCTTTTCTATTTTTATTACGTGCTGGCACGAATTCTTCCAATCCTCCTCCGTAATAGCTTGGAACCGTTCCGTTTTAGCACGCTCAGCTGCTTCCTATAAAGAAGAAACTTTCTATGATACCTTTATCTTACCTTTTTCAGTTTATTATTTAGGCACCTAATTTCTAGACCATTTAAAATACAAACGCTATAGTAACTTTATTACAAAGAAATAACACAACATTTAAATTATGTAGAAATAGATTTAAATATTAGCTAGTCTAGCTCAAGTATCAAATTCTATGCCCGCGCTATAGCAGAGTACGCAGAACAAACGTAAACATAACCTAACTGCCCGATGTTTATTGTTGAATATTTCACTTGTTCCGTGGAACTTTAATTTAATCCTGCTTTATGACCATCAAGTTACCTTTGATTCAACTTAAAATTACAAAACAAACTCTCACAAACCTGTCATATCAGCGGTTCTTTGAAAAACATTGTTGAGATCTGAAAGAATAGTTCTGGCCTCAAATTCTGCCAGACATCGCCTGTATAGCTTATAAATAACCTCCATGGCAGCACTTCTAACTGTTTTATTCATTATTTTTCACTTTTCGTCACTTTATCACCACCGCTTGACCGATCCAAGTAAAAAATCCGAGAATTCGTAATCTTTGTTTACAATTTTACATCAAACGTCATTGTTTTAAGAATGTTGCCATTAAACAAAAAAATTAGTTCCGTTTCTAGACTTTTTTGCCAAGCTGTACATTGTGTTTTCCAAATCGTGGGTGTTGACACTGGTAGAAAAGTGTCAAACCTGACACAAGTTGCCATCAACAGAGAAGTCAAGTGCGTGTGGTCAAAATTGTGGTTGTTATGTTGGTCTTTACCAAGTCTTTACAAAACATAGTCTTTGGCGAAATGTTTAGAGAGAACAAACTCATTCTGCTCGATGCGATGGAAGGAAGGAACAAAGATTTAGTAGATGGATCTATGTAAGGAACGCCTAGGGTCTTTAATATTATGTTCCTTGGTAAGGAACATAGACTTACATTTCCACTACGACAACGGCTCTCCATGTTGTAATATTCTCTTTGGTTGTAATGAAAATACTCTGTGGTTGTATTGTATTATCTTTGAATTTCGTGTACAGCTTTTACTTTGGCTTTTACTACATTTAACTACATTTAATAGCGGCGCCACTCAATAAGAAGTTGAAGTTAATTTAGATCCACGATTACTTTACTCTTTCTTTTATTCCACGGTACGCTACTTTAGGTTTGGTACTAACTAGGTAGTATGTTTAATTATTTCCCTTAAGGTAAAGCACAATGACATACAATAATTCAGTTCTTGTCGGGAACTGGAACGAAGAAAGACTCCTACTGGAGGTAAGAAAGTACCTACCACCTAACATCCATTACACAACTTTAGGTAGGGTAGTTACCTACTTTGGTAGTACTGTAATAGGTTCTCTAATGGGTCTTAGAAGATTAATTGAGTAGGTATCTAGTTACCTTACCAATCTACCTAGAGACCTGTTCAGACACGGTAAAAATTATGAAGATTATAGGTACTACTACTATATTATAGGTACACTACTTCATAATAACCTACTTACCTATAACTTAGACTTTGATTTTTTATTATCAACTAGCGACCCGCCCCGGCTTCGCACGTTTTTATTATACCTATAAACCTTCCTCTTGAATCCACTCTATCTATTAAAAAAACCGCATCAAAATCCGTTGTGTAGTTTTAAAGATTTAAGCAGTCAAAGGGACATAGGGAAATAGGGACAGAAAAAGCGCCTTTGTTTTAAACAATGTAGGTAGTGATGAAAAATTTACTATACCTAACTTAAAAAGATTTTACGTACCTACCTACCTACCCTACCACCTAGGTACCATGTTACTCTTTAGGAGTGCGTTCAGCAGGATTTGCAGCGTTACCGCTGTAGTTCCGAAAGTAGGTAAGTAGTTAGGTAACGATTAACGCAAGTTATTACTCAATTACAGTATGCGTCCAAAATTTTTCTCCGCAAACGCAATCGTAGAGAACTTCTGCTGCAAAGATCGAGACATCTGTTTAGCAACTTATTGATGGAAGTAAGACTTTACTGTATCCAGTGCACTAGCAATTAACGTTATTTATCGTCAAAAACATCTAACAAATTTATGCTTGTCCTCTTAGAGACCACTCGCAATAAGTGGAACTTATATTTTGTTTGGATACAATGTTCAAGTGGTTGCTTCGGATATGCCAGGTGAGTACAACACCATACAAAGGTATTCCTTGACTATGAATGAAGATATTTTTTGTAAACAGAAACTTTACGAAAACTGATACCAATAACAGACAACAGCAGGTAACTGCAAGGTAACGAACCGAATAGAAACTTCAAAAACGTATCATTGTAAAAGCGCACGACGAAGACGATGCATATTCGAATTCGAAAACGAATGAGACCAACACGGAATGATAAATAAAAGCTACCACGATTTTTTTCGAACTTCTGCAGCTTGCTCTGTTATTGTCTTAGAATATTTTAAACCGATTCTTCTTCAGTTTACAAAACCTATCTTTATTTTAGAACCGTGTTTACACAGGATTCAGGATAGACACATTATACAGGGTGTAAAAAGACTACTATCGAAAAATGAAAGGTAGCAATCAGACCATGATTCTGAACATATTTATCGAAAAAAAAACGCAAAAAAAATTCACCTTTTTCAATTTTTTTATTTTTTTATCTAGTTACACACCCACAGTACATCACTAAGAAAACATATCAACTCGAATAAATCATTTTTTAAAGCAAAAACAAATAAATTTTAAAAAAGATGTAATGTATTGCACGCAAGTGAATGACCTCAACTCAGCTGTTTATGGCCGCCCGCACTAACAACAACGCTCGACTGCGCGAGCGAAATGGGTATCTACGCAAGATACATACATACATACGCTAGGTACGCACGTAAGTTACCGCGCTGCACGCTGGTGGTTGTCTGTATTTTGCCGACTTGGCATAGAAATAATACACTCAATTTTCAATCTGAAGATTGTAGGATCGAGCCCCTCCTAACACTTCTTCTATTAGAAAATTGAAGATATCATTTACATTTTACCTACCTGTACCCTCAGCCTGTACCTACTAGAATTGAATAGAAAACTCTTTATTAGTAGGTATACTTAAACCTAGGTAACACACAAAGAAAGAAAAGAAAACAAAAATACTGCAACTTAGTATAAAGGGCGGCCTTATCGCTAAAAGTTCTCGATCTCTCCTTGGGATGTTTTACTACTATTATGTATTCTGTGCTTTTTGGTCCAGGGTAAGTTAATTTTAGCTGAAAACGTTCATTAATCTTTTTAAAGCGAAAGTAAAGATGGATGGATTGATAGATGGATGTTTGTTCCTGAATCACGCCAGAACGGCTGCACGGATCTGGATGAAATTTGGCACAGAGATAGATTACAGTCTGGAATAACGCATAGACTATTTGGATATTTTATCCTGGAATTCCCACGGAAACGGGAACTACGCGGGTAGGAACTCCTACCTACCTACAGTCCTACCTACTTCCTACCTACCTACTAATATTATAAAACAAAAAAAAAATATCTATGTAGATGTACTTATGTTTGTTACTCTTTCACGCAAAAACTACTGAACGGATTTGGATGAAATTTGGCACAGAGATAGATTATAGTCTGGAATAAATAAATAATAATAATCAATAATGCTGAACAATCCACACAGCATCATCTAGCCCCAAAGTAAGCTACTCAAAGCTTGTGTTATGGGTACTAGATAACTGATATTTTTAATACATTAAATGTATACATAGATAGATATTTTTTTACTATACAAACTAAACACCGAAAAAAATCTGCAGATCGTGCAAAATTTTGTTCCGAGGCCGGAATCGAACCGGCAACGTAGCAGGCGGACCTTCGCCCACCGCGAAACATCGGTCGATCGATACGTCCGTCCCTTGTCGCTCGTCCTTAGCGACTGAATTAGAGCTCTGAATCAGTGAACGTGTAATCGGGAGCTTCGCCGACTGAATTTAGTGTCCTAAAACGGACTCTGAAATTAGTCTCCGATATTTAGGAAGGTGTAATACCCCTTTAACTTTAACATCTTTTCAACGTAATACCTACATCAAAGTCGCCTGGAAGAGATCGCTTTTAGCGATAAGTCCGCCCTTTATACCTAGTCTTAGTATGTAGTATTATTGTATGTTTTTCTTTTCTTTCTTTGTGTGGTCTTCTTTGTTTGTGTCAAGTATAATAAAGAGTTATCTATCTATCTACATAGTAGAGTAGGTTACTAAGTGTACGGTGTCCATTGCTCGCTACGAAAATAATTGAAAATCTTTAAACATTTTTATCTTCGGCTAGAATTTTTTTTTCGGACTGTGAATTTTTTTTTTGTTGAAGGTTAGGGGTCCTCTGCCACCCCCCTTATTTTTCGGTAGTCGTCTGTTTACACCCGGTATACAAAATACTACATCTATAAAACATACATGGATAAAAACTGCTCACAAGTGCTACGCAATTGCAACATTGTAGCTGCTACGAAACGGGTAAATTCTGCTACAGCTAAGCAATTGCTACGCCGTAGCATGCTACTAGAAGGGTAGTTTCTGTTATGAAATTGCTAATTCGTAGCTGGTATGTACGATGAGGATATTGATTCGTATCCTTTCCACGTCTGGTTCAAGAATGTTCTCTCTCATAGAGATGATTTGAACATGAGAATTACATAATCTCATGAGAAAATTAACATAATGATAGATTTTTTTCCTAATTTGAGTACATAAGTATGTTATACTTATTTATGTTGAAGTTGTACACGTATTAGACGCACACAACTTACCCCATGTACAATCCGACGATCCTATCCATAACAGGTTGTCTGGCAGAGATCAGCGATAAGACCGGCAATTGTAGCCTAAACTATTTTTTCTTAGTTTTAAGTATGCAATAAAGTGTTTTCTATCTAATATTATAATAATAATGATTTATTTCCCACACAATCAACTGATGGCATTTTATAGAATGTATTTATCCTTATCTGACGACCGATGTGGCGCGCTGGGCGAAGGTCCGCCTGCGATGCGATGCAGGAGGTTGCGGGTTCAATTCCCGCCTCGGAACAAATTTGTGTTTTCTATGTCAAAAATATCTATCTATGTAATGTATTGTATTAAGTATATCAGTCATCTAGTACTCCGTCTGGAATTATTTATTTATTTATTATTTTTTTGTTTCAACTTAAATATTACTCTCATTTAATTATTATAATTGGTATGATGCTCTTTAAATAAGTAAAATATGACGATATTTTATATCCATAAATGTAAGTAACCTGTAAATGAAATTTACCAATAAAATGTTTATCTGTTTTTATCTTGAATCACTCTATCTATTAAAAAAACCGCATCAAAATCCGTTGCGTAGTTTTAAAGATTTAAGCATACAAGGGACATCGGGACATAGGGACAGAGAAAGCGACTTTGTTTTATACTATGTAGTGATTCCTTGGTGCAGCCAAAACAGCACCGAAGGGAGGCAAGCCTCAGTACGGGCTGGCCATGTCTAGCCTCGTGAGCGAGCGCCAAGTGGACTTCATGCAGAACATCAACGATGGCTGCCTCATGACCCTGTCTCCGATCACTACGCCTTGCTGCCGGAACACCTTCGTTATTGTGAGGTCATTATTGTCATATTGCACTTGTTTATTTCATACTAGCGACTCGAATCAGCTTCGCTTTTCGGCTTTTATTATACGTATAAACCTTCCTCTTGAATCACTCTATCTATTAAAAACCCGCATCAAAATCCGATGCGTAGTTTTAAAGATTTAAGCATACAAAGGGACATAGGGACAGAGAAAGCGACTTTGTTATATACTATGTAATGACTAGCAGCGCCTCGCGGTTTCACCCGCGCAATTCTCGTTCCCGTGGGAATTCCGGGATAAAATATAGCCTTCGTGTTATTCCAGACTATAATCTATCTCTGTGCCTAATTTCATCCAAATCCGTACAGTAGTTTTTGCGTGAAAGAATAGGTAACACACATCCATCCATCTATCCATATTTACAAACTTTCGCTTTTATAATATTAGTAGGATATATTATATTTTGCAATTTGATGTTCGGTTTTCGAACAAGGGAGCTTACCACCAGTTTTCAATTTCGAATGATAAATTACAGTTGCGTGGACGAGAGTCTCCGCGGAGTAAAGATGAACTATGGCGACGAGTTCTTGTTGAAAGCTGAGAATTACGGAGAGCCTGATGTAAGTCGACAGCTCAGATTTGCCTTATCTCGGTGATTGATGGAACTTTGTCTATTTGATTTTAAATTAAGGAGATGAACTTAGTTTTTCCGACTTGAAAGCTGGGGCAATTCGGTGCCTGAGAGGTTATTTTAGGATGAGCTTTTCTTGCGGAGAACCGAGTGAATGAATGATATGAATGAAGTGAATGAAAGGAGAGGGGAGGAGGGTCCCACCCAAGTGAGCCAGGCGCTGTACCTATTTGAACACTCCTGGCTGATATCAAATGAATAAAACCGATTAGTTTTGCCTTCAATTCTTATGCTTACAGAACAGTTAGGTACCTACAAGTCTAGTATTCATCATCATCCATGCCTCCCCTAATGAGCGCCATAGCGCCCTCTTGTCATTTTTTGTTTACTTCAATATCTATAAGATAAAGAAGCGAACAATAAACCTTCATTTTGTTTAGTTAGTTCATCGATATGCAAGTGCATGGCTAACATCAACCAAGATCAAATCTTGGGGAATAAAACATAATATGTAGATCTGCTCTGATCCCAAGACTACTTTCAGGCGCCCCCACTCTACGTTAGATACACGATCGATGGCACGCCCGGTCCCACAGATCGTATGCCAATTTATCTCAGTACCTGCAAGGACAGCAACTGCCGGTGGACCACCACACCACTGCTGCCGTGTGACCGACTTGAAGGCTGGGGTAGTCCGGTGCCAGTTAGTATTGAACTAAACGTTATCATTTCAAATGAATTCTGCCGACCGCTACTATTGACGCGCCTTAACCCTAAGGTGTCACGGAAGACCAACGTTGTATTTGCTCCCAGAGCTCCTGCAGCACTTGCTGAGTGGCAAACTTGTCAGAAGAAATTCATTTAATGAAATCACCTTGGGTGCTTCCGAGCCAATACAAAGACCGTAATCTTTTACCACGTGAAGATTAATATATATGTATTATGCTCCATCATATACTTACCCATTGAAATTTGAAAGTAGAAGAAGCATAGAAGCAAATAAATGTTACAAAACACACGTTTACTTAGGAACGTACAGAGTTACTGATATCATAAATACTATCATAACATGACAACTGCTGCACTGGGTTTCATCAAAAAGCTCAAACAACCTCGATAAATGAGATCACGTTTTAAACACAACAATCTGAATCAATATAGATACATCCATTTGGGAGCTTGAATGGAACAATAACCGCTGGGGAGGAAAGGTTCTCGAGTAAAGGTTTCTTCGACGACATTGTAGTGGTCGAAGGAGAAGATGAATTTGAGGCGGCTCAGGACGGCACGGGCACGGTTCGAGACGTCGTTTGGAGAGGCCTATGTTCAACAGTATACACAGTATACAGAGCTGATGATGATGGAACGAGGAGACACCAGACGCACCTTGTACTGCCTAGCCATTCTATAAATGGGCAGATTCTACTATACAGCGGTGACAGACACTCTAAAAAGTTTAATGAGCTCATTTTAATCTAAGCTCATTAAACTGACTACGTTTATGTTAATTATTGACCTATTTGGGGAAAGTTTTGTCTGCAATTATAGACGTGATGGTAAAGATGAAAAAATACCGAATGTACCTATATTATGAAAGATGGCACGATCGGTATTAGACAAAAGTATCATCTTCCTGGAGAGACATATACCTACTTTCGGGTTGTTTTGTTCGCACTTTGCCAATTACATATACCTTCCGACATTATTAAAGTTGACTAGGTGCTGTTTTTGCGTCATTTAAAAAAAAGTTCAAAAGTACCTAGATATAGATAGTCTATTGATAGGAATTCCATTGTTTCAGACGAACGCAAGGCTGCTTGTGAAAAACTGTGTAGCAGACAAACCCTTGTGTGTTATGAACCAAAATTGGATGCAAACTTTCTTTGGACCTGTAAGTTATATACGGTGGTATCTATAACATCATAAAATATGTGGGTTTCGGTAGATGAAATGATCTTGTATACATAAAAACAAACGTCTATATGAATCGGAGAAGTTGCCGGAAAATTGGTATATCCAGAAAAAACTGATAGTGCTTTTTCCATGGGAATTGGGCAAGACAACTGTCGGGTCAGCTTGTGATTAATAAATGAGATAAAATGGAAGAGGGATCAGTGGTCAGATCAGTCTGGTGTAAAGGTCAGGTACAACTACCCAGAGGTCGGTGATGTTAAATATGTTTCTTAATATTTTGTTATATTTTTTGCGGACGGAGCCTCATTTCCTGCAGTAGACATTTCAGGGTAAGAATAACAGCATTATTTCAATACACATGTAAATAAACCAAACTAAACAAAAAACATAGTTCAACGAGCTAAGTGAAGTGATACAATTGTGCGTTGACTTATTTCACGTGTTTTCTATGAGGTTAAATGTAAGTTCGTAAATAATGCTGGACAATCCACACAGCAACATTTAGCCCCAAGCTAAGCAGTGCTTGTGTTATAGTTGATGACATATGTATACTTAATACAATAAATAGGTACCTACATGACATAAGTAGATATTTTTATTATACCTACATAGGAAACACACAGAACCCCACAATTATTGTCCCATGGTAAGAATCGAACCCGCAACCTCCTGTGTCCTTACCAGTCCTCGGGGAAGGTGCATGAGTCGACGCCTGCAGTGTCCCACAGATTGGGCCTCCCTAATTCTCATCGGACTAATGTCATACCTACCGTTCCATTTATTTATTTGGCACTTTATTAAATTTTGATTAAATGAAATATTTCTTGCCAGGAATGTGGAGTAACATGTCGGAAATACACCGATATTCACAAAAGAAGCACAGCTGAAAACATCTTCAAGCTAGTCAGTGACATTGCAACAAAGAGTAGAGAATAGAATCGCTGACAATCCAGATGTTTTAATGTTTTGACTAATATTTGTATTGCTATAATTTTAATGTTTGTTTAATGTTTGTGTATACATTGTGTTGAATAAATGATAAATTTTTGGTAACGTGCCTTTTATCTTAATACTACACCTATCTACCTACCTTTACTTTGCACTAGAAAACAAGACCTATTTAGTAAGCAAACGAGTTTCATAACTAAAGCATTAGGTAGGTATTGCTGGAAAATATTTTGCGATAAGTTCTCGATTAAGTACGTTAAAAGAAAATTAGTAATATTAATAAACTCTTAGATTAATATTATGTTTACATTGTAGAGAACATTCTTCGGCATTGTGCCCCACAAATTCCTGTGCCTTTGCCTAAAGTGAAACGGTTTTGGCTCGACACGACTCGTTAGCGGTTTAGTGCCTATAATTACGGCTTGTGTTGTGGGCGGTTTAAGGTTTGCAAATTATTACTTACGTTTATCAAAGTTAAAAATGTAGTCAGCCTAATATTCTACGATGTATTCATGCTAAAATCTTTGACGTTTATATTTTAACTTTGAGATTTTTATATTTTATCTTTGTGAAAAGCACTCTAGTGACCCGCCCCAACTTCGCACGGTTTTATTATACGTATAAACCTTCCTCTTGATTCTGACCTTCCTCTCGGATTTTGATGCGGTTTTTTTAATAGATAGACTGATTACTCTATCTATTAAAAAAACCGAATCAAAATCCGTTGTCCGCTTAAATTTTTAAAACTACGTTAAAGATTTAAGCGTGCAAAGGGACATAAGGACATAAGGAGGGGCAGAGAAAGTGACTGTTATAAACTAGAGTGATTTTCACGAAAGAAGTCCCCTAGACGCGGCACTGTAGTAGTATCTACTACAGTGCCGCGTCTAGGGGACTTCTTTCGTGAAAATCACTCTAGTTTATAACAGTCACTTAAAGCTGCTAAAATGCACGAAGTCTTGTAAGTACCTACCAACTTGCATCCAAGTATCTACCTATCTATCTGATACCTAAATAACGTGGATTAGTTTAAAGGTAGGTAAGTTTATTATACACTATGTAAGTAGTAGGTATTTAGGAACAACTATTCCTCGCACTAGCCAAACTTGATGTAGAAGTTTGTAAACAAACCACACAAAATACTACACAATATCATGAGGGTAACTTGAAAACTGACTCATATCACCATGTAAAACAGCTGATTTAGCCAAAAGGTCAACTAGTTCATTCCCTTCAATTCCCCTGTGCCCAGGAATCCAGGCCAGGGAGACCTTTAAATTATCGTCATGACAAAGCCTCAGTAAGTGTTTAGAAAGCAAAGATATAGGACAAGTTATAGCTGCTTTACCAAAAGGGTTTGCAAGCTAAAGTTGCAAACTACTTTTGGAATCTGTAAAAATTACAGAATTAGACAAATTATTATCTTTAAAAAACTTAATACATTCTAGAATTGCTAAGCTTTCACCCGAAAAATTAGAACTGTAATGAGGGTATTTAAATAGGCGAGAAATGTTGGAATTTAAATGCAGAAATGCTGCACCAACAGAACTGTTTATATCCAATTTAGAAGCATCTGTGAAGAAAATTTCAGAATACGGCCAGGCATCGTTTATTATTTGATTAAATTTCGAATTAGGATCTAAAGTATTTTTGTCAATTCCCACAGAAATCCTAACATCAGGTTGGAAGATTTTAGATGAATAATCGTACAAAAATAATGGATGAACTGAAAATCTCTCCACCCGAAATCTAATCGAGATAAATTTTCTATAGCTTTTTACTATAGGAGGCAAGTCTTTATGTTTCCAATAAGCATTGGAATGTGTATAAGAATTTAATAGATTTAATTTCGGAAACAAGGGGTGATTTGCAAACACGCTTATTTTGAAAATAAACCTATCAGCAAGATACTGACGTCTCAGCCTAAGAGGGGGGTCAGCACTTTCAACTTGAAGAGCATTAGTAGGAGAAGATTTCATAGCGCCCAGCACAACTCTAAGAGCTTTCGCTTGGCATACGTCTAATTTCTTCAACACTTTCTTGCTGCCAGGGACAAGCCAGAATGAGCCAAAATCAAAATGACTCCTTACAACTGCATTATATAATAATCTTAAGGAATATGGATGCGCACCCCACCAAACCCCAGCTAGACATCGCATGACATTGATCCCTTGTTCACTCTTACTCAAAATCTGTTTTGAGTGAGCTATACCACTCAATTTTGAGTCAAATATTTTACCAAGGAATTTCACTTCCTTGACAGTCGGAATGACAGTTCCATTACAGGAAATGTTAATAAAAGGAATAAGCCTTCGTCGAGAAAAAATACAAATGGAGCTTTTAGATGCCGAGAGGGAGAGGTTATGGGTAACCAGCCACTCAGACAGAATGGTAATACCTCGTTCCACTTTGTTGGCAGCTAGGATCACAGAAGGGTCAGCACAATATATAAGCAAATCGTCCGCATACTGAAGAATTCTACAAACTGAAGTGACAGGGGTTTCAATTCCAGCAGTGTAGACATCATACAAAAGAGGACTAAGGATTGATCCCTGAGGAAGTCCCTTCCAAATTATCCTATCACATTCGCTCACACCTTGGAGGCGAATTGAAATATGTCTCCCAGAAAGCAAATTAAAAATGAAATTCGTTATCTTATGGGGAATTCCTAGACTCTGAAGTTTTTGCCTAAGAATACAAAGATCAACATTATCGTAGGCCGCAGAAATATCCAAAAAGCCAGCCACGACAGACTCCTTTCTACTAAGAGATAGTTGGATGTCAGTAGTGAAAATGGCTTGACTGTCAGTAATACTTTTTCCTTTTCTAAAACCATACTGAGTACCCGATAAAAGAGAATTATGTTCTAAAAACCACTCAAGGCGGTTTTTAATTAAATGTTCTATTATTTTAGGGATAGTAGAAGATAAAGCAATCGGACGATATGATGCAGCAGATTGATTATCTTTACCAGGTTTACAAATTGGGATTATTATCTGATGTTTCCATGTCTTTGGAATAATACCTGAATCTACAACCATATTTATAAGAATAAGAAAATATTTTAAGGTAGCTTCATTGGAGTTTGATAAAAATGAGTATGGAATGCCATCTGCACCAGGAGCTGAGTCCTTGACACGATTTAAAACTAATTTTAATTCCGAAAAAAGAAAAGGAGAGCCTAAAGTAAAATCACAATTATTGCTGGTATTAAATAAATAAGGTTTGGGAATCTGATTACTGTTTGGAACCCAAGGAGGGGCCAACTTATTCATGAAGTCGTTAACCCATGAAATAGAATAAGAAGAAATTGAATGATGACATCTACGGGAAGATCTAAAACGCCTAATGTTCTGCCAAACAATAGAAGAAGGCGTCTGTGGAGAAATTGAGGAACAAAAATTACGCCAACCCTTTAACTTCTTTTTTTTAATAATCTCTTAGTAGCAGCATTAACATTTTTAAAATATATGAAGTTCTCTAAAGTTACTAATCGATCGCAGGCAAGCTCAGCAGCTTTCCTACGATTAATAGCATCAGTGCAGTCTGCATCCCACCAAGGAGGAGATGGAATTTTGCCTAGTGATGAATTCTTTTTTTTGAAACTAACCTCAGCAGCTTCAACAATGAATTTAGAAAAAGATTTACAACAGTGAACTAGATTGGAAAAATTGGGCAAGGAAAGAGATTCAATTTTCTCATCAAGTTTATGAGAAAAAGAATCCCAGTTATCCTTATTTATTATAAACGGAAATAGAGGGGGAAGGATAGGAATTACTGTATTTTGATAAGGAAATGAAACAATTATAGGATAATGGTCCGAACCATATGAATATGATGATCTGGACCAAGATAAAATACTACCTAATGAGGAGGAACAAAAAGATAAATCAACAAAGCTATGATTAGCTCCAGGAGGAGTTCTGCGTGTAGGAGAACCATCATTCAATACACACAAATTAAAATCCTCTAAGATACCCAAGAGTTGGAAACTAAAAGGATGGTCAGTAGGAGCACCCCACAATTGATTATGACAGTTGAAGTCACCCAATAACACTAGTGGATGAGGAATGGCAGCAAGAAAGGAAGAAAGAATAGGAATAACAGCCCTTTTTCTTTCCGGGATGTAAACAGAAACGTAAGATATATTATTAAACCTAAGAGCAACTATATTGAGTAAATTACTTGAATTTTGAATAGGAATTCGAGAAAAAGGAAGATTATTTTTAATAAAAAGGGCGCTACCGCCCCAACCATCATCTCTGTCATCTCGGAGAGTAGTATAACCTGGGATACTAAAAAAGGAGCCCGGTTTCAACCACGTCTCCGAGACAGCAGAGATAAATGGCTTATGAAGGTTGAAAAGATAATGTAGTTCAGCCTTATGCTGAACCACACTTCTACTGTTCCATTGGAGGACTGCATCCTCCATGCTTGACTATATTTACAAGTGTTATAGAAATTGAGTTTATCATGTTAATGGCAACGTGGTTCGGTAAATCGGCTTGAAGGATGATGTTTGTCAGAGATGAAATGAGTTTGGTGATTGTGTCAGGTGAGATGTTAATGTCATTTTCATTACAAGAGGATGGATCTATGAGGTTCTTGTTTTTACCTTGGATAGCACAGCCATTAGCAGGAGCAGGAATAGCTAGGGAGTTTATTAGCTCCGCATGGGACTTTTGGTCATAGCCCTGCACTAATGGCTGGCGAGGACGAGCAGGTCGTGTAATAGATTTTCTGTATGAATTGGTTTGGGTGATGAGTTGAGAGCTACTTGGTTTTACTGAACTATTCAGGTGCGATGGAGTGGAAAGAACATCCGCAAATGACTTTTTCGATTGAGGCACAGCTTTTGCCGCCTCAATATAAGAAATGTTGTTGTTTGACATGTGATGTTTAATGTTAACTTGCCTCACATATTCTGGGCAAGACTTATTTGTAGCATAGTGGGGACCAGAACAGTACATACACAAGGCTTCTGATTCCAATACAGGGCACGAGTCACCAGAATGAAGATCAGAGCACTTGAAGCATTTGGGCTTTGATCGACATTGGTTTTTAGTATGCCCAAACTTGCAGCAATTATAACACTGTATTGTCGGATAAATGTATTGTTCCACTCGTAACAATGTGTAACAGCAGGAAACTTCCTTAGGCAGGACCTGGCCATCAAAAGTGACTACTACTGTCTTCTGTCTGTCGACTGTCAGGCACCCAGCTTGTGCCCTCGTTAACGACAACTTTTTTATTCAGTCTCCTAGTTTTGATAATGTGGCCTACGCCTGAAGGGCAGCTGATGGCTTCGACTATCTCCTCATGCGTCCACTCAGCAGGGATACCTTTAATGATCCCAGTCCGGGAAACGTTATGAGAGGGAATGTACACCCTATATTTGTTTGCTAACATGTCACTGACCATAAACAAATTTGCCTCTTCGGCAGAGTTAAACTTGACCTCTAGGCGATTACGGCCTATTTTTTTAATGCCATTTTTCAATACTGACATACACTTATTTTTATATAAGTAAGCACCAAACTTAAGAGGGTGAAGGGTAGTACCTAAGTTACCCGGGACCCCTGAAACATTTTCCTCAGATGATTGTCCAACTAGTTCTACATAAACTATAAAAGGGCCGCAGTCTGAGGCCTCATAGCTGTTCCTAGTAATAGGAGTAAATTTCCTAACCGTATCATGAGTCATGGGCACAGGTGAATTATTCATGGGAGCAGACTTAAAAACATCCGGAGAGACAAGTTCGGACATAACACGGTCAGCAATAGATGATTTAGATGCTAACTTTAAAGATGAAGAAATGTTTCAATGGAGTTTTTGAAATTTTTTGTAGTTTCCTATCTTTTTTCTTTGAAGGAGCAACAGTCCTTCCATGATGATTAGATGCTCTTAAGAAGTCATCTCGTTTCGACTTTACTACAACTTCCTCAACATATTCGGATGCCTCAAAAAATTCAGGAGTTGATGTTGGAGAGGCCAAAATTATCCCAGGAGGGAGATCCAATTCAAACTCCAGTTGCCCGGAGTCCAAAGGGACCTCCATCTTGGTACATCAAGAAAAAACAAAAGAACTCACCATGCAAAAAGAAATTTTACAAAATCACTCACAAAACAAACTATATACACAATCAGCTAATAAACACGAATTACTTTTAATTTACAAACATAAATCTACAAATTTACATCAAAGCTACTATAGATACAACCCAAATAAATTTAAAATTCCCGCACAAAGAAAAATCGCATGTGAAAATTTGTCCTTACTGTACTTCGCACGAGTCAGAAGGCAGCATATGTTCCTTGAGTAGTGTAGTGCGACCGAATGAAGCCAGCAAGCATATGGCATTCTGTCAAATTTAGTTCCACCAGTTGCCGTCGGACTTTTTTCATGAAACGGACTCTATGTAGGTATCTAGTGATGGTTTCGTAGAGATCTATGGAAATATTTTCCGTCCACTAGAAAGAAAAAAAGGTCAAAAGCTCTCTGTTTCACCAAGGGGATCTCTTTTTTAATTCCTTGTTATACTTTGTCAAGTGATTATTAATGTCACAATTTAAAAAATATAGTAATGAAGTAATTTGGGAAGTTGTGAACGAACCAAAGAACGAACGACAATTAAGGTTTTGAATATTTATATCACTAGTTTTTTATGTAATAATGGCAAGATTAAAAAAGGATGAAGAGAAAGAACTTTGTTATTGCAATAGAGTCCGTATAGGAAATTGGTTCGAGACAGCGAAATTAGAGGAGGTGAGTGTTTTAGGCATAGGTTATAAGTCGTCCCGCCGCCGCCGCCGTTATAAAGTTCTGGGCATGGATCACTGACCTCTATCTATACAAGTTAGATAGAGGTCAGTGGCATGGATGTAGAGTCTTCGGCTACGTAGTACCAGTAGTACTAACTAATTATAAGTATAGCTATTCGATAATTCGACTGAGAACTGATGAGATGGTGCAAACATTATATTCTGATAAATAAAGTAGGTGTGAATTCACGTGTTCATAGATAATCACTACATAGTATAAAACAAAGTCGCTTGCTCTGTCCCTATGTCCCTTTGTCCCTTTGTATGCTTAAATCTTTGAAACTACGCTACGGATTTTGATGCGGTTTTTTTTAATAGATAGTGATTCAAGAGAAAGGTTTATACGTATAATAAAATCGTGCGAAGCCGGGGCGGGTCGCAATTCGTTTATCAAACTAAAAAGAATGTCTTTTCAAAGTGGAGTTGAGAAAAGAAGTATTTATGTACGATAGGTACCTACTACAGATAAATAAGAATTTTATTTGGACTACAGACACACACATACAAAATACAACAAAAAACATTACAATAGTAGAAATAGACAATAGTTAATAGATTTAATAACAACAAACAAAAATTCAAAACAAGGTATAATGTGTATGTGTGCTGCAGTACGTCAAAAAGGCCTTGGCTCAGTGTGATATTTACTTAGCAAACTTATAATCGCATTATTTGTTCTAAGGCGGGAATCGAATCCGCAACTTCCTGGGACACAGGCGGACCTTCATCCGCTACGCTACAGAGGTCCTGTATCAACGTAATTGTGCTGTCTTATAAGCTATTGCAAAAGTACATGCAGTAGGAAGGTACATTCGACTCAATTTCATAAGTATATCTAGATACCTAGCCATCTCCTCGAAAAGTGGCAGCCCTTTCCACTTTTGGGTTTTGTATTACACAGTCATTATAAGGCGATAAAACTGCCTATCTTTTGTTGTAAATATTGTGGAGATCGCGACCCGACAAACGTAGGACGTCATGTAGCCAGGTGGGATGACAATTAGCGAAAGACTGCGGGCAAATGCTGGATGTGGCAAGCTGAAGACTGAGCGCTAAGGCGCTCATTGGCCTATCTTTCCTGCAGTGGACTATTTGATGCTGAAGTTATTCTTTATTTATTACAGTATAAGTTGAATCAATTTCTTCAACAAATGAGACGTGGCGATCTTATGTTGGCAAGATTCCGCACTATGACGAAGAATTTGAACGCCCCGACTGTCCTGACGCAGACTGCTGGTTCTATATCCTTCGGCTCCAAAGTATCTTTACTTGCACCACACGTTCCCAGTAAATATCAATTAAGCACATTAAGGACTTGGTTAACAATTTAAATATAGTTATTTTTATAGGCAGATAGATAAATAATCATGTATTTATCGATACCTTAATTTTTCGTCTTTCGCTACGAAGTTTACCATTACCACCGGTTTCATTATAGTACGCATATCGATCACGACACACTACAATGACGGTATCCAAACTCCATTCGTACATCACTTCTTTGGTTTTTCCACATCCGCACAACAGGGTTCCAGATAATTGGAAACCTTCTCGATTGAAGTTCCTGTGTTTGGTAATCTCAATGGCCTCCTGTACCATTCATGGTATGTATGTAATGTCGCTCTGTTGAGATTGTATGTGGATTGTGTCTGTTGTGCGGATGTGCAAAATCCAAAGGGGTGATGTACTAATCGGGCAACGGCATTCGGATACCATCAGTGTAGTGTATCGTAACTATTCTAAACCTGTTTTACCCAACTCTGTCCTCGCACTTACATACCTGTGATAAATAGAAACAAAAGTCCCGGGACTGACTAAGTAATCAAAAGAAAATGAAAATAACATTCTTCTTCTTTTGTAGATTCTGACCCTCCCGTCGAAGGAAAGACAGGACTTCTACTAGGAGGCCGAATTTCATCAAACCAAATAGCCTACTCGCAAAACTTGGAAGATGGCTGCGCAGTTGTAGGAATAACGTCCCTCGAGCCTGCTGAGAAATCAACCTTTGTGATAAAAAGTGCTGATTATTGCGACCGAGATGGTGAACTGTTAAAGTACAATCAAGAGTTCCTTCTAGCACTTTCTTCATCGATCGGTAGAAAGGTGTGTAACAAATAATAAAAAATAGATAGGTTTAGACAACTATTGAAACGTGTTCTTAAGTGGAGACCGCGACTTGGCAAACGTAGTGTAGGACGCCCTCCTGCCAGGTGGGATGTCGATCTGCGAAAGACTGCTGGCAGATACTGGATGCGGCAAGCTGAAGAAAAGGTGCTATGGCGCTAATTAGGGGAGGCCTATGTCTAGCAGAGGACTTATATGTATAGGCTGATGATGATGAGATAGGTTTAGAATAAGTATTTAGTACCTAAACTGTCTGGAAGGTAAAATTAAAATATTGCCTAAGAGGAACTACTTCACGAAATCTCAGGAGATTCAGATCTCCTTCGACTTAATCCTTTCACTTTGAAAGCTGCATATTCCTAGAGTGCTATATCATACAGTGCAGTAAATATCAATCTATATCATAGAGTGCTATATCATATCTTAAACACCTGTACCTAGGTATTAAGCAAAGGCTTATGAATAAGGTGTTGGTTTCAGCCGTTGTATGTGAGATATGATCCCAATCCGTTCCCAGGATTGTATGGGGCGTTCACTCTGTACTTGAGCGAGCATTACGTCTCTAACACTAGATGGCGCGTTCTGCCTATTCAGCGGCCGGACATTACTAGGTTTGAACAAGAGGATAAGCCAGTTCAAGTAAGTTTAAACCTATTATATACCTTACTTCTTACTACTAAAATAAATGAGAAAGCCTTATGTTTGTTATAAGTAAGTAAAGTAGCTACTTAAGTTATTTAAATGAAATTTGGTACCTATGTAGATAGTTTAGGACCTAGAATAACACGTAGGATATTAAAATTCGGAAATTATAACCTCTTTAGTTTGTTGGTCTGTTGAGGAATTTTGTATGTAAAATTATTATTCCTTGGTTTGATTCACTCAAAACTTATTATAAACTGTAAATTAAATAATTAAACACGTATTTTTATTTTTATGGAACTAACCCTAGGAGGCACGCAATACATTTCTGAACTTTGTCAAATAAATTTCCATGCGGGCGAAGCCACGGGGCGCAGCTTGTAGTTTATATCTGGTTGACGACCGATGTGGCGCGTCGTCGGGCAAAGGTCTGCCTTAGACGCACGAGGTTGCGGGTTCGATTCCCGCTTTCCGAGGTTCTGGGTGTTTTGCTATGCATAATTAAAAAAAATCTGTGTAATGTATTTGATTAAGTATATAGTATTAGTTATAAAGTACACGTAACACAAGCTTAGCTTGCGACTAGATGATGCTTTGTGGATTGTCCAGTATTATTTATCCTACTAATATTATAAACGCGAAAGTTTGTGAGTATGAATGGATGGATGTTTGTTACTCTTTCACGCAAAAACTACTGAATCGCTGCTAGTATTATTATAATAGAAACTAATAATATTTTTATATTTATAGGTGAATTCGGATATCATAATCAATCACTGCGCAACGAACACAAACCTAGGCATTAATATTGGAGTCTGGGCCCTAGGATTTTATGGAAAGGTTAGCCTCACGTACATCATTATCATCAAACTAAATGTCCACAGCTGGACATAGGCCTCCCCTAATGAGTCCCCTAATGAGTAATGGTCCGCTTCTTGCTTTCTTCAGGGAGGTTGTTTTGTAGATGATGCAGCGCCGAATATTACTGACTTCATCCGGTACTCTTTCGGTCGTGCCGCAGTTTCATCTCGCCATAGGAATCGTAGATTGTCTCGATGTTCCTTGCGTATTCTTATCTGTAGGAAGATGTCCGCGACGAGTGCGACCGGTCCCTCCCGAAACCTCAGTAAGCTTCCGAAAAGGGATTGGAACAGACTTTTTTTAGATTACTAAAAGATAATTTTTGGTTTTAATATATTGTTCATCATCATCGTCATCAACCTATTATTAGTCCACTGCTAGGCATAGGCATCCCCCAATGAGCGCCATAGCAACCTGTCTTCAGCTTGCCGCATCCAGCATCTGCCAGCAGTCTATATTGTTCAGTGAGCAGTGTTTATCAATTTTGTAAGCATTTAATATGCCCACTTACCTGTATCTATTCTGTGCCCACTATGAATAGTGAATTAAGTCAAGAAACTTCCTTTCCTGAAGTTTCTTGACTTAATCACAACTGAAAACTAAAATATCTGCTCCAAAATGTGAGTAGGTAGTTACTAGATATTTAACTCATTCATTTTCTGGACATAGTACTCGTTTTAACCAATTGTATATTACGTTATGTGGCATGAACGGAGGAATTGGTCCCCGGTCGCCTAATTTTATAACGTAAGATCCAAAGGTTGTCTGGTCTGGAAGAGATCGTTTCAAAGTACTTATCTTGTTGTGTCATTGTAGTCTTTTTTTATATTGTAGGTATTGTATTTTCAGATTTGCACCCCCTTAATGAAGACGTGCCTAGACATTTATGGAAAAGAAAAAATTGAAAATATTTGGCAGATTTATTGCCCGATCGATGACTCATCATCGAAAGAAATATCCTAAATTCCAACGGTTTTCTTATAGTGTAGGTACTTAGTAGGTACGTGATTTAGATTGTATTTCTTTCTTGTTTATTTTATACAGTGCAGTGATTTTCGGAGTTTAAATATACCTCGTACCTATTTTTGTAAATGAATTTATTCCCTATTCATTATGTTGATTAATAGTATTATGCTGTAGCATTGTTGTTTATTGTTACATTGCACATTATTACCATGTTAACTTTTGAAAATAAATTAACAACCGATCCGCCCCAGCTTCGTACGGGTAGTGGAGCTGTTGAATAGTTCAATTACTATTTAACTTTATTGGAAGGTAGGTACGCTAAATTAGCCTCCGTGGTGTCACCTCAAAGATGGAAAAACTTTTGATTAGTGTTTTTTCGGGCCTTTAACCCCAAACTGGTAACCCCGACGTGATCTTTTTTTTGCACTCACATAACGCTGGCCGCCGCCGCCATCTATTAGAGGAATTCTGTAGCACTTAGGTGGAGTAGCTAGTTTCAGGTTTCAGCTTCCGAGGTCACTTTTTATTGAGCCCCTACTGACGTGTAAGCCTTGTGGTTCAGCTCACCTCACGCTAGAGGTCACTCGAGTATTATTCTTACTAATATTATAAATGCGAAAGTTTGTTTGAATGTATGGATATTTGTTCCTCTTTTACTAAAAATTACTGAACGGATCGAGCTGAAATTTAGAATAGACGTAGTTCTAGCCCTGGAATAACATAAAGGCTCCGTAAATTAGTTCCCATGGGATAGAAATAGCCTTGAAACGTTTCTATAGAAATGACTCGTGCGAAGCCGCTTGTAGATAATAGTTTAAAAATATACTTTAATATTAGGATGTGTAAGATACTTATTTGAAATATTTTGTAAATCCCACAGACAACTGACGAAAGTTTTTAATCAAATTCGCTCAGCCATCTATAGAAAGAGCTCGGTCAGATTTTCTCCGATGGATAGGTTTTCGTAACGAATTGATCCGACAGAAAATCGACGTTATCTACCTTACTCAAATAATTAGCACGCTGATGCAGCGGGCCGCCCATATCTCGCTAAGAACCGACAACCGTTGAATGGAGACTCGGAAAATGTAGTGCAAGACGCCCTCCGGCCTGACTACATTTTATCTACCAACTTGTAGCTAATTACAGTTGAATCACCATAATAATATAGAATTAGAAAAGTAACCTGATAAGATCTGCAGAAATTTGTTCCGTTGGTCTGGGACCAACGGAACAAATTTCTGCAGATCTTACACAAATTTGTTCCGAGGCGGAAATCGAACCCGCAACCTCCTGCGTCGCAGGCGGACCTTCGCCCACCGCGCCACATCGGTCGTCATAGCAAGCCTGGACTCTCTTAGGCTTAACCCTTTCAATGTTCATGGCGCACATTCCGAACTAGAGGCACAGAATAGATAAGGTACGGAATAGAGGCTGGGCAGTGAATTTTTTACATAGGATGTCCAATTGATTACGTTCAAATAGGTAGGCAAAATAACGATGCAACGTTTGATATCGATATGACTCAAACGACAAGTTTTTTGTACGCTTAGTACCAATTTGTACAGTTTGATATAAAAAAAAAAATCTTTATAGCATAAATTATAACATTATCAATGTAGCAGGAGTCGATGAAATACCGGTGTACTAAGAAAATTTGAAGCATGCTGAATGCGTCACAATAGAGACGGGGGCCTATGTCCAGCAGCGGACTATAATAGGCCGATGGTGATGTGACAATAAAATAGGAATATTTTTTGTTCCCGACGACGATTCCCAATCTCCAAATCTGCAAATCACGATGCGTATAATCAAGGAACATAAACTCTCTACTGAGAGGCGTATAATTAAGCGTAATAGTCATAGGATCTTTGTAGCAAAGACTTCAACTTCTTGTAGAATAGCTTCGCATCTGGTTTGACGCAATTCAGCCAATGACGGTCTCATGCATGAGCATCGCAAGCTTTAAAGAGGTGTGCCCATTATAGTATGAGATCCGACTGCAGAATTAGCCCGCTCATCGTTATTTGTTTAAGACCATACCTCCTTGCGGCCAAATTCTGATAGGCGACCTGGTAGATACATATTCTCCTTCTTACAGATAAGAATAAAAATTTAGGTTCTTAACAAAAAACTATAAGCGGGCTTATCTTGCAGTCGGATCTTAGACCATTTGTGAACTTAGCAGCAGCATTCATATCAACACGAATCTAAAATATAGTGGTAAATTCTCTTGAATTTCTCTATGATTCTGTATTCAACTTTAACTTCTTTTTGTATAGCGCCGCTGGCTTTTCATTTCGGGATAATGTGCTCAGAGATATTTTCACGTAGACTTCAACGTTGTCAACTTCAACTTCTTGATTATGGCTCTGCGCTTCAACGTTGTCTTGTTAATTATAATAATAATTGACATTGTCAACATCAAGCTTGAAGGCTAAAGTCTAATGCCTGAAGTACACACTTGCCGCGACACGCCAAGACAGGCCGGACACGAATTTGAACCTAAATGGAGCGCCGGTCAGGTAGATTAATAATGTCCTCTTTTTAAAAAATGGTTGATAAGACACAACGCTCTATAAAATAATGAGATAATAATTATTGCTATTTCGTTCGGCAACCGCAAATTAACTAACGACGAGTGTGTACCTACAAACCAAGGAATTTATATATGGGTACTGTTACTGTTACACTACAGGTGTATAAATTACTTATGGTCTAAGATCCGACTGCAAGATTAGCCCGCTCATTGCTTTTTGCTTAAAACCAAATTTTTATGTTTATTTGTAAGATGGAGAATATGTATCTACTAGGTTGCCTATTAGAATTTGGGCGCAAGTATTTTATATTAATTTTAAAATCTTTAACAGCTGTATTAGTATGGTATTAGTGGATACTCGTTCATATCCCGAGTCATAAAGTCGTTATAAGGAGAGGTATCGTCTTTACGTAGTATTTATATTCTCTTTGGTATCGTCGAGTGTGTGCCACCGACATTACCTACAATGATTTTTCATTATTACTTTTGATTATTTTTTAATGAAGAAGTCGTCGAAACGTGATGACTTCTTAAAAGCATCTAATCATCATGGAAGGACTGTTGCTCCTTCAAAGAAAAAAGATAGGAAACTACAAAAAATTTCAAAAAATCCATTGAAACCAGTAAACATTTCGTCATCTTTAAAGTTAGCATCTAAATCATCTATTGCTGACCGTGTTATGTCCGAACTTGTCTCTCCGGATGTTTTTAAGTCTGCTCCCATGAATAATTCTCCTGTGCCCATGACTCATGATGATACGGTTAGGAAATTTACTGCTATTACTAGGAACAGCTATGAGGCCTCAGACTGTGGCCCTTTTATAGTTTATGTAGAACTAGTTGGACAATCATCTGAGGAAAATGTTTCAGGGGTCCCGGGTAACTTAGGTACTACCCTTCACCCTCTTAAGTTTGGTGCTTACTTATATAAAAATAAGTGTATGTCAGTATTGAAAAATGGCATTAAAAAAATAGGCCGTAATCGCCTAGAGGTCAAGTTTAACTCTGCCGAAGAGGCAAATTTGTTTATGGTCAGTGACATGTTAGCAAACAAATATAGGGTGTACATTCCCTCTCATAACGTTTCCCGGACTGGGATCATTAAAGGTATCCCTGCTGAGTGGACGCATGAGGAGATAGTCGAAGCCATCAGCTGCCCTTCAGGCGTAGGCCACATTATCAAAACTAGGAGACTGAATAAAAAAGTTGTCGTTAACGAGGGCACAAGCTGGGTGCCTACTCAGACAGTAGTAGTCACTTTTGATGGCCAGGTCCTGCCTAAGGAAGTTTCCTGCTGTTACACATTGTTACGAGTGGAACAATACATTTATCCGACAATACAGTGTTATAATTGCTGCAAGTTTGGGCATACTAAAAACCAATGTCGATCAAAGCCCAAATGCTTCAAGTGCTCTGATCTTCATTCTGGTGACTCGTGCCCTGTATTGGAATCAGAAGCCTTGTGTATGTACTGTTCTGGTCCCCACTATGCTACAAATAAGTCTTGCCCAGAATATGTGAGGCAAGTTAACATTAAACATCACATGTCAAACAACAACATTTCTTATATTGAGGCGGCAAAAGCTGTGCCTCAATCGAAAAAGTCATTTGCGGATGTTCTTTCCACTCCATCGCACTTGAATAGTTCAGTAAAACCAAGTAGCTCTCAACTCATCTCCCAAACCAATTCATACAGAAAATCTATTACTCGACCTGCTCGTCCTCGCCAGCCATTAGTTCAGGGCTATGACCAAAAGTCCCATGCGGAGCTAATAAACTCCCTAGCTATTCCTGCTCCTGCTAATGGCTGTGCTATCCAAGGTAAAAACAAGAACCTCATAGATCCATCCTCTTGTAATGAAAATGACATTAACATCTCACCTGACACAATCACCAAACTCATTTCATCTCTGACAAGCATCATCCTTCAAGCCGATTTACCGAACCACGTTGCCATTAACATGATAAACTCAATTTCTATAACACTTGTAAATATAGTCAAGCATGGAGGATGCAGTCCTCCAATGGAACAGTAGAAGTGTGGTTCAGCATAAGGCTGAACTTCATTATCTTTTCAACCTTCATAAGCCATTTATCTCTGCTGTCTCGGAGACGTGGTTGAAACCGGGCTCCTTTTTTAGTATCCCAGGTTATACTACTCTCCGAGATGACAGAGATGATGGTTGGGGCGGTAGCGCCCTTTTTATTAAAAATAATCTTCCTTTTTCTCGAATCCCTATTCAAAATTCAAGTAATTTACTCAATATAGTTGCTCTTAGGTTTAATAATATATCTTACGTTTCTGTTTACATCCCGGAAAGAAAAAGGGCTGTTATTCCTATTCTTTCTTCCTTTCTTGCTGCCATTCCTCATCCCCTAGTGTTATTGGGTGACTTCAACTGTCATAATCAATTGTGGGGTGCTCCTACTGACCATCCTTTTAGTTTCCAACTCTTGGGTATCTTAGAGGATTTTAATTTGTGTGTATTGAATGATGGTTCTCCTACACGCAGAACTCCTCCTGGAGCTAATCATAGCTTTGTTGATTTATCTTTTTGTTCCTCCTCATTAGCTAGTCTTTTATCTTGGTCCAGATCATCATATTCATATGGTTCGGACCATTATCCTATAATTGTTTCATTTCCTTATCAAAATACAGTAATTCCTATCCTTCCCCCTCTATTTCCGTTTATAATAAATAAGGATAAGTGGGATTCTTTTTCTCATAAACTTGATGAGAAAATTGAATCTCTTTCCTTGCCCAATTTTTCCAATCTAGTTCACTGTTGTAAATCTTTTTCTAAATTCATTGTTGAAGCTGCTGAGGTTAGTTTCAAAAAAAAGAATTCATCACTAGGCAGAATTCCATCTCCTCCTTGGTGGGATGCAGACTGCACTGATGCTATTAATCGTAGGAAAGCTGCTGAGCTTGCCTGCGATCGATTAGTAACTTTAGAGAACTTCATATATTTTAAAAATGTTAATGCTGCTACTAAGAGATTATTAAAAAAAAAGAAGTTAAAGGGTTGGCGTAATTTTTGTTCCTCAATTTCTCCACAGACGCCTTCTTCTATTGTTTGGGAGAACATTAGGCGTTTTAGATCTTCCCGTAGATGTCATCATTCAATTTCTTCTTATTCTATTTCATGGGTTAACGACTTCATGAATAAGTTGGCCCCTCCTTGGGTTCCAAACAGTAACCAGATTCCCAAACCTTATTTATCTAATACCAGCAATAATTGTGATTTTACTTTAGGCTCTCCTTTTCTTTTTTCGGAATTAAAATTAGTTTTAAATCGTGTCAAGGACTCAGCTCCTGGTGCAGATGGCATTCCATACTCATTTTTATCAAACTCCAATGAAGCTACCTTAAAATATTTTCTTATTCTTATAAATATGGTTGTAGATTCAGGTATTATTCCAAAGACATGGAAACATCAGATAATAATCCCAATTTGTAAACCTGGTAAAGATAACCAATCTGCTGCATCATATCGTCCGATTGCTTTATCTTCTACTATCCCTAAAATAATAGAACATTTAATTAAAAACCGCCTTGAGTGGTTTTTAGAACATAATTCTCTTTTATCGGGTACTCAGTATGGTTTTAGAAAAGGAAAAAGTATTACTGACAGTCAAGCCATTTTCTCTACTGACATCCAACTATCTCTTAGTAGAAAGGAGTCTGTCGTGGCTGGCTTTTTGGATATTTCTGCGGCCTACGATAATGTTGATCTTTGTATTCTTAGGCAAAAACTTCAGAGTCTAGGAATTCCCCATAAGATAACGAATTTCATTTTTAATTTGCTTTCTGGTAGACATATTTCAATTCGCCTCCAAGGTGTGAGCGAATGTGATAGGATAATTTGGAAGGGACTTCCTCAGGGATCAGTCCTTAGTCCTCTTTTGTATGATGTCTACACTGCTGGAATTGAAGCCCCTGTCACTTCAGTTTGTAGAATTCTTCAGTATGCGGACGATTTGCTTATATATTGTGCTGACCCTTCTGTGATCCTAGCTGCCAACAAAGTGGAACAAGGTATTACCATTCTGTCTGAGTGGCTGGTTACCCATAACCTCTCCCTCTCGGCATCTAAAAGCTCCATTTGTATTTTTTCTCGACGAAGGCTTATTCCTTTTATTAACATTTCCTGTAATGGAACTGTCATTCCGACTGTCAAGGAAGTGAAATTCCTTGGTAAAATATTTGACTCAAAATTGAATGGTATAGCTCACTCAAAACAGATTTTGAGTAAGAGTGAACAAGGGATCAATGTCATGCGATGTCTAGCTGGGGTTTGGTGGGGTGCGCATCCATATTCCTTAAGATTATTATATAATGCAGTTGTAAGGAGTCATTTTGATTTTGGCTCATTCTTGCTTGTCCCTGGCAGCAAGAAAGTGTTGAAGAAATTAGACGTATGCCAAGCGAAAGCTCTTAGAGTTGTGCTGGGCGCTATGAAATCTTCTCCTACTAATGCTCTTCAAGTTGAAAGTGCTGACCCCCCTCTTAGGCTGAGACGTCAGTATCTTGCTGATAGGTTTATTTTCAAAATTAGCGTGTTTGCAAATCACCCCTTGTTTCCGAAATTAAATCTATTAAATTCTTATACTCATTCCAATGCTTATTGGAAACATAAAGACTTGCCTCCTATAGTAAAAAGCTATAGAAAATTTATCTCGATTAGATTTCGGGTGGAGAGATTTTCAGTTCATCCATTATTTTTGTATGATTATTCATCTAAAATCTTCCAACCTGATGTTAGGATTTCTGTGGGAATTGACAAAAATACTTTAGATCCTAATTCGAAATTTAATCAAATAATAAACGATGCCTGGCCGTATTCTGAAATTTTCTTCACAGATGCTTCTAAATTGGATATAAACAGTTCTGTTGGTGCAGCATTTCTGCATTTAAATTCCAACATTTCTCGCCTATTTAAATACCCTCATTACAGTTCTAATTTTTCGGGTGAAAGCTTAGCAATTCTAGAATGTATTAAGTTTATTAAAGATAATAATTTGTCTAATTCTGTAATTTTTACAGATTCCAAAAGTAGTTTGCAACTTTTGCTTGCAAACCCTTTTGGTAAAGCAGCTATAACTTGTCCTATATCTTTGCTTTCTAAACACTTACTGAGGCTTTGTCATGACGATAATTTAAAGGTCTCCCTGGCCTGGATTCCTGGGCACAGGGGAATTGAAGGGAATGAACTAGTTGACCTTTTGGCTAAATCAGCTGTTTTACATGGTGATATGAGTCAGTTTTCAAGTTACCCTCATGATATTGTTTCCATTGCCAAACAGGATTTAGAAAAGGCATGGAATTCGTATTGGTCCAGTTCTAGTAGATATAAAGGTAATCACTTGTATCAGATTCAACCGTTAATAGCTTTTCGGCCATGGTACGTGTGAGATACAGCGTTGAATTAAAGGGATTACGCTTGAGGTACCCGCACGTCCTCAGACAGCGTGGGACGCTCGGCGCGTGCGGTGGTCTCGGGTGCGATCACAAAACATACTATCCAAGTGTTTCTGTTCCCAGTTCCCTCTCTATAGGAGTGACTGAACACCACATTGGCGACGTGGATAAAAGCAGTATGTACCTAGTTACCTACCTAAAAAAAATGTGTATTGAAGTTCTCCCACCAACTTATTTTTGAAGAAGGGAAGGGTAGATGCGTGATTGAGGTGATTTTCTGATAAAAGTTCTTTGTGCGTTGGTGTATTTCATTACAAATGATTTTGTAGTCATTGTTTTAATGAAAGTAAATTTAATAGGAAGATAAACTATCTCCGTACCTGAGATTAATTTTTAAGAAATTAAATAAACGCTCACTATTGGCCGACAATTACGTGTCTACCGCATCCTAAGCATTTTCTCGTGGTGGTTATTACAATGGTATAAATGAGGGTAGACATACAATACTATTGAGACATAATGTCGATGATATAACATAAAAGGCATAAATTACCTGTCCATAGCAACAATTTACAAAATGTAAAAAGGTTTCTGGTGGTAACTTATAATTATGACGAAATAAGTATACCTACCTACAAACTGTATCATTGCTATGGACCAACTCCAGGGAATGGACACCAGTTTTTTACACGCCTTAATATGAGTTCCACAATGAGTCAATAATAAAGTTGGGTGAATTCTTTATCAGATAGCATAAAATGTATCTATGTCATGTACCTACCCACATAAGCAAGCAGTCTGGTTGGTTCCTACTCATTGTAACTGTGCCACGTATTTATACGTTACTTTGCCATATTCGAAAGAGAGTTCCACAATGAGTCAATAACAAAATTGGGTAAATTAATTATCAGATACGCATACAGTGTATGTTATGTGCCTACCCACCTAAGCAGTCTGTTGGTTCCTACTCATTGTAACTGTTCCACGTATATTCCACGTTACTTTGTTATATTCCAAAGATTTATCAGGAAAACAATCTACGTACTTTACCAAGGTACTCAGGTACCTAATCTTAGTCTCAAAGATGGTGTTGACGGCTTTAAAGTTGCTAAATCGTGAGAGCATTAATAATGCGTCTATGCCAAAACAAAGTTTTCTCTTCGAGCGAGCGACAGTTGTTATGCTCGTGAAAAACAATAGTGAACATATCGATAAATTTGTACCACCGAAATGTATTTCGGCTATTTCAGCGATGATATTCGGCAAATGTATTTCGGTAATTTGAACCACCGAAATGTATTTCGGCAAAACTATCTACCAGAAATCTGTATGGTTTACATAATATAAAATAAGTAAGTATACAAAATTGTAAAGGAAGCGATTGCGCTTCGAAAAACAAGTTCCCTACCCACATAAAAGGCAATTTAATGGGAAAAACCCAAGTAAAATTAACATTCAATAAATGTGCCCTATAATGATGGTAATATGTGTGGTAGCAAAAAATGACAATTCTGATTCTAAAGCTTGCCCCGCTTTAGATAAATAAAATAAGGGAACTAATGTGGTTGTTAACTAGATCCTCTGAGAGGAAAATACTTTGGTTTGCTCATCACACGAAAATCTTGGCAAAACAAAGTGTGTTTTACTATATATAGGTCATTCTAGTAGTTACTTACCTACCTATCATTTCCAATCTACATCTCTATGACACCGAAGGAATTGGAATTGCAAACTTAAAAACATTCTGTTTTGTTAGATATGGTACACAAAACATACAAGCATTAATATTTTGGTAAGCATAATATGTTCCACAATGGGTAAAATGATATTGGCTTAAAACACTGGCTTTGATTATCTAGAAATAAAGCAACAAATATATAAATATATTAGCCCTATTCAGAAAATAATGGAGATTTCGCACTGTGTCAAGGACAGCGTTACATTTTGTCGACATAGTTGTTAATGTTGTTATCAGTAAAAATAAAATAGAACAACGCGCTCGATTTACGGGTCAGGCGAACACCGCTTGCAGTTTCAACTCGAGGTGCGTGCAAATAATCGGCCCGAATAAAATATTACTTAGCTGATGCAGACGCGTTCCCTAAGTGCGCAATAACAATGGTACCTACCGTCAAAAGTTAAAAATTTGGTTGTGTTCCTTAATAATATTTTGCACAAATATATAGTGCACAATGTGTAGGTACTCTGTAACTAAACAATAAAAGTTTTGTTATAAATATAACAACACGTAAGATATTCATACGATACGAATAGAAAGAAAACATATAATTTTTAAAGTAAAACAATGAAATATGCAAATCAATTTAGTGTTTCGAAATAAAAAAAAAAAATAACTAGATTTCTAGGGACTCGATTTGAATGAAAAATATAAATATTTAATAAATAGGTACAGCAAACATGTTGGAAAATATTCGAATTACAAACAATTTCGGTATTACGTCTGTTTGAGCAAATCATCAGGTATAAGTAGAAGCTTATGGACATAGTAGCATTCTTATCAAAGGTAATAAATATATCTTTTAAACTAAATAAGTCCAGATCTTGGACATAATCTGACAGCAATGGCGTTCTCTCAAGAATACGTAGTAAAGTTCGTGGAGACAAATTGCTGTTAGCAAAGTTTAGAGCTGTATAAGATAAGCAAGTGACCGATATTTATATCGGTTACCAAATGGTTTTGACCAACCCTATCAGACAAGTACATACATTAGGTACATTGATAGAAACTCAATTCGCACGATGATATTTCAAGTTGTTGGTAAAGTGCACATTGTACGCACAATAAATAATGCACGCATAAGGCGTAGGCTAAAAAAAATAGGACTCTGACCGTTGCGACCTGAGCTATAAAACAATGGCTGATGTAAGCTCTGTTGGACTTGGTTTTTCCTAGTTCAGGTCGACAAGTAGGCAATGTACCTCACAGTTAATTGCTTTTCGAATCAAAAGTTAAAGGGCGTGGAGTGTCTAGAGAGAAGTCACTACAGACAGAACATGAAGCCTAGTATGGGCGATTGAACATTTTACCTACTAGTGGCCGAGTTCAAAATAACCACGGACCACAAACCTTTAGAAGTCATTATATTGGTCAACAATCAAAACCAAGCGCCAATAATGGAGCGGTGTAGGTTTCTCACCGACATGCCTCGAATAATAAAAATAAAAGACTTGGTCTATCTTGTGAAGGACTATGAAAACTGAAAATTATATTACTTCGAAAATGCTCGACCACTCACGGTATCCTAAAACAAAACAAAGTAGACCTCTAAAACGAAACAAAGCCGGTCCAACTCCCCGAAGATCAAGAAATGAAACTTGTTTTGAAGGTTTCAAAATGATTGGGATACATACACTGACTGACTAATACTACAGTTATTCATACAAAAACTCTGAAGAGATCCTGTTAAAAGGAAATAAAACTGGATTTCCTGTTAAAAGAATGAATAAATGAACACTTTAGTGTACTAAAAGGGATCATATAGTTAAAAAAAACTTATGTCTAATTAATATAAACATAGTACAAAGTACAAAAGGCGACCTTATCGCTGAGACCGATTTCTTCCAAAAATAAAACACATGTTAAATTTACGAGACAGTCTTTTAGCAACTGCTTATGAAAGCCATGCTGAATAGTCGGCATGAACCCCGACTGTGGACTTCTGTATGCGCGACAAGCTTGGTGGTCCAAATGTTATGGAGTATATCGGGATGCACATACGTCATAAGTACTTGTCTTCAACAACATCAGGCATAGATTATGAAATAGTTGTTAGAGACCGGTTTATCTAAATTATAAAATAATAGAAACTTAACGACTGCTAATGAAAATGTACGATATTCCATCACTACTTAGGGTGGATATTGCAATGGTGCTTCCTTGGTGCACCGCCAAGTAATCAACCACTAGTGGCTGGTAGTTATTGATTATTTCTGTACATTTAATTAAATTAAAATCATGGTTTTTTTTTAAAACTGGGACTTCCTGTCATCATCAATGCTAATAATGAAAAGTAATTGGCGTCGGATGAGTTCAAATCATTTTGTCTTATCCCCATCGGTTCCAACAGAACGAAGAAGAAGAAACACAGCTCCTTGGAATTCTAAAATGACTCAACAACATGAATTATTTTTGAATGCGCTGTTGGCGCCTAAACAAATAATGAGTATTATTATTTATGGACAAGATTGACAGTCTGCCGCTGATTTACAAAATAAAAAATAACAGAAAGTTGTGACAGAGACTAACTTATGAAAAAAAAAGGAAAATATATGTATGGATGTAGAAAAAACAAAAGCAAAAGAACCCAAATTAAGGGTTGAAGGGAAGGCTTAAAGTTAAGAACAGGAACTGAGAAAATAAATACTAGAACTACCTATCGTTAAAACGATAAAGGAAGGTTGAACATTTAAAATAATTTGTGAATAAAATTATAGTCCTCAATTTTAATGATGATGAGAGTAATGAGGATCAAGAAGCAGAATAAGAGATGGATTTGGCTTATGTAGCATAACATTAATTTTGACTAAATTATGTGTTAGCTGTTGAATTTATTTTGTTGTATTGTCTGATGAGAATATAGTCAGCAGTTTAGCTTATTTTGTTGTAATACATTTGGTTGGAAACTTACACTTAAACCGTACTTACTGTGTATAATTTATTTTATTGAAATTGGAAGTATATAGTCTAAATGCAAATAATTTATAATCACATATAAATATCCTACTGACTTAAAATAATCGTAGTCCTTTTACTTTGGGTGAATTGTTTTAGTTTTCATTTTTGTGAAAGGAAGAGATGTGAGATACAGCGTTGAATTAAAGGGATTACGCTTGAGGTACCCGCACGTCCTCAGACAGCGTGGGACGCTCGGCGCGTGCGGTGGTCTCGGGTGCGATCACAAAACATACTATCCAAGTGTTTCTGTTCCCAGTTCCCTCTCTATAGGAGTGACTGAACACCACAGTACGCAAGAGTAAAAACTTCTAAACAAATCTCTTCAACATTATCCAGAATGCGTATTGGTCATTGCTCGTCTCCTGTTCATTTACGCAAAATAAGAGTCAGGGACTCATCCATCTGTGAATGTGGTCTGGAAGAAGGAACAATTGCTCATCTGTTGTTCTGCTGTCCTAGATATTTATCTCCTTCTTTGTATGATCTCTTAGTTCATTATAAAGCTCCTCTTCCATCTAATTTACCCTCTCTCCTTTCTCTAGTTATAAAAGAAAATACAAGTGCAATTATAAAGTATTTAACCATTCATGATATTAAGCTATAGCGTGTAATGTAGTGTATACCTTTTATAAACATTGTAGATAGTTAGGTACATCTTAGTTCTGTAAATTTGTACTTTATTACTTCTTAGTTCTGTTTGTATTATATGCTTACTGATAGGTTAAACCCTTACGAGTTTGTTAATTTTAATTTCTTTTAAGTTCTTAACTTTGTTCTAATTCTTTAAAGCTTGTATCCATGTACTAGTACGTGAAGTTGGCAAAAGTTTCCTCAAAACCCAAAAGAGGAACAAAATTGCCATTTAAAAAAAAAAAAAAAAAAAAAAAAAAAAAAAAAAAATGAAGAAGTCACGTCTTTGATATTATTTTATGTGTACATGTAATTTCTACTTTTTATAATATTTTTTGTATTTTAGCCATATTTTTGTAACAAATGCACAAAATAAAGAAAGGGGCCTTTACTAATGGTTATAGTTACAAAGTCCGCATTGGTAATTGGTATGAGACACAGATACTAGATGAGGTGAGATTTTAAAACTCTAAAACCTACTTTTAATACCTAAATAATGAGTATAACCTATTTTTTTGGGTTTTCCTCAGGATAGTAAGAAACATCTAAGTAATCCGGATGAGGGAAAAACAATGTTGGCAAAATTTCGTAAAATAGATGGCAATTTGAACAGACCGAGTGAGCTAACGGCATGCACAGGAAGCGTTTCCTTTGGTGCTAGGATTTTATTGTTGGCTCCACATGTTCCTAGTTCGTATCGTTGTTTATATACTAATTATAAATTTATCAGTACTTAATATGGGTTCGATTTCTGCCTTGGGATGAATGCTTTATGCTGCAAATATTTGTTCCGGGGAGAACAACACAAAAAACACAAACTACCCAGACACACACCCAGAAGGGTGTTTTCTATGTTTAATAAAAAAAAAATCTATCTATGTAGTATCAACGTATTAAGTATATCAGTCACCTAGTAGCCATCATAATATAAGCTGTGCTTAGCTTGGGGATAGATTTATAGGGAATTTTGCTTCTTGGGTCGCGCGATTTCTTGCGATTTCGTGCCGCGATACGTCAAGACGCAAGATGCAGGCTGTGTATCGCAATCGCAGGACGCGGAAACACGTCAGACAACCTCTATCTCGTCGATAAAATCGCGAAAGTGTGTAAGATTGTATGCATCTAGTTTATAATGCACTGCAAATAAAAAATATCGCAAAAAATCGCAAGATGCAGCTTCTAAATTGTGGCTGTGTGGTGGCAACTTCAACTCGTCATAATGTTCTCTTTTCTCTACAATTTCTTACAGACTCTAAACCTATAGTAGAAGGTAAGACAGGACTTTGTCTCGGAGGTCGAATACCTTTAGAACGAATAGAAAAATCTCAAAATTTGGAGGATGGCTGCTCAATAGCTGGACTTGCCAACATAGCACCACTTGAAAGAAACACATTTGTTATCACAAGTCCTGATTATTGTGACCGGGAGGGCGAATTACTAAAGTACAATCAAGAGTTTAATTTGGTCCTTGGTTCATCGCTTAAAACTGAGGTTTGTAAACATTTCGACAACGTTTCATTTACATAGGTAATAAGACATAAAAAAATGTTTTTGCTCTAAGTATCTAAATACATATCTGTCACATCTACAAGTTCTTCTCTGCTCTTCTAATCTTCAAATCTCTTGAATAACCTGTTCAGATAAGATAATTTTCAGTAGATTTTTGTTTGATGTTGTTGGAAGAGCACTCGTCGTGTGTGTGAGTGAAGTCCGTCAAATCTCGGTATGACCAGTACTTGTTCATTAAAAATATTGATATGGTATTAGGTAAATAACAATCAATAATTAGAAATAAATTATAAATTGTATTTCCAATTGAAACACTTGCGCTAATAGACTCTTTTAAAAATTTGTTCAGCCTAATATTTGGTAAATTTAGTAAATAATTTACCCAGGCGACGTGGAAAGCCCAGTATGAGATGGCGTGATAAGTTTAATGCACATTTTCCGTGAAGCATTGCAGCGTTCGGTCCAGAGGAGTGGAAGGATAAAAGGGAGGCCTTTGTCCAGCAGTGGGACATGTATGGCAAAATTAACTTTAATTGTAAAAAATAATAATAATAACAACAATGGACAATCTACACAGCATCATCTAGCCCCAAGCTAAGCAGAGCCTGTGTTATGGTATATATTTTCTATGTTTACTAAAATATATACTGATTTGTGCAATGATGTATTGTAGTACCTAAGTATATGAGTCATCTACCTACCCTACCCTACCTACCTATAACACAAGATCTGCTTAGCTTGGGGCTAGATGATGCTATGTGGATTGTCCAGCACTATTTATTAATTTATTTTTTACTAGCAACCCGCCCCAGCTTCGCACGGTTTTATTATACGTATAAATAAACCCTCCTCTTGAATCACTCGATATTTATATATAAACCGCATCAAAATACGTTGCGTAGTTTTAAAGATTTAAGCATACAAAGGGACATAGGGATACAGGGACATAAGGACATAGGGACAGAGAAAGCGACTTTGTTTTATACTATTTAGTGATTATTTCCAGCCGCTTTACATAAGGTATGATCCTGAACCCGTGCCAGGGTGTTATGGAAAGTTCCCGATATACTTGAGCAAGAATTCCATGTCAAATAACAAATGGCGGGTCCTTCCTATCCAAAGACCGGATATCACTAGGTTTGAACAAGAGGGAAAGCCTATACCTGTTAGTATCTTAGTTTTCACGCGACTTCCTCCGCCTAAAATAAAAAAGAAGCAACAAACATCCATCCACCTATCCTTTTCAATTATCACATTTATAATTTTAGTGTGATAGTGATATGACCAATCAGTAGTAACACTGTCTGACTAGTAGATTTTGAGTTATTATGCTGAATTTGCTTTTAATTTTTGTAAAATTAAGCTGTACTGACTCACTTCCTAATTTTTTATCCTTATCTAGGTAAACACCGACGTTGTAATAAACCACTGCGCAACGAACAGGAATTTGGGAATCAATGTAGGAGTCTGGGCGTTGGGACTCTATAAAAAGGTGATCAGTTTAATTCAGAAACGTATTACCTATAAAAAGAAACTAGCATTCATAATGATAAGTGCCTAATGGCTAGTTAGTTAACTTATACAACAGCCTCGCATCTGATTAAACAATTTTTTATTTGGCTTAACATTAACTTCATAACTCAAATTTATGATCAGTTGTTAATTTTTTGCATGGTTAGATTATATGCATGCCATCCCTTTACCATGCATACCTTATCCGGTCAAGCATGTTTGTTTCACTTATATTTTTCTCATCTTTTTTAATTCTGTTTTCTGCAAAAAAAAACACAAGCTTTGCTTAGCTTGGGAGTAGATGACATTGTGTGAATTGTGCAGCATTATTTATTTATTTATATTAATTCCCAGAATTGCGCTCCTCTTGTGAAGACTTGCCTTGGCGTCACGGGAAAAGAATTGCCGAATAACATTTGGCAGATTCACTGTTTGGTTGAGTCTGATGGGTTTAATAGTTGATATTAAAGTACGCAATGGAACAGCAACAACTTGGAAATAAATGGTCTTTTCCGATTCATTAACGCATTTATACTTAATTTAATTTATTCATTCATATATTTCACATTTCTGCACAAGAGTACACATATGCTAGTTTTTGGTGTCATTAATATATATACCTACCTGAGTCAGTAACAGCATTAGGTACCATTATTATATTACACTACATAAGAAGTAGGTACCTACTTACTTTTTTAAAAGTTTTCATCTTGTTAGCTACTTGTGTTGGAGAGTTTTTAAAGGCCAGGGTTGAAGCTATTCTATTGTTTGCTGAGAAGACAATGGTTTCAAATCAGATTAAACTAATGTTTAGTTTGTTTTTGATGGCAACAGTGCTTTCATTTAACATTTATGAAATGACTCCACTAAAATGTTGCCGCCTTTTCATGACCTATATACATAATTCTTTCAAAATATATGAAACTAAGTCGGGTTAATAACACCACTTAGGTAATGTTTTTGTTAAATACATTTTATATATCTCTCTTTTTAAAACCTAAGATAATGGTATATTTTGCATGAAAGAGAGAGGGAGAGAGATAAAATTATCAAAACAATAAGTACCTCCCACATATCATGATAATATTAGGTACATTAAAAATTCATTAGGTCAACTGATCCCGCGGGATAACTTCGAGCGGCCTCAGTTGACTAAAGACCCACTAAACCGTTAGCAAAAAAAAGGTTCAAGTCTATCGACTTTACAGTCTCTTTATTTTACTTTCGTCTCAAGTGTTTTTATTCTTGGAAGAATGGATAACAGAAAGGTTGGCAGATCGTTATTGTCTCGTTTATTATAACGATTCTGAAGTTTTCCAACTTATTGCGTCTACACTCTGAACATGAATAAGTCATACTGTTCGTTACAAGAATTGAACTAAGCGCCTTCGCCCCATCATGAATATCGCGGGGGTGTTTACATGAACGGTTTCTTCGATTGATATAGCTAGTGTAGCCACTTACTTAGAAAACATATTTATAGCCAAAATTTCATCGCTATTTTCTTGGAAGGAAGGTAACTTATCATAAAATTTGAATCGGTATCATTTCCTAGTTATAAATACGTAGGTCATTAAACTAATTTACTTCAAGATTCCTTAAACTTTCTTGTGATGTTTTTAAGAAAACCAATGTTAAAACTTGAAATAAAGCAAATTCCTTAACTAACATTTTACTATTTCTTCTTGGAAAGAAAAGAAAAGCTCCCATTCAAATATTTGTCCCTGTCTCAAGTTTCAGTTACAAAAGTGAATTTATCAAGTGCACTTTTCCAATAATGAGCGCATTTCATTGAATTCCAAGTTCTATTCAGCTGCGGACATGGTTCAAGTTTTTATAAAAAGGAGTTGATCCACCCGAGCCCGGCTGTATTCCTTTTCATTATCTAGTCTCTGGTTGTGAGCTTTTTCCATTTGAAAATTGAGTGCGTTATTGATTTTGAATTATTCTGAAGATTGGCTCGTTTACGACGACGCATTAAAACATCCATGTTGTTTATAAAAAGAGCTTAAATCACTTAGTAAGTACTTCATTAAACTTTATTTAAACTTGGTTAACTTATGTGCGGTTATTAAACAAGGTGCCTTCCAACCTACAATTATCCGGATCTCAATAAATCGTCTAATTAAATCGTCGTATATCTTTGATCAAACATGTATAATATGTTATGTAGGTAAAGCTATCGCTGCATAAACGTTTGATATTTAGCTTTCTACAGACAGTGGTTCTACACGTACATTACTCGTCATATCATAATCATAATTTTGATCAAGTTTTACCCATTTTGAGGACTGCATTTATTGGGAGGGGGACACCTGTAAAAACAACTTTCCCATCCCTCTGCCTGTGTGTGGTTGATGTCAAAGCTTGCTCTAGCGAAAGCTCGAGGTATTATTAATTAGCTTACCTCCACGGTGCCTTTGAGTTTACGCATACGGAATTTACAATGAATGTAATGCAGTTGACAACTCCGACTCATAAAATTAAATTATGAACTTATACCATTGTTTGTTTTAATGGAGTTTTTATATTAATGTCTAGACTTACTTTTTCAAATATTCAGTCACAAACTAAAATAATGTAAGTAGTTCATTGTAATTACTATTCGCGTTGACTTTTGTAAATAAAAATGCTGCTGCATACATTTTAGATGTCCAACGATAGCAATAATTATAATCCTTTTATTTGTTTGGTTTTTATCACCATCACCAACCTAACTTTACCCACTGCTGGGCTTAAAAATGTTTTGTGCTCCACACTCCACACGGTCTTTTTTGCTTTTACACAAAATAAATGCCTCTAATACCTGATTTACACTTTATTAAGTATTTTTATCAAGTGCAAGTAACATCTACGTTTTGTAAGCGCGATTTTTAGACACGGCGGCCCCGCGCCGCGGGCCTTCAAATCGCAAAACTCAAGCAGCTGCTGTGTGAAAGATGCAAGCGTCTTATTTCAAAATGTTCCGTGAACAAATATCTGAATTCATAATATTACTTGCACTTGTCACTGTTGTAAAACAGGCATTAATGGAATATGAAAGTCCAGGTAGAGTTAGATCTTACTCTACCTTTCATATTCCTGCATTGATTGCTCATTTTCAGTGGCTGCGAAGTTTTGATGCTTATCCAGCGCGGTGAAAAGGCAAAGGGGACCTAATCTCCTTTGGAGTTAGGCGGCGGGGCGGGGCGGGGCGGGGCGTGGACGGTGCGGCGGCGGTCACTTGGGTGGCAGCCGGATGCGAGGCACGTCGCGTCGACTTACCTTCTCGCCTTTAGATCACTTTATGGACGCAGAGCTCATATTATTAAATAGATAGATAGGTATTTATTTTTTCACTTTTTCCTTACATTTCAATCTCTGCTTAGCTTGGGGCTAGATGATGCTGTGTGGATTGTCTGGAATTATTTATTACTTATTTATTTTATTTATTTACACAGTTTGTGCATTAGGTTCTTGCTTTTTTGTGCTTATCCTAGAGAAAAGTTAAGGAATTGGGGGCCTTTTCGCTTTAAGTAATTTCTTCCAGGCAACTAAAGATTGGAATAGAAAATCATAGGATTATTCTTAGATATTTTTCTTATCTGAAAAAGTGAACTCCGCCGAATACACTCTGATTTCATCCCTTTACCAACACCCTGTATATTCTTCTGAAAAGCTACCGAATCACTTCATAGTATAAAACAAAGTCGCTTTCTCTGTCCCTATGTCCCTTTGTATGCTTAAAGCTATAAAACTACGCAACGGATTTTGATGCGGTTATTTTTAATAAGAGGAAGGGTTTATACGTATAATAAAACCGTGTGAAGCCGGGGCGGGTCGCTAGTATTAAATAAAATCTTACTTAATTTAATTACAAGCTAAGATAAGTACCCTTACTCTATGAAGTCCCGGACAGAAGCTTAAATGTAGCACTGTAAAATGTTTGTACGTTTTGATTAGTTTGATAGAATACGAGCTTGCCTTCAGACAGATATTCTCAGCCTCATAATAGTCCAGCCCGCACTGTCTCCGCATTGTTTGTTTGTGTGTGATGCAAGCCCTTTGTGAATTGATTCCCCTTGCCCTCGGGATTGCAATTGAGTCGTTTGAGGATATCAGATGTTACCGGTATTGAGTTCACGCAATCTCCAAGGGGAAACGTGACCGTTACAACCGCATCAGATTCTCAAAGACCTGTCCTCAAAGGTAAGCTGTTATTTGACTAACGCATTTGGTAATCGTGGTCAGTTTTTGGATTGTCTATAAAGCAATAATATAAAAATTATACTTGAATGTGTCTAAAAATAGAGTATTTTGAGATCCATGAGTTTGTTTGATAATATGTATGTATTCCAAAGACTGAAAGTAAGTACCTACATTTCATGGCTTTCATAATTTACAATTGAATGGATGGGATTCGCAATGGTCATGAAATGGTTTTCAAATGTGAATTATAGGAAGTGGGTTTTGAGAAATGTAGCACCGCAGGTTGCTCGTGAAAGAAGACACGTGCAGAAGTTAGTTCTTTATTCGTTATGAGAAAATATATTGGGAGAGTGTTTTTCTAAGTAGATTTTCTTTAATCATTATTACTTAGACTGATAGCTCATTCCCCGAAATTACCTAAGTGCCTTTCTAGCAGATAACTACCCACTTTGATAGATTATCGACTTCCAGTAACGACTTAGGAGCGGCTGTCTAGGTATCTAAGCACCTAATTTTCTATCTACCTACCTAATTTATTACTGTTGTTGTTAGTAGGTGGGTAGAAATGTACTATATCTGTAACGACAGATTTGTCTGTGGATCTCAAGAGGCGCAAATATGCAGTTCTTGACAGATCCTACTCATTTGCTCCCCTTGGACTCGAGAATCTAGATTCGTGGGGTACCGAGGCTCTATCGAATAAAAAACAATATCAGGAGCGTCTGGTCGAAGCGACGCGTGACCCGAGAGCTGCTGAGTACCTATTTGGAGCAGAGCATTGCTTTACTGCGGCGAAATGCAGTCAGCGTCTTGGAGACGCATCCTACTGGTCAGATATGGATCAGTTGAGCTACCAATTAGATTGTTAGCAACAGTCCGCAGATAAATTTTAACAATTGTAAATACTCGTTTCAATTTTTTTCTATTAGATGATCGTAATTTTCTTTGTTATCAAACCTGATTATCTTTTGCTAAATGGATATTATAGCAAAGGGCTATTATAAAAATGTGCGAATCTACTGAACGAGTGTGTAGAAACGTAGGGTGGTAAGATTAGAAGGCTTTAGGCCTTGCAGGACTCGGACACATGTTAAAATCCATGTCTATACAAAAAAAATACATATAATTAAAACCAGAAAATAAAGTGCTCACTTTTATTTTTGTTCACTTCTATTTTTGAAAGTAAATTAATTGAAGAAACTTTACCTTGTTAGGTTATTAGTTTTCGAGTTGGATCAAAACTCGTCCCAAGTAAAAATATTATTTGTGAAAAGCGGATGAAAAATCCTCTTTTTACAAAGGATATTTTTGGCAATTTGTTTGAATTTTTTGACACAACATTTTAGCTCAGTTGGAGTACTATTTAGTTTAGTTGTGGGCAAAGCGATTTATTCTTATTTCTACTTTTCAGTATATTAATCGCTATTTTTACCTCCACCACCAGCCAATTCATATCTAAACAATAAATTAATTAACCATCTAGCTAGTAGATCTTCTGCTATTTTCACCCCTGCGTTTATAAAAGTACAAGTCCTTCATTAAACTGTATTACTGATTTTTTTCCCATCCATCATACACTTGACCGACACCACCCCTAAAGAGAAACGAAACGTGATCAACTTTGAAATTTATCACAGGTATTTCAGCAGTGCCAGACCCTTGTTTACTTGCCGGTGAAAGTTATCTACCCTCCAGTGAGATATCGCCCTGTACAATAGGCAACCCTTGCGAACCAGGCTTTTCATGTTGGGTTGATAATTTACTCACCTACCTACCAAGGTGATCATTTAGTACGTGGTTCAAATCGCAACATTGTTTACGTTTGTTTTGTGTTACCAACTAGTTAAACAGTGTAGTTTATATTGCCTAGTGGTTTTTCGAAAGTTAATTTGATAAACGAATGCATTATGAGTATATGCTTAAGAAATGTGTGAATACGGAGATGCCAGATAACAGAATAGAATGGAAGAAAAATACATGTTGTGCCGAGCCCACTTAGCATGGGATAAGGTCCGGAAGAAAAAAAGGAATTTGATAAACTAATGCCAAAAGCATGATAGGTCTTGATTTGGCTGACCTACGTTAAGCACAGCTGACGGCTATGGATTATTTAAGATGATGACTTATGGGGTTCCAAATGGAAGCCTATATAGCCTTTTTAGGATTCCGTACCGTACGTAAGGGTCCCTCTTGACTCTTGTCAGATGTTTTCCATCCATCTGTCTGTCCATCTATTACCAGGCAGTGTCTCGTAATCTCATGAACCGTTATAGTTAGTTTTATATTTTTACAATGTTTTTTTTTTTCAGTTGCCATACAACAACATTATGAGTACTAAAACAATAAATAATTATTTAAGGGGGTTCCCATACAACAGAGATTGGTTTTTTTGGCATTTTTATGGATATTGGTATGGAAGCCTTGACCTGCTTTTTCGATAGAAAAGTCTGCTATATCAGTAATTGTAAAACTTTTCACACAACAACTAGTATGGTATGGTATTCATGTAATTTCATACCTCGCTTCCATTTTTTATGAAAAGCTTAATTATTATAAACCCTCTAGTACTTATCTCCGTTCAGTCGTGATTTCCATGAAGTTCGCTCATTAGAGCTAACAATAGCCTCGATAACAATTGTGAAAATACGTAGGAGAAATGAATGCCACGTGAAAGATTTATATATTTCTCATAAATTGACTCATCATAAATTATTATGGTTCTTAACATTGACGAGTAACTAGCGACTCGCCCCGTCTTCGCGCTGGTGTATAAAACATATTCTTTCCACTTGAATTACCCTATCTATTAAAATCGGATCGAAATCCGTTGCGTAGTTTTAAAGATCTAAGCCTAGATAGGGACAGACAGCAGCGGGAAGTTACTTTGTTTTATATTATGTAGTGATAATGGAAATATAGTAATAATAATAGTTTTTCTATTATATTACTATATTAGAATAAACTGACCTCTCTCCAGTAGAGTCGGTCTGCCGTCCCATCGGATCTAGGGAGTGAGAATAGAGTGCGTGTGTTTAGCGCGTACCCTTGTGCACTAACCACTTAAGCCGAAATTCGGCTAAGTGAATATCATATCTCAATGTAAATAATAAATAATTTAAAAAATAAATAATTAAACAAATAAATGGAAAAATTAAAAAATCTGATTTTTTTAAACAATTGAGAAAAAATATTATTTTATGACTTTTTATTTGCTATTCAATCTTTATCTCACGTAGGTATATATGATTAATATATATACACCTAAACGGACATATTATATTACTATTGATTTGTATCAGATGTGATATTTTTTTTTGTGTGAAAAATTATTTACCTACATCTTAACTTAATAAAAAAAAACGTAATTCAACAGTTGTTGTTGTAAACTTCTCGTTGTTTCAGTAGGCGGTTGCCTGAAACCTTGCCTTCCTACGTAAATAATTCATGGAATTATTATTTGCAACAGTAATTTCCGAGAAAGCAAAAATTAATTTCATTAAACTAGACTACCAAGAAATTGAGTATACATTTCAGTAGGATGTTTCGACCTAGCATTTATTGAAAATTTCTTTTCGTACAAGTTATATTCTATAATTTTACTTATGGTAAGTATTATAAGTTATAAGCACAAATATTCCTAAAACGTACTTCAATCGCTCTGGACTTCAGAAAAAACATAGCAAACAAAATTAATTTACCTTTCCCGAGGCGAAGTAATGCTAGCTTTGCTCTTCTCTTTAAATAAATATTTCTTTGAAAGAAGAGATTACGAATGATGTTAGTAAAATATTTTCTAAGTTATTTTATTTCTCAGGTATCTACTGTACTTGGAATAAATTCTGACATCATTAAAACTTATTATCATTATTATCGCCCGCGTGACGAATGGAAGTCGAGGCTTTACGGAGTTTGAGATTTACGGTTTCAAAACTTTACCTCATCATAGAAGGCTCGACTCAACCAACGAGTTTGATTTTCAGCTTCTAAAAGGTACGTAATAAAGTTGTAAGACTCGGCTTAAAACTTTATTTATACCAACGCAGCTCCAAATCAAACGTTTGTCGTTCATTTGAAGGCAAATATTAAATGAGGAAATTCAGCTCAAAACATTTTGATGTGATAAAAGCGGCTCTTCATAGCGGACATAAATTAATTTCTTCTTTCATTCTCTTAAATAACTTCGCGGATGAACCAGCCTCAAGCAAGTATCATCTTGTTATCTGGTACTCTCTGTTCGGTTTTGTTTTACTTGGAAATATTCCGTTGTTAATAAACGTGAAACATTACTCAGAAAAGTAATTTTTATCTTGACTCAACGAATACTTAAGGCTGCCGTGATAACGTAAAGCGGTTCCGCTGATGCCCAACCTTTTTGCACATAGCTCCTTTCACCATTTTTATCGACGCTGAAAAATGTCGTGATTAGGACACAATGCCACACAACAATGGCGCTAAATGATATGTAAATTGCGTTCTTAGCAAATGTTATTCATAGAACAAGGGAAACTTCATTTATATTCAATGGAATTACTGTGAGGCGTTACGCAAAACAAAGTGAGGGTAAAATTAGACGGGGTCACGAATACTAACGTACTGGGTGATGTGTGGCTCAGGAAGCTTGCGGCCCGTCGCGTCGTCGGCTCACAAAGAGACGAGCTCGAGTTCCAGGCATTCGCTTTGTGTATCTAGCTCTATTGGAAACAGGTACCTACCGATACTAGCCGCTTGTTGAATAAAGTGCGATGCAATTTGCCTACGTATAAAATCCCAACATTTAACAAAAACATTGTCTTAGTAGTATTCTATGTATTCTCCCATTTTTAGATTTAACTTCTAGAACTCTAGCTAGATTCAGCAATTCACCTAGATTCCTGAGATCTTTGAAAACAAAATATTTGTATTAGACGGTAGTAAATAACTGAGCTGAGGCTAAGCAAACAGAACATGAGACAGATCTTACGCTTTATCAGGGCTGTCCTGAATTTTGACTCAAGATTTTAATTTTTCTAAGTCCTCTTAATTATTAATATAGTTCCTAATTCCTGAGCATGTAGATAGAGCTAGTTTTATTAATTCATACATCAACAAAGAAAAGAAAACATTTTTTATAAATTTAGTTGATTTACTAAGATTGGTGAGCAATCGCACGTGCCGCATCGAGTGGAAGGGAGGCCTTTGCTAAGCAGTGGGACAAATCAGGCTAAAAAAAGCCTAAGTACCTCAGAAATAGGTCAAATGGTAGTATTATTTTCCGGACCACTTCCTACACACACACTTCTTTTACTAGCATTAAGAATTCTAATGCTTTCGACAACCCTAAGATAAACTGCAAATATCGAACGTCTCGGCGCAAATTATTAGCCGCGTACGTGGTTCAAAACAAGCAAAAGTTTGCCAATATCTACTATATTATTTTGTTTCCCGTCTTTTATGTAAATTCAAGAAACTGCTACTGACTCTTCATTAAACCTACAGGTAAAAGTTTGCTCCTGAAAGAACGTCATTACTTTGAACTTGAGCTGGTAAGAGGACTCATAAATAAATAAATTATTATCAAAGCTTCTTTTTCAATTTATTATTTTATGACGGACTTTTGAAGAATACCAATTGGTATCGCTAAGTCAACCTAAGCGCTCCCTGAACCCTAAGGAAGGTAAAGTAAAAAAACATAATATAATGGTTTCAACTTTATTTACTTATTTTATAAGCTTTCCAACATTGCACATAATAAAACATTAGCAGTGAACACAATTATTAATAGCTTTAAAATATTTGTCATTATTTACTTAAAAATTAGTTGACTTTCAACAACCCTATAAGGCACAATCTTAAAAGTAAAGCTTTCTAGGTGGTGACTGATTACAGGTAACTTCCTATACAAATACGATACCGTTCTAAATACTTGTATCGGTATGTTATCTACAACGGCATCTGAACGATATAGGTACGTATCTACCTAGTTGAGGTAAATTGTAATAAATATTTTCCAGTCGACAAACAAGCTTGGGGGCACGCTACATTAAATAATATCGACAGATCCACCAAGCCAATTTCGTACTTTCGGCTAAGCTCATTTCAGACTCTACGCGCAAACATTTTTCCGAGCGATATTTTCCATTTGCATTTCGGGGGTTAGAGAGTGATGAAATTTATTTTCCTAACCTTATTACATTATTGAACAGTTATTGCAAGATTAGGTATCTCACAAACATAGCTACTAAGTTCTAAAGCAAGATTTGTGTTGGATGGAGGTAGATGATAAATGTGGGGTGATAAATGTCGCTCCCAGCCGTCTCGTCGTCGTCGCCTGCAATATTTGACATCTCCTGCTCTACCTAGGTTTGCCATGTATTAGGAATACGATTGTGCCTGTAATCTGTCTTGAACTTATCTACAAACTTGGATTACAGCGTATTCACGCAGACTCTACATAAATGTGCGTAGGTAACTAAAGGTAAAGCTTCAGGCACCGCTCGATATTATTTGCTAGAGAGTAAAGGTACTGCATCTACTGATTTTAAATAGTTTGGTTTTCTGTATGTTATACAAATACTTGTTATTATTATTTCAGGTGAAAATATTTGGTGAAACCGCATACCAACTCTACTCGTAAAAGTTTTATTTGCAACGCAAACCACCAAACATTCGTTCATAAAAGCGAGCACCACTTGAAGCTCGTTGACCGTGTAAAGTTTGTTTCTCTTTTTTTAATCAACAACATTCGTTTGTAATATATATTTCATACAATACATACCTATATTGCGCATCACTAGGAACACAAAGCTCCGAATTAAGTGTCAACGGAAACATTGGAATGAGGGATGGAAAAAAAGGGATTCATTATGATGGGCGACCCCTTGAGGACAGGAAGGTAGGTAATACTCGAGTCACAATAACATTAGCTGTGTTATAATAATGTACGCTGTTGGTAGGTACATCATTACGTACAGGTATGTAACCAGGAATGGATGACTTAGGTCAAATTTTAAATATTCTGATACGGAGAGAATGTAAGAAATTTATAATTTTCTGAAGGGGAGAAAAGATAATAATTTTCAATCAGTCAACCAATTCGTTTATTTGCCGAATACACTATAATTTATACATCTCACATGTAATAATAATAAACAGTTAAATAAAAGTATTATTAAAAAAAATGTCATTAAGGTCTTTATACGGTTCTGATAACTTTAAAGTTGATACATATAATATAATTTTTTTTCTTATAGATCTGTTTGGAGTTCTGTGAATTATACTGCAGATCGTTGAATGAAGTATTTTTTGTGATTCAAAAAAAAATCTTTAAGTTTGGTATAGTATTTCCAGTATTTATCGACAAAATCGTTATCTCCTCACGTGAAGTCCAGTGTAAGCGTCCAGTCATGAGTTTTTTAACCAAACTGCTCGATTGAGGCCTTGCTTATGCTCATATTTATGCCATTTGATAAATATATAAATTACCCATGCTGGACAATTCACACAACATCATCTAGACACAAGTCAAGTTCTGCTTAGATTGCGACTAGATAATGCTGTGTGAAAATGTTGATGCTGAAGTATGGGTACTAATAACTGATATAAGTACTTGAAACACCCAGAACATCCTTAAAAAGCATACAAAAATTTTTGTGAGGCGGGAAACGAACCCGCATCCTCCTGCGTCGCAAGCGGACCTTCACCCGACTACGCCACAGAGGATTTGCCTCGGCCCTGTCTGCGCTAGTCTGGGATGTACTGCTTTAAGGATTTTTTCATTCATTCATTCATCATCATCAATTAGTCCACTGCCGGACATAGGCCTCCCCCAATGAGCGCCATAGCGCCCTGTCTTCAGCTTGACGCATCCAGCATCTGCCAGCAGTCTTTCGCAGATCGTCATCCCACCTGGCCGTAGGGCTAAGGATAAGAAAACTTTATTATCCGGGGTTTTGCTTCTTATGGAATATTTAATTTATTTCCGCAAACTTCCTGACTACATCCCCTTGCGTAGGTGTAAGTACGTGAGGCTAAACCAGCCCTGGGGCAATTAAATTAATCAAGAGCTTTGTAGCGTGTGGCAGATTGTCGAGACACTATATGAAATTAAGTTTCTATGTAAATTGTGTCACGGGGTGGTTTTACAAAGTACAACGTTTTCATTACTCGAGAATTCAGCTAAATAAAATGTTGGGAATTAAGTGGGTGTGGTATTTTCTGGTGGATTAAATATACTATTTTGAACTGTTGTTTTAGTTCACTATTAGTTTCTTTCGAGCTCCGTCACGTAGAATCACTGTCGGTATTATTAGTCTCCGTAACACGAGTATATCTTGCCCGAATGAAAACACGTCCATGGACGAGTTGACCACTTTACTTTTGGATTAGACTACAACTCGTCCAAATCCCAAATCTCTTGGTTTTAAATTCTAACGTATGATGTTCTAACCCAAAGTAAACTCGTCCGCGATATCACAAATATCGCTTAGAACGTCGTTACTTATCAAGATTGTGTATCGAAAAGTGGACCACGGCCTGCGCGCTTTAGAAACATAGCGCCTCTATTTGTTTCGATCAGCCTGGCAATTAATAAAATAAATAATAATAAATAATTTTGGACAATCCACACAGCACCACCACGCCCCAAAGTTGTGTTACCCACTCAAAGCTTGTGTTATGGGTACGTGATAACTGATATATTTTATACAATACATGGAAAGATATTTTTTATTACACACATAGAAAATATCCTGACCAACGGAACAAATTTAAGAAGATCGCGTAGAAATTTGTTCCGACGACGTGGGAAACCCGCAACCTCTTGCGTTGCAGGTGGACTCTCGCCCACTGGGCCACTGAAGTTCTCGAATGAGTTCAAGTTAACCTTTGAAATTTCTAAGTTACATGTGTTTTTATCACTACATAGTATAAAACAAAGTCGCTTTTTCTGTCCCTATTTCCCTTTGACTGCTTAAATCTTTAAAACTACGCAACGGATTTTGATGCGGTTTTTTTTAATAGCTATCTATTAGAAAAAACCGCATCAAAGTGATTCAAGAGGAAGGTTTATACGTATAATAAAACCGTGCGAACCCGGGGCGGGTCGCTAGTTTTTATTAAAGTACCAAAAATATTTTAGTAATAGTTAGATGACGCCATTACAGAAAACTGAATACTGGTTTCAGTTATTTCTTACCTAAATTGACATACCCATTTAAACCCATACAAATGTCGTATTTGTATTGCAATAGCGTGCGTGTGTGTTAAATCCAATAAAGGAATAAATAATTTCAGTAAAAGGGGACAGTGAGCACGTTCTATCGATATTTTATCGTCAGCGAATTTATGCATTATCGATGTCGTTTTGGAGCACGGACTCGTGCAAAGATCTTGTACAAATTGTTCGTAACTTGTTAAACCAGGAAATAGGTATCAACGATAGATAGAAATAAAACCGAGGACCACTGGTTAACTGTAGCCCAATTTACACACATAATAATGTATGGTTACTATAAAACCTCAACAACGTTAACTCAACCCCCATTTTACCCTTTTATTTGGTTTCAGAAAATTCCAGTAAAATGATTTTTTATGATATCAAAAGATACAAAAAATTAAGGTCACAAGTACAGGATAAATTAAAAAGTTACAGATATTTCAATACGCAACCATACTAGGAATCTCCAACTTTAATGACCCGTTTTATCCCATTCTTAAGCAATTCGGGCCACTAATTAAAAAAACTCCAAAAACACGTCAAATCAGCATTTTAACCCCTTTAGGGATGCAATTTCTAAAAATCCCTTCTTATTGGTTGTCCGTGTAGGAAAGGCCTTCCCTTCAAATTTCAGCTTTCTAGTTTCAACGATTGGTCTGGGCGTTGTCTCTAAAAATCACTTGTTCCTTTATATATTAAGTACTAGCGAACCGCGCTGGCTTCACGGTTTTATTATACGTATAAACCTTCCTCTTGAATCACTCTATCTATTAGAAAAAACCGCATTAAAATCCGTTGCGTAGTTTTAAAGATTCATATTGACATAAGGACAGAGAAAGCGACTTTGTTTTATACTATGTAGTGAAGAAAATAGCCGCTGTAGGTAGGTAGGAAAAGTAAACACAGGGCGCCATGCTCCTGAAGTTTCTCTTACCTGGAAGGTGAAGGTTTTATAGGTTTCCACTTTGCGACAAAGTATACGAATTGCAGCGAAAACTCGACACGTCCATTTGAATGAAAGCTTACGGTACGTGGCCTGAATGAGGCTTCAGCTGAGGGCGACTCAAGGCGAGTGATTTCAAACTTTCGGTCATAGACAAATGACCTGCGACCAGCTATAGAGATGCAAATTGAAAATAAGCAAAGTAATGGTTTTTGCATTTTATGGAAGACTCAGAATAAATAGTAGATACTTACTTAAACAATACAATTAATACTAATGAGTATTATAAACGTGATGGATGGATAGGTAGATGGATGTTTATTACTCTTTCACTCAAAAACTACTGAACGGATCTGGATGAAGAAATTAGACTCAGAAATAGAAGTCTGGAATAACACAAAGACTATATTATTTTATCACGAAATTGCCACGGGAACGAAAATTACGCGGGTGAAACCGCGAGGCAAAATTCTACGCCACGCTAATTTAATCTACTCGAAATACTTATCCTGCGCAGACGAAGTCGCGGGCACCAGCTAGTATTAAAATAACGATATTCGTCCGCCTGCGACGCAGGAGGATTCAATTCCCGCCTTGGGACAAATCTTTATACGATCTGCAAATAATGTGTTCCTGGAGTTCTGGGAGTTTTCTGTCTAAAAAAACTATCTATGTACCTATGTAATGTATTGTACTAAGAACCTATATCAATTTTATTTTATTATTAACTAGGATCTGCCCGCGACTTTGCATGCGTTGTTTCAATGGAAATTTATCAAGGCTATTTATATCCCATGGAAAATGAGTTATGGGTTGAAAAGTAGCCTATGTGCTATTCCACGGCTAGCACTAAGTGTATTCTAAATTTCAGCTCGATCCGTTCAGTAGTTTTTGCTTGAAAGAGGAACAAACATCCATACATCCATATAAATTTCCGCATTTATAATATTAGTAAGGATAGAAAATACCCAGAATAACTGAAACAAAAATATTCAGGCCGTACAAACATGTTTCCCGATGCAATAATCGAATTTGGTAGTTATTGTATTTGGTAACTTTGATTCTCTAGCATCGTTTCTAGACATTTGTTTTCCTGCTCTATGAAGTATGTAGAGAACTAGTAACGTCGAGTACAAATAGGTACCCACAGGCTGGTAATCACTGTTAAACATCTGACGGAGAACTATTACTCAATACAGCCTTCAGCAAAGTTTAGCGGTCATACCGAGTAAACATTTGCTGGTTGGGTTCAGCTATTGTTTACCGATAAATAGAACAGTAAGCGACTATTGTTGGCGGAAACCCCTTTGACTGGTAAAGCTGTAAGTTAGAGCCTCTAATAATAAGAATTAAAATTAAATCAGATCTAGAAATAACACAGGTGTTACCTACTACAAGGGTAGATCCTAGGTCATTTACTTTTTTGATTTATGTTAAGGACTTGAGAAACTGTTTTACCAGATTGGGCTTTAGTGAATCTATTTGCAGTTTAAACTCACGTAGGAATTCGATATTAAAGTAAACAAAATAAACAAGCCATAGAAATTAAAAAAATAATAAATTATGAATTCTCTATCTACTATACACCCACGTGATAATTAAAGCATATGTTTAATTCCAGTCTAGAACTACGTCTACTTAAACTTTCAGCCACAGATCCTTTCAGTAGTTTTGGCTTGAATAGATAACAAATATCCATCCATCTATCCATCCGAACTTTCGAATTTCTAATGTTGGTGTGAAATATTAAATTTTTATGTTTTCAATCAAAATGAATGCTATTCTGCCAACTCTACAAAACAAAAGCGTGATAATGATACAAAGAAAGTATTGTTTTGTGTTTTACAATTGATTAAATTTATTGCTATGACCTTAGCTATGAAATTCTCTATGTAAAAGGTTATGTTGTACCTACTCTTATAATAATTTCTAATTAATATTCTTAATCATCACTACATAGTATAAAACAAAGTCGCTTTTTCTGTCCCTATATCCCTTTGAATGCTTAAATCTTTAAAACTACGCAACCGATTTTGATGCGGTTTTTTTAATAGATAGAGTGATTCAAGAGGAAGGTTTATATTTATAATAAAACCGTGCAAAGCCGGGGCGGGTTGCTAGTATCAAATATAACAGAGTCAATCATCATACTTATATTATAAACGCGAAAGTTTGTTTATATGTATGAAGCCGCGGGCAAACACTAGTAGAATCATAACTATGATATGATTATATTTGAAGGTATTGTCTTACGTAGACAATACCTTCTATTGTCAATAACCAACAGCTTCAGTATTAGGATCTATACCTACCGCTAGCTGCATTCCCTTTGAGACTCTTTCACGCCACACCTCGCCTGAATTATTCATGCCGTCTGCAAATGTCTATCAAATAGATCCCATTTGATAGAACATTCAGCTCAAAATGATACCTTTTTAGTTCTTGCATTTGTTTTGTGCAGCTGTATATCTTTGCATAGTTGTTTGCGAAGGCCTTCATGAAAGACCCGACGAAGACATGAGGGAGAATCAGAAATCAAAATCTTTATTTCTTTAGGCGTTCAAAATAAGCAAATGGACATGTCATATTTTAATCTATAAATGGGTAAGGTGTAAACCAGGAGGTACACTAGCGTTATCATATAATTACGTCAAACAAAGTAATTACCAAAAATTAAGCCTTCAGTTTTTTATACATATCATAAGCTTTTTTTAATACAACTGTAGTAGTTTTATTTTATCTAATAAAGGAAGAGATACGAAAACAGAGTTTGGTGGCCATCAAGAGCAACTTCGATCTCTTCCTTAATGACGCCGGTGAAGCCACGGGGCGCTGCTTGATATTATTTATTATTATTATTGACTAGCGACCCGCCCCGGCTTCGCACCGTTTTATTATACGTATAAACCTTCCTCTTGAATCATTCAATCTATTAAAAAAAACGCATCAAGATCCGTTGCGTAGTTTGAAAGATTCAAGCGTTCAAAGGGACATAGGGATATAGGGACATAAGGACATAGGGACAGAGAAAGCGACTTTGTTTTATACTATGTAGTGATGTGGAACTGAGCGACATTTGGCAAAGCATTTCGAGTAATATGTCTGTTCCTACATTAAATTATAGGTAGCTCTACTTTTTGTGTCAGATTATCAAACATAAATTACCTAAGTTTTAGTTTTGAATGTACAATTAGATGGAAGCATTTAAAATGTATTGAAGAGATTTTAACATCTTTGGCATAAAATAAATTTTACGATATTGTGCTATTTGTTTAACATTAATACAAGTTACAAGAAAATCATAACATTTGAGAATAAAGCACCCACAAAGCAAGATTATTCCATACGCTGAATCTACAATTGCCTTCAGAAACTCGCTCCTCGGATTTTCTCTTCAAACAAAACGAAGCCTAATTTCCAGAGGCAAAACATTCAAACACGAATTGGAGTTAATTAAGTACACAGTACAGTTCACGGTACGGAAGAAGCTTCGTAACGAGGATTGTAAAACTCACAATAATGAAAACAATGGGTTCGGGCTGCGCGCCTTGTCCCGCTGGCTGGAGCCATCAATCTTGAGGGACGACACAGGGGTCCACTCCGAAACTCTTTCCACTAAACTTTTGTAACAACACCCTGTGATAAATAGTCCGATACTGAGAGTAAAGGAGATATAGAGCGCATTGATACTGCTACACTAAGAAATTAATACCATTGAAAAAAATCAATTTCAGGCTTGTACCCGCGATCCCTTATTACGGGATGCTCTACCAAATGAGCCACGAAAGCAAGTGACCACCTAATCGAAAATCATTGCGAATTTCTACAGACTCTAGCGCTGCTGCTTTATTTAATCGGTTCAATGACTGTCTACATTCCAAAGGATCACAACATAAAATGAAATTAGCACTGAGCAAAAAAGTTTTATACGTTTGAGGTTTATGCAATTTGAGCTACTACTTTGGTTTTATTTTTGTTTGCAAATATTCGTATCTCACAATACCTAGTTAGACAAGGTTGATAAAACAATTCGTATAATTGCAAAAAATAAATAAAACTAAAGTGGTTAAACTGAAGAACCGAAGCCTGCGGCTTCGCACGCGTTGTTTCTTTGGAAACGTATCAATGCATTTTCTATCCCACGAAAACTGTTTTATGGGATAAGAAATTGCATATGTTTTATTCCATGCTATGTCTATAAAAAAATTGCTAGATCCGTTGAGTAGTTTCAACGTAAAGAGATAACAAAAATCCATCCAAACTTTCGAATTTGTAATATTTGTGTGACATCCAAAACAATACCTTAATTGAATTTATATTAAACTTTTTGACGTAATAGGAGTGAGACGAAGCCATACTACCTACAAAAGGTAAGGTTTTATTCATATATTTATATATATACAGGGTGTCCCGAAACTCAACGTCAAGCCGAAAACAGTGCACAGGTGGATTCACGGCGACCCAGAAAAACCAAAAAATTAGGGGCCTATCTTCAATGTTATGTTGTCACAGCATCAAAAAGTTTGGCACCGGACAGAAAATTTATGATTTTTAGTAAAAAGCCTATAAATCGGAAACCATTGAAGATAGACCCCTGGTTTTTTGGTTTTTCTGGGTCGCCGTGAACCCACCTGTCCACTGTTTTCGGCTTGACGTTGAGTTTCAGGACACCCTGTATATTATATCTAATTAGATAAATTGGTACAGGATAGTTATACTAAGTTCCTACTTACGCCGTAGCATGCTCTTTGTGACTCTAATCCGCCTCACAGGATGTTATTTTTTTACTCTGCGGTTCGAACAGTTAGTGGTGGGAGGAAATAACTACCTAATTGGGTAACCAGAGCGGCAAACAAACCGCATTACGGGATTGGATAATTAGTTACCGGGCAAGGTGACCTCAGGTAGACTAATTATATACCACCTTAGTGAGAATGAAGGCGGTGTAGCGAAGTTCTACTATCGATTTGCTCTTAGCAACTCTCTCAGAATCTTACTTATGTTATAAAAGTGAAAGTTTTTGGAGAAGGAGTTTTTGGAGGAAGACAAAATTAGTGATTAGATCTGACAGTAATTATGTATTGATGTAGACCTGAAATAACCACTTTGTTCTTAAAAAGAGATTCTCAAAAAGAATAGAATACACAACACACGCTTTTTTTTTGATTAATATTTTCTTACACTGTGCCTTTAAATAGAGAATTTTATACAGGAAGCAGAAAACCTTAAAACTTCATTAACTTAATAAACTACTAATACAACACCTTCAGGCGATCTGAAAGTACTTTCAGATTGTTTTAAAGACGCTGAAGTTTACTTTAATTTCCGCGCGTCGAAGCCAAATGCCATTATTTAAATATTATCTCCTACTAACTTAAAACTTAGACTAAATCAGTTAACCAGGATAAATCTAAATATGTACCTACCTAATCCTCCTTGGCTGCTTTCGTACCTATACGTTTGCTAATTCAGGCTTCATTAATAGACACTAATAGACATTCTAACTATTATAGGTAAGGGTTTATTGCACACATACCACCTGTTTCAAGTGTATCTTGCTACTCTTAATGGTGTGCTATACATTAGAACCATTTCAATAAACCCAGCAATCTCTAAAACCCGACAGTTTCATTAATTCAAATGAGCTCTAGCAATGCCTATATTCATGTTCCACATAAATTAACTCCTATTTTCTATAGAAGCAGGCGTTCGATTATTTCTTGGTATTCCGTAATAAATTCAACAGTTTAATTTCCTTTGCGGTTGATTGGACGCTACGGGGGGTGGCTCGCACCCTTGCTACCTTCGTATAAAGTAAAATGTGTGAGGAAATACGTTAGGACCAAATAAATTTACTTGTTGTATTTGATCTTATACTTAGTAATGGGATGAGGACCTTTTTTGTGACGGCAATACGGTTTTAGTCGATACTCTTAGCTATTTTGAGATGGGAAAGGCACAAATACAATCTATGTATCTTATAATACTGGTAACTTATGTACGTTGTTATTGTTATTCTTGTACCTTCGGATTTCTTTTGGGATCATGTGAATTTATAAAAATATGGTTCATTTTGGTTCTATAAATAGTTTGGTTACTTTTTTCTTTATTAGGGATCCGTCCTAAAGGGTAAAACGGGACCCTATTACTAAGACTCCATTGTCCGTCCGTCTGTCTGTCCGTCTGTCGCCAGGCTGTATCTCATGAACCTTGATAGTTCGATAGTTGAAATATTAAACAACAACTGAAACAACAGAATCACTACATCACTACATAGTATAAAATAAAGTCGCTTTTTCTGTCCCTATGTCATAGTGTCCCTTTGAACGCTTAAATCTCAAAAACTACGCGACGGATTTTGATACAGTTTTTTTAATAGATAGAGTGATTCAAGAGGAAGGTTTATACGTATAATAAAACCGTGCAAAGCCGGGGCGGGTCGCTAGTGAAATATTTAATTATAAGGGGCTATCACACAACAAACATGATTTTTTTGTCTGTTTTTTTCGATGGTACGAAACCCTTCGTGCGCGAGTCTGACTCACACTTAACCGGTTTTATTTATGGTTAACGGTCTTATATTCCGTGCACACACTGTAGAGTCTTTCAGCAATACAATTTATTGCAGAAAACGGAGGGTAATCTATCCAGAAGCAAGCAGTGCCTTTAAATCGCTAGCTTTCAGTAGCTTTCAGTCATATCGGGCGAGATTGTGAGCGCCCTGTTTGCGGTGATTCGATAAATGTCTGCTATTGAATATGATACATCATTCCAACCCTTATTCATGGGCAATTGAGGCGTCGATTTTTATTTCGATGAATAAAAGTTTCATTTTCACCCGTCACTTTAAATTCTATCTTGGTGCCGCTTTTTACATAGGTACCTACAGAATAAGGTACAGATTCTACTGTAGTTTCTACTAAGACTACATGTCGTTTTTCATCTACTAGAGTCGACTAGGAAAGCAGTAGGTATCAGTACTATTTATAAAATTTCGTGTCACGCAAGTTTTTCTTTCTTTGATTTTCGTACCTTCTATTTATTAATGTATTTATGTTTCAACTACTAATATTATACATATTTCTTTATTAGTATGTATATTAAGTAGGACGTATTGGTAGTATTGCTTTATTATTAGTTTTTAGGCCTTAAAAAGATCGCTTTTTAGCGATAAGGCATTGTGTTTGTCTGGTATTGTCTTTTTGAAATGTTATTTTGAATGAAATTTTTGTATTGTATGAATTTTCTTTATATGTTTTAGAAATAATGAAAGCAATGATAAATTTCATCGCACTGCTTAATTTTCGAATAGTAAATAAATGTGTCGAAATGGTAGCAAATAATAATATTTAGGCAATAAATTATTATCTATATATCTACTAATGAAACATATATCGATTCCTTTAAAAAAAGCTGCAAAGTGGGTAAAAAATTATTCAATCGTTCCAATTTCACTCTCAAAGCTGTAAAATAAAACCTAAAACAATTTGAAAAGAAAGAAAAATGAGCGAGCAATTTAACTCTATGATTGTGTAAACAGAGATGCAGCGCACGTCTTGCTTAAGCTGACAGAAAAATAATAAGTTTCCAGATTTGCAAGCTCACTGGTGTGTAGTAGAGCTAGCATGAGGCCAGTACGTCTACCTTGAGCTTTTGCTTACTATACTAGCTAGCGACTGTAGGTCAAAAATGTATGAAAACTTGAACAGCGCCTCTTGCGGATAATTGGGTAGGTACCTACTTAAAATACGGTTAAAAAAGCTATCTGCGTATTTACGTAACAACTAAAGTCCTTTTCACGAAATAAGTCCCCTAGACGCGGCGCTGTAGTAGTACGACCGAATGAAGCCAGCAAGCATATGGCAATCTGTCAAATTTAGTTCCACCAGTTGCCGTGGGACTTTTTGCGTGATAATAACATAATTATGCAAGAATTAAACCTACAGTAGAGAGATAATTATTTTTATTTGCTTAAAACAGATAATCTTAGGTATATGTAGCAAGTTTTTATGCGTAGCAGAATTTATGGCAAATATGGCCTCCACTCAGCATCGTGCTGGATGAACACTACGGTCCACCTAGCGCTGGTTATGTGCTAACTTAGTACGCCATTCACCATTAACTATAGGTATAGTGAATAAATCAATTACCTTTCTGTCAAGGGGGACGACGCTGACGCCCACAGTAACCCACCCACACTCTCGTAGTTTTACCTGTGTTTATTCACGTCCATCATTTGGGGAAACTTGGAAATTACAATTATAGTTACGTATTAATGGCTAAAACAAACTATTATATTGGTAGCAGCTCTCTTCCCCTTCAGCTCTTTATTTAGGGAGGGATTTTCAGCAGTGGGCGTTTTTAGTTTTGCAACAATTATGGAAAGATCTTGGTAAACTTAAAAACACTAAGATAGTATAACATAATATACATTTCCTGTTTACAATTTGTAGAACCTTATTTGTAAGTATTTTGAAACCTTGCAGAAACGTTGAAGTGCCTAGTCGAACAGGCACTTTTTTAAGGTATGATGGAATTATAGATGGATGTTTTTTTACCTCTGTCCGCCTATACTACTGAACGGATAGGGCTGAAATTTTAGACGCGTGAAATTTTAAAAGACGTATTTCAAGACTGGCATAAAACAACGACCACTTTTTTCCCATAAAACAGTTTTCATAGAATATAAGTAACCATGAAACGATTCAATAGAAACAAAGCGTTTGAAACCTTGGGCAGATACTAGTATTTACATAGTCCAAAGAGTAGAAGACTACACGGACTCTGTTAGTTTTTGTAATTTATCTAAGTATGTGTCGGAATAAATGTTTTCTATTCTATTATATTCTAAGAGTCATTGTTTTTGGTTTTCGTTTTTTGAGATTCATATTCATGAATCTCAAAAAACTAATGATTTTCATAAAACTCATGCTATGCTCTACTAGCGGTTTTCAAGCACGTCTTTCCAATTCCATATTTTATTATAACTTCCTACAGCTTACCTCTAACAGGACGGGGGTATTAGTGAGTTGTAACTTGTACTTGTTAATGTTGGTACCTACCTTCCTACTTCATTGTAGGCGAGCTTTTACCCGGGAATATTAATTAAAAACATTAACCTTAGGGCAGATAAAATAAAAATGTTTGCTTTGAGCGTTTGAAGTGACTTTTTGTTGTTACTAATTTGTTTTTGAATTATTAAAAACAATTTTGTTATATTATAGTATCTCAGTTACTGTATAGGGCTTATGTTAATTATGTCTTCAGATATAAGTCACTTACATAAAAACTTACTTCATTCTAAAAAAAAATTTTAGCGTCTTGCAGAAGCGACGCGTGACCCGAGAACTGATGAATACTTTTCCATGCAGCGTGGTAATGCAGCCAGCGTCTTGGGGACGCGACGACTGGTATTGATATGGATCAGTTGAGCTTCCTCTAGACTGTTCGCAGCCGTTCGGAGTTAGTTCAATTGTTTTATTCCAATTGTATATTCCTTGATTGTAATTTTCTTTTTTACTAACATAGATATGGATCTGTTGAGCTTCCTCTAGACTGTTTGCAACCGTTTGCAGTTAGTTCAATTGTATATACTTCTTATATATTATACCTCTATATACTGTAGATAGATACATTATTATATATGTGCTTCCCAAAAAAATCGTAAGTCAATACAATACCTACTAAACTTTTATTATCTTTGTAGTAATCTGCTATAATTCAGCACAATGTAGAACTCGCCATCAAAAATAAATTTAGAGTTACAAAAGCCACTGTTCTTTAGAATATACAACGTTTTCTGTGTATTATACCAAAATAGTCTCCAATTTTGGTCACATTACCCGGCACAGACAAGGTTGCAACCCCAACAACTAAACAAACAATTCAGTTCAATAACCAACATACAAGTAGAGTCGACGAATTTGCGTTGTGCAGTTTTGTGTCAGCAATCAAGGGTACAACTAGCTTCGAATTGCTCGATTCCAATGTTGGTCTGGGCGAAATAGACACTGTTACATTGTTAGTCAGATGAACTAGTTGGAACTGGGGGTAGATCTTGTATCAATTTGTGCAAAGCTGGTGCTTTTGCAAAGGGATTCAGTTTTACACTAAATAAGGTACCTTTAAGCTACACAATGGGTTCGCTAGCGTACCGAGTGACGCTATGCTCTGTTCGTTACTCTACCCACAATACAGACAAAAGATTGAAGCGACGAGAAAACCAATAAACACCTAATTTCTTGAATGAATTTTATAATTTATTAAAAGTTTTAAATTTAACTATTCTAAGGGCTTATTTCAAAGAATAAAGAAATAAAATAATTGGTATCTGCATTATATTTAGAGATAAAAAATAATAAGTACCTACTTTTTAGACCTAACAACTTAATCCATCCATGGTTGTCTGGTAAAGAACGCTCTTGAGCGATAAGACTGCCTAATTATCACAAATTTTTGTAGTTAATTGTTTATTTTGTTTGTAAATTGTTTTTGAGTGAACAATTCAATCATGAACTGGTTTTTTTACAAGCTTTAGAATATTACTGATACTTTACTGGCATGAATATAAAAAAAAAAACGAAATAACGATGAATGAAGATTATTCCGCTTCCTATATAAATGTAGACTAAGCACGTCTGGCTGTCTGAGCTTAGGTAATTTCTCCGTCAACCCGACCCATAATGGGACCGTGCTTTGTGCAAGCACTATCTGAGACATTTCGGAGTGTAATAAGTTATATCCACAAGATATAAGATATATTTAATACGGGATTTAACGCACACCCGATAAATAATTAACCTATAATATTTATTAATTTTATGCTCACTTATGCCCATAACCTTTTTTTTTCATAGACATACCAAATCAAAAAAGTTTATTTGTAATTTACATACTTATGAAATTTTCATAAGTATGTAAACAAATAAATTAAAGACTAAAGGTAACTAAAGGTACCTTATTACCTTATTTACCTTATTTTAGTTAAATAAAGTCCCAACTCAGCATTTTTCAGCATTTTTTTCATTAGACGTCGGTTTCTCCTCTCGTTGTTATTATCTGCCTTGGACAATGATATCTTGGTATTATCATTACAAATTAGGTATGTCCAATGAAGGAAGAAGTATTTAATAATAACTAAAAATAGGTATGTTTGATCACACATCAGCAACCATCCCTTCTGTGCAAACTTACACCACTGCCCATTTTTTAACTAACAATATCATGCTTTATTAGAAAGTGATACATACGCAAATAAAGATAGTTATGTGTACAACATCTATGAATAAATAGAAAGATATAGTTGCAAAAAGACAAAATTTTAAATCAAAGTGCTAACCTGGACTCGCTGTTTAAGTATTAGGTATAGATTTTTGTCTGGGAAATGAAAACACAACTGAAAGTGGTCGCATGTGGCCCACCGCTGCTTTGTAATGAAGTATGTAAAATGTCATTACCCGTACGATCTTACACCAACCTACCCTTTAAATCACCTACACGAAAGTTCGCTTTGGGTAACAATTTCAAGTCCCTAACCAACTTTTAGCTCAAATACCACAAGCCTGTCTTAACGAAGTTCAATCTAGAGACAATGTCTCATTATCCGTACCACCATAACTATAGATATGCCAGCGCCATCGCAGGGTTATTCGCAGCGACTAGTTGGGTCCGCGATATCTCTGCAGAGCCGCGTCCGTATTCTGTGGCCGGGATTGTCGGTTCATCCATAATTAGAGCGTACTAATGGGCACCAGTCTGCCAGTCAGCTTCCAAAATGCTCACTGCAAAAGTTTACTCTGAAAACCCACCCGCAGATACAACGAACAATTTGTAAATATACAGCGTTCATTTTATTAGCTGACTGAAAATTGTGGCAGTCGACGAAAGCCAAATTAGTGCTCATGAAAAGTGTTATGCACTTTGCTGGCCACTCATCGCTCGTTTCCTTTATGGACGTTTTTGTTGTGTTCTTTATGTAGTACGTCTGTGCTCAATGGGCGGTTTATGGATATTTTAGAGCTCATTTATCTCAGTAAACTACTTACCTGCCTCCGTAGAGAAGGGGCTTTGAAAGAAAGCTTACTTACTGGTATCGGTAGGAATAACCAATTTTTGGTATTTATAATCATCGCATTAAATGACAAGCTTTTAATACAGACAACTTTCTTATTTTTTCATAACCATGGACTTGATTAAAAAACCCACAGCAGACTTTACATGATTTGAGCATAATTTATACCATTGCATGGAACAATCACTCCCAATGAATGCAAATGCGATTTATGCGCATAGAATGAATGTTGCGTACGTTTTGTCGTAGCTCCGCCATCATATTTCCTCGCTTTGACCAAAATAAAGATGAACACACTTTGTGACTATCTGATTTTGATGATACTAGAGGTATAATCGTTAGTATTTATGTTTCTACAGATGTGCATATTTGTGTAGAGCATGCCATGTCTATTTTATAGGTACCAAGCGCTTTCAAAATCCATATAATGTATATTCGAAGTTAATTAATATCTGTAGGTTGCTATAAAATAGGCACCCGATGGAATAGTGGCAATATAGCCCCTGTATGCATGATTCGTTACGGCAATATTGTCCGTCTGGTCTGGATGTTTTGGGGCAGTCTTTTTAATTTGGATGTATTGACTAGTTTGAAAGAGATGTTTGAATGGAAATCATACGAATTTTTGCTATCGTAAAAACTGGTAGCTAATGAAACCGGAAAGACGGGCGGTGTGGCGCTCATAAGGGTAGGTCTATGCTCAGCTGCGGACTAATATCTGGTAATGATAAAGATGATTGTGAAACCGTGCGATTTATTATACAAAGCAAGAAGGGGATCTATTTTGTGGAAAGGAGTGTAGATTTTCTCAAGTCCCAAAACGATTTTATTGTACGCAATAAAAGTAACAAGCCGGACACGAGGATATCCATGTCGAATCGCCCCGTATAGGCGAGTCATAAACAACGTGAAACCTCTTCGAGGCTGGCGTCCACAGACGGCTTTCAAATAACTTTCAATAACGCGGAGAAAGGCGGCCACCAACCCCACTGCCCTCATATTATTGAATTTTCTTAGCTTCAGCTCCGATTTTCCAATAAGTGGAGTGTTTTGTTGGTCCAAAACCGCATTTATGTGTTACGCTTAGCTTAGCGATTAAACTTACAACAGAATTTACGATACCTATCCAATATGCTGGATTGAAATGCTTTGTTTCTGGCAGTAGAGCAATTTACTTACTTTACTTTGTGTGTAGCGAGCTCCATAAACATACAGTTTATGTTACGACACTGGCTTTGAGCTTTAATATAAAAGTTGTTAAATACTTACGTTTCATGGAATTCAGGTACTTACTCATTTAATTAATTTTATACATAGGTTTTTTTCTATCTATACGACCCATTTTTAGCAAAGTTCAATAATGGGCTCGGGAGAAGATTTTAAAAAGTGAAAAATGGAAAAAACATTGTTTCAGTTCGGCGAGCTGAAATATTTTTACGAAAATATTTTTCACTGATAACTGACAACCGTGTTTTGGGATAAAGGTACATTTTCGAAGCCTCGGATTTTAGACTAACAAAGAGAAGTCCATGTTTGGCAGGGCCTATAAATTTGTTATACCGTTTGTTATATCGACCAAATCCACGTTCACTAATTACAATCGACAGTAAGCAAAATATTACCAATACAGAAAGTATAAAACGAGTACGTTAGTAACGAGTACGAGAACGCTGGTATAAAACGAGGTGGAAAATAGATGTGCTTTTAGTTATTTCATCGGAATGTTATTCTCAAAGTTACACTTACAATTTAATTGTAACTCGTCGCTGATAATGAAGAAACCCTAAGTAGGTGCCATAGTGGTGGCAGACAATTGAGAACGAATCCACCGTGTCTTCCCCACACCTGTCGTCGTTACAAACTTTATTGCGTAGCGTCTTCATTAAGCCGAGCTTCTTTGAAGTTCCACTGAACATTGAAAACGCTGTGTCTTGTTTGTTTTCTAACTATTTCAGGGATCTTGATATAAAATGGCTCGGTTGTTGTATTTACTTTGTGAAATTCATTGGATGATTTTTGTTAGTTTTTGAAATCTCTTTGGTTTCTACTTCTGTTTACTAGCAAAACGCACCATTTGGAAACGATAACAAAGATGTTATCGTTACGTTTCAAAGATCCTATTATTACGTAGGTATACACATCTTTGTAACTTTTGTTATTCGGATTTCATACATTTTTTTAAATATGCCTTTATGTTAGTAAAATTGATAAAAACACGTGTGATGCGCGGAAAGGCCGCTCCTGGGATAAAAATCCCTACGAAGTAAATAGTAGATAGTATAAATAGTAAATAGTATAATACATGATATCAAAAAAAACGCTTCTTCTTCCACTTCCATTGTCTACGAAAATTCACTATTTGTACATAATATGATCATTGATAATTTCATATTTTTGGCTTTCATAGAACATTATTTTTATTTCAATATGCCTCTGGTACAATTGATAAACACACGTGTGATCCGCGGAAAGGCAGCCCCTGGGATACCATTGCGTACGAATAATATAGTACCCTTTCGGCACGGGAGAAATTGGCGATGGAAACGCGAAATAAACTGAAAGTAGGTAATACGTACCCACATGAAGAATCTAAAGTGGCTCGCATGGCTCTGGGGAAATCACAGGATCACCTCTGAGCCCAGTTTAATACATTACTAAGCGCAATGATACCATTTAATGTTCATTATTATATGTATTTGTTCCGGGGTTCTGAGTGTTTTCTGTTTGTGGCAAAATGTTTTTCCATGTATTGTATTATGTATATCAGTCATCTGGTAGCCATAATACAAGTTCTGCTTAGCTTGGGGTTAGATGACGATAAGTGGATTGTCCAGCATTATTTATTTATTTATTATCTACTATAGGTACCTAATCAGTATAATTATTCTTCCGGTATTTGTTTTATTGTTAGATCTTCGTTTGACCACGATCTCACCTGGTGGAAAGAAATGATGTAAAGGATAGCATTATACTGATTTTGGATGGTGTAAACGCGGCATTATTTGGAATGTTCCCTGTCAGTGTGTTCATCTAACGGAACATATTGGATTACGCGGATCTGATCAAGCGAAACAGTGGTTATGCACATAATACACCAATATTTGTTGTTGAGTAGTCTTCAAAGATTGCTGTTTTTAATCATGAGAAATAATATTTAGCAAGTTGCCAAATGAATGGTAAGTTTTATGACCTTTTTTCAAAACATTTCAAACCATAAAACCTTGAGTAATTTCGAAAAACCGTTTTGTAATATACCTAAAAAGGTTTCATTTGATACGCCTATTTGATATTTTAGGTCTCTTTTTAAATTTCCACATAACAATAGATAGAGAAAGTCACATCACATCGTCATCGAATGCGTCAAAATATTGAAATTAATTCCATTTACTTCAATAGGTTATGAACCGATATTGATTAAGTTTATTTATGTATTAGAAAGCTGGTGTTTTTGTGTGGTCCCATATATATATTTGATTAGATCTCATGTATATATAGAAGATCTGTCTCGACTGGTCAGATTTTGATCCTGATTTTTAAGCAAAATCTGATGTTAGTTAGTTTTTGTAAAAACATCAAACATTTGAAAACTCATTGAATTTTGTAGTATTGTCATCATCATCCCCGCGAGCTATGCGACAAGGGCAGATCAGCGAGCTTAATCGAGTATATTACATACCCTATATATTAGGTAGAGGTAGGAAGTAATGATTGTGCCATGCATACATACATACACAGATCAAAATCTGAAAATGTTTTATTTTGTTTATTTTGCATACTTAGTTATAGATCGTTCGTGTTATTTTAAAATAATTGTAGGAACCTATAGCCTAAGATTATTTTATATGCTAAGTTGTCAGTTTTTTTTAAAATCAGTTGGAACTAGAAGCCAAATCCGCATGTACTTTTATATTTTAAACCGTAACCAGCAAAATTCTGTAGTAAAAAACTCCTACAATGTCCTATATACTTATTTTATTACATTCTATCCGAAAAATAAAAACAGAAACAATTTATTTTTTATTAAAAACCATAAAAAATTTACTCATTCCGAGAAGGTTTACATTTATGAGCGGCCATTATCTTTGACGGGAATTTTAACGTCTATATTATCCGAGACGTAAACCAATTCGCCAATCCGTTTATCCACCCCATCTCAGAGAGCTTTCATAAGGATTATAACTGTTCTAAACGTTGTTGTTGCTTATATAAATTTAATTTATCTCGCCTCAACTATAAATAAAATACATATGACTTACCAGTCATATATGTATATTATTTATAAATAAAATACATATACTATAAATAAAATACATATGACTTACCAGTCATATGTATATTATTTATAAATAAAATACATATACTATAAATAAAATACATATGACTTACCAGTCATATGTATATTATTTATAGTTTCAAGAAACAACCGCCAACGCATCAGACAAGAAAGTATTCACTCATTGATTAGGTAATTTATAGTGCGTAAGCTTTCACACTCCGGGTAATATTTAAAAAAATAAGTAATATCCCGGCTTTACTTTGCCTGAGTACGCAAGGTCGCGAGTTTAGTTTCACCGTAGCAATTTTTTTTTCGATATTTTATAATTTCTTAAATATCCACCTATTATTGGTAAGTAACTGACACTTTTTATGCTCTTTCACCCAAAATCGTAGATGCAATGAGCGGATTGGGTTAACAAAAGCACTTTTTTGATTAACGAACGGCCAAGTGTTGCCAGCATTGACGCGAGCAACTTTTAATTAAGGATAAAATGTCACTGTTTTTTGTGTCGGTGCATCCATGAGACTTGTTGAAATATGCATCAAAGGAAGGGAGCAAATTGAACGCATGACGAGGGCTCGATTGCCAATGGACCGTGTGCGTAGCATGAACCGCACAGGCTATCGAAAAGCACCAAAAGGACGAGAACTCGTAAATTGAAACATTGACGGCCTTTGCTATATTCGCTGCTGAAACTTTTCACTGAGAATTCATTCATTGTATGTATGCATTGTATTGCGTATATCTGCACTCGCTAGTGTAGTCCATTTTCAAAATGATTGGATTTATAGGTACGCAGTGTTAAGAAATTAAAATTGTGATCTTTGCGAGTTTTACTTTACTTTTTGTGTTGAGCAGAGATTTTCGAATAAAGTATCTCCTTCCAGCATAGAGTGAAAACCTTTAAAAGGCTAAATTAGAAACTAAATTAGAAATGTAAGTAAATAAACTAAATAAACTAAATTAGAAATGTAAGTATAGATGCCGCCGCCGCCGGAGCATAAAATCTGTCCGTTTATAGAATGGCTAGACCGATTGTAAAACGAAGGCTGATTTCTTGAAAATTATGTACCTAATTTAAGCCTTTAAAAGTTGATCGTTCAACAATCACCATTGATAGCATAATGAATTAATTGCGCGGTCGCGCCTTTTTGCAATCAGCCTAGACGTTCAACAAACAGACTAACTAGGGGCTCCTGTAATAATAGTGTAAGTACTTATAATAAAAAAAAATAAAAAAATAAATCATAAAAAACTCTACGATCTCAAGGCGACATAAACACCGCCTCCGCGTAGGTTTTGGCTGCACAGTTTTCGATCTGACTCGAAGACGGCATGCTTCCGGTTCCGGTGGCGCGACTATTTTCCACTTGCCGTGAGCCGAGGAAGCGACCCCGCTCATTTTATCTTTGCCCTCTCGTTATTTTCCCCGCTGGCAAATCATAAGATAATGTTGTGCCCGAAGTCAAAAGATCAACAGAATGAACTTGCAAACTTATAAACAGTTCCGCTTTTTTATATAGTAGTTTAATTCCTAAAAAAAAACAATTAAAACCTTCAAAGGTCTGCATAAATCTGTACTTTATCTATGCCATTGCCAATTAGAGACCTAAAGATGTGTTCACATCTAACTCGTAGGAATAATAAAGTGTGTAATAATCCTCAATATCCATACTAATATAACAAATGCAAAAGTTTGTATGTATGTATGGATGATTGTTCCTTTTTTAAGCAAAACCTACTGAACGGATCGGGCTGAAATTTGGGTACACGAAGTTCTTTTCCTGGAATAACACATAGGCTACTTTTCATCTCATAATTCAGTTTCTATAAGATAGAAATAGCCTTGAAACGTTTCCATAGGAAACCGCTGGCATATAGTGAAAAATAAAAAAAGGTTGAAATAATTAAAATAAATAAATATAAATAATTCCGGATAGTCCACACAACATCATCTAGCCCCAAGCTAAGCAGAGCTTGTGTTATGAGTACTAGATGACTGATATACTTAATACAATACATTACATAGATAGATATTTTTTATTATACATAGAAAACACCCAGACCAACGGAACAAATTTCTGCAGATCGTACAAAAATTAGTTCCGAGGCGGGAATCGAACCCGCAACCTCCTGCATCGCAGGCGGACCTTCGCCCACCGCGCCACATCGGTCGTCAAAAGTGTGGTCATTATGCAATTTAATGTATTTAAATATATCAGTCATCTAGTATTTACCCATAACACAAGCTCTGCTTAGCTTGGGGCTGCTGCTAAGGGATGATGCTGTGTGGATTGTCCTGCATTATTTATTTTTAATCCTCTCCTCGTATGAGTATATTCCCCATAAGCTTTCAAGTACTTGTTTCGAAGTTATTAGACCAATCCCATAGTGTTTCTTGTAATGAAATGCGTGATCACGCCCATACCATGCAGTTCCATCCATCGATGGTTATCGACGCAGTGCGAGCAAATAGGCTGGAATGGACACACATTCCCTTAGGCCACGGACGCACTGCAGGATAGTAGATGAGAAAAGAAACGTACGATAATTTTATGGTTGAACAAAAACTAACGACCAACGGCATATATCACTCATTATAAGGATAAATCAAAAACTGCTGGCTAAATCTTGATCGAATTTATATGGGGTTACTTGAAAAGTAAAAGCTTTTAAATTCAAATAGAAACGTCAAAATCAGTTCATCATACAAAATAAGTTGTTATGGAACACACATACAAGAATATTAAAATACAGTCTAATTGAGAACTTCCCTTTTTTGAAGGCGTTTGAAAATGTGTGGAACCGACAATGGAATCGAATATTATATTCGTTTTACGATTTTTAAATCTAAGCCGCTCCCTAAATTAAAATCGAAGCAAACAGCGAAGCTAACATCGCACCAACCAGCCAACCTACCTAAATACCCACTTGCAGTGCGGCCGTGGGCTTACGAAAGCGCCTGACTGGCGGGAAACTTCTCTCTATCACGTATTACCCAAATAAAATGATCCCAGTTATTACGGCAACTACTGCTGATTCGGGATAAGTTGATATTATTGTTTTACTCGCTTGATCTTTATGTTCGTTCGTTTTTTATCGTAAAGGAAAAGAGCTTTTTTGCCAGTGACAATATGAGTCAGATATTTATTACAGGAGCTAGAGATTAGAAGATTTGCAAACATATGCTCATGCCTTTTAAAGAAGGAAATTCGCAGATTTTTTTGTAGTTCTTTGATGTACGATATACAACATTGCTTCAACTTATCTACAACTAAAGAAAGTTTTCTTAATTTATGCTTATATACATAGGAGAGCTTAACCCTGAAAAATAGTTTTCTTCTAGCGAACCACAGTGTTATAATAAGGTAGAGGAAGTATTCAAATAGTGAATTGAACAGTTAAACTACGCAGCAGTGAAACCCAAATATGGAAGACCTATTTATATAGATCTTGTGTCGTCTTGAAGCTTCCTGTGTGATGAACGCCACGTCCTTCACTTCGCATGCTAAGAATTTTGCAATTCAAACAAGTAACGCCGAGCTCAACTTTCGTAACTTACGTTCTGAAGTTTTAATTAGAATTTCTTTATTATTACGTTAAGTCTTCCGGCTGTTGAGCTTTAGTTGTGAAATTGTAACATGGAATTATAATTCAGCTTGTTGAACAATATTGGCTCGAAGCAACTTTGTTTTTGTTGCACATGTTTAATAACGTTGATAGAGGAATAGCTGAGCAAAGTGCAATAAACTAGTACCAACGTTGCACGAAATATAACGAGTGAATGTTATTTTATCGTACAAACAAAACTAATTAAAATCTAATTTAACATGTACTGTTTGGATTCTAAATATTATTTAAACGAAAATGTGTTTACTTGAATCTACAGTAACATAGTGCGTGCTTTGAAATATGTTTTGTGATCGAGAAATTGGTGTTTAGATACTTATTTTTAAGACTAACAAACATTAATTTTATACAATACAAGCTGTACCTAAATTTATAAAAGTTTATACCCTAAGTTATCCTTACCTACATACAAATAAAAAAGAAAAGAACTCAAGACTTATAATTCTGTAAAACAAAAATTTGAACATCGTTAGTATAGTCGAAGTCCATAAATAGGTAATAATTCAAAAACTACTCGTTATCTTGATCAAAATGTACATGGAACCACATAAGAAGCACCATCTTTATAATAACAAAAGAATAATCAAATTCGGTTCATAAGGTTAACCTTTATTAACAACGAAAATTACAATTAAGGAATATAAAAAATAACAACTAGTATTGAGCTAACTGCAGAAGGTTGCAAACAGTCTAAAGGTAGCTCAGTTGATCAATGTCAATACCAGTCGGAATCGTCCCGTTTCCCGTCGTCGTTCATAAGGTAACACAAACATACTTACAGTCGAATTGAGAACCTCCTAATTTTTTTAAGTCGATTGTATAGCCACAATTCAGCCAGGCATTAGGGTAGTTCTCGTATTTATCCTCCCGCATCAGTGGGACCGCCAGCACAGATCCGCGGCTTAGGCCGATCTTTTCGAGCCTCGTTGAGATTGTGCCGGCGAATTGAATGCTGCTCGTTCACTAGCTTATCCCGCGTAACAGATACTTTGCTTTAGAGATGGGGACATAAGAGATTTGTGGGTTATTTACCGAAAGGTTACTGTAATATTTTGGCTAAAGGTCGGTACTGTTTTTGGTACATACTTTAGATAGTCAATGTATAAAATTTATTTCGGAACCAAGTTCAACTGAACATTAAAGGTTTTTTACACTTAAAGTTATTATAACTTTGAAATTCCATGATTTTCGCAGTATTTTTTAGTAAAACTGTCACAGACACCATCGCCTTTCCCAGAGATAGGGTGTTCCATTACATGCATTTTAAACTGAAATAAACTATTAGATATAATATATTAATATTTATGTTTAGTTTAATGTTCTACGTATATAACAACATTCATGTTAAGCCGATTGTCCTGCGCTTTAGCTCTCCTGCGTCGCGACGCAGTCTCACTCTCATAATCTGACAGAACGACAGACCGACAACACAGACCGACGCGTCGGTCTGTCGTTCCGTCAGATTATGAGAGTGAGGGAATTGAGAGTGCACCTTTGTGTGCGCACACACTTGTGTACTTTGTAGTATAGAAGTGTGTGCGCTACGTACAAAGCTATTAGCCGAACTTTGGCTAGAAGGATATTACATCATATCAACATAGATGTCGATGAATAAATCTAGCTAGAGTGAAAAATCACAATACTGTGTGAAAAATGTTTTTAAACATACACATTTCATTTCTATGTACGGCTCTGTCTACTGTACTCAGATGTCAAATAAAAGCGAGTATCTTGAAAAATAACAGTCGATCAGCAGAATATCCGGAGCAACACTATTTGTTATTTTATATTCGTTTCCTCTCCCACTGCCTGAATGATAAAGATATTTTCCTCAAAGCAAGCCCCTCAATACACCATAACTCGTAACTTTTCTATATTAAATTGCTTCTTTTGGTAGCGTCCCTTAACGTCCCATACAGTTAAAAGGAATATAACAATAGATAAAAAGTTCTATAGAATAGCGTTCCATAAAGGTTTGCGTCTTTGCAAGTTGTTTGTAGCACCTGAGTTCTTGTTAAATCAGTTTTTTTGCAGAAATAGCTTTTAGTATATTCACGAGGGTGTGTTTGATGGAGTAAGCGCTGGTTATGGTTCCTCATTACGTGAAGGGCCTGCAGCCGAGTGTAGATGACGGGAAAATAACAACGTTCGCCTCTGCGGAATAGAACACCCGATGGCACTTCACGTAGCGCGCGGAACCTACCAACGCTTGGATATAACCGTGCTTATCCAGCGACTTTTTAAGCGTAGGATTAACTTTATTAACCCAAGCTACATTATAATACTATTATCTCTAGTAGGTATTATAAAATCTGTGACTCAAGTATATTTGGATATTTTTGTAATTATTTTGTTTCCATAAAACTCGATGATCATGCCTAATATTCAAATAAAGATGCTTATTTGTTTATTCATCAACTATTTCTAATGTTGGGGCCACACTAACGGGAAATGCCATTAATTAACGCGATAATGGACGTTTACCATAGGTGTAGCCACAATATAACGCGATAATTTAACAATGCCGTTTGGCGTTAGGCGATAGCTCAAGTGGCGGTACATCAAAGAGATTAACGCGAGAATTGATGCGATGAAGTGGCCACACTACGTATTGTCAGTGTGCGTCGAGAGCGCAAGGGGAGCGGACGTGCTTACTATGGCGACGGAGTGGAGAAACGAGAAAGTTCTTACTTTTCTCGAGATTCTGATTGATTCGAGATTCTCTTTATTCGGTAATGATTCAATAAAGTCAAATAATATAAATTTACACTCATGAAATATAGAGCTCTGTCGACGTCCATCTTGCTTGAATTGAAGTAAATTCAACGCCGTTTTTATCGCCAATGGGCATTCACGCTGACCGTTGAAGTGTAGCCACCCACTTTAATGCGGTAAAAATTGTTGCAATAATTAACACGATAATGGGCATTGTCGTTAAACGCTAGTGTGGCCCCAACATAACAGATATTTGATTTTTCATAAATTATTTCTTTCTATTAATAAAAAGTAATGATTTGTAGTGCATTATTTCATGCATTGTCATTTTGGAGTTAAGTTGGCAGTTCGCACTACGTGGCAAAAAAACCTTCATACGAATTGTATTTACATCTGACCCAGGCTTTTTTGACAGTAAGTTAATTCCACAAAGACAAACGTTAACACATCATAAATTTGTATAGAAATATCTAAAACGTTGCAAATGACTCCCCTATTGTGTCTCGTAGCGAAATAGTTGAATATCGTAGCGTGCTACGAGGATTGTAGCGCGCCCGTAGCAAAACATCCCGCCGGGCGCGGGCGGCTGGCCTCGTCGTCTGTGCGGTATGCTTTGACGGCTCATAAAAATACTTCAGCTGCTTCATATTAGAACACTAGCGACCCACCCCGGCTTCGCACGGTTTTATTATACATATAAACCTTCCACTTGAATCACTATATCTATTAAAAATAACCGCATCAAAATCCGATGTGTAGTTTTAAAGATTTAAGCAGTCAAAGGGACATAATGATATAGGGACATAGGTACAGAAAAAGCGACCTTGTTTTATACTATGTAGTGATTTTCAAGGAAAGTGAAGGAGTTGGGCTTGTAGGAAAGGAGATTGAAACTGATACTATTTTTGATAATACATTTATTAACAACGAAAGTTTAAAATGGAGTTTTTAAAAACGGAGTTTTTCTTGTCATAAATTGAATATTGGTACTTACTTTTTATTTATCTATGTAGGCATCTTAGTACATAATTAAAGTATTTATTTTAATTTAGTTTTATTTATTTTTTACTTGGTTTTTATATTATTATTATTATTTTTACTAAGAATTTATTAGTAGGTTAAATAATATGTGATATAAATATTTAAAATTACATTGGGGTATACAGTGTATTTTAAAATTACACTGTACACCCCTGCCTTTCTTTAATTTTACATAACTCTTTCCATCCTAAGGTTGCCTGGAAGAGATCACTTCTAAGCGATAAGGCCGCCCAGTGTACTTGTCTTATGTGATGTGTATGGGCCTCAGTGTGGCCCTTGTATGTAGATGATGTTGAGTTAAGTTGTAGGTAGTTCACCTATACACCACACTATGTAGTTACACAGTTTTCGGTGTTATGTTTGTTAGTAGATTGTTTGTTGTAAGATGACTTATCCGATGCAGATGATTGTTTAGGAATTTCCTTTTTTGCATTTTTCATGCCTTCGTAGGCCATGAATTTGCCTTCCAGGAAGAAAAGAAATTGATCTAGGCGGGGTAGTTCTCTATGATCTTGTAGTTCTTTCATGTAGTCGGTGTAAGTAGTGACGTCTAGTTTTTGTGACATTAGATGGACGATGAGTGGGTCCCAAGTAGTAGTATTCACTCCGATGTTTGAAAATCCGTTCATACATTCCATGATGACATCATGCAGCTTCTTCAGAGACTATCAGGTTGGCTGATAACCGGCGAGTTAAGCATAGTATTGACGAAGGAGGTGAACTGAAGACGATGGTTGTCGAAGCGCTGAGAAAGTATATCCCAACACGAGTTGTAGTTTTCAGCACTGATGCTGAGATGCTGTACCAGTCGCTCAGCTTCTCCGCGCAATCTTGTCTTGAGATGTTGCATTTTCTGAGCCTTGTTGATCATCGGATTGTTGTGAATGGTTTCCAAGAAAAGATCTTTGAACGAAATCCACTTTGTGTAGTTCCCGGAAAACTCAGGAACCTCAATCTTAGGCGCCGATTGTTGGTAGTGCACTGTCGACCAAATTTTTGCGTTGATGTTTCTTTTTAGTTCGTCGTACTTGTCTTCGATTGAGACGAACGCATCGTAGTAGGTGTCGTCGGAGCCCTTCATTACAGCCTCCAATTCCCAGTGAAGTTTGTCGATGACGTCCCACTTCGACTTCAAAATGGAAAGGTGATCTTCCAGCTCCCATTTCTCAGTCACAGTTTTCAAGTTGATTTTAGACATGGCACGGTCGAGAGCCTTGAAGTTACACTTCTGCCGCGTATGTAGTGTTTTTATATTTTCATCTGTATTTTCATCCATGGTACCACTCAGATCAAATGATACAGTAGGACTTTCGCGTAATTGTAGTAACAAACTATTCATATCCTTTTTAGTTTTAAGATATAGTTGCATCGTTTTTGTATAAATGTCATCGGTGAAGTAATTATGCGTCTTTTCTTCGATAGTTTCGATAAGTGTCGCATGACGTCTCTCGAAATCCTGCCAGTGTTGTTCAAGGGTCTGGAGACGTGTAGTTAAGTAATCTATCGTTTTTCTCGACTGACTATCTTTCGCGTAGTTAGAACATACAGACTTGATTTTATTGAAGCATTCTTCTTGTGTTTTCAATATCTCCATGTTGTAAGGTTTAGTTAAGTTGGAAGTTAAGTTAGTTAGTAGTTAGATAGATCCTTTGTGTAGGACCTAAAGTAAGTAGTTAGCCCTGACACGTAGTTGACGGTGACAGAGATAAGTAGAGTAAGCTTCTGGCTCTGGCACGTAGTAGACGGTAGCAGAGGAGAGCTGCGTTGGTTCACGACGCGAAGGCGACAGAGTTTCCGTGGACTTCTAGTCGTTGTAGGTATTAAGCTTTTTGCACCTAAATGACAATATGTACGCCTTCTCAATCTAACTGGTGATTCCCGCTGGTGGGAGGCCAATCAAACCGATTCGCTATCGCCAAAAAATACAAAAGCATAAATACCTCGTTTCCTCGTAGGATCAGTTATATCCTTGATGAGGGTGAAGCCGAAGGACCAAAATGTATGGGCCTCAGTGTGGCCCTTGTATGTAGATGATGTTGAGTTAAGTTGTAGGTAGTTCACCTATACACCACACTATGTAGTTACACAGTTTTCGGTATAAAGTTTTAGCCAGTTTGTTGGTTGAGCACGTGAAACACAAGAGTCACAAGTTAAAGTCAGTTTATTCAGTTAAATTACAAGGTTTAGGTGGCAAATCTTCCCTTGTATGTCACTCCGTGGTAGTAGGTCACGTACTGAGTTGAATATATTTTAGTTGAAGTAAGTAAATGCAGCGCGTGCGAGTCAGAGTACCTAAATCGCCGCGTGGACAAAAATGCCGATGTATGGTGAAACCGTACATGATGTTTTATGCAATGTTCTTGTTCTGGTACAATCCAAGAATGGAAAAAATTAAATTAGTAGAGAGAAAAATAACAATAAAAAAATTACAATTAAAACAATTGAGCTAACTGCAAACGGTTGCAAACAATGTAAAGGTAGCTCAAAGATACTAGTTTATCAGGATCATTGACAGTATGGGTGAATTTTCGAGGAATTTTTGGGACAAAAGGGCAGGTTCCTTAACCGTTATAGTTACAGGGAAACGCTTACAGGAGACAGTGCATAATTTTTTAAGAAATTCCGAACCTCCGCTTTAGTTGAAATTCGGAGCACTATTACTGTTTCAACTCTGTGGTTGTTCCTATGTGTCGCTTAATTTAGAAGTTCCGTGGGCTCTCTTTTGTTCTACGTAAAAATATATGGCAAGTAAGAATTCATTTTCCTTCCGTAATATTGAAAAATAAAAGCAACTTAGATTTTGATCTGGATACCTGTTAGTTTTTATGTAGTACTAGCTGGTACCCGCGACTTCGTCAGCGAATGATTAGTATTTGGAATACTCGCAATTTTACTTGCGTAATTCCCTTTCCCGTGTGATTTTCGGTATAAAATAAAAGCCATTTCTTATTCCAGCTTATAATCTAGCTCTGTGCCAAATTTCATCCAGATCCGTTCAGCAGTTTTTGCGTGAAAGAGTAACAAACATCCATCCATCTATCAATCTATTCATCCATTTATCCATTAATACTTACAAACTTTCGCGTTTATCATTTCAATTCAGTTTGGTTCCCCTGGGCTATACGGGTTTTCAAAAATTTCTCACAGCATCACTGAACGACGTACGCGTCGTTCAGATCCTGTGAGAAATTTTTGAAAACCCGTATAGCCCAGGGGAACCATACTGAATTCCGGGATAAAATGTATCCCATGTACAATCGTCCCGAGTTCCATTCGAATTCATTCAATTCCGTCGTGATGCGTGGTTAAAGAATTTTTCTTTCACCCTCTCTCCCAGGGGAACCTTACCGAATTCCGGGATAAAAAGTATCCCATGTCCTTCCTTGTAATAAGAACTCAAATCGTCCCGAGTTTCATTTCAACTCATTCAGCAGTTTCGGCGTGATGCGTGGTAAAGGAATTTTATTTTCATACCCTCTCCCATGAGAACCTTACTGAATTCCGGGATAAAAAGTATCCTTTGTCCTTCCTCGTAGTATGACCTATAATCATGCCGAGTTTCATTTCAATCCATCAAGTAGTTTCGGCGTGATGCGCGTTTACGATACAGACAGACAGACAGACAGACAGACAGACAGACAGACAGACAGACATGAATGAAAAAAATTACAGTTTTGGCTTCAGTATCTATAATAGAGTGCCCTACAAAAAAAATTTTCAAAATATCTTCAATGTACAGAATTGGACCTGTTACAGTTTTATTATAAGTATGTATAGATTTATAGGCTTTTTTACTGGGCTAGTTACTATAAGTGTAAAATATTCATTAATAAATTTTATATTATTATTTATTTTAAAGATATTTCAGGGGCTGGCACACACAGAAGAGCTATACCTATGGAAGGCAAAACAAATGTGTATTAGAAGAAGACTATCAGAAGATAAATATGAGAGTAATTAAATTTCAGTTATTTTATTTTTACAAGAAACTATCTCAATAAAAATAATTCACTTATATCCCAAACTTTTCAACATAAAAGTTTAAATTAAATTGAGAGACACAATATTCAAAGTTTTCCATTTCTTAATTTTATTAGTACATACTACGAGTACCTCGATTGTATCGGATAAATTTACGGGGGGAAAGCGAAAACGGGTGGAATCGCCAGTAACCCATATAATTACAAACCACCCTGTCTTCACCTTCGATCTTCTTCGTACAACAGCTTCTTAGAAAAGCACAAAGCTTGCAAACACCGGTACACCGCAGTCAACATTAAATACAGCTCAGCGAGTGTTCACAAACACTTGGCTGTAATAGATGCGCTTTATTACCTGGGACTTGGAAATGCAATAGCTTAAGGGACTGCCCGTGATCTCAGCAGACTCTCTTGGGAGACTGGAGTTATGAAGGCAGGAGTGTTGCCAACTCCGCGGGCTTTGAAGGCGAACTCGTTTATTTCGAGCTTTTAAATGGAGAAAATAATGAAAGGTTGAAAACCTTGTTGAAGAAAGTTACAAGAAAATATGAACATATAAAATCAAATGAAAAGTATCGGAAGAATATAATAGAAAGAAAATTCTTTATAATACTTATACCACAAAAAGAAAGAAGATAATACACACAATACGGCGTACTAAGGCTAAGTATAAAAGGCGCACTGTTGTACGGTTGGGTTGACAATTTTTAATAAATTTATTCCCAGTAATTAGTTATAATTTCTTAATTTAAATGATCGTATTTCGTTTTGAAGATACCAAGGCTTTCAATCTCCTAAGTATAAGCTTACGTTACCTTTATCGTGGAATTACTCAACAATGTAAGAGATTTTGTTTTCTTCGATGAATATGCCTAAGTCAGAGTGAGGAAATACAAATACAACTTAGCAAATGTTTTAATCAGTCTTCAGTTTTTTATCAGTAATGGGATACATTTTTTTTTGTTAAATATGATAATTTTTGTTACGAAAGAACTTCTTTCTGATCATGGCGCTTGAAACTGTGCTGAAATATCGAAAAACTCAAAACAAATCAAACTATGGTAAATATCCCGTGTTAAATGACTTTAGTATTATGTGACGTAACTTAAAAACTACTGATCACATCTTGATAGATTTTATATGGGACATGAATGGAAGAAAGGTACATCAAATCCGATGCACCTAGAAAAAGTCAAAACCCAGTTTAAGGTACTGCATAAAAAAAATAACGGCTGAATTAAAAACCTCTTTCCTTTTTTAAGCCGGTTGAAGAATGACTAAGCTGGCAATAGTGGCGGTAAAGCAGCCTTATTTGTACGACAAGCCAACAATGCCGGCAAGATCAAAGGCGGCACCGGAATTAATTCACGAACGCTATCTCCCCTCCCCCCGGCTATGATAAGCTCCAAAAATACCTCCCTTTTTCATACTAACGTATTTCCGGTGGTTTTACGTAATCTAATTTAATACCCTTGAAGCATCGGTCGTTGTTCGTTGTTATGCTCTTATCTTTTTAATGATCTAAGATAAATAATATTTCCAAATAAAATATTTCTCTGAACATTTTATTAACTAAATAGAAAGTACGTACCTACTAATAATATTTAATGTATTTCCCGTTTCATTATAATCAAATTAACACAACAAAATTTGTTGGAGCTTTGATCAAAACGTTCATTTTATCGTTAGTCAACTGAACCGAATAATTAGAGCAAAATACGCTACACCGAATATTTACATGAAAATAAGTAAAGCATCTAGCTAGGTTATTAATTTCGGAAAGTGATTCATATTATCTTCATCGTAAAATATGAAGGTAAGCTTAATAAATAAACATGAGTCTACACATATCAATTAAATAAATTATTTATGAAAGTCTTTAATAATTATTGTGTTACGAAGGAAAAACTCGCTGAAATCTTTATTTATTAGGCTTTATTAATTCGGCTTTCAATTAAGAGGAGTTCTATTTTTGGTTTTATGAAGTTCGCCGTTACTTTTCGTCAATTATAAACCGATTTTGATGGTTATTTCGCTGTTCATAGAAATTTAATGCTGAGATGGGTCCTATTTTTTAATCTCGAGAGATCAGTATGTTTCCCGCAAAGCTTTAAACACAGGATTACCTAGTTCAGGCTAATTTGTTATACCAGCCATATTTAGATAATAAGTTTACCTCTTGTTTTATATTTAGTTCTACAAGTTTTTGAATAAACATTTATTTATTTATTTATTTTATTATTATATTTATTTAAAAATAGTGTAAATCAGGAATTATTATTCAGTTTCAGTTAAAAAAACAAATTTTACTGTCCATGGGCCGCAACTTTACTTGCGTTAAAATTGATTTGTCGCGGAATACAATGTCAGATCTATGCTTCATACGTTGCGTTGTTTCTATTGAAAAGCTAATTCCCCGTGGGAAATGTTTAATGGGATGATTAGCCTATGTTTTAATCCAGGATTTCAGCTCAATCTGATCGGTAGTTTTTACATGAAAGAGTAACAAACATCCATACATCCAAAGTTTTATGATATAAGATGGATCTTAAATAGAATCTGTGGCTATCTGTATCTTGAGAATGTCGATGGAGGCAATATGTTAAGGCAATGGGCCGCCCCAGGAACGTGCTTGATTAACTCGATCTACGATGGCGGCCGGCGGCGCGGTGAGTCCATCTAACACTCACTGACCCGCAAACATGCGAGATCACCACTTTACCAAGTCAATTGTTGACGGAATATATACCTACTTACTAAGATTAGGCGTGGCTTAGGTAGGAATATCTTTTAGTGAAGTGCACAAAGGAAATTACGTCTCGAGAACGGGGATTTAGGCAATTACTTAGGTAGATTTGATTGGACAAAACCTCTTTATGACCGCTAATATTAAGTTTTTATATAATTATGAAACTGGTATAAATTCATATTTTATTTGACCTAGCTTTAAATAAGTTTATTTTGACAATGGACCATTACAGCAGCGTTTATGACATTTCTTGACATGTGATCTAACATGGCTTTTTTCTTTGTTTATTTTATTCTACAACAATCATAATCCCAGCAAGGCAAATCGGTCCTATGCGGAGGACCGCAAGGACCGTGAATCATATGATTCAAAACAATACTACGTAATCTACCCTGAGCTTCGGACTCTTTTGGAATATCGGCTATATTCTAATTTAAAGTACTTATTTAAAGTAAAAAAAAAATGTAAGCCAATTTAAAAAATACATATATGGTGGAGATATTACTAAGGCATTCAGAATAGGCGGGTGGTATAGCAGTTACATCCAAACGGAAATTAACAGGTTCATGCAACACTAAAGAATGAAAATTCAGTCTTGTAAATTACGAAAATCAGCCAATATTATCTCATTACATCAAGTAAATACCGTTTGAAAGTTTAATGAACAAAGTTTCACGACTTAATGGAGTTTTTAATGAAAAATTACGTCTTCGGCTGGATCCCAAGGGTTAATCGACGTGAATAGCCGACCATCCGCGCTGAATAGTTGGCCATATCGTGGGATGTTTTTCATTAGGTCAATATTCAACCGCTGAAGCTCCGGAATAGCCCACTTTTACTTGAAAAGATTTTCCTCGAAACTTTGATCGTGAACGTTTTCCCAACAAAAGCAAATCGTGTACCTACTTTGTTTCCCTGTATCACTCTGCTTGTGAGTTTTAGAATGTTAATTTATTTTATTTTAAACCACAAACAGTTTACACATGACTCTTGGGAATAAACCTTAGAAATAAAATCATCAGTAAGTTATTTCCTTTTGATAAAAGGTATACCTATCTATTTATACGTTAATAAACTAAGAATTAAGCTTGAGTAGGCAAAACAAACAAACGCAAAATTGCTGAACTAAATAAAATGAAGTAAAAAGCTTAAGAGTAGGCATATTATATTTCATGGATATTTTAGGGTAACTATTATCATGCGAAAAAAATAAACACTAAAGTTAGTAAGTAAATAGCTAAGTGTGGAGATTGGAGGATACTTTTGCTTACTTTTGGTAAAATTGATAGTTAAATGTTTTTTTGTAGTTATTCAGTAGATTTACTACTAACATACTAGCTACCGCATGTGGCATCGTTCATTTTTATTTGCGACTAGCTGGTGCCCGCGACTTCGTCTGCGCATGATTAGTATTTTGAGTACTCACGATTTTACTTGCGTAATTCCCTTTCCCGTGGGATTTTCGGGATAAAAAAAGCCTATTTCTTATTCCAGCTTATAATCTATCTCTGTGCCAAATTTCATCCAGATCCGTTCAGCAGTTTTTGCGTGAAAGAGTAACAAACATCCATCCATCTATCCATTCATACTTACAAACTTTCGCGTTTATCAGTTCAACCAAACTGGGAACTGGGAACCAAACTGAATTCCGGGATAAAATATATCCCATGTCCAATCGTCCCGAGTTCTATTCGAATTCATTCAATTCCGTCGTGATGCGTGGTTAAAGAATTTTTCTTTCACCCTCTCTCCCAGGGGAACCTTACTGAATTCAGGGATAAAAAGTATCCCATGTCCTTCCTTGTACTATGAACTCAAATCGTCCCGAGTTTCATTCCAACTCATTCAGCAGTTTCGGCGTGATGCGCGGTAAAGGAATTTTACTTTCATACCCTCTCCCATGAGAACCTTACTGAATTCCGGGATAAAAAGTATTCTATGTCCTTCCTCGTAGTATGACCTATAATCATGCCGAGTTTCATTTAAATCCATCAAGTAGTTTCGGATGCGCGTTTACGATACAGACAGACAGACAGACAGACAGACATGAATGAAAAAAATTACAGTTTTGGCTTGAGTATCGATAATAGAGTGCCCTCCAAAAAAAATTTTCAAAATATCTTCAATGTACAGAATTGGACCTGTTACAGTTTTATTATAAGCATAGATAAAATTTACCAAAAATTGTTTAATTTTTTTAAACCATTCCAATAAATGTTTCAACAAACTTGGTCTGATCCTACATTCGTTTTGGCATTGTAATCAAATCACATTAACACATTTTCACACGCAATCGCAACTTTGATACATGTAGATGTAGTTATCTACTACAACACACACATAACTGTACAATTCACTGCAAAAGCAATGCATCTGCCTAAAGCTCACCCATCCAACAAATTCTATTGTAAATAGGAACCAGCTCAGTGGGCCGGCTCGCCTAGAGATGTCAGACAGAGGTCGTTTCCAGCGATCCCTCACAGGATTGATTTAGCTTTATTGGCTGCCATAAATTCAACCACAGGCCGTATTCACTGCTTAGTTCACAGGGATGAGAGCTCTGATCAAATCTTACGTTACAGTGGGAAGGAACACGTTTCTGTAATCCTTGTCGGTGAGGTACGGAGCATGTGTCTATTCTTTACATTTTTCTTTAGTGACAAAGAATAGAAGGAATAGAATAGACGAAAGTGCTTGCAACCAATGTCCTGACTTCCATTTCGAAAAGGCCAGGAGACGGGCGCGGTTTGCCGAGTTGGAACACTATTCACAAAAAAATTAATATCAACTCGCATAGAGGCCTGTTCTATTGCCGTTAGGACAAAGGTGTCTATAGTGTACGTTACCGAAGGTATTAATATGGTATTACCATAAGAATGGACAATATTATTTATTCTTATGGTATTACCTGCGGCGATCGAATAAAACCAAAATAAAGTGTGTTATCAGTAATTTGTCAGACAATTCCATCTTTAGTACTTTCTAGATCTTAGCACTTTGCGAAATGAAACCGATATGATAGTTTTTAGTAGAATCTGAAGGGAGAAACTGTATGAGAGAGATGAGAGGATCTGCGTTTTGTCTTCTCTCGTCAAAGTTACCTTCATACTACACCATATGAATGAATAAAGTAATAAACGTCCTGCTTCGCTGTCCAAGCTTTATTTCGCCTCGCCATTACCGCGCAACTACAATGTCCCCAGCCTTTTTACGACCACTTCCAAACGTACGCAAAATGCTCCTTTACTACCAATTAAATTCCCTAAAAGTATTAAGCGGTTTTAGCGAAGATATTAACGTTGTTTATTACCTATTTAAAGGTTACCTTTACAATATCTTCTTGCTAAATTGGTTCAGTAATTTTAGCTACGAGAAAACACGAAATTGGGGTAAATAATAACCGGAAATAATCAGTGAAGCTCATAAACTCCACTGCCGTAATTGGATTGAGTTTTATACTGATTATTTATTTTAAATATTCTTACAGACGGCTTGACTTACTGTAATATCATCACCAGCCGTCTGTAATATCATCACTATTAGTTCTTAAAATACCTTAAATAGGTAACAAACATTTACTTTAAATTCCCTCGAAACAGCGACAAAGCGCGTGAAGGCATCGAGCATAATAAATGATCATAATTTGTTTCCTAGACTCAACAAAAGAAATTAATTTGCCTCCTTGAAAAACTTTTTCAGTCGACGTTATTACTGCACCTATTAAGTTGTAGCTAGCAGTAGTAAATAATGAATGTAAATTGTATTTACAAGGAGTAACTGTCCGCTGGCGTCTACGAAGTTGCTGAACAAAGGGCGTTGAAGGCGAATAAACAAGTTGCAATAAGTTTCACAGCAAGTTTCAAGAAAGCCTGACTGATGCTAAAGGCTCTATGTTGCCTAAAGGGATTTAGTTCATGGCTATAATAGTTTTCTGTAACAGCTTTTCATAGATATTCCACAAGACAAGATTTTGGTAGATCAAGTTAGCATGTATAATGATGTTTATAGGTGTTATTATGTAGAAAAAGGAACAGAGGTTATAGTACAATTGAGAATTAATACATTCAAGTATAGAAAGACGGACCTTTTTTGTGTTGTATTGGATACACATTATTTACTTAAAATTGTAATTAGGTACCTACGAAATATAACAACTGTTATTAGTTGCCTACCTATAGTTAAGTCTGTTCTACATGTTAAACTTAAGATAAACCTGTATTTGTCTATAAGTGAATGTGTATTTGAGAAATAAATTAAAAAAAAAACCGTAAACCGTAATTGCACACTTAAATAAAAAAAACAACGTTAAATGAAATTACTTAACACAGTGTGTTGTGTAGGCGCTGACTCAAACGATAAAATACATATTAATAGAGGCCGTTAAGATTTTCTTTTAAACGAAAGGTAAAGGGTTCGTAGTAGGTACCTACTCCTACTGAATTTAGTCAAATTTAACATTATTATTAGAAAATAAGATCGCCAATTGTCACTTGTTTAAGTAATTTCATTTAACGTTGTTATTTTTATTTAAGTGTGCAATTACGGTTTACGGTTTTAGAAATTTATTTCTCAAATACACATTCACTTATAGACAAATACAGGTTTATCTTAAGTTTAACATGTAGAACAGACTTAACTATAGGTAGGCAACTAATAACAGTGGTAATATTTCGTAGGTACCTAATTACAATTTTAAGCAAATAATGTGCTTCATCATCATCATCACCAGCCTATAATAGTCCACTGCTGGACATAGGCCTCTCCTAATGAGCGCCATATAATGTGCTTAAATATATCTAAATCTGAGCTGTGTTTAAGTTATTGAGGATCCGTCAGACAGACTATTAACCCTTAATTTATCTGTTAGGTCCCAGGGACTCCGCGCAAAGTTTCTTTTTGCTTTAAACACATTATAAATGGTTTTTTTTTCGCGCGTCCCAGTACCTTCCTAAAGTAACGGCCCGAATGCAGGGTGAAGAGTACGTGCACCTAGTCCAGCTTTTAAAAGAATTATAGTGCCCATAGAGCCCGCTGAACTCCATGGGGACCATGTACGAATTTATTTTTTGTATAAAAGAGAGCCTCTTTTTATTTAGTATTTTAAAGTTTACTATATTTAAGAGCAGTTTTTGAAAGCAACAGTTTAAAATAATGATTTATTGTATTACAGTTTCGATCCAAGGTTAGCATTGATTTTGTGTACTTATTTTTTGTCCTTTAGGTTTTTTAATTATCACCAAAAAACAAACAAACTAATAACGAAATTTGATATCAAAGTATATAAGTATAATATTGCTAAGCAGGAAAAAAAATATTTTGTTCATGTTTGTTTTTATAATGACCAAAATCGTTGGTTTTTATGCAAGGAGTCCCATGGACTCCATGGGGTAAATTAAGTGATTTGGTTTCACCAGGTTAACTAAGGGTTAACAAAGTAAACATTTCGCAAAGTAAAATATGTCGATAACAAGAACCAAACAGAAACGGATGCCAAGAAGCTACGTAGACAACTTGTTTGATCGCAGTTTAAACGAACCAAAGTGCCAACTACTAGCTTTTTCGCTGCTTCATCCTTATTATTTAATATTGAGTTGCTTTCTTTGCTTTTGCCTTTTTCGCTTGAGCGCATTGAGCCGCAGTGGTTAAAAACAACTGTGGCCAATTACTGATCTGTTTTAAAACCTACAAGTAATAAGTTAATTTATTAACATGATGTGAAGTTTAGGTAGACCAGTTATTCATCTTTGTAGAGTCGCTTTATGATGATAAAAACCTTCCAAGTTAGAAAAAACAATCAAATTATTAGTAAAGGTTTAAAGATCTTTATTCTGATACAAAATGGTTATGTTTATAATGATGAGAGACAACAATATAATCTAGGTTTTGTAATATTTTTTATCTAGGGACGTCTGATACCTTAATATGTAACATATATAATTAATATGTAATAGTATACCGTATTTCGTTTATACGGTATACTATTATGAAATTATATTATACAAATACTAAACATTTATAACTCGTGCCTAATTATAATTAATTTTGAAAAAGATTTATAAGTATTGAAACATTTATTACTTAGTTAAGTAATACTTTTCGTCTATCATTATATTTATGAGTGTCTTTATTGTGTGAGATACTTGCTCTAGTTTTTATAAACAAAATACTTTTTGTTCATCTAGCGTTAATAATAAGCTGCCTACGCATAAAAGCTTTTATAAAAGGGGAAGAATCCCCCTCCAATCTGTCAAGGATCACCTCTTTCCGCTCCTCTGTCAAGTTCAATTAATCTAAGTAGCCACCTACAGCTTATTTCTCTTTATTTTTATTTTCTCTGAATCCCTACGCTACGGCCTGCGCAAACATACAAAAGCATTGCTAAAGTAACTTGTTCGTGTCCATTCCAGACTACGCTAGTGATATTGGTCCCTCTATTAGACCTTTCGTATTGCGTTTCCGTGACAAAACTTTCATCTGGGATGACTACGAGCCGGGGCTTTTTGTGTGATACGGTTTAAAAGGTGTAGGTTCGGTACCGTGAGGGTAGATCCTTCCAGAGGTACTTCGGCTGGGAGTCAGGATGACGGTGCGCGTCGCCGGTTACAATTCAATTTTCCGCAAGAGCCGCGACGCTCGTGTCTGCTACAGTTTCCGGATAAATAGTTGTTTTTATAATTCAGTTGTTTTAGGTTTATTGGAATCGAGCAACTGATTACTTTTGTTTTTATTGAATCGCTGAATAAACAAGTTTGCTGTGCTATTGTATATACGTTTACTAGTATTTGCCAGCGGCTTCGCACGTGTTGTTTTTATGGAAGCGTCGCGGCTAAATACAACAGGCTATTTGATTCCATGGGAATTTATTTAAGAAGTGAACAGTAGTTTACCAATTCCTTACGTCTTTTCAAAATTTCAACCATATCAGATTTTTTGAGAATGAGGAACAAACATTCATACAACTATCGCATTTATAATATTAGGTATGGGTTTGTTGATTGAATCGAGCTCCATTCAGTTAGAAGTAAGAGCTAACCGCTATATTTGGACGATTTCGAGTTGTAATGTGGGTTGTTTTCAACCAGATAATAAACTCACGAGTATCAATAATATGAATCAGAAACTGATACTTTACATTTGGAATGATTTCGTTTCTATTTTTTGATATCAGATAGTACCAACATACAAATAATATAAAATGAAGAGCTTCTATCGATTCGGTAGTTTTTTTATTACTAAGCGCAATCACTAACTTATTATGGAAACTGTTTGTGGCCTTAGTGAGTAATACGGGAAGACATTCAAATAAAATAAACCTTAACAATCCAAAACAAAGCAATTTGTGAACTCAATTAGATTACTTCCACATCGTTCCACCTGCCCAGCAACCGGTGAAATGAGATTAAGGTATTGCGATTGGAACTGACTAGAAAACAAAACCTCTTTAATTCTAAACGTAGCCGCTTTATCCGCGGAATGGCTTAGACCCAGACAATTTAACTAAGTCCCGTCGTAGTCCGAAACAGCTTGTATTATACACCTTATCAGGTGAACCATGCAAGCGCGCAAACTATCTCGTTTGCTTGGATCATTTTAGTTTTATTGTTATCAATGGGTTTTGTTGTATAGTATTAATAAAGTCATCTGGGTGTCAATCAGAGCAAGCTGTCACTATCACACGTCGCTCACACCCAGCTTTCCGAGTCGCCAAGGCGGGAAGGCCGACTGGCTGGTGCGCTGATGCTGCATGGAGAATACTTGGATTGTCAAACTGGTGTGTCTCCAAATTGAATGCTGGAGATCAAGAGAACCCTATAGATTGTAGGTACCAATTAACTCGTTTAATTGTGAATAGATTATTGTTTTCTAATTTAAGTATGCGTTGTGTCTTTTCAAAATTAAATAAAGTCTTTCATTTCATTTCAATTGTACCTATAGTTTGCGTAGATTATGTAGTTTATTTTTCGCAAAAAGTTAAGAAAAAAGTCTCGCGCAAGAGCTAGTTATCGATGCGTGTACAGAGGGTTTGAAAAAATATGAGCTGCTAAGAAATGTGCGTCGTTAATCAGCAATTTTAAAATATATTATCAACCTTTACTCGTTAAATCAGCGACTAAATTCGGAATAATTCCTTACAGAATCAGGATTTTGTTTATGAACTGATTAAAAGTTCCTATAATTCGTGTTTCTTTAATGAAGGTCTCGTGTTACTTGAACCCTTCGTAAGCCTTTCATTTTAATGTTACAAGATTGCTGGCTGAATCCCATAATCTACTTTTAAAAGCTTCCGGTTACTTCAGGTCGAAAATGAAATAGGACCTCATTTATAGGAGTCATTAGAGCAAAAAACACACAATACATTTTCAAATGATTTGAGATCAACACTTTCCTAAAAGCTAGTTCATAAAAGATATCTGAATAATATGTAAGAATATGCGGCGATTTTCAGTATCCAATTAATGTGATAATCGATTCTTTCTGGAAAGCTCTCCGATCAAATCCAACGGGAATAGCAGAATATGAAGCCAGTCCTGCCACTGTTGATATTGTCTAATTGAAATCAAACTGCAGGATCCATTAATTAGGTAAATCAATGCAACTTTATTCTTGTGTAAGCTTTTACGTAGCAAAACATAAAACCTGGTTCGTAATATCCCGGATAAAGTTTCTACGTAACGTACACACATAAAAAGTTCAAGATTTTAGTTTTAAACTTCACCAACATTCAAACATGATGATAATAAATAATCATGAACTGTCCATATAAGACATTAAAAAAGGGCTTAGTATTAATTTTGAAAACTTATTTAGGCCAAAAGTGTTATCAAGTACTTAAATCTTAACGCAATCTTATTTAGGGATTTTATACAATTATCTAATTTTTTAAATCATCATCATCATCACCTATATTAGTCCACTGCTGGACATAGGCCTCCCCCAATGAGCGCCAACTGACTGTATTATTCACTATTTATTGCATTTTACATTTTTAAATAACGATTTGTAATTAAGGATTAAACACCATCACAGTGTTTATTTTTTGAATTATTTTTGTACATAGTCTGTACAAAAAGAAACTTTTAAAAGTTTATTAAAAGTATTTTTTGAGGTAGTATGTAGTATGTACAGAGGCGTTCATTATTTGCTTACCCCCCCTAATAGACATACTAGGATCGAATCCTGCTGCTTTACTTAAACAATTTTTTGCTTTTTTTGACAAAGCACTAGTAACTAAAATAACAAAGAAAATTACTTCTATTATTTTAAAAGAAAAAAATAACCTGGTAAGTAATGAAAATAATAGACTTAAAACATTTGAGCTAGCTTAAGTAAAAGCTATCTTTAATTTCGACTTAAATAGCAATCACAATCTGGATGAGTGGTTCAAGGGTCGGGCTTGTGTTCTAGGGTAGGATGTTCGATTCATTATACCGATTTTATTTTTGCTTTTTTTCACCTATGACTTTATAGCATAATAATTGTCTATAATCTGTTTTTTTACTTTTAAGAAATGGGGTATGATTAGAATAGGTATAATAAACACATCTCAGATTTTATGTGATGTTATTTTATTAATACAATAGAAAGAAAGTCTGAAGAAAATAAATTACATTACAATGATAAAAAATGTATTACATTTTCGGTTCCTTTTCACACAACTATGTTGTTTTATAATCCTTGTAAATAAAAGTCAACACACAAGTAGAACAAACATGTTTTGTTATTATTAGAATACCTATACCACAGTATACTGTAAGGTCTACTTTGTTATAGGCAGCATCTAATAAATATTAACAATTTAGATCTCTCGTGTGTAACAGACCATTATTTACCCATTCAGAGAAATTTGGAGCATAATTATGCAATACGCTAAATGAAAAGCATGCTAGAACTACCATAGCAAAACTAATTTATTGTTTACTCAAAATTAATATCGAATTGGATAACCCTCGCTTGGTATACTTTGTTCTAGCCTACTTTTCATTTGAGATACTGGATAAGCAACGAGCACTGTGGTATCATAACTTCTTTCAACACTTGTCTTGTAAATATGGTTCCCAAAGCGGCCGCCAATTTCTACGAGTTCTCCTGGGCCCATGGATGACATCCAGCCCCAATAACCTGAAAGAAAACACTGACTTCTCAAGACTTGTAGGTAGGGGTATATATTCAATTAAAAATTGACTGGACAGGCAATTTAATTTTTAATAAAAAAGATCTTGGAAATTTACTAGATAGATCATTTAGTCTCTAGTAAAAGAAACTGATTTTGCAGCAGAATTTGCATGGTAATACTTATTTTTTAAATCACATCTTACCTATGGTAATTCTGCCACTTGCTTGAACAGGTAGTATATTTTGTGGTAGGAGTCGTTTGTTTGGTTTCCTCCATAGTATTATCCGACCCTCCATGTCAGACATGGCTGTGAGTATTCACAGTTTGTCGATCGCGTTCTGATGTAAAAATCCATGGGCGTGGACCCGATCGCATTGCTTTTACATCTCCAGTCAAAGCGTCCTCACTCAAAATTGAACCGTTATTTCCTTGAAAGTGAAATAAAAAGTTTAATTATCTATGCTCAATAAATACGACGAATTAATACAAAACAAAATAAAAATAGACTTACGCTTATCCCAAGCTGACTTGCAATAGCTTTATAAGGAACGTTTTGTTCGTGAATTTTTATAGTTTTTGTTCTTACAAAATTGCTTATATGGCTATTCATTTTTGATATTTTAAACTTTTTAACACGTAAACACAGTTTACTAATAATTATTCTCTAGCGGTGGTGAAACGCTCACTTGACTGTCATTTGTTACATAAACTTATAACTACCCTCATTTATTTGAACAAAATTAATAAATGCATTCAACTGACTCAACGTCCACCGTTAAGATGAAAACTACTGGCTTAAAAATTCGAACTATGAGTCAACATACCGGGTAGCAGAATTGAAAGAACGGTCGACTGCGCTGCGATAAGCCGTGGTTCGAATCTCAACTATGGTTAAGTTTTTGCACTTAGTTTAAGATTGCTTGAAGTTCTTCAACATTATTGTTGGCGAATATTTTAGAAATTAGGGGTATAGCAAATAGTGAACGCTACTGTACATACTATACATGTAAACTGTACATTACATTTGTGACATTTTATTAAGTATATTTTTCTAATTACTATTATAACTTATCCCCTCACCCATTTCCGGCTTGACGTCTATTTCTGGACACCCTGTATAGTTACTCACATATCTTCCTCCTAAGGAAATGTATTACTTTGTTTGCGTCGTTTCATTCTGTATAAATGTTACAAGCGATATAATGAAACTTTATATTACTGTTATGGCTTAATTTGAGTGCAAATTATTGTCTTTAACTACTGAAGTTAATCGATAGTTCTTCTTTATCTTCCACTCCGGGACATTAACTGCGCTTCGAGTGAAAAGTAGGAAGTTGTTAATCGTCGATTCGAACAAAGAGACGGAGCTATTGATGTCTGCGAACTGTGACATGATGAAAAGCGGATATACTTAGCTTTTTGAGATTGTAAACTGGGATTTTGGTAACGCTTTCGCTAAAAGTACACAATGAAAATCTGCAAAGCATAATATGCTAGGCACCATTTACCTACCAACAGGAAAATACTTTATAAACAACGAAAATACAATCAAGGATAGCAACAAATTCAAACTAGGATATACAGTTGAAAAATTTGAGTATACGGCAGACAGTCTAGAGGTAGCTCAATTTATCCATGTCAATACCAGTCAGAAGCATCCCCATGACAATTGCATGCAATTGCATTACCACACTGTATGATGATGCGTTGTGCCAAATAGCTACTCACCATTTCTCGGGTCACAGTACCAACATAACGCTGTGGATGCCTAATTTTTAATCGTGGTTTATGTAAGTTATGTCAGGTTGTGCACCATAAATAATTTAAAAGTAGGTAAGCTAAGGGAACCTTAGGGAGGTATAAAATAGAATGGCGTTTACCGGTAGGTATGCTTTGCATTCTGCGTACATGAATTGCATCATCAAAAACACAATCACATTTTATTAAATGAAATCATGGGCAGTAGTTATTACCAAAAATAATTAACCGCAGTTGTCAAGCATATTTCTGTCGCGATATAATTACTTTATATCGGGGAATTATAATACATGCGCACTGTAGTATCCACCATTACAAAACCAATGGACATGAAAATTGTGATGGTCCTTTTGCTTGTAAACAGGACTTTTTTACTTCAAAGCAGAAATGTATGAAATGTTTCCTAAATTTCTTACAAAATGAAATGTTTCATAAATTTCTTACAAAATGAAATGTTTCCTAAATTTCTTACAAAATGAAATGTTTCATAAGTTTTATACAAAATGAAATGTTTCATACATTTCTACAACGCCTGTATGGCATTGGAACCGTCGAGTTGGGTCAATGAAAAAACTCCAATTCAGGTAAGGTTCTATAAATTACTAGTTCACTCCCGCGGCTTCCCACGCTTTGTTTATATGTAAACGTTTAAAGGTTATTTCTATCCCATAAAATTGATTTATGGAATAAAAGTAGCCTGTTTTTTATCCCAGGCCTATTTCTATATAGTCTATATAGTCCTATCCGTTCAGTAGTTTTGGCGTGAAGAGATAACATCCATCTATCCATCCAAACTTTAGCTTTCAGAATATAGTGTAATGAATATTATATACTTACATTCACTTTAGATATAACAAAGTTAATGTTACGCTTATATTATAACAAGGCATAGAAAACTTATAACGATGATCCCAAGCACATAAACTACACCGAGCGCGTACTTCAACTCTTCAAAGTGAAGAATTACAGGGATGAAGGGTGGAACCGTTACGGCCTTCCCACAAAAAAAAGTGTTTAACAGTTGTTTAACATGGTTTTGTAGGATGACTTTTGCTAAACAACTGTTTAACACGTGTCTATATCGTGCTTTTGTTTTTTGTGGTAAGGCTGTTAGTGTTTTGCGTCCGGTATAAATTGAGGTAGGTTCTAGGGAGCCCGTCAGATGGAGACCAGGCCATCGCCGCAATTTGCAATTAATTACATGCTGACGTCACTGCTACAGGCAACCTTGTTTATCCCTCTAGTGTGGCGGAATCATATTCATTTTTAGGGTTCTGCTCCCAAAGAGTAAAAACAGGACCTTGTGACTAAGACTTCGCTGTCTATCCGTCTAGCCGTCCGTCTGTCTGTCACCAGGCTGTATCTCAAGAACCGCGATAGCGAAACAGTTGAACATCACAAACTATGTAGGTATTTCTGTAGCCGCTATAACAGCGACTACTAAAAACAAAATAAAAAAATATTTAAGGGTGCTCCTATACAACATGACTTTTAGCATTTTTATACAGACGAAACCCTTAGTGCGCGAGTCCGACTCTTTTCTATATCTATTTATAGTTTTATACTTCGTGTATGTCATGTATGTTCGTTCATGTGTTTCTTGTAACCCTGTATTTGTAATGTGTCGTGTTTTTTTGTGAGTTCCAATTACATTTATTTTCTTTCATTGGTCTGAACGTTAGCACGTTTAGCACGCATCACTTTCAGTTCAGATACAATCATAGCTTAGAAGCAGGTAGGTATCTATTTGTGTCTGATACCTATTTACTCCCGAAATCGATAAAAGAATGAAAAACTTTACAGTTGATGTTGATAATTTAATTTTCTTGACGCTCAGTCCCTTTTGGGAAGAGAAGATTGACATTTTTCCAAAGATTATAAGATTGGAAAGTTCAATAGATCTCTTTGACAGGGTTCTATCTCAAGCTTGCAGCAGTTTCTTTGACAGTTTCTTTGTATCTTACTACTCTATATTAACCTAAAGAAAATATTATCAACATCCTATTGTTTTAAAGTAAAAACATTCTTCTAAAATAATGGTAGAACTCACTTCCAATGAGCCACATGATTCTATTTGATTAGCTTTTGTTTTATTATGATGATTTCAATCTGATGACGCAACTTTCTATCAAAACATCACTATGCGCTCATATCGAAAGACGACCAAGTAACTAATTTGTTTATTCAAATATCCACCTCGCAACAAACGAAGACCTTGCAAGTTATGCATATGATTTAGTGCCAACTCCTGTAACTATTGGTGTGAAATGAGTATGCCCGCGCCCGCGGTGCCACTGAAACGACTCGCGGCAATGTATCTAGTGTTTCTGAAACCAGTTAACGTAGCTTGCCAAGTTATTCGACCGGGAAAGTCATTAGCAATTCAAATACCTAACCACCGCATGCTTCCCCCACCAAGAGGGGATTCTCTTTCACATGACCGCTTTTGTAAATTATTTATTACTGTTTGGCCAGTTCGAAAGTCCGCTTTGTTCATTGGGCTAATAGGAATTCACAATGGAATGATCCTCTGAATGTTTGTTGTCGTCCAGTGCACGTGATCTAATATTTACATCTCTTTGTCTTCTGTGTATTTGTTGGCATAGAGCAAAATTATTTACTGATTGATATAGTTTTTGATTCGATTAGCATCTACCTTGTACGACTACCTAACATCTATGTGTGGGTTGATCCTAGTTGCAAGATTAAAGTGAACAAAAATCAAAGTGATCACGTTATTTGGTAGTTTTTATGTGTAATAAATTATTATGATCTTTCTGACGTGTCTAAGACTCCTGCAAGGTCTAGACGTAAGAAAACTCTTTGGAATTGTATTAAAGTGAAAGAATCGATTTCGCTATTTATTTACTACAAAAATCATCAGGTGACGTTATAACGTTTTCTTTTTTCATGTTACCGAAGCATTTATTATTTTTATGAGGCATGTATCATACGATGTGACACTTGTAATGTGATATATTTTTCCGTTAATCTCAGGAATGTGCTGAAGCATTATGAGAGAGTCCAGAATGAATGATAGTGAATGGAACACGCTCCCGTGTAGTCACGTCGCGACCATGCCTGAAGGAGCGGTAAGAATTTCAATCACAGACACTGAACGCAGCGCGAGACAAATTGCAGACGACTTTGTCAAGTACGAGTGCACGTACACAGTGATTCAAGCATTCCTACGGATAGTATGTGTGCTTATGAACCTTTGTAAACAGCTCGAGAGCATACCTCCCATACTAGAGGCATCCAAGACTTTGTCAATAGGCCTTAAAATGAAATAGCGTGGTTTGTTTCCAACAATGTAGCTACTTAGAAGTCATGAAACTTTAGGGTGTTCTATCCTTTTTATGTAACTACTGTTGTGAGAAAGCATTCTAAATTAATCCAAAGTTTCATGAGATTTCCAAATTATTAGAAAACTTCTTCAAGGCAATTTATAGAAATTAATTTACCTCAAAGCACCCTCGTAAACTACGGGTAAACTTTACGCTTAATTCGAGTGGGCCGTTATTATACTAGGTACAGCCTTGGCGTAATAGTGACCCAAGGTATAAATTACGAGGGAAATCTTCATATCTATAACATTGTACTGAGTAGTTAGAGTAAAATAATTCAACTCTCAAAGGGTTCGCTGTTTTGCTGAAAAGTAGCGCAGAGTAACCAACTTTCTGTGATGTTTTCCCCTGTTGTTTGAAATAATGGATATCACAAACTTTTAAGATAATCCCGAATACAAAACTTACGTAGTGGGCTATCTGTTCAATAATCTAGAAATGCTTTGTTTATTCCATCGACCTATTTAACCTGTGCCCCTCAGTAAGTACAGTTTCGTCCTCCATTTATTGGACTTTCACCCTCAACAATAATAACATCGCCTAATCATACAAAGGCAATCACGTAACGCTGTCGACGACTGTATCAATTCAGTTAACGTGTATGGCAAATATGAAAGGCTATAGCCCGTTACAACAGCTAGGTCACAAGCTACCTTTAATGTTGGAAACAGAGACATGGTAAGCTAATGGCGAGCCTAGTCTCACTCATCATCATCATCAACCTGTATTAGTCCATTGTTGGATAAAGGCCTCCTTTATGAGCGCCAAAGCGCCCTGTGCTCAGCTTGCCGCATCCAGTCTTACTCATTTTTAAATTAAAATTAATAATAAATTGTGCCTATACTTATTAATAATTGAAAAAAAAACATAAGCTAAAATTACACAGATAGCTATTAAACCAAATAAAACTAATACGGGGTAAAAGTAGTAAATTCAACTTTTCCTGGATTGCATTAATATGCAAGAAGTGCTGCGTAGGGCGGTGTTTCTTACAATTACATACTTACACATTTAATTAAGGACAAAGAAAATTACATTCAAGGATAAGAAAGTAATTAGAACACATTCACCTCTTAAATGTATTTGGATAAGTAGTGTTATATTGTTATGCATAGAATGTTGTGCATGCGTGTGTGTATTAGTTCTCCCGAAATGCCAGTCTCCTATGAGTCTGGCCAACTGGAGACTACGTGTGTGTTTGTGTAGTGCGTGGTTTTGCCTGTCTTACAGGCTGTCAAATCAAACAAAACTGATCGACAATGTGTGGGTCTATCCACTATTATACTTTTAAAAGGGTTACTTAAAGAGCTACCTAAAATACTTCAAAAATATAATCTGAATAAAAGAGTTAAAAGTAAACTTTATTTAGTTTACTTTTTCACAGTTGTTAGGAAAATTTCATATGGTACAAATATTTTATCATAAAAGGTTAAATGAGCCAGCCAAGGGTTCTTATTGAGCTATGTCGTTCGTCGTTCCGTATCGAAAAGGGCCGCCACGCCGATAATTGGAGATCCGTATAAGGACATTAATAACACAACAGATACCTATTAGACGCTGGGTTCCGGACCCCGGTTGCTTGTTATATCTGAAACGAGGAAACCGTAACAAAGTTACGTATCCGTCATTTAAGCGAACACCAATGCCGTTCCGTTGTTATAGACTGGGTTCTACATGAACTGGTTTATGTTAAGGCGATGAAGGATTTCGGAAAAGCAAACGTACTTATTTAAAAAAATAGTTTTAAATCTTTTTTCAAAAAACTTATGAAAAGCTGATAACACATATCTACAACAAGACAATACAATTATCTCTCATCATAACTTAATCAAAAACATAAACTCTAATAACTTAATCTACACAAGAATAGTCTGATAACAAGCTATAAATCCTAAATCTTTATACATATCCTAAATCTAAAAACAAATTGATCAAACTTAAAAAAATGTAAAAACTTACCTATCTTTTTTGAATGAAAGAACCTCGTTAGAACCTTTAGTTGGGCGACTTTAATCCGGTAGCGCTCGTTAGACTTTTGCTACGTAGGTATTAAGGTAAACTAGGAGTACCTACATAAATAACTAAGCCAGGCTGATATATCACACACAGCTTAGTCAACTTATTCACTTTTAATAAAGTTACTTTGAAACCTTGACTCCTTTTCATGAAGTTGCTAAAATACTAGGGTGGTTGAAACTTTTATTAATTTATTTAAAGGATATAGTGTCGTTTTTTAGTTATAGGCCTTAGGAAGAGATTAAAACACATTAAATAATTACAAAAGGAATAGCCTTAACCAAGGTCCGTGGAGTACCGAGGGTTTGGATAGTATCTGAGCGTCGAAACTGTCTGTAGGTAATTGTTCAGTTCAATTGTTTTTACTGTGAATAATAGTTTTGTTTTTATTCTTTTATTGTAATTATATTATCTTTGTTACTTCTGATTACTACCTACTGGTATTGATATGGATTACTTGAGATACCTCTATATTGTTTGCAATAGTCTGCACTTAACGGTATAGTACAATTGTTTTTACTGTAAATAATAGTTTTGATTTGTTTTTATTATTTTACTGTAATTTTAAAAATTCTATGTGAATAAAGATTTTGCTTCCTAAAAGTCCTTATAAACTGCTGACTTCCAATTATTATTCTGAGGATCAAGGGGAATATAAAGGACTTGCAAGATACGGCACCTACATATTTTCCCAACCCTCGTCATTTTATAACCGTACAAAAAGACTCAAAGGAAAATGATGTTAAAACTTTTATTTGCGCTTCCTTTTAATTAAATGAAGTGAAGCCATTGGTCAAATTTATTAAGGTTTAAAGGAAATTTAAATCGCGATACCAATTTTAATTTAACTCTTCATTTGAATCTCAAATGTTTTAGACTCGTTTTAAATCTCATCTTTATGAATCTTTCCTTATCTTTTCATCAGAATCTTTTTTAAATAAAATTAATTCTGAGAACTTGGTTGATGTTAATTTACTTCAATATCCAATGGAATAAATAGATAATTCTTTATTAAACAGTCTGAAATATTCAAAAAATCGGGTAGAGATCACTCTTAAGCTTCTATCTATATGTACCCATCACTCATCTAGTAACAGTAACACAAGCTCTACTTAGCTTTGGACTAGATGATCTTGTATGGATTGTTGTTCCAGATTGTAATTCTTACTAATATTATAAAAGCGAAAGTTTGTTTGAATGTATGGATGAATGTTTGTTCCTCTTTCACGCAAAAACTACTGAATGGATCGGGCTGATATTCGGAATAGACGTAGTTCTAGCCCTGGAATAACACATAGGCTACTTTCATCCAAAAATCAATTCCCATGGGATAGAAATAGCCTTGAGACGTTTCCATAGAAACAACGCGTTTGAAGCCGCGGGCAGGTGCTAGTCATAATAATACTTATGCTAGGACACTATTTATTTTTCCTGCTGGCACAAAACATACCCTGTGTTCAGTGACAGCAGAATACATAGTGTTCCTTCATCCTTTCATTTATGTTCTTGATATTGGAAGTGATTTCGCACGCCTTACTGAAACTGTAAATGTGTTCCAACCGACGAAGCAGTTCCGTAAGCATGTACTAAACTAAGCTTGGACGACGTAGACTGTGTAGACAAAAGACGAGCGTCTACATTGTCCTCATTTAATTGTTCCAAGGCAGTTAAGTTTCAAAGGTGCTCGTGATTCTACACGTAAATTCTCTAAATTCTCAACATGAGCTAAATCATGGACACTTCTTCACATTTGAGTATATTTTTTATTAATAGTATGTAGTTGTATATAATTAATCTGAAGTTGTGTGACGCATTTTCATTGTGGTAATTTTTTATACAGAAACCGGTGATGTGTTGTGTTTACTAAGATGTGGTTTACTAAGACAGTATCTCAAAATATGGTTGAATTTTAAACAGCGACTTTTTTGTCACAAGATTTCATACAATAAACGTCAAAGTTAACCGACGACGCTAAGCCTAATTGTCTGATTATCTTTTGCCTTAGTTTTAATTTTGTTAGTTTTCTCTGCATCATTGGTTAGTTTGGTAAAAACAAAAAAATACTTTATAGCTACAGTAATTTATAATCGAGCTAAATTTTGTAGTGTTTGTAAATGTAAATATACAATCGCGTCTTATCCTTGTAAAGTGTTTTATAAACTCGGTACGACGTAGCCGCACTACTAAACGTAGTGGTGCTTCAGGGAGCATTACACTACACCTTTTTACAACCTTTTATACTAAGATTTTGCTTTGTTCCTTTATCTTTTACTACCAGAATTGTTATTGAAGACGTACAGAATGCCACTAAAATCAAATATTATGGAGCAAAGCTTTCGCCTTTGTCTTCCCCTCTACGGGCACTTTAAGTTTCCGCATTGTAGGTAGCTTATTTGCTTGTGCTTGAGATAATTTAGTGCAGGTCTCGACGATGATGTGGAAATGCAACGAGGACTTTCCTGTCTGGCAACTTTGTCTTTACTGGCTCAGGTTCGGCAGTGTATACTAGCTTTTTCCAACCCACACTTGAGGGGTCGAGAGCAAACATTTTGGAACCGAAACTGTTGGTGCTCTTCGGGGAAATTTCAATTATAGTGAGTTGGAAACAATGACTGTCAGTTACCAGGTGGTGATAAATTTGTATGAAATCCCGAAATTGTTTTGTTAATTTTGCGATTCAGGATTGTTTCGCTTTGCGTTTCAATTTACTTATAAATCTCACAAATCAAGTAAATCAAAAGCATGGAAGATATAAAAGCAGATTAATTCGTGTAAAATTTTGATGGCACAATAATTTAGGAGGGAAGCAGCACGCCGTTCTAATTGGATTAAAATTTTAGCACTCCTTGCGGCGGGAGGTATTGATTTTTAGTTTACTTGTACTGCTCTAAGAATGTTTCTTATTTTGTTTAGTGAGGTTATTGTAGGGCCGATATCAAGAACTTTCTTACGCATTGAAAAATGTATTAGTTTTATATAGCCCGAGATAACTACACTAGCCTGCAACTAAGAATTATATGAAAAGCAAAAAAAAAAACGTTTTATGTATATCAAAATAGTATGAGCTTTCTTTGAAACTATACATTAGTAACATTTTTAGCTTAAAAAAAGATAAAAAAATATAACTTAATGTCGAAAAACTCAATTAACATTTTATAAGTTTGTTTCACATGTTATTTAATTTTTAATAACTGGTATTGTCTTCTCGAGCTTTGATTACAGCTTCGGACCGATTTGCCATACTGTGTTCTGTATCCGGGAGAAAATTTCCCAAAATGGCTCCGAAACCTCTTACCGAGCCGATTTTGGGGAATATTTTCCCATTCATCTATCAGTTTATGAATTTTTGTATCAGTGTATAGTTATATTAATATATCTACTTAAGTTTGAAAGAGAGCTGATAAAAACCATTAAACATTATCATTATTTTAAGTCTATAGTTCAGAGGAAAAAGTTTTAAAGAGTGTGGTACTTAGTTTTGCAGGCCAGTATAGACGAGTCTCTCGGCAAATAACCATTAAATAGAAACATGCGGGCTATAAAGCGGGCATAGGCGGGTGGGTGGTAGACGCCTCCACATACCCTATTTGCACACGTTTTGAATGTCATTGTCATGGTGCTAATTGCCGCTGACTGTACCACACGACCCACTCCCTCACACCGCTTCACTCGCCTCCATGCCTCTCTACTTGGGCTTTTACTATGATTTGTCACATACAATTACTGTTTTATTAAGGGGCCGGCGGATGATGAACTCCCCATACAAACGGAATACCAAAATGATTTGTCGAGCATATTTCCACAAAATTTTGGTGTTTTTTGTATTCGAATTGTATTTATCAATGCTTAAAGTCGTTTTTGTTAAAAAAAATAATGTAATTTTAGTTTAATTTAATTTTTTTTGACAAAAAAACTACCTAAGTATTCGGTTTGTATGGGGAGTTCTGCCATCCGCCGGGCCCTTAATATGAAGTTTCATGAAAACTGTCGACCTACTTATAAAGTTGGTTCGTGTAATTTTGAAATTCGTAGTTTGGCTTCGTATTTATAGAGGTATGTCTGTAACTTTTTATGGCTATGGTATTTCGTTGATCAATACTTTCTAAAGTTCATGCTCATTAGAGGAGGCTTATGTCCAGCAGTGGACTAATAAATGCTGATGATGATGTTATATACAAAGATTTGTAGTTCCTATTACTTTGAAAAGCAGGTATTTGTATATATTATACTCGAACAGTATATACTAATTGTATAGACTATGCTCGCTTAGTCTTTACTTTTTTTGTATAGACTACGCAAGCAGGCGGAAAGCAAGTTATTTTAGAGACCTTTTACGGTGCGGCGCTAAGTCCACATGGAGTATGATATTTTCGGAATGTGCTTCGTTTATGAAGAGTGAAAATGGTCGTGAACAGCAGAGGGCGAGCAGTTCGCTCGAGGAGCTCTCCCAGCCACAGCTTCGAATTAATTTTTCCAGGCAGTTGAGTTCAAATGCGCTTCCGGCTTGAGTTGCCTCAACTTGAAAGCAAACTTTTCGTGTTTACATTACTTTAAATTCTTTTCCCTCTTAGCTTTGCTTTGCAATACTTTGCATAGTATCATTTGCTGTATGTTTATTTAATGTTTTCAAGGAAACTTGAAACTTTGACCACCTTTTTCCTTACTGCGGAAATTTTACGTGGAAAGTCAAGCTACTTTTTATAAAAGTTTAGAAGAAAAGTCTTTAAATATTCAAGCATCGTTTGGGAAAGAAAATATATTTTCGTTTCTACGTATTTTTAGAAATAATGAGTTGAACGGCGAGCTTTTCTTTATTGACAAAGCGACGAATCACACAAATATTATAAAAGCGAAAGTTTAGAGAGAGGGATGGATGAATGTTTGTTACCTTTCCACGTCCAAACTATTGAATGGATTGGGCTGAAATATTGAAAATACGAAGTTCCAGGTCTGGAATAAAATATAGGCTTCTTTCATTAACTTTCACGAGCGGGTGAAACCACGGGGCGCAGCTAGTGAACAAATGTGATAGTCTTCAGTGACAATCAATTGATTTAGATTATTTTGTGGTTTTGGTACTTTATCATATTACTTTACCTATGAAATTTCGTATGAAACTTTGTTGATAATAAAGATTTGAATTAATAACAAACTGATAGCATTACCATTTAAACGATTGCGAAACGAGCTGATAAATTATTTAGCTGGACAAGCGTGTATCGAAAACTCGCAAAAGTAAATTCCATTCCTGTTTCAATATTGCCTGACTAAATTGCCTTTAACAGAGGAAATGCTACGGCAAATATGATTTGGCGACGAACTGTATCAAAGGCTAATTGCCTCTCTAGTACCTATAAGCACCTACGGGCACGCCTCTTGTTTGAGAAAGGGGTGATTTATGAAGCATTCGGCAATTTTTGCATCTTGTGTCACACTGTTGTCCTTAAATTTATTAAGTTTTTAAAGCTTTACGGTAGATTTTTTACTTTTGGCGACTTAGGACTATCAGGAAAAATTACTAGGTTTAAAAATTACTTAAACGTGATATTATAGTGTGATGTCAGCTGTGATAGTGTATGTGATTATTTATTATAAAATATGTCTCATTAATTACTTCTGATATCCTAACTATTCAGCCCATTCGCTGTAAAATTATCTCTGAAACAGTTTTGAGTTAATACGTCTGCTAAGCTCTCGCTCAAAACTTGATATACGGTGACAAGCACTCAGACTAATGAAAATAGGAGACCTATATATCTCCGACTGGAGCTTTACAATGACATCTAAGTACTTCAAATAGCATAAACAAATTGTTATTCTACATAACTCTAGATATCAAAATTATAATTCTATTGAAAATCTAGGTACCTTATCTATTTTTTTTTTTTTTTTTTTTAGTAGCCCGTAGTGATCCCACTGCTGGGCAAGGGCCTCTCTCAAACATTTGGGAGGAATATCTATTTAAAGACGTCCTATTCAAACCTACGCTGTATTTCCTCCTCAGACTCCCAACAAAACATTACACTCGAAGCTGAGACTCGAAGACGGAAATTCTAATCTGAATGAAAAAAGGTAGGAGTCGTTAATGGGCCTGTATTTTTTTAATGTTGAGAAGATCTGACCTGTAGTTTTTGATTTATCCTTAAAGATGTGTATTTTTTTAGATTTTGAAGGAGGTTTATAGGTCTTTAAAGCGTGCTAAATTATGTAAGAACCTACTTAATACTACTTGACTTTAGCTGCCGCCGCCGCTCTGGATAACAAATACCAAACTCAACTAAACTCTTCCCAGTTAGTAATGCTTACTAACTAGGTGGAGTACGTGGCTTGACGATAATGTAAAAATGTATTATTAGTAACTAGAAAATCGATTGCGTAGTTTCCCTTTATAAAATAGTTATGTTATCATGTAGATGTATGTAACCTGAAGACGGGCGCTATGGCGCTCATTAGGGGAGGACTATGTCTAGCAGTGGACTAGAATAGGTTGATGATGATTATGACATGTATTTTAATTATATAAAAGTATAAATCAGTATGTACCTAGCATTTTTACTATTATTTTTTATTGTAATTATTGGCGCTCGTTAGGGGAGGCCTATGTCTAGAAGGTGACTAGAATAGGTTGATGATGATGGTTAAGTATTTTAATTATAAAAAAGTATAAATCAGTAGGTATCTAGTTTTTTTACTATTATTTTTGTAATGCACACAGATCGCATTCCCAATCCAACGCTTCTATTGGGGGATGGGAGCGTTTGGGGGAAAAATTCGACTCACATACGAGTATTTTGTTATCAGTTTAATTGTTGTAAATTATTTCAAACTCCAAGTAAACTAAAAAAAATTTATTTACTATTCGAGTTATTGTAATTTTAATTAACAATTTTGATAAAAGTTCTTCAAATTTAACGTCAAAGTTTACCTACGAAGCTTCTAATTGTCTGATTATCTTTGGTCAAAACCAGTTATTAATTTCATTTATTTATTTATTTTATTTAATTCTTCGATTATCTTTTGGTGAACACCCGGCCCACGGTTTTAGTAAAGCTTAAGAATCAAGTAACCGAATCAATTGAGCTACCTTTAGACTGTTTGCAACCGTCTGCAGTTAGCTCAATGGTTTCAATTGTAAATACTAGTTGCAATTTTTCTATTCCTTTGCTTGTAATTTTCGTTGTTAATAAAGTAAAACCTATTCGGTAAAAAAAAAAACAGTAACCGAAGAAGCTACATACTCGTAAGTATTAGTAATACATAAATTAACAAAAAAATCGGATGCTTAAAATATGGACATACCTACATTACACCTGTAAATCTGTATTCCTGTGTATGAGGCAGGTGCCAAGTTGCCGAACATTGTTAAAAGCGGTCCCGATAAATAGAGTAGCTTTGTCTCGTCCCCTCTGACTTTCCGCCTTTCAATTAACCAGTAATCATACACGCCCCGGGAACCCTTTCATTAAACACTGGTAATGAGTTTTCACCCTTCGCCGGGTAGTGGACATCGGTTTATTGATGGACCAACTCATACTTTATTAACTTTTTGCTGTTTCACCTGAATGGACAAATAGCGGAACGTGTTGCTGAAATTATACTGTAATATTGTATGTAATTTGTATTCTTAAAAAGTAAAAATAGTTTGTTTGATTGTTTACTATCGACCCGCCCCGGCTTTGCACGGTTTTGTATTAAACATACAAACATTCCTCATGAAACCCTCTATTCTAAGTTTAGTAATATATTAATATTACATTAGGGTCAAGCACTTGAAATCAAGAGCGGGTTAGCAAGTATTCTTTTATAAAAATTAGATTAAGTACTTACTGTTTTAGATTTATCTCATTTTAAGTGAACTGTAATGTTTTTATGAGAAATAAAATTCTTTAAACCTAAAAATAAGCCGAAATCAAATTACTTATCTACCCTAATGTGTAAGGACTGATTTGGCTAATGCCAAATCTGTAACTATGTATTACTAGAATCTGCCCGCAGCTTCGGGACCCTTTGTTTTTGTGGAAACGTTTCAAGGCTACTTCTATCCCATGGGAACTGATTTACGAAATGAAAATTATTCTTTATTTTATTCTACGCCTAAATCTAAGTCGATTCAAAATTTCAGCTTGATCCGTAAAGTAGTTTTGGCATGATGACGTAACAAACATCCTTTCATGCATCGAAACTTTCGAATTTATAATTATTAGTGTGACTCTAGTAAAAACAACTAAAAAAGGATATGTACCAGGAAATAAATGAACAAAAATGTTAGTAAAACTGGTAAGGAGAGACCACAAAGCCATTCTCATTAGTGTGACGACCTCGTTGGACGCAACCGTATTGATTACTGAAAGGCTTTATCATAACGGATTTTGTCTGCCCGCCCGGTTTTATTATACGTATAAACCTTCCTCTTGAATTACTCTGTCAATTAAAAAAACGCATCAAAATCCGTTGCGTATAGGGATATAGGGACAGAGAAAGCTACTTTTTATACTATGTAGTGAAGTTATTTTATACTATGTAGAGATAAAATTAAAACAATAAATCTTTGATTTCGAAATATACAGTTTAATTTGAACAATAAAAACAATCAGTTTATACATACGAAATGTAATGTAGTAAATTACTTACAAAAATGGGGTTTTTGAAATTTTATTTTATTTCAGTCTTGTAAGAGTAGAAAATTGCGATCGGACAAATGTATGAATAAGTATATTAATTTAGAGCAGAAATAGACATCGAAGTGGTTTTTATAGATGTGCTGGTGGTTCAAAAGAATATTTTCCAATTGTTTCTAAACTCATCTAACAATTTAATCTTCTGCCTACATGGATATACACATTGGTTTGGTATAGTCTGCATAATAGAAAATTAAATTATAATTTATCACTCCCTTGCTCTTTATTTACAATAAAAATCTAAATAATTACCAAATTCATGTTAAATAATGTACTACGGTATAAAACTGTGGTTGACTTGTAGAGTATTCTAGCAATGGAAAACATGTGAGTTATTGAATGAAGGACTACTATTTCTGTACGAGCTAAATGAAAGATAGATATCTACTAATTAGTGACGTACTATTTCAAAATATTGTAACTAAGTATATTGTTACAATATGAATTCAAAAACTTACACTAAACTTACGGTCGTATTCTGAGACGTTACTAAAACATGAACGAAATACGCTACGTTAAAATAGACTTATCGTAATCATTAACACTATACCCGTCGCTGAGAAAAATCTAAGATAAATGCAGTATTTTATTCAAATTTAGTATAATTAATTGATTTTCAAGTAAATAAGCTTTTTAGCAAATTCTTTGGCACTCTGAAAATCGAGCATTAACATAAATAAATATCTAGTGTTGCTTGTTATTGACACTGAGTATCGCTCAAAATTATTTACAAAAAACATATATACAGGATTATTCTTAATTTTTTAATTTAACATTTTCTTTGTTTGGAAGATTCCATTATATTAAGAGTATTTTTTCAACATGTTTAATTACAACACTGATCATAATTCAGTGCTCATTTCAGCCGCAGAAGTTTTATTGTTGCCAGATGTGGCGCACGCAGCTTCGCCTTCGCCAGATGTGTCGTTAGGTGGGTTCAGTTGCTCTGCAACCTAGTTTGAACAACAACAACTTTACAACAACATTCTAGAATCATTTATTCCTAGAATCATTTATTTTTCATGTTAATATAAGTATCTATATGTTGTGCAGTTAACAACGTAACATACAAGTGCGACACATAAATTAGACACAATTTAAGACAACAAAACACAATCAAATCAAAAACAGAACTTATTACTACCAAAAAGTTAGTCAACTCAAGTTAATCTACTAAACGAGCATACAAACTACAAACACCAACCAAAACCAACATGCACAAACAATATCAACGAACAAACCAGGATGCGTGCAGGTATCATTCAGCTACGGGTTGCGACACAAACATCGGACGAGCATTGGCTTTGGGCAGCCTGGCATCCTTACTTACTGCGTGCTTTCAAAGAGAGGTTTTAGGATAAGGTCGAGGGTGTTGTCTTGTCTGTGCGAATGCTGCGAGAGGCGGGAGTGTGCGCGCAGGTTGGCGTTGTGGTCGCGCGACTCGCGCGTCGGTCGCGCGTAGCGTCGCGCCAGCGACCCGCTCTCGCCGACCATTATGTTGTTGTTGCTAGCATGTCTCTGCGTATCCCAATACAAATAGCTCAAACTACCTGCGCTCAACACCTTAGCTTATCATAATATGTATATTATAAGTAGCTGAAAATGTAATTATACAACTTTAAAAGATCCCGAGTATGCACAATGCACTAAAGTGGTGATGCTATTAATTGGACACTTTGATTTCGTATAATTTTGCTTCAAAGTGCCTTTTGATGTTATAAATAGGACAGCCATATTAAAAATTCTCGGGTCTTTTATTAAAGAACCACTGTAGCACTTTGTAAAGATCCCAAGCGGACAGAATTCTGAAGAAGTAGATAGATGTCTACGTAACTTTTAATGAACGGTGCTCCCCCATACAATTATAAAATGCTAAGATTTCATCTTAAGAAAGTTATGCTATTCAAAAAATAGTACTTACACTATGTTATGTTATTTAAAGAGATTGACTTATGATGACAATGTATATTATGATATAAGTGGTATTGAATGAATGACCGCAGCCTGTACACTGTTAGCTTCACAGCGGCCCAGAAACAGGAGCAGCGGATTATTACCGTCGGCCCTCGTAAGCCCATTTAGCTCCGGAAACATTTTTCACTTTTTAACGAGCTTTCTCTCAAACGAGGATTGTGGAATAAATACGTGAAATGGCCTGAGACCGGAGATCTGTCTGCGGCGGTGCGTGACCTAATCATGGATGGGAACCGTACAAGAGATGTGTGGTGTTGAAAACTGCCGCTTGATTCAGCTCCCATGGGTGCTAATGGAGCTATTTGTGTGCTCCGCTTAGTGTTATTTATTCAGAACAGCTTAAGATCGTGTGATTTAGCTGTTTATTTATGGTGTTGTGTCTGCGGAATTTTCATTTGTGCATGTTCATGTAATTTTCATTGCTGTCACGCGTGGGTATTGATAGGATAGTCTGAATTAAGATTATATTGACTTAGAGAGATGGTGTTTATGAACAAATTTAATATGGTATACTACTGTACTTTCCTAACAGACTTACGAAGGCCGACATTTTGCATAAGTACGGAGTTTTTTCAGTGAGAACATCGGAATATCTTCAACTATCTGTGCTGAATTGTTCTCCATTTTACATTAACAACATTGTTTCATGAAAATGGAGCAGTTAAGAGGAAATGCCTGATAGTAGATCTATGCGCCAACTGTCCGCCCATTCTTTTGTCGCATCACAAAAGCTGTTTCAGTCGAGAGAAGTTTGGCACAATTAAAAACCATTATCATTAGGATTATAGCCAACGACGATGAAATCCGTAGATAAGGAAAATGTGACAATAGTCGGTTTGAGGGAAATTCTTTGTAAAATTGTGAGAAATGGGAACGTAAAAAGTAATAGCAGTATCTAAGGACGAAAATGTTTATCTGGTTTGTATATTTTTTGAGGCTTTAAGTCGCACTGAAAAGAAAAATGCTTCCTTCATAATAATACATGATTAGGTAGGTACTTAATTTTTTTTCATAGAATAAACCCTAAATCACTCGCTTGAGCATAATTTGCGTGAACTAGAAAGCTACTGTTGGGTCCTCACCGACTCAAGTATTATTTTTTCAAAGGTGTGCTGACCCCATGCGAGTAATGAGGGGTAAAATACAGCACAGATAAAAAGACGTCGAGATGTTCTCCTGAAAAAGCTCATGTTAGAAAGCAAAGCGCCCACTCACGAAGAGAGAGAAGCTAGAATGCTGAGGGTAGTGCGTGGGCGCGGGGTCCCTGCGGCGCGCGGCCGCGCTGTCGCTGGCCACGGACACCAGCGAGCGCTGGGAGCCCGAGTGGCGCGGGTGCGCGGGGGGCCGCCCGGCGCCCGCCGCCGCGCGCGCCGCGCACGCGCCCCAACCCCGCGCCCCGCACGCCGACCCCGCGACCCCCGCGCCGCTCCACTGCCTACTCACTGCCGCTGTTGAGTTCCCGGCGCCGCACTTGGCGCTGTCGCTTGACCTGCAAGAATAAACATATCCAGATGTTCAATGCTCTGCTACTAACTATCCATTCAAGGATAGTTAGTAACTATTCATTCAAGGATAGTTAGTAACTATGCATTCAAGGATAGTTAGTAACTATCCATTCAAGGATAGTGAGTAGTAGGTAGAAATCACTCGATATGAGTGATAAGACTAGCAAGAGCTAAAGATTTTTTTTTGAAAAATATGTCCATTGCTTTTGAGTGTGCAACAAAGTATTTTCGATTTCATATTGTCCTCGTGCACGAGCTCTCGACCTCTGACAGTATGCAAATTTCGGATGGACAAATGTTCGTGAGTATTTTTATTATAATCCCTCCTAAAGCTAACTCACTTTTTTCACAAGTGGTGGCTAGTACGAGTACCATGTGTAATATACATACCTTAAAAAGTCTAAACCATATAAAAGATAAACCTTGGACAATGAAGCGCGAAAGTGTTTTTAAAAGAAAACATCAAGTTCACGATGATCTTACATTTTGAAATATATACGCGAACAGGTGGAGTTTCCCAACTTCATATCAACTGGGGCGTATCCAGGGGCAACGGTCACGGATCATAACGCGAGGATGCGAAACTAATGAGCACATTATATCATACCAAACGGTACGTAAACGTTATAGAAAACGTGATTATCATTTTTTATCCAATGGACCAGATAATCCACTTCTTGCTGGAGGAAGACACAAGAAAGAAAGATTAATCTTCTGCCACACTATAGAATATATTAGACATTGGCAGAACTGCGAACCTAGTACAAATAGATCCAAACAGAATCAAAATGTAAGTATTCCTAGATTTACCTCTCGGAAGAATACGCGTAGTCCTGATCAGCTCCAAGTCCTGAATCCGTGTGTTCGTGTGAAACCCGCGCGCTTCCCGATATAAGCTCCCCACTGGAACTATTGCTGTTACTATTGGTCACTGGACTGTAGGGGTTATTGTTGTTGGGGACTGGAGTCACGCTGCCTTTGTACCCGTTATTGGTCAAATAATCATCGTGGTTTGACGGTTCCTCGTAAGCAGGGTAAATACGCCTGAAAATAGTAGCTGTGTAATTGATATCTTCCAAGCGTGATCAAAGCAAATTCCATAAATTTATTAATGCAGAAGATTGCTTCAAACTGATCCCAAGGCAAATGGATTTCTATGGAGAGGAAAAGTTATGGAAAAAGAATACTGTAATAGTAACGAACCTTCCATGTTTCTCATGGTTGCTCCTATGTGTGCTTAAAGTGCTTGAGCTGGATCTGAGAGAGCCTTGATGGATGGCATCATTGCTGATTTTGTTGTGAGATGATGAGTTGATTTTGTGCGAAGACGAACTTTTATCTCTTCTTGCTAGAGATCCATGTTCAGTCCTGGATGAGAAAGGGGTTCATGAGTTTTCTATGACTTTGTGATAATATAAGAGACATGAGTTTTGGTGACGTACTGCTTATGTTTAGATGAAGTCCTTATCTTTGCCTGTCGAGCATGGCTAGTCTGGACCACCGTGTACGGAATTTCCTTGAGCTGTTCTTCTGTCATGCCGGTTGTGTCGACTAGTGAAAACTCCAGATGCTGCTTCAGTTCAGTAGGTAGCCATTTCTTTTCACCTGGTGAGCGAGATCGGGACCTACAAAGGATTGATCAGAAATACATAAAAAGATTCCAAAAAAAGATAATTGTAGATACTAAAATAAGATGATTTACCGATGTTTCTTGTGTCTTCTGTGCCGATGGGAAGAACGATGTGTTCCAGTTTCTGGCTCCTGTTGACCAGAACGACGAACGCTTGCCACCTGTACAATTGGTGATAATGATGATTATTGATTTTAATGTTGAAATTGATCAAAGGTACCTTACGTAGTTAAAATGTATATAATCTCACCTGAACCGTGTTGCCAGTAGATGATTGTCTCAAAATTTCTTTCCACTGAAGCTCCGAGTCTACTAACTCATACCGCTCTTCTCTACAATGCAAAAAGTAAACAATTAAAAACCTCTCAACCTGGCATCATTGCATGCACTTCTGCCTCTTACTTCGAGAGGCCTAGGTATAATTAATAGTGTCGGGCATTAGTTAAGGTTGGATGGAGTCATTAAAACTAGTCTAGATGGAGCAACTTTTCGATAGAGCTCCATTGCGTTGATCAGATATTTAAGTGAGCTTATTATGCAAATCCGCTGTAAAATTTATCCGTGAATGTTGATACAGATACTGACTTGTTATCAGGCTGCGAGTCGTCCCTCTCGGATCCCGACTCGTGCTTGTGCCGCGAGCGGTGCCGACGGTGGCGGCGTCCGGAGCGCCCCGAACCGCGGGACAGCTCGCTCTCTGCGTCTGACTGCTGGCGCCGGGACCGATGCTTATGCCTACGATTACAAAGATTCTATGAACAAGTTGTATAAACCCATGTAGCGAGAAAAAGTCTAGTGAAGAAGGCGAAGTTGAATTTGACAGATCACGTCGGACCACTGTTGATTTTGTTGTCATAGCACTTACAAATGACTAAAGTCTCAAGAATATGGAATCAGTCATCGTCTCTAAAGGAAAGGAGCGATAAAACGGTTCTAAGACCATACATATATTGCTGTGTGATAATAGAAAAAGGTTTAAAGAAGCTAATTGCCGCTGACTGGACAACCGGCAAGGAATCGGGAAAACTAGCAAACCAAAACTAGTGTCAACATGTAACAGAAACTAGTGTCAGAGGTTAAGACCAACGGTAATCGACCGGCATTTCTAGCATCTTTCCTTAGAAGCCGTAACACACTTACTTGCGGTTAGATCTAGAGTCGTTGGAGCTCTGTGAGTCGACGGAGGCGGAGCGTGTGCGCGGCGCGGGCGGCGGCCGGCTGTTGGTCGGCGAGCCGGAGTAGAGGCCACGACGCGCGGGTGCAGAGCGGGTCGAGCGCGGGGACCCGCCGGGGGCCCCCACCCCTAGCATCTCTCCGTTGATGCTATATAATAAAACTCTTGTTGAGAACCAATATAACCAATGTAAAGTAATTCTGGTTATTAACCAATTTTACCATTCTATGGCTATCATATAGAATAAAGATGAGTGACTCATTTTGTTTATCACTCGTTTTGTTTCTAACTGATGAATATGTATGGAGATCTAAGAAAAATCTAATTGATGAAATAGAATTTACTTACTTTTAGTCGCAGTTATTAGTTTTAAAATGTTCTACGATGACAATAACTATAATAAATAAAATCGTGTTGTGTGTAAAATCTGGTTTGAATTGTTTAAAAGAGAAGAAATGACACTCACGAATTGGGTCGATGCACTGAGGTAGGTTGTTTCATTTCGGGAAGGCAGTCTTTTATTCTCAAGTCTTCTAGTTTTGGCACTGAAAATAAATCCTCATTATTCGACGGTTCTTATAAATTATAGACATGGAATCAATAGTCTTACAAATAGGAACTAGCAAACTCCCTCTAAAAGAAGAAACACTATTTATACATTGATAATTTATGGTTGAAATTAAATAAGTATATCAAATTAAACCAAATGAATTTCAAATCAATCAGAATGTCTTAAGGAATCTCAAAAATGCAATGCGTAAGTTGCGTAACACAGTTCACAGAAAATGTTTATGAAAACAATACACACAAAGGTATTGTGTTGACATTGAAACATACCATCGTGCAGCGATGCGTGCGATGCGTGACGCGCGTTGCGACGCGACGGGGTCCGCGTGAAGGTGGGGGGCGGCCGCGGACGGGCCCCTCGACCACTGGACAATAAAAACATGTTTTACTCCTAGATTATAAGTCACACTTTTAGTTGAATTTTTGTAAACTATTCACACCTAAAAACTACTGAAAAGATTGAGGACGAATTGACATTTTGAATTGATGTGATTTCAGACCTGGAATAACATCTATGTACCTATAGGTAAGTTTACTACCTACGTTGTGACTTTTTTTACATTGTTGTCGTCATATTAACTATGTATCTACCATGTCTGAAATCAATGTTTTTTTTATTTATTTATTTAGTGTACATAATTTGAATAAAAGTAAAAATTCGTCATTTGTTTCGACTACCTATTCCAGATCCTGAATCTATTAGCATCTTCAAAATTTGTTGTATCATTTGCTAAGAACATATTTTGTTCCCTCATTAACTCCGCCTCCGATGAATCTCTGTCCTTCACGCCAAAATTCATTAAACGTTGCGTTAAATCGACAAAATAAAAAGTAATGTTACAGAGCAAAATAAACTGTATCTCTGATAGCTAACAAAACGTACCATTGGGAACATTTGGAGAATTATCAAACCTAAATACAACCTAAATACAAACCGGTTGTTATTACGCAGCGTTTTATTGCGGCGAACAAACTCTATGGCACCACAACAAATGAAAACCTAGCTGTAGACAGGAATGTACCGAAAACTCTGTAAAAGCTTTCATGTTGAACTAGGCAAAAGGTTCACGCTTCGCAGATGAAGTTAAGTACACCACAAGAATCCTAAACAAAAAACTAAGAAAATAAAAGATTATGTTCTGTCGTTTCAGATAGCTGTTTGTGTTCTAGCTTTGAAATGCGAAGCTTACAGATGTTTCCTCTTATCATCTTTTGAATAATGAATCTTTCCTTTTCCTGTTGAATGATTTCGATGAAACTTACCTATAATTACTCTAATAGATGCGCCCGGGGAATCGAATTGGGAGGTTTTTACGTTTTTCCGGGTAAAAAAATTCCCGGTAAAACTTACAATTTTATTCTCTTCACAAGAACTGTTCTCGGAGTTCATGGAATAAAAAAAAATATAAGCTAATCCAGTCGTTCTCGAGTTTTACTCTCGTAAGACATTTAAGAATGTATTTTATAAGGCAGATACATAATTACGCAGAAATGAAGGACGATTTATTTTTTCAGTTTTAACCGTTTTTTCCGAAAATTCTCAAACTAATCTTGTTTGGTCCACCCTATACAATTTGCTGTGAACAACATTAAGTACCTATTTAATTAATTCTATTTGTACGCGGTATGTGGTCGTGACAATGACATGTCATATTGCTATAGAGGCTATTTCGAGGTGACTTCATCGCATAACCCATATTGTGCGAGCAGGACATCTGACTGCGTAATAGACATTCAAAATCTACAGAATGGCATGAACGTGCACAGCAATTCAGAATTATCACAGTGACTCATTGTTAACGTGAGCATTATCCTTCCAAAGAACTGATAGTATTTGTAAATCAGCCTGTTGCGGACAAATGGAAGAGCATATAAATCAAGAGTCCCAGTGCCAAGAGCCAGGCTTATGAACTCTGCGCGGCGAATATTTACGGAGCTCTTTGAGCCAAGCCTGGGGATTTATTCTCGACAACAACTTTAAACATTATACTCAGGCTTTGATGTGACGTGAGAAACTCGACCCTGTGTTAACTTGTTTAAATCATTGCACTGCCTTTACATTGAAGTGCCTTTCGCCATCTGTATTCTATCCCAGCATTTGTTACGACTCTCTTGTAATGTAACGGCTGGTTCTTTATGGTTGAACTGTGGAGCCAGAACAAGATAGCTCTGAGACCACAGATAGCGGGGAAGATATGACTTCCGTCAGCTACATCTGTGCTCGGTGGACAAAGTAGTTTTAGAGTTACGACAACGTTGAAAAGATTGGACAGTTATAGTAATACAATTTGTGTAGGCTATTGCAGTACACGACACTGACATTAAATTTAAACCAACAATTTTATTTCATTTCAAATCCTAACTTGGCCGAGGGCATTGAACAGGGACAATATTACACATTTATAGACATTTATGTTTATCTTTCAATATTGTTTTTTTATTATTATACTAGCGACCGGCCCCGGCTTTGCACGGTTGTATTATAAGTATATAAACCTTCCTCTTGAATCACTCTATCTAGAGGTATTAAAAAACCGCATCAAAATCCGTTGCGTAGTTTAAAAGATTTAAGCATTCAAAGGGACATAAGGACATAGGAACAGAAAAAGCGACTTTATTTTATACTATGTAGTGATTTCTGTAAATCTCTTTTTAATGAGATGTTTATCAAGCTTAGTTCATTTATAGCACGTTTTAATTTTTTCTATCTTGTATGGTTAGCATGTAAAAAATTACAGCGATTATTAGAATTAGGCCCTCATATTGTAAACTTTTATTACTCTTTGCGAATATTAATCCTTTAACCTGCGTTATGTCGGTTACTTTGGATCTTCTACGGTCCTGACTTTGGTTCTTCTACGGATGTCATTTAGATTACGTAAGGTATGACAATCTTCTATGGGCAATTGTCTGCGATTCTATGATAAGAATCCATCTCAAGCAACTGCTTTCTATTCGTTGTAAAATTAAATTTTATCATGAAGGCGTATTATTTACTCCCTAAATGATTATATCAATGATGTTATTGCTTGGCTAGATATCGCTCAGTTACACACCGCCAATAGTATGTAATCTATATTACATATAATAAAACTATAGATAAGTTTACACTCTGTCGTGGTCACGGGATGACTGGAGTACTAGAGCTACCGCCTCTGCTAAGCGGAGTCTTCAGTTTTCGCAACTACCCTCACTTGTTTTTAGAAATAGGTAGATAAACAAACGCGGGAAACACCCGTGAATATTTATAATAATGTGTTGTCTGAAAATAACGTTAGAAATAGAACAGTGCCACAGACCTGGTCCTCAGCCTGGTTCCGAGGGAGAAGATCTCCGCAGCTGCCGGCGCCGCTTGCTGCATGCGGAAGAACGAGTGGTGGTCGGAGCAGCAGCGCCAGAGGTGGCGGCACGCCGCGCGCGTCGGGGACTCGAAACCGTACGTGCAGGTGTCATTCTAATAAAATAAAACATATTCTTATTATTATAATACATTTTTAATATTATGGGAAAGTGTGGAAGGATAAAGTAATAGTGGTGCTGGAAAATTCATACAGCATTATCTAGCCCCAAGCTTAATAGAGCTTGTGTTTATGAGTTCTTACGTGCATTCGTCATTCTAACCAAAGAAAGCTTATAGGTACTTACAATCATTATAATACATTTTTAACATTATGGGAAAGTGTGAGATGGATATACATTCTTAACACTATGCGAAATAGTGGATATAATAGTAATAGTTGAGCTGGAAAATTTACAAAAAATTATCTAGTCCCCAAGCTAAATAGAACTTGTGTTTGTGGGTACTAGATAACTGATATTTTTGATACATAATTGAATTAAAACAAGCAACAACATTAAATAACCTTGTAATTTTTTCATAGAACAATAATTATTAAACATATGCAAGAAATTTTTGAAGACGGAAATAAAGTGTGTAGGTAATGCCGCGGGCAGAAACTATCGCTCAATATAAATTCAAATTTTCAATTCACCTTAATAATCATGAATATAATGTAAAATATCTCAAACGACATAGGCTTTCCTTATAAAATTCTACAATGGACGAAACTACACTGCCCGCATCCAACCGCTTACAGTTAGGTATAAACAGACAAGTTAGAAAGGAAACAATTTATTTAATTTTCTGTGAGGTGTTTTCTTATTCACCTTATAACTTTTCTGAAACCAGTGATTCTGAGGCATATCATTCGTTCCGGGCTTTTGTTTCAAACTTCGAAATCATAATTCCTTTTCACGCTGTTCAATCCAAGAAAAATACATTTGTTTCCAACAATCACTGAACAAAAGTTATTCTAAATCCTTAAAAGTTGTAAAACAAACCGCATGAAAGTTGATCCTCGGCAATGGGGCAAGTTTGCGGTGAGTTTTTGTCTCGATATAATCGGATCTACCGCGTGGCAACGCTTTTTGTGTGATGTTAGATCACGCTTTGTCTACTGATCCGGTAAATTATTTTTGTGGTCACGATGATGTCTTTTTCTGTTTAACCCTAGCCGTATTATTTGTAAAAGTTTTTTTTTAATTGATTAGATCTATCTATGTAAATAATATACTTATTGTATTTAAGTCAAAAATCATAACATAACACAAGCTCTACCTGTGTGTATAATCCCGATTTTTTTTATTTTTTTTTTATTTATCTGTATCTTGTCAGTCGCTCTTCGATGTAGGTAAATATCTATCACTTGAGAACGGTGTAGAATTAACTACCTCTGTCTGTTTTACTAATGCTTATACCCACAGTAAACTTCACCATCGCTTCTCACCAGGTTAGATGAAACCAAATGCAAGCCTGTTATATTTATAAAAAAATCTTTAGAACACCATAGAATTGTGAGCATTTCAATTATTAATATACGCCCAGAATATTAATAAGGTACGCAATATCAGGTTCCAATATTAGATTTTTATTGGAAAAATATCAGCCCGGAATTCCTGTGAGCTTAATAGTAAGAAAAAGTATAGGCACCAACTACTATAATCTTTATTACCTTGGTAATGTTTTAGGACCCGCGGGGATCATCTGAGGGAATTCTCGGTCAGATTGAGTTTTTCCGAGAAGGTTTGTATAAAATAAAATAGCCTGACCTTTTCTCCCACTCAACTTATAAAATTCCAAATATCTATAGAAACGTGCTTTGATAAAGGTTTGAGAACAAAGACTTGTGATGTAAGTGGGTAGCAAGACTAGCATTTTCATTGGTATTCATAAACAGACGCTATCAGGTTAGTACATTTGTCTCCCTTTATGTGCGTAATAATACGAGAATATTTATCGTTTCAATAAATTAGTTCATGTTATCTATTTTCTTAATGGATTGTGGTTAGCTATATCTCAGAAGCAAATGGCTAAAATCCAGTTGTAGTTCTGAATATGAAAATAAAATATTATTTACTAACTGCAGAAGTTATGTAAATTTGTATCCATTCGTTGAATTTTAATGTACGAATGTATTTTGGCTTGCGAATGAAATAGAAAAGTCGGTCTCGTCCCTTGGGCGGGCGGCGGCGCGCGGCGGCACGCGGCTCGCGTTATCGCCGCGCCCACAGCGCTGTAAATACCGCGCTCAGTCCTACGCGACTTATCTGTAATTGCCTGCCTGCGAATGTCTTTCAAGAAACCGGCGCAAGGTGGACTCCATCTTACACTACCATTCAGCGAGAGCTATCGCGCTCTACGATCCCGGCAACCGGGTCAAGAGCTCCGCCTGATTTTTTGTTTATTTATTTGAAAGTTGTTTTCTACTTTACTTGCAACTTTTCTAAGTTTACGAGATAAGTTGCGTAGCGCGATAACTTGGACTTACGTTCTTATCCGCTACGCGGAGCATGAAGTATCGCCCCTTGTAGTAAAGTTTCGAGACTCTCGGCCAGTAGTAGTTTGCGACTGTATGTTTTCCTCGAAGAAGCAACAGCCCGCTCGGTGCCAGGCCCAGGAAATATTCCACGCTGTCCTCCCCCTGTTGGGAATTATCACACTGTAGCAACTTATAAAGAAAAATCAGAATAAAGATTTGAATCGCGCATTGTGAAGAAAACAAAAGACATACCAGCACAGGGTGCAAATCAACTCCGTACATGTCGAGCCATTTCACTTTGTCTAGGTAGCTCAGCTCAGCTTGCGCCGGTGAGATGCCGCTGCAACAAAGAGAGGGAAGTCAAAAGTCAATTAAACTGTTTTCCGTAATGAATGGGGTATTATGCACTGCAGGCGACAAAAGGCTCGGCAACAATGAGTAATCTTACAGCGTGGGCGCCCGCCCGTGCCGATTCGGCGCTCACTTGCGCGCTCGGCGCTAAGTAGGTACACATAATTTGCATGTAATTGCGGCTTTGTGAGGCGCCAAGCAGCCGCAGACTGCATCTTCACACTGTTAAAAATGCATTCAATTAGGCGGGCGAGGCGACGAACTTTAATTTCCGGCCAGCCGGCGTCGCTCGTGGCGTGAAACTGCTCCTGTTGAAATCTTAATCCGCACCAACAGTTCTACAGATCTATCTGTCTTACGTAAAAAAGAGATCAATACAATCAACTGTTACAATCTTGGCATTTTTTTTATATCAGAAACGTTTACATCGGTGGTAAGCTCACAACAAAAGTAATTTATTTACCGTGGGTTAAAATAACAATCGTAAAAAAATGGCCTAAATCGCCTAGTAAAAAATAATTACATCAGTTTTAAAACCGACGAAGGGTTGCTTTAATGTAATTGAAAGGGTGTGATATTGTTTCATGGTGCTTAAAATTATTAACTGCGTAATTACTACCCCCATAAATTCCAAAAGTCCGTCCCATGCTCGAACCGCATCGCTCTTACGGCGATAATTATGGAGGAGATAATTATAACTCAACAAATATAACGTTCAGTTACAAACTTCAACTATTAGCTTCAAATTCTAATTTCTTTATTCTTCTTGAAATAAACGTAGTGTTTTGGAACCTACATTATGTATGAAACAAAAAAGGTTACTTAAATCATTAATAACTAAAGAACGGTTAAACAGATTAAAATGTTCTTTGATTTGTATGATTTGTCTCAGTCCCAAATAGCTGAATATCCACTTAGGGTTCCGTACAAATAAATACTTACTACGCATAGTAAATAAACAAGTAATGCTGAACAAATGAGAAACACCGCAGTATCTAGTCTCAAACTAAGTAGCATCCATATTTATAAAGCCTTTACAATGATTTACACATCTACAGTAGAGGCTTTATTATAAGAAAGTTTGTGTGAGTTTTGTAGGTGTTAAGGCGCAAACGGAGTTACTCTTGGTGGCCACCAGACTCTGTTTTAAGAGAGAAAGAGAGAGAGTTTTCGTATCTCCTTTGTTTAACGTAATTATATGATAAAGTGGTGGTGCTAGAGTACCTCCTGATTGCGCCTTAAACGGAGGCTAAGTACTCACGTGAGCGTGCGATGTATCTCGTGCGCCTTGGCCTCCAGCTCCGGGGTCTGATGCGCTAGCAGCCTGAACTCGGAGACGTAGCCGGGCCCGTGCCGCCGCCCCTCGTAGTCCCCCAGCTCGGCTGAACAAACACCCACGTACGTTACAAAAACACGATCAAAACGGCAAAACGCTGTGTTAATTTGAGTAATTTTTCCTGTTTTTTTTCCAGCTTCATACTCGACGCAATGGGGAAATGGAAGCGGGGTTAAAAAGAAATAAACATTGCGAATGTAACCGTTGGATTTGAGGCAGGAAAATATTTTGCAATGTAATAAAAACAAATAACGCGTCGATCAATACGCGAGGATTTTGTTAAACTATAGAGATGAATTGAGTTAAATTGTAGCGCGCTCAAATTACTACAACAAAGGACGGTAAAAATAAAATTGGTCTATAAACGTGAGAAACGACATACAGGCAACATTTCATCGCGTTAAAGTCATTCATATAGTTCATGGCACTTCAAACGGTATAGAAATAAACCTGGTACGCGCGACGAACGCTCCAGTTTTGGAACAAATGTTTGGAGCAAGAGGAAACTTTTCAATGTACCTAATCTCGTAAAGTTTTTTAATACTGTTAAACAAATAGCCGGGAAGAAAAGTACACAACATCCCTCTATCGATTTCCTAGGTTAGTTACTCAGAGATCGCGTGAAACTCGAAAGCTTAGGAGATAGCATTCGAGTTGAACGCAATCTTTAAGTAGTTCAAAGAGAAATTGTGTCTGAGACAATTTGTGGAATTGTAAGCTTTCTTTATGCTACGAAGAAAGAAAATGAAGTTTTTCCTTATAAGAAGGGAAGCTACAAAAACTATCGAGGCTAGCTGTCATTTCCCGGCGTAGGTATACCTTTTTTGCTCTCGGAAATCGCAACATCTGGTACGCAAAAGATCACATGTGTACACTTCGGACCGTTTGCAGATATCGCTCACGCCTTTCTGAATAATAAGTAAAGATAGAATTTTCACACGCTTTTGAATCAGATCAATATCAGACCAACCTTTGATAGCTATATAATTTGCAGTACCTAAGTATTTTAGTTTAATTTATTACTTTAGCGACTATAACACTGCTATAACATTATACTGTAAAGTAGAAGAGAGTTTTACTGTTTTTTTATGATCGTAAACTAGAGAAAACGTAATGGTAAAGTAGGTAGAGTGAAACATCAAAGCCCAACTTCATGGTTTCCATCAGAGAGCGGAAAGGTGTTAGTCAGATGTTGAAATCTTAGTTTACGATATAGACGTGAATGATCTGTGAAACATCGATCAACTCATGTCTACATGTGTATGTGAGATTGATAGTGAGTGCTCTGTCCTGCTGTGATGATTTTTTTATATAGATGGTGCTAGGCAAATTAAACATCATCTAGCCCCAAACTAAGCAGACCTGCGGTCCGGATATCAATTATATTAGGTACAAGATAACTAATTTATTTGATTTCCATAGATAGACATTAGACTCCATAGATTTATATTCATTAGGTAGACATAGAAGACCTCCCTGAACAAATATCTGCAGATCACGCAAATATCTTCACGAGGCGGGAATCAATCCTCCTGGCAGGTGGACCTTAGCTCACAACGCCACAAAAGTCGTCTAATTTTGATTAAATTTACTGTTGTAAAATATAAATAAGAAAAACCATTGTAACAACCTCCTTTATCTTAAAAGTTTACTAGACTTTACGAAGTTTCAATCTTAATACTTTGAAAGAAAAGAACTTCCAAAATACTGTAAGTTCGTTTGAAATATGTACGTTGGGCATCGAGATTTGCGAGTTACCGCAACAAGAGTACCAAGTTAGGTCGGGTTGCGGCTTGGCTCCTCTTGGGCAATTGTTCATCTTGTTGATTAATGTGAGGCTCGTCGGTCCGTTACTTGTTGCAAAGGACGGGTGTCTTGCAACGTCCGCTTCTCCCCAATGTGGGCTACAATACAACGAACACTAAAAATAGCGCAAGTGATTAATAGTGGCTGCCACTACGAATTCGCTGCTGAGAACAGATTTTTCAAACGGATCCTCTTCTGAGAAATCCTAGTACATTATTCATTTACAAGATACTGCAAAGGTAAGTGAGGTTTCTGTTCATATAGTAGTCAAACATCACCGTAAAAGCTGAAAATGACGGTTTTATGTTCATATGATTTTAAGAATATTTTTCTTAAAGAGCAAAAATATGAGAGCCATAAAGGAAAATATAAGGAATGTTGATACCTCTCGTAAAGAAGGTAAAAAAGTTGGTATAATTTTGAGCGCAAAAGAGCGGAAAACGCCTATATTTCAATGTGGATGGGTAATTGTTTCTTAGAAACAGACGGGCGGCAAGTTTTTTGGTCAATTAGGGTCTGCGCCATACCATTAAAAGGTTTTACATATGGGGTAAGATTAATCTGAATATGAGGATAATGGAACATGGGAGCTTTTTGTAAGTCTTAATAGGTCTCTAAACAAAACCTAAACGTTACGAATTGACGGGTTTTAGAATATTTATTATATTTTCAAATAGGTACCTTCATAAATATTTTTTTTTTATTTTTCTACTAGTGACATGCATTATATGCTTCATGTACAGTTTCATGAACTATTATAACATTATTTTTACTATTTTTAATACCATTGATATAAAATAAAAAAGTAGAGTTTAAACTTTCTCGATTTGTTAAACAAAATTGATTTATCGGTTATTTAACACAAGAAGCTAGGTACGCTATTTATTCTCTATAAATAATCTTTGAGAGAAGCAGAAAAGTAAGTAAGTAGTAGTAGTCTACTATTTATACATTTACTATGTCTCTACTCCATAATGTACTATGTATTTATTACGTAATATACTTTGTATAATGTATATATCTAGCATGCATGTCATATAACGAGTGTCACCATAACATGGAGATACGAAGTTGAAAGTATCTAGTTAAGTAAGATGATAGTAATTTGCCGGTGATCGCGTCCGCATGGGTCTCCCGGGCCGACGCCGACACAAGGGCTGATGTAAGCGAGATTAGATGCAAACGATGCCTCGCGCTGATGGCTCATTTACTTCTTGAATAAGGCATCGGTTTAGGTCTACATACCCGATTTATGCTGTAGGTAATCGGGTAAACGACAAAGGTTGTGAGGATCTTTTGGTTGTTTTTAGTTTTTATGAGAAAAAGTTCTATGTCTATGGTTCTTATCGAATGTACTTTTTGCATGATTATGAAGTTTGCATAGAATGGAAACTCATTCCATCTTGTATATAATCATTGTAATGTATAATCTTCATCTTTTCAAGACAAGAGTGAATGGAATCTTCTAGACCTTCATGATAAATTGTCGGCCATTTTGTCACTTTCCAACAGGTTATATTGTTATCAAAAGAAGATCTTGACTAAGAGTATAATATATTCTAAGATATAAGTATCAATGAGTAGGTTATGAATTTTCCAAGACGCAATATTAAAAGAACTTGTCGTGTTAAATTTAAAAAAGGACTTTGATAAGATGGGTAGGTATTTCCTTTTTCTTAATCCATATATTTAATCTTCTTCATCTTTACCTCCAAGCCATTCACCTATACTAATATTATACAGGCAGAAAAAAAGCAGGAATTTCTAAATCAGTTCCGTAAATAGGTACCTACTTATGAGTTCAGGAGGTAATATTCAATTAAAAATTGCAAAATGACTGAGCGCGTAATTAATTGCCTTCGTTAAACATCAAAGGCAAAGACACTTTAATTATCTTGTTTTACAAAAATTAATGTGGATAGCGAAAATTAAAACATAAATTAAGGGAAAGTGGATCAAATGCAGCCTTGTTAGCAATATTCAAAGGATTCAAGAGGACTCTTCTTTTAAATTGTGAAGTTGAAATGTCTCATTAATAATCAACATTGTGATAGAAACAAAACGGGTCTACTTTAACAAATATAACCGAAGTTTCAGTTCTATTCTATAGATATGTAATAGCTTCACTAGGGGTTACCAAATAAAAAAAATCGATACCAACAGAGCAAACTCAATTTGAGGAAAAATGCAATACAATTTTAAAGCACAATCGAAAACTTTTATGTTGGTACTGGTAGCTACGTACTTTGTATGGACATGCTGTTGACATTACGAACGTTAGGTTACGAATTTTCATTGAATTTGAATAGAATATTGATTTACATTCAATATTTTGTAAAATACGTGTTCTGCGTACGCAATTCCTTGTTTTGAAATATTTAAGGCCTCTCAGTCTTTTTGTAACATGCCCATTTTATCATGATGCAAATATTTCAATTTTGAGCGAATTATCTTATATGAGATAGATAGATAATAACTTTATTGCACCATCAAAATTATAAACATCAGAGCATCTAACATCATACCTTAATGTAAAGTTCTTCAAAAACATAATGATTAACTGAGACTAGAAATAACTATTCACACCTAAATCTAGATTATAGCATGATTATGGTTTCTTAGAAAAAATAAATAATGTTGGAAAACACAGAACACAAAAATTCAACACAGAATTGCCTAGCGCTAAGCTACGTAGAGCTTGTGTTTTGCGTAAAAGATTATCTAAGTAGATGCATTAAACTACAAATATCTGTAGATCTTACAAAACACATTTGTCACGATGCGGAAATCGAATCCGCAACCTCCTTAGACGCAGGCGGACTAAAGAAACTTCAAGAGTTAGAATGTACGTAATGAATTTAAGGCGCAAACAGGAACTAAAGTAGCGCCGCGATAATTTCGTTAAACAAAGGAATTTCCAAAATTCAAATCACAAAATTCAAATTTCTTCCTAAACTAGACAATAATTTGTAACATTATGTATTTAAGTAGGTAAACAAAAAAAAAACGTATAATAAATCCGTGCAAAGCCGGGGCGGGTTGCTAGTACATTATAAGCTGAAGACAGGGCGCTATGTCGCTCATTAGGGGAGGCCAATATCAAGCAGTGGACTAAATATGGGTTGATGATGATAATAAAGGTGATCTCTTCCAAGCGATAAGGCCGCCCATTGTACTTGTCTTATGTTATGTTCCTTTCTGTAATGTTCTTTTTCTGTGTGTGTATTTTTGTATTGTATTGTATTGTATGAAGGTGGTACTTACATTGTAGTACAAAGGCGGCGAGCTCGGCGGCGAGGTCGAAGCTGACCGGAAGCCTTCCTCGCAGCACATCCTGCTTCAGCTGCAGAAACAGCTGGTACCTGCACACGTCACAGGCTCTTAGTGCTTGCTATAAAACTTGGCTTCAAATAGGACCTAAATTATAAATTATCAAAAGTTACATTGGCTCCTGAAACACAGTCTTGAACTAGTTCAGGAGCTTATGGACTCATGTACTGTCTGTAACTACTATTGATGTCAATAAAAACCTTTTTATCTTTTACTTTTTTACAGACATATAAATAAATACACAATCAACACAGCATCACCTAGCCCCAAGCTAAGCAGAGCTTGTTCTATGGGTACCTACTAGATAACTGATATATTTAATACATTATATACATAGATAGATTTTTTTTTATTTTTTCTATGCTTGCTACAAAACATGACTTCACTAAGTAAGGCCCGAATAATAAATTTTCAAAAGCTGCAGACATATATGTAAATCAAGTGAAATCAGTTTAGAAGAAAGCATCGATATTGACAAATAAACAATCAACACAACATCATCTATACCCAAACTGTAAGCAGAGCTTGTGTTATGGGTACTAGATGCATTTTAACAGTAAATTAAAAAAAACTGTAAGGTACTTGTATCGTTTTACCTTGGCCATTGAAATAAAAGAGAGCTTAACCTTATAAATAACACAGACATAATATGTATTAAAGTAAAAGATGAAAAAAAAAATTCAATATCATTTATTTCAGGTCAAAACACAAAACCCATATTTTAATCACTACATAGTTTAAAACAAAGTCGCTTTCTCTGTCCCTATGTCCCTTTGTATGCTTAATTCTTTAAAACTACGCAACTGATTTTGATGCGGTTTTTTTAATAGATATAGTGATTCAAGGGGAAGGTTTATACGTATAATAAAACCGTGCGAAGCCGGGGCGGGTCACTAGTTAATAATAAAGCGACTCTAATCCATCACGGCCTAACTCTATAATTTTCGGTACAAGCTCAACATCCTTCTCTCTACCTATGATTTTACTCAATCATAAATTAATAGGCTACGATGTGATTCACTGAGGATAGAGGGTTTACCCTAAAAGGAAATTAAATATTAAAAGTCTATCACGGCAATGGTTTTCGAGGATTTACGAGTAATAAACTGGCACTCCTCATCTACCGAAGCCATTTTGTAGGACGTCCGCCGGGGTGCAATGCTACGTCAACATCGTGTACGAAATTTTAATAAAACAACCACGTTTCGATCCGCACTCAAAAGAAGAAAATTAAATGAAAAATTTACTTTCGCTTCTATAAAATTAATACTTTTGTCTACGGATCTGTATATCTTGCTCCAAATTTTAAAAAGTTAAGAGCTTTTTGGTCACTGAGCGTCAAAGTCCCTTTATGTAAAATTTAAAAAAAAGTTATAACTTAAAATTTCTAATTTGGAACAAGAATGTTTTTGAAAATAATGAAAAGTAGAATTAGCGATCCCGCGCTCGTAGAATCAAACTAATTATGAAAGCCTCCTACAGAAACGGTCCAATTAAAAAGTCCGTCAACATAATAATTATTAGGGTTCCGTACGTAAAACGGAACCCTATTATTAAGACTCCGCTATCCGTCCATCCGTCGGTCCTTATTGTCACCAGGTTGTACTTCATGATAGGCAAATGACATTTTCACATATAATGTATTTATGTTGACGCTATAAACAACTTATGCTAAAAATAGAAAAAAATAATAAGGAGCCTCCCATGCAACAGACATGATTTTTGCCGCTTTAAGAGTCAGCCTCACACTTGGCCGGTTTTTCTTGTATATTTTCTGAATTGACGTTAGTTTGTTTGCGGGCAACTGGGCCGAGCCAAGCCTATTCATTTCATCAGGGCCACGTCAATTTACGAGCACATCAGCCTTTACTGCAAGAGCACTACATCTCTTGTGTCCCTCCCTACTTCGTGTCGTTTTATGGTCATGAAAATTTTACACTTCACAATAAAGTAAAAAGAGTGTGGGATATTATGGTAACGCGGAAGCTGGAATATCAGCTCACGGTAAGTGCCAACGGTATATCATTATCCCATGGTGAGTCGAGTAGTTAACAACTGTTCTTTTATTTGTCTCGGTAAGTGTCATTCCCATTGCTTACGGTTGGTTCTCATGACATAACATGTCTTCAAAAGATGAATGGTACTATCTCGATGCAAGGCCCGCATAATTATGTATTTATTTTTCTCAAAATGTCTCTGGGAATAGATACCTAAATGAGATTCTTGCAGTTGTTAATGTCTCTTTTACTATGAAGAAAAAATCTTTATGAAGACTCCTTTCCTTTTTACTTTATATCTAGGATATCACTGGATCACTTTGAATCTTAAGTTTATACTTCTTTTTTATAAAGAATATTAATATCATAATAATGTATATCTATCCTCATAAAACCGCTCTAATCATGATGGGAAAGCTATTTTTTCACTCTAGCTTCACCTCAGTTAAATACATTCAACACTCGTTTATGCCTACTCTCCTCTGTCAACCAAGTTCAACTTTGAAATTCCATCCATCTCACGTTAGTCTTTGATCGAATTCTTTGAATGAATTATATTATTTCACATCCGTTACGATCATAAATTAGTTCTCGATGACTCGTTTTATGAGCTGGCAGGAGTTTTCCACTTGTTTATTATTCTATAGCTATTCGGTTACAGTACGCCTTTGATGAAAACCACAAAATATAACAAACTATCTGTACAACGCACCAATAATATTAATTTTCAACCATTAATTTGATTTTCATATGCAGTTAGCGGTTTTGTTGAAACTCATTACAATAACAAATTTCAAAATACTTATGACCGGCAGAGCGGCTTCATTGCAACGGTACATTCGCAGATTTAATAAAATTTTAGAGGTTACTTCCATAATCAATTCAGATTCTGAATAACGGAACCTGCGAAATATTTTTAAATTACAATCAATTCAAAGCTTTCTCATCGTATTATTGTTAATACGAAAATGTGTGTCACTCTTTGGAGTAAAGTATGCAAAAATATGCAAATCAGAGTTTTTATGAAGATCTTTTGATGACATTTTATCAAGGTTAGAATTATATTATTCACAAGAGGGAAAGTGCTCCGAATATCTCAGCTATATGCAAATAACTGTATTCAAAAATCCTTAATAACTAGACTAGGTTAGTGTCTAGAAATCTACCAGCTCTACATTCAGTAGATATCAGATGATAAAAATTTAAAAGTAAAAACTGGAATTTGTTTAACAAAATCATTCTTTAGTAACAAAGTAAATAAAAAGCAAAGGGTATAAATAGTTTTAGAGTAGTATTTACAATTGAGCCGAATACAGTCTGTATTGATGATTGATGCGAATAACTTCTTTGTTTTTTTTTAACGTTTAATTGTGTGTACCTAAATCATGATTTAGAACTAGACGACATAAAATGTAACAAGTAACCTACGTAAAAATATAATATGGAATAGCGTGTAGTATGGTTATTATGTGTCATTTGTTTTTATCATGATTAAAAGAGATTTTTTTTATGTGTTCTCTAAAAGATATCAGATTTTTTTTTTGAAGTTCATGAAACTTCCTACGTTACTCGGAAGTATTACCTATCTTACAGGTTAGTTTTTTTACAAACCAGGAAATCATAACGGTTCGAATCAATTTTGGTTCTGACAGCTTTCATTCATTATTTCTTAAATCTCCAGTCCGTATTAGAACTGATAAATGCACTGCCTTTGCTGAGCGGTTCAACGAAGCTAAATAAATAAATAAAATTGTATTAATCATCCAATTATCCAATTTTATTTATTTATTTAATAAAGAAGACCAATTAGAGGTGCATACAAGCATTCACAAAATTAATACGATAGTACTTAAAAATTACAGGTAGCAAGTTTCAGAGAACACCCAAATTACTTTTTTTCATTGCCACGTAGATTGTTAATTTTTATTTAATTAACTAAAATAGAAGCTTGTATTTCAATCTAAGAAATTAAATAATATCTCAAAGAAACGATTTTTTTTGCGGAAAACCTTGGAGTTCTACGGGAAACCCCCGTACTGAAAGAATTGACAACAAAACGTCAGGTATTATTTGAATGTAAGATTTACCTCGTAATTTCCTCCAATAGCTTGCAAGGGTCTGCGGCGTAGAACTTCACTCCGAAATAAAAGGTGTGGGGGTCAGAGCCACGGAGTTGCCGACGCAAGCGTTTCCCGGCGTCCAACCAATGCTGGGGGGAAAAATCACTTTTAATATTACCGCCAGAGGATCAAACAATATTACACTTAATTTTTATATTGACAACCTCTGTGGCACAGCGGGCAAAGGTCCACTACGATGCTAGAGGTTTCGGGTTCTATTCCCGCCTCGGGACAAAAAAAACATAAATTTTGGAGGACAAATGCGCAAAAAAATATTTTTAAATAAGGAATAAAAAAGATTTAGGAATGCTAATTCAACTTTCTCCAGTTAAAATCTTAACTTATACATATTTTAACCCTTAAAGATACTTACAGTTTGACCATCTTGATCGACGAATCTCAGTCCGAAATAGGCAGTTTCCAATAAATCTAGATGCCGGAACACAACATCCAATAACGCCTGACCGGCGTTGTTATCCTGAAAACAAATATTTAATGAATGTTCCAATAAAGCTCACATTTCCTACCAAATATTTATGAATAACGAGAATTTAAATACAACCGAATAGTGATTCGTATTTGTAAAAGCAAATAGGTAGCGTCTACTCATGTGTTCAGTGAATAAATCACGTATTTTCATATCGACATGTATTCAAATTATAAAATGATTATGTAGAGCCGTACGTAAAGCAAAGAGTCATACATAAAATATGATTTTATTGCCATATTATACAGCTGGAAAGTTTTAATGAAGGAAGGAAATCATACAGTGCTCCGTGTTATTGTTGGTTTGAAGATGTAATTGGGCGTAAATAATTAATCGTAGCAAATAAACAGTTAATTATTTTAAATTATACTGAACGTGAATTCTCTTCAGTCTAAGTACGATCTCGGAGTCTTCAAATTCAGAGTAAGTTCCTTCTGAGAAAGTGTGCTCCATCTTAGGCCATATCTTCACTTACTAATGTGAGATAGTGGTCAAACGCTAGACTAATCACTACATAGTATAAAATAAAGTCGCTTTCTCTATCCCTATGTCATTATGTCCCTTTGAACGCTTAAATCTTTAAAACTACGCAATGGATTTTGATGCGGTTTTTTTAATAGATAGTGATTCAAGAGGAAGGTTTATAGGTATAATAAAACCGTGCGAAGCCGGGGCGGGACGCTAGTAAAAAATAAAAACGCTCACAAAGGTACCGTACATTCTATCAAAACCAGCTATGAAAACGGAAAATCATGTTGTTGTATGGAAGCCCCCTTAAATATTTTCGTTTTATTCTTTTTGAGTATTTTAGTTTTACCGGACATATGTATCTGTGAAAATTTCAATAACACGGTTCATGAGACTATAGTCTGGTGACAGACGGATAGACAGACGGACGGATAATGAAGTATTACCCTTTGGGCACGGAACCCTCAAAAGATAAACACAATAACTTTTAAAAGCCATTACTCGCGTATACTGGATTCCCAAAGACTGTTTATAGTGCACAGTTAAAACATAATCTCAAGTGAAATTTCCCACGGAACTCACGGTAATTCTTGCAAATTCTCTCTAATTATCATTTCTCGATGCTTGGCTTTCCACAATTAGGGTTACTCGCACGCGATGCCGAGACCAGTGAAACCAGTAGTCGAGTGGTGATATGATATTGGCAGCATAATGACATCGGTCTGAGCCGACCGCTCTCTCGAGTAAAGTCGACGCGGAATTGGCGTGCAAAAGCTACTATAATCAGTGGCTGGCCCTTTACACATTTTCGATAAATTGTTCAATTTTTTAAAACGCAGATTTGTTGGTACTATTGCCCACTTAATTATAATCGTTGGTGTTATTGTGGTGCGGCGGGCGAACGGCTTGAAACAGGAGGTTGCGGGTTCCATTCCCGCCTTGGGACAAATATTTGTATAATCTTCAAATATTTGTTTCAGTATTCTGGGTGTTTTCTATCTATAATAAAAAAATAACACTCTATTTACTTAATTAATTGTAGGAAATGTATCAGTTATTTAGTTGTCATTACACAACTCTGCTTAGCTTGCGGCTAAATGATGCTTGTGGATTATCCAGAGTTATTTGTTTATTTACCAAAACCAAAACTAGAAAATGCTAGAATAATATTGGTATCTAACTAATCTATATCCTATATAGAGCTAGCAAACATTCTTCATTAATTCGTTTCTTTTATTTCTTATTCTTTGTTTATTTGCTGCTCAGCACGATTGTATCTTCGAGTACGTTCTATTACTTGCGTCATCATCATCATCCTAAACTTACCCCGAGCTAGAAGGCGTCCCTTTACGTCAATATTTAACCCCATAAAACTCGGTATCTGAGCATAATGCATCCCTGGAGATCAAACGTAAATTTAGATGAACTACTCAAATGTGCGATTCAGATACATCACTATAAGTGTAAACTTGTTCGTAGAAGGCTTCGCCAGCTTGTGGGAAAATTGCGAAACAGTTCGTTGAGCTGAATAATAAATGATTTAATAACAGAGCGCGTTTGCTCCCGCAGCGTACGTGGATGACGTAGAGCTCGAAAAATAACAAACGATTCGAAAAACCGGCGCTGGGTAGTTGTTGACTAGGCACGGGAGAGTTGCTCTGTCTATACCTACGCCGAGCAATCCACCCGCGGGCCATTCACAGTACAATTCCAACTCGAACATTCTGTTTATCCTTTACTGCCTACCTGCGATGAATAATTAATTTGAATACATAAATACCGTATGAACATGGTTGTTTTTCGATAGGAATGACATCTTCAACAACAGCGAGTAACATAAAATGGGAACAAGGTGCATTAATGTAGTGGACCGTGAAATTGTGCCAAGTCAATTTACTCCTAACAATACTAACAATAGGGTATAAGTCACTACATCGCACTTGCCGACGCGAAGCCCGCTCTGCAAATTGCTTCTCAATTTTACCTTACTGTTATAGTTTGGATAGTTTTGAGGAACCAATAAATATAACCCTTAAACTTACTTTATCTCTCAAATAAATCTTTTAAGAACCAAAAATATACATTCCTTATTTTGAAGCCTATTTGCTCTATGATACTATAGTCATATGGATATTCTACGTATATGAGTATAATTAGAATGACTATATTAATAATTATTACAGATAAAATAATGCATTTACGTATGTGTGGTGTGGTATTAATTATACATAACTAGCGTCCCGTCCCGGCTTCGCACGGTTTTATTATACTTATAAACATTCCTCTTGGATCACTCTATCTATTAAAAAAAACAGCATCACAATCCGTTGCGTAGTTTTAAAGATTTTAGCAGTCAAAGGGAAATAGGGATATAGGGACAGAAAAAGCGACTTTGTTTTATACTATGTAGTGATGATGTTCAGTTAGTGCACAAACTGACTGAGCATCATAACCAACATTTAAAATCAACTTGTATTACGGTAGTAATATAAAAGTGAATATAAACCAATAAAATATATCTTCATGGAAAAGACAGTTAATGCCTATAAATACGTTTTAGAAAAACAAACTCAATATCATTCAAACTTTTAACTGCTTAAACTGGCTTATTACAGTAAGACAAACAAAAGTTTAAACAAATATTTGCTAAAGAAAAGTTATTTCGCAAGATAAATGTCCCTTTGTAGATAGGGAAATAGGAATGGAGTCGTGATTCATCTAAAATACCCACACAATTCAGCAAAAACGTCGAACTGTCGTCGCTCCCACTTTACCGAAATTGGATCATTCTGGTCTCATATATCTTCATAATTTGTTTGACGAACAAGTTGTGGGTTCCACTTCCACACATAGGACACCGAACAAAGGCATATCTGTCATAAATTCATGTGTTGTTTACGGCTGAATGTGTCACAGACTTATGAAATTATTACTCGAGTGTGTATGTCCGGAATTCATCTGAAGCTAGCGCCTTATAGCTTCAAGTTTGTGAGAGTTTCGAGATAATAGAGATTGTCAAAGTTGTATACCGTACGAGGGAACATAGTAGATGAAATCAGGACGGTATTTTACTTATTTAGATAAAAACTTTTTATACAATACTAGCGACCCGCCCCGGCTTCGCAGGGATTTATTATACATATAAAACTTCCTCTTGAATCACTCTATCTATTAAAAAAACCGCATTAAAATCCGTTGCGTTTTTTTAAAGATTTAAGCATTCAAAGGGACATAGGGATATAGGGACATAGGGACAGAAAATGCGACTTTGTTTGTACTATGAAGTGATAATGTAAACTTAGATACTAACAGAAACTTATAGTGTTGTATAAATTTAACTTTATTTAAATAAAAAACCGTCATAATTAATTAAAGTAGCGCAGTGGGTGAAGGTCCGCATGAGGTTGCGGGTTCGATTCTCGTTTTGGGAGAAACGTTTGCTGTTTGCGATCTACTATATTTTATTTCGGGTCTTCTTGTTTTAAAAAAATATCTATCTCTACAAGGTATTATAACTTCTTCACTGACCAATTTTCAACCTCTTAGCCACATAGAGGTTAAGTAAATAGTTATCAAGTACCCATAACACAAGTTCTGCTTAGCTTGAAGCTATGTGATGGATGCTGTGTGTATTATCCAGCATATTCATCTACTATGTTAGTAAAATTGAGATGGAGAAAATGAATAAGAGATTGAAATAGCGGTACGTATCCTAACACGAAGTCTATTTCAAAAACCCAAGAGAGGACGAATATTTAAAGAGTTCATTGCAAGAGCGCGTTGTTTCACTTGGACGAAATGCGTGGAAATGTTATTTAATATTCATAGAACAAACATACGATTCAGTGAATACATCGTCCGCACCTTAGACCTGTATTCCGCATACAATAGACTTCCACGGATCCCCTGGACCTTTCTACCTAGTTCAAATAATTCACCCCGGAATAGCTGCACTTCAAGAGTGAGGGGTTGAGTGAAATAGAAATATCCACGGCTTGTTTCAGAGAGACAAGAACATTGAAAAATACCATCTGGCTTTCAAGGCCCGTCGGGAAATACCAACGGCAAAAAGGTTGCTCTCAAATGTGCTAAATCTCGTGTTTATGTAACAACTCGTTTTATTAATATGCTTGGATGAAGTAAGAGATATATTTTTATGTAGGAATTTTGGTACCTACCTATTCAACGGCTTCGAGTGATAGCGAGTGGAGAAAGTGAATACTTATATTTCCCATCTATTCTGGGTTTTAAGATGATGATGATGATATAGATCTACGGCTCTGTGGCACAGCGGGAAAAGATCTACCTGCGACGAAGGAGGTTGCGGGTGTTGATTCCAGATTTTGATTTGATTTTCAGGCAGTCCATCATTCCCCTCCTACGCGCACCGACCCACCTCTCAATAAGGATGGTATAGGTTACCTGTATCTCATGGAGCAGTTCCCTCTCGTCCAGCAGCACCACGCGGCAGGCCAGCGTGCGCGGCGCGGGGCACAGGCAGTCCATCATTCCCCTCCCACGCCTACCGACCCGATCCCAGTCCTGCAACAAACAAAACAATACTGCTTACAACTTATTCAATCTCTTACATCTTTTATTGTTATTCATCAGTATTGATGTTCTTGATACCTTACGAGCTTGTCCAGAAAGGGCGAATTCGCCGCGAATCGTTTCGCGCGTCACTGAGATACTAGACGCCCATACATCGCGTCCACAAGCATCGCACGAATCAAAATACGCGCGTAAATCGCAAGCGATTTACGTACGTAGCGAGTATCGTAGCGCAAGCGCTACGATACTAGGGACGCCTTGTTGCGTCCAGTTAAGGAGTTTATACGGGCGAACAACCTTGGAGATTCGGGCGGAGCCACGTCCTCCCGCCGCGCGCCCGCGTTCCTACCCGCTACCAAAGAGTTTGAATACAGATACGGCACGCTGCGCATTTTAACTCTTTTGCCTACACGAACTTTGACTCGACTAAATTTACGCAGATCGAGAAAAATTGCGATGCTTGTTTTGTGAGTTGCATGCAACTTCAAATAATTTTATACCTACGTAAAACGTGTGTATCGACTTCCAAGATGTATGAATATCCGAATTGAGAACCTCCTTTTTTCTTTGGAAGTCGGTTAAAAAAACAGGTCATCTTTCAATTCAATTCAATTTGGTTTAAGTAGTGTGTATTATTATAATAATTTAATGTGAACTTGACTATACCAAGTGTTCTGTATGTTCTTATGGTACAAATAAATTAACTAAACTAAACTAAAATAAACTTTATCAATTCGACCAAAATTTAATATGTAATATTGTTGGGATTGGGGAATATTCGTGTTAGTCTAACTAAAGGGTTGTTTTAGCACTCATAGACAGGGCTTCATTACCGGTAAAATGGTGGTATCGTTACATCGGCCCAACACTAGGTAACGTTACCAGTAAAGAAATGTTAATTTTGTGAGGCGATTACGGTAAATATATGTATATCGACGGAAGAAAGCGATTTTATCGTATCTCAAAATATCCAATTTTACACCAGAGCGCCAAAAAACAATTTCAAAAAATCATAACTCATAATCTAATAGAGATAAGAATTTGGAAGATAATGTGTATCAATCAATACAAAAGCTATTTGGTACAGTTTATGAAAATGTCTTAAAGTTACTACTTCATTGATTCTTACGAGATACAGCAATCGATGTTTCATAACCGGGAAGCGGAAATGCTGTATCTCTAAGGTGAAAACTGAAATGTATGACCACTTCTAATAGATACAAATTTTCAGGCTACGGATCTGGTGTATCTCAAATATGAGCTTTATGAAGCATGAACTGCAGTTAAACCAAATTATAAAAATAAAATGGTTTAACTGCAGTCTGAATTAAAGATGTTCTCAAAATAAAATACTGTATCTGTTAATTAATGCTTTTATTGTTACTTTAAAAATTTAATTACAAAAAAAACGCCCATACCCGATTCCCTTTTTTTTCAATAATAATCAGTCTACTATACTTCCTAGTCCGGTCAATTTAGACATTCGAAGTTACATAAAGTCCCAACAAGCTGAAAACAGTGAAATTGTTCAAAACATAATTATAAACAATGTCGAGAAGTTCCCCATTATTCCCATGTATGGAAAAAAATATTCAAGGTCAAAGGTCAAAAAATGAGTTTTTCGCGATTTTCAGCAAAACGGTAAGTTTTATCATAAAAATACTAAGAGAAGATTGTAGATCATAAAATTGTCTACAAAAAATGTTTCAGTATTTTTTTTCCTACCACCCACCGTTTTTGAGATATAACGATTCAAAAAGTTGTAAAAGTATTTATGAGACCATTTATTTACACTCTCTTACACAAAAGTTATTTCCGGTTGTGCTATTTTGAAAGCCTAAAGAAATAAAGATATTGATTTACTTGAATTACTTGCTTTACTCGAATATGCTCACTAACATCCTTATTAATATTATATGTAAACGAGAAAGTTTGTAAGAATGTATGGATGTTTGTTATTCTTTCACGCAAAAACTACGGTATGAAAGCAAAAATTATGCAGTTATAACTAGTTTAAGTACTAAAGATAGGGATATGGAATAATGTGATTACATTCTAAAAATATGGTCTTTACCCCGAAATAAGGAAAAATATGGGTTCTAAAAACCTCATTTTCCAGCCCAAACCATCATAATTATTGTAGAAAACCAAATAATTAAATAAAAAATATATGTTTTCATATTTTTCCGAGCCCTTGTCATGAGCATTATAATTGATTGTAATGTTCGTTGTAAATAAAGTTTTTTGAGCATTTTGATGTATCTTTGGCAATGAAAAATTAAGGGGCGTTTGAAATGCTGTATCTCTTTTAAATCGATGACCGTACTAGTAAAATAATGTTGTAACTGTTTTAGAAACTAGATTTATTGTCGTATTTATTTTATTTTTAAAAGTTGCGTTCTTTTCCTTTAGTTACAGCAATAAGTCGTGTGAGCATTACAAAATCTTAGAAAAAACTTAGGGCGTATAATTTTTACTTCTATCGGTAAAGTAAACATCTTACTTCTTACTATTATAATAAATGGGAAAGTCTGTGTTAATGTTTGTTATAAGATGAAATTTGGTACGTAAATAGTTTAGGACCTAGAATCGGACATAAGCTGTCAAAATTTGGAAATTTTAACTTCTGAAGGGGTTAAATAGGGTGGTAAAGTTTGTATGGAAAATTATTTTTCTTTGGTTTAATTTACTCAAAACTCGATATAAATAAACTGCAAAGTAAATAATTAGTGACGTATTTTTTTTAAACTATCCCTAGGAGGCGTGCAGTAAATTTCTGAAATTCGACAAATAAATGTCCATGCGGGCTAAGCCGCGGGGCACAACTAGTTATAAAGTAAATGTTATAGCATAAGAATAAGAACAGACTAGAAGGGAAACTTCGCTCCGAATGCGCTCAAGGTCACGATATTAGCCTACGCGATTCTGCACGTTAAACGTGCAGTAGGGCTGTCACAGCCGGCGACGCCGCACGCGGATTTTAATATTTGTGTAGGTTAGGTACCTACCTCTATAATATGACGTCATGGTCAAGTTATTGTGGTGTGATCGGTTGTAACAATAGAAGAGAATACATACTAGATGATAATACATACCTTAGGTAAGTAATATTTTCTAAATATTATTGTGTTTTAGTAGGTTCCTATCTAACTAATTAGGTAGGTACCTAATCAAAGGAACGTGAACATCATTCGTAGACCTTTTCTCACTAGCCTCGCCTCGCGATGACGGCGCGGCGGTGGCGTGGCGCGGCGGTACAATGCAGTAGCAACCCTGGCAAAACGCCTGGACGACAGAGGGGCGTAACGAGGTGAAGGGGGAAGTAGGTATATAAATGGCGGCGTTTGGGACTAGATCAAAGAAGAGTCCTTTCTACGTAGTTATTATTTATTCTTATGGTTATAGTAACAGTTTTCTGTCTCTTTCTTTGATTGAGGTTTCGAGCGGTTGGCGCCAGTTGCTACAAGAAACAGCTGGCGTTCGATGCTTCATTATTATGCGTTTCATTCAAAAAGTCGCTCAGCGAGATAGGGAAAGAGTTATGTGAGGAGTTTCTCAGAAGGATAGGATTTGTAATGTAACAAATACATCCGACAGAGAACCAAGGTTATCGACATAGCTAAGAATTAGCAAGCTGAAGTGACAATGGGCCGGCCATATCCAGCGAAGAACTGACAACGACAACCGTTGGGTTGGGGTAAACGTATTCTTGATTGGAGACCGCGACTCGGCAATCGAAGAGTAGGACGCCCTTTAGCCAGGTGTGATGTCGATCTGCGAAAGACTGCAGGCAGTTGCTGAGTGCGGCATGATCATGATGATGATGATGTAATAAAGTAGGTTGCTGATGATGATGATTTAATAAAGTAAATTACTAACATGGTAAACATCACTATAAAAATATTCTCATCTATAAAATCGTACGAATATTTTCAGCAATCTATTTGTCTGTCGTCCAAGCGCAAACTTTCAACTAAGTGTTAGCCTAACTAACCTAGTGTACCATCTACGCTAAATATTTTTTTACGAAAATTTAAAGTCAATGGCGGCCCGAAATGCGACACAGCCTCCCCGTGCGAACGCTAGGGAGAGACTGACCGCTCGCCATCACGCGGCCCGAGTGTGGAAATTTCGGGGTATTATTGATCTAATGACACGTAAATCATGATTTAAAAAAAAAACCAACAACAATTTTTTAGAAGATTAAATTACCTATCGTTTGGTGAAAGAATCATTAAAATCGCTTGAGGCGTTTAGAAGTAGTAAGAAATTTAATGTGTAAAATTAGAGGAAATTTAAGAATTTTTTCTGACCAAAGTAACAAAAATAACAAAAAAATGAACAACAATTTTGAAGCTCATATATTAAAGATATCACACATATTTTTCTTTTTTAATTTGGACCATCCGTTTAGGAGAAGTAGGCATTCAAAGAGAGGTCTATTTTGTAGTTTGGCCCTACCTATCGCCTTAACGCGTGAACTAAGAGCGAGTTCTCGTATCGATTCGCGAGTTTTTCGCGCGTTGGTACGCTCCTTGTGGACGCAACGGTCGCGCGTATACACGCGAGAGAATCAAGACAAGCTCTTAATACGAGTAAATAAAATGAAACGAAAACAATAATTTAACTGTATTTTATATGTGCCTTCTAAACTTTTTTCTAGGTTAACCGATTTTGGTGCTTTTCACGCTGTCTCAAATATCTTAAATAAAAACTTTTATCAGGATCCTAACATGTATTTTTGTAATTAACCTTACGTGATAATGTGTAGGTAGATATTTTATTGACTTCTACTATATTATTGATGTAGTTATAAATTTTTAATTTAAAGAATATAAAGTCAGTAAGTTGTTTTTTAAAACGCTCCAAATCACTATTACAGGCAAACGTGTGTTAAGCTGCGAACTAAAACTAGTGTCTACATACCCTAACATCCTAGTTAAATAAAACCTTTACTTAGCTACGCTTCTTACATGCTACAATAATAACTTAGGTACATAGATCAAGATACCAACAAATCTGGCTAATACAATAGTTGCAAGTTAGCTTGTTACCAAGCATAACTTAGTCTAAGTTTGGAGGTGTAATTTTGCTAACAGCAACGTTCAGGAATGCTCCTACTTCCTGACATGAGAAGTAGATAGGTGGCTCGTTTACCACCAGCGAAACTAAAAGTTTTTGAGTAAATTAAGGAGTTATTTGCAGTCAGATCCAATGCTAAAATCACGAAAGGTTGGTCGAAACGAAGCCAAATATATCCTCGTTAAAAGTTAGTCTATTCGGGGGAGCGAGCGCACCATGCTCTTTTTTTGTTTTAATTAGTAGCAACGCTTTCCCTAATAGGCGTATTTAATTTTCGCTGACGTACCTATAACAGGATTGGCTGTCTTTTTTGACAGAAAGACTTTGTTTGCATTGGGAACAGGGTAGCTGTCTGACCGATAGATATTGCTTTTGCTTTGGCCAGTTAAATTGTTTAGTAATTACTAGCGACCCGCCCCGGCTTCGCACGGTTCACACTTGAATCACTCTATCTATTAAAAAACCACATCAAAATCCGTCACGTAGTTTTATAGCTTTAAGCATACAAAGGGACATAGGGACAGAGAAAGCGACTTTGTTTTCTACTATGTAGTGATTAATTATTAAATTGTAAGGTTGTACATCATTTGAGTACATTTCTATAGATCAGGGGCACATTTTTATAAAATAACAGGCCACAAACTCCAATTAATATAAACTTAGCTTTTAAACTAAAACTGAGAACATGACGATATTTTACAAAAAACAACAAACTTGTTCAAATTTCACGCATAACTAGGGATAACTGTAAAATTACTAGTAAAATAATACTTGCTATCTTTATTACCAACGAAAATTAAAATACTAAAAAATCTTTATCTTTAGTAAAAAAATTATCCTTTTCATAAGGGACCACAATCAAAGCACCAGCTTTCAAACCAAAAAAAGTTCAAAATCGGTTCACTTGGAAAAAATAATGAAATAGTTGAACACAACTGATATGATATAGTTGACATAACAAAAAAAATACCTAAACACAGAAACTTCCCAATTTTTAAAGTCGATTAAAAATGTTGCATTATATCTTTAATTTTCTATTAGGATAAAGCCCCTGTGCCTACTGAGTTATCATTCCATGTCGCCAAGGGCACTAGCTCCAGTTCAGCCTTTTCAGTTTAATTACTTTCAGTGTCGTCGCCGTAACACCTTTTAGTTAATGACACTAATGTCCCTACAATTATAAGCCTATACATATAAAATTATTTAAAGTTTAATAACGTAGTTTGGACTAAATCCAACAAATCACGAGTTTAAGAAAGGAGACCGAATCATTACACAGAATTTTTTAACATTCTCCGTACTAATATAATATAAAAACGTTACATCAAATTTTTCAACCCGACTAAATTCGGGGTAAGTATATCCTTTCCAATAAAATAATAATTATCCAAATCGGACTACTCTGTTAAACATTATGCGTATAAAAACATAGAAAAAAAACGAATATACGACTCGACTTGGAAACCTCCTCCATTTTTCGCCGGTTGATAAACTAACAATAAGACAACAAACTGTGAAACAAACAACCGCCGCAATACGACCCATTAATCCCAAAGATCCCGACAAAGATTAGTGCTCCCGTTATTGACCCCACACCCCACGGCTTTAGTCCCCACACGTAGAAAACATTTTCCCGCCATTGTCTCACCGAGTGGGAAGCAAAGAGAAGAGTTGCGATTGACATTGTGTCGCGTCGAGACGCGAGACCAGCAAATATCACACCCGACACGGCCGCTCTCCAATCTTTTACAATTTCCCCCTTTGTTTTCTTGAAAGAACTCGAGATATAATCTACACGCGCCGTATCGGGAAGACGCTGCAATTCTCGCGTCGCAAAATGCCATTTCACATGTAATCACACATAAATTCTCACATGTTTGCTATTTCCCTTGTGCATTGAAGCATCTCGACATTAATGGAAAATTGAATCGATAAAAAGGAAAAATCTCTTACTTTTGCAAGTGTCATAAAGGGCTACATACATAGGGACTTAAAGACAGATAGCGGGAAGCGACTTTGTTTTATACCATGGGCGTGTTTAGAAATAATAACACCATCAATATAGTCGTAGTCAATAAAATACACATTACCCATTCCAAAAATTCTGAGGGCAGAATCATAAAAATACTGTTGAATTGGAAACCTCCTCCTTTTTTCTAGTATTCAGCATGTATAGGGTGCCACGTCGTAATATAAGTACTAAGCCGAAAGGGCCACCCCTCTCGGCTTAGTACATACTCTACTTTAGTAGTAGTAGGTACTCTACTTCTGATCCCGAGCGGATCAACTTTTGATATAAAAGATACGAGTAAATGAAGACACATTTGTTGAAAAAATCGTCGAATAGAAATTGTCTGAAATCACTATTTTGGCTTAGCAGACATGTTTCTTGGGCTTTGAGTATAAACTAAAATATAATTGTATCTACAAGACATTGTCATGTCACCTTTCGTATTTTGCCCTATAATTACAGCGTTTAGCGGCTATCCTGTGCAAATCAAGTTCTATCGTCATTATAAAAATCACTATATCAGCTTCTTTTATGAAAGTAATTCGCAGAATAGCAGACAATTGAAATCAAGTTCTATCGTCATTATAATAATCACTATATCAGCTTCATATATGAAAGTAAATTCGCAGTATAGTAGACAATTGAAATGTTTGATAGTTACGGCGATATAAACAGTGGTGTGAGCGGACGCCGATGCATGCCAGCGCGCACGCGCAGCTTGCATACTGATCACGGGGACAGAAATGTGGACACCACGCGAGACGACATGCGTGATTCCAAATTCGAAATTGTTGCTTATATTATTTTAATTTCAGACGATTGTCGTCAACGTGTGGTGGAAGGCGCCCGAGACGACATGCATGATTCCAAATTCGAAATTGTTGAATCTATTATTTTAATTTCTAATTATTGTCATCGACGTGACGTGGAAGGCGCGCGAGACGATATGCGTGATTCCAAATTCGAAATTGTTGCTTACTTTTTTAAAATCTAACGATTGTCGTAAGATTTTTTGCTTGAGTGAAACAAAATAAAACGTATTATTTATCTTCAGATAGTAATGGTAATTATCATTTTAGTGTTTATGAATTACTTTATTTAATTAAGTAACTGGAAGGCTTTTTCATTGATTATCAAAAAAAAACATCTTATAAATTATTTATGGTTTATTTATACCTAAGATTAAGAGCAGAGAAGTTATGACGAAAAGGACATGAACGAAACCTTATCAAACACTGATAATAATGACATTAAACAACAACATAGCACGGTAATCACTGAAAACAGATACACAAAATTTAGCAACGGAGATTGCACTCGTGCAGCAAAAATGGTTCAAATTAGAGTTTGAAAACGGACAAGAGATGAATTACATGATGAATGAAAGCTTTATAACAAACATTTTTAATAGAGTTAGTTTAATAAAAGATAATAGTCAGTTCTCTAAAAAAATAAGATAATAACATTCGAATTTTTATTAGACTTACCTACGTAACAACCTAAAGAAATTACTATTCGAATCCAAATTACCGAAGCAGCAACTCATCATGTTCCGGGGTATGGAATGAATGTCCATACCATTACGAAATAGTACATTTTAAGTCCGTTACATGACACGCTTATGATCTAGCTCGAATTTGAACAGCAATAAAGGCCAAAGGGGCCAGACAACGTAACATTCAATTAACGATGACGATAGTAGAAAATTTCAAAAATGTATAAACTTGACTTATGCCGTAGATATGACACATGATCTGTTTCTTGGTTGTCTTCTCTATGTTTTGTTGGAAACTGGACTATCTCGCGGTACCGCACGAAATCTGAGGTTTTAGTTGAAAAAAACGTTTTTGCTACAATAAAACGATCAGAGGCCATACGAAGGCAGCGGACGTCGTAAAGTTTCAAAGTGCAGGCCGCACTTTTCGCGCTTCGAAAGCGATAAACCTTGAACACGGGAGATAGGGATGTAAAGTATCGGAACTTCAGCACTGACTTTAGTCGGAACTTTCCAAAGATTGAGACATCTGATTAAAATTGTAAGTCGTACGGACGTTTTCGATTACAGAATGGATTTTATGTATAAATTACCAGTAATACCTACTCTTGTTCCTGTAGTTTTCTGATAGGTGTGTTTTCTCTCAGTAGTTATCATAAATTAAGCCTTTATTTTTAATGCGAAAATTACTTTATTCAACAGTTCATATAGATATTGGAACTTTATTTTATTTTTGGAATCTGAACTGGATAAGTTCGTCACTAATAATATTCGAACTAAATTAGTATAATCTTAGTATCATTAGGCTTTCTTATCTAGCCTTACATTAACCATTTATATTATTTTTATATTTCAATGAATTCAAAAAAGTAAATTCGCTTATTTTATATAAAAAAGGTCCCAACTGCAGCTTTTGTTTATGCAATAACATTAATTCCCAGTTAAAGTCCATTTCAATAAACCTACGCTACATCCCTGGCAAACCGTCGCCAAATTGCCTCGATAAAGCTCAGGTACGGTGGTCCTCCCAGGAGAGGCAGCTTGAAATAGGGAAATGACATCGGGATCAAAAAGGTTTCGCGTTAAATGATTCGAGCAAATTTTCTTTCATACGAGAAATTCGAAATTCAATTTGTTTACGTCGCATGCACTCAAAGAGCATCCGTTTTATTGGAAACTAGCCAAAATATATGCGTTAACCACAACATCCTCTAGCCTTGCAAGACTTTCAAAAAGTAATAAAAAACATGTAAGTAATCTTACGGTTTCTGCCAAAAGTTTATAGCCAAAGCCATCTTTTAGTGTATATTTATACAGTAAATTAAAAGACTTTACTAGGTACCTTCCCAAATAACAAATGTGGATAGATCCGTGTAGCTAAGGATAGCTACGCTTATATGGAATGGTTCTGCGTAAAAAGTTTAACGCGAAGGGATCTCTACAAAAAGGTAATGGCCTATTTCACAACCAGATGGATAAACCTCATTGCGGGTTAAAGCCGCATATAGAATAGCAAATCAGCAGCAAAGACCACGAGCTTTATATTAAAGCTCTGATGATTCCACAGCGCACAATATACAAAACTTTAGAAGCTATTCAGCTTCTGACTCATAGATGCCAAGTTGAGCACTCAGCCGCCCCGTTTCACCGAAGAAGTTGTTTTGTTTCAAAATTAGTAGGTACATTTATTATTATGAGTAATTTCTTGGCTCTCAAATTACGGCAGGTAGCCCGCGGCGTGCCCGCATCGATCAGAGCAAAGCTTCGAGATCTGAAGGCTCACCTCTTGCGCCTTCGGACACGCCTACAGTTTAACATTTTTTCAACTCGCCTGGGAATGAATCCCACTACTTCGTTGTATTGTTTATTATAGAGCACAGTAATTATAGTGTCATTATTATTTCCACTTATCCGAAACGATCTCATTTCATTATGAGAGGTCGACGCCACGTTTTGGTTGCTTCAACAAATTCCTTACCTCCTATGTCGGAAACCCCAATCTAATCAAGGTTTACCGTGATGAAAGTGGTAACATAATAATAAAATAATACTGTTAGTGTCTGTAAGTGTCTGTAAGGACCGCAAACGCATTAGCACGGGCAAGTATCCGAGCTTCCTCTTGCGCGTTGGGAAACCGTATGACCGAACTGTAGGTAAGTCGTTATTTTTTGTGGCACAATGTAAGCCGGCGTTAATTAAAATCTGCAGTTTAACCGTAAGCCTCGCTGGCCGGTCCCAGCCGTGGTGTGATGTGACCACGGGGGCGGCAAGAACTTTTCACTTATGCTAACCAGACTCGCCATTACATCAATGACGGTAATGGTTGGCCAGATGTCGCCCAGTTCTACACCGACAATAGCATGTAATTATTTATAAAACAAATATGTATTAGATACATTAACTAAACGTGTTAGTGGTTTATTTCTCGCTTCTTCCACTAGTACTTAAATAAAATAATTAAGTGAAGAGCATATCAACTGACACCTTAAGTCTTATATTATTTTGATAATTTATTTAAAATTTGACTTGTCAGCTTATTTTGTAAGACTAAAGAAATAAACTTATTGATTTCTGATTTCAGACAAGGCCTGTTGACTTTCATTTATGGGTCATAATTTCATAATGATCTGCGGATGATTTTTAGCTTTGCAAGTTGTTTATTTTATAATTGTCGTATATATATATATATATATATATATAGTTTGTCTTAGGGAAAATGCAATCATTTGTGGTAATTTGCTAGATTTTATAGTTAAAAGAGTGAGCAACTAACGAGGTAGAGTTAGTACTTCGTTTTCCGTCCGCACTTTGTGAATTAAAATCAGTTTCAACAAAACCGGCACTAAATGAATGGCGATCGTCACAAATTCGTCTAAATTTCCGCAACAATGAGTGCCACAGACTGGCTCTCTCGTTTCGCAGACTGCGCGTTAACCATCGGCCCGCATAACGAGAGGTTAAATTAAATAACATCCGAACTTGGAGCTCAACAGTTCCGGGACTTTGAGTCTCGAATGCTTATACCGCGTTCCTATCCGATGGTATTTTATTACATTCATTACCTATATGGATGGAACCGCAAGAGTTCGTGTAGATAAAATTTATCTACATACTCATACTCTACATACTACTTTCAATTTACAGTTCATAACCTCCTGCCATAATATAAACCCAAAAAGCACCTACCTAAACCGTTTCAGTCGCTCACGTAAGAGCCAGTAGTTATCACAATTTTCTCATGCAAGTTTGCAGGGTTTTACAACCTACATGTCAATCTCGTACGATATTAAATTCTTCTTTGCACGCTGTTAAACCCTGCACTCTGCAGCGACGCTCGCTGAAAATATTGTCGGTCGGAATAAAGTCGACAGACACACTGCGAGCATGATTATTGGGCATGGAAGCGCTTTGACGAACACGATTCAATCTGGTAATCGGAAATGGGTATTGTGCAACAAAGGTTCTATTGTCCGCGAGAGGCGCGCTCGCGCTGTGACGGCCAGCCTCGCGAATATTCTGGAATATTCATGTCAATAATACAATCCTACGTCAAAGGGAATTGCTATCTACATCTACCTACCCATATTTATATGTATTATATCAAAAAGACGATTAAATGCTGGAATTGTCACATGGTCGTCCAATGCGACGTTCGTAGTTCATATCACACTTATAAATGCGAGTTATATTATAAAGTTTTTATAGATGGATGTTTGTTAACTCTTCACGCCATAACTACTGAAAGGAATGGACTGAAATTTTGAATAGACGTTAGTTCTAGGCCTGTAATAAAACATAGTCATAAATTGTTTCATCAATTTTCACGCGGGGCGCATCAAGTTTTAATTTTTTCAACTATCATATAGCAAATGATAATGCTTTAATTTAATTTAAATGGGTAAAACTATAATTCTTCATAAAACACTCACATAAATGGTGAAGTCTATTTAGTTAGGTTTTAAGGTGTTATTAATAGAAAAAACCTTATAAAATTTCTCCAAGATCAATCAAAACTATGTAATTAGACAAATGAAACAAGAATAAGTTACATAATTTACACTTCAACTACGAATCGACCCGCTCCGGGTTACATACACAAACTTGGCGCTTCTTTGGTTAATTATTTTAAGTTAAAAATTTTACTTATCTATGGGCTTATTTTTGTACATAAGCCTAAAGAAACAAAGTTCTTTAGACTTGTCAAATTTCTGATTTCTTAAAACTCTGATTTGAATATTCAGGTATTATGTATTAATTGAAGATCAAATTGATCAGCTAACACCATTATAATCTAGTATTACACGTATCCTATTAGGTTAGTACTGACCTTTGTTAATTACTTGCCTATTTCATTAAGCATTACATTACCTGGACGTATTACATCCAGGCCCTTCCTATTACGTTATAATACCACCATATAAGCAAGCAGGTAGGTACCAACGAGATCGATACCTCTTAGATTGGTTAGGTATGATTCCCACTCGAGAACTCTCATTCAAAGATCCCAAGGATCGATAATCCACTTGACTTCCCTCAATAGTAGGCATTGGACAATTGTGCCAAGAATCAGGAGGTAGATATGAAGTGGGTGGCGGCCGACTCGACCACGGCTTAAATCTATCGCGGACAAGAGCACTTGACCCTCTTGATGTGGTGGCTCACCAAACTTACGGGCAAATGAATTTAAGTGAGAAGATTTAGTCAGTCAAAGTACCTAGTTACTTTACATACCTAGTTTTTTTTATGTAAATTATATGCCCCATCCATCAAAACTTTGACATTTATTACATTAGTGTAAATGCATGTTTTTTGTCATAATGTCCATAGGACATTTTACGATTTATTTTATCACGTATACTTACTGTAATGCTACTTAACAACGAAAATTACAAGCAAGGAATAGAAAAATTACAACTAGTATTTACAATTGAAACCTTTGAGCTAACTGCAGACGGTTGCAAACAGTCTAAAGGTAGCTCGGTAGTCGGAAGCGTCCCCAAGACACTGGCTGCATTACCACGCTGTATGGCAATGCTGATGCGCTGAGCCAGATTTTCACCAGCTCTCGGGTCACGCGTCGCATATACTTACTTAATTCCTAAAGATATATATCCTACTAAAACTTATACAAAGGTTATATAATTATGTATTTGAGGTTATATTTGCCTCCTCATCAGATCTCTACGCCCACAGCTGAACCTCCCCCAAACGAGAGGGATTTGGCCATAAAACCCACGCTTGTCAGTTATAAAGTCACCTACTTTACGTTTTTTGATGGATTTTATATGGTATAGATAGAGGATGATCTCTAGATGGTGCTATTAAAATATTATTGCCTTAACCATCTATACGATAGCTGAGAAACCTTCAAAAAAACGTAAAGTAGGGTAGAATATATACTTAACAAGCGTGGGTTTTTGGCCAAACCCCTCTTGTTTGGGGGAGGATCAGCAATGGAGGTATAGAGCTGATCAGAAGGAAGATATTTTTACTTTTGTAAATGTATTTCTGAGGATCTATATGGAATTAAGATACGTCATAAAATAAATAGTAAAATATCTTTAAGACATTATGACAAAAAAAGATCTATTTCTGTAAAATTTATCAATGAAAAAGTTTGGATGGATGGATGGATTTCGTTCACGCTAAAACTATTGAAAGGATTCAGCTGAAATTATGATTAACGTTGTTCTAGACATGAAATAAAATATATAAGTACTTTTCATCAATTTTGAAGCGGGTGAAGCCACGGAGCTAATGTAATTAATAAATGGACAGAAATCGTAAGAGGAAATTAATCGTAGAATTTCCTAAGTATTAAGAATGAGACTAACACATTCTACGGGTTTACTTTTTTCTACGTATTCTGTCTTTTTATTTTCTTTTTCTAATTAAGTTCATTGAAAAGGAAAACTTGTAAAATTTAACAGATGCTAAGAATAGATATAAGTAAAGATGCTAAGAATCTTTTTGTGAACAAAATTAAATTAAAGTTTTTTTAAAAAAGGTTGAGGCTGCGGTGTATACCTCGATCGATAAAAAAGTAGAGTTCTCAAATCAATCCAACTCAAAACTCAATTACCTGTAAGTACCTTACCTACCCAGCGAGATAATGATGTTGTCCGAAGCTTTATTTAAATCCCGCCAATCGGAATACAGAAACCTTGGAATCGACTGTTTTCGAAGACCAAATCTTATAAAATATCCAAAGTGCGCAAGCCTACTGAATAGCAAATCAGTTCCGCTAAGTAACCAAATGAGATTATTACGAAGGTGAGGTAAGTGCGGGTGCTGGATGCGCGGCCACCAGCGGCCATTCAACTCTCGGCCTCGCACTGCCCGTGCTTGCTCTACCTACACTGCCCAGTGCCCAGGGGCCGTCTTATGACCAATTTGACCATAGTAATCCACTTCAAATTACTCACCGAAATACCAATTACAAACACGCAAGACTATACGCCGACAGCCATGCAACTTGAATGTCATGCCTCGTATTCCTAATGGGGCTTGTTAACTTTTTTGCCATCTCAATCTGATTTCTCATTTAAATTCCAATTTCTTTTGCACTAATTAAATAAAGTGGATTTAATTTTTACTTACGCAATTAAATAGTAGTGTCAGAAGGCAGGTCCATTTCGAAAAAACTCGAACGGTATTCAAGAAGATTGACAGTCCAAACTAAAACAATTTTTGCACGTAAATTGTACTCGAAGACATGACTGGCAGTGCTGTATACCTTCAAAAACTTCACAACACTTCGTTAAGTTCACTAAACTCAAAGCAAAGTTGATAAAACTTACTTAAAAAGTGTTAAAGTTCACACTAAATGATAAAGACGACAAGTGTAAAGTATAAACAAAAGGGATGGTTTCGCGAGCGCAAGTAAAACGCTGGTGTCGTGGGGCAGCGGGCCACCTGCCACTGTAGAAAACCCGACTCTACTGCCGGCGGATACCTAGAGGCTGCCGGTCCGGTGTCCAACGCCTGCCCACCATGCAATTTGATCCTATCATCATTTGCTCCGCGCTTTACATTGCGGGTTACCCAACATTAGGGTTTAACTCTAGTGAGTTTCACTACGCAATGTATAGTGTTTCACTATATTCGTTCTATTGGATTCGTTTTATCGTTGTAGAAGGAAAACGCTCCCAGCTTTAGTCAGTTTTGAGCGAAACAGTGCTGCCGCCTGTAAAAAACAAACTGAACTAAATTAGCGCCATCTATGAAGTTTTTAGTGCTTTCAATAGTAAGCTATGCAACCTTCGCAGAAACAATGAACGAAAAGTTCTAGTGAATTTAGCCCCGTCAGCAAGTGAAGTTATACAAAAACAAGAGATGGCAGCAATTGCGTTCGTATATCAAAGTTTACTTGGTTGTAGTTGCAGAAGATAAGATGATTTAAACGTATGTTACCTTTTATAATATAGGTTTATAATTGAAATGATCAAACTATTTCACAGTTTAAAATTTAACAATCATTTCATAGAACGTTACTAAATATAAATTGTGGACCAGACTGATGATGATTAAATAGCACTTTCAGTTTGAAATTAAATGGACCTGCATAGATTGATATGTACCTCTATATCACAAGGTATCTACTCTTTCGAGGAAGATCCCTGCCATCTATTTGATTGGGTTTTTTTTTAATAACTTTATTAACAACGAAAATTACAAGCAAGCATTTTTCTTTTTCAATACGCCTCAATACTCAGATTGGCTGTAAATTTTTCATTCACATAGATTCCAATTTCCGATTGATGAATTCTATTGTTCTTCCCTGAAATATTTCAGTTATTCTTCCCTGAATTCTTCACAACAACAGGAAATGAAGTTTCAGATAGAAATAGATAGCTAGGAACTTATTGACACTTTCTTGCTATTATTTACACGTAAAAGTGTAGATAATAGCAATTTTTTTGGAAATATAAATAAAACTCAAGGAAAAGACATCAACGCGCTATTTATTTAATAAAGGGTTAAGTTTATAACTAAGATTCTGCAAATTTATCAGATAGACTAATGTACATACTTCACACAGATATAATATACATACTTCATAATCAGATCATAATTATTATTTTTTTATTATAATATGTTCACCATCATCATCAAACTAAGTAGGTTTATTAGTCCATTGCTGGACATACGCCACCCCTAATGAACGCCTTAGTAGCTACCCTACCTTCAGCTTGCCGCATCCAGAATCTTCCTACAGTCTGCAGATCGTCATCTCACCTGGCCAGAGGGCTTCCTAATCAACGTTTGCCGAGCCATCGTCTCCACCCAAGAACACGTTTACCCCAGCGGCTGTCGGTCCTTCACGATAAATAGCCGGCCCACTGCCAATTCAACATGCTGGCTGTTCTTACGTTTACTTATTGCTATTTATTCCGGTGTCATCCATTTAAGTCAAGACAAAATGATTCCTTTGATGATTCATATTCAGGGTAAAACATTATTTACGTAGGTATTCTAACACAGTAACTTACTGTATGACTCATCCATCAGTAACAATTGTAAAACAACGTGATAGAATTTTACCACTTGCTTGATAAATAAAAAAAAAAAAAAAAAATTTATTTCTGTAACCAGTTTACACTTGCTTGATGGTGACGTAAACTTGGCAGGACTATAAGCTACTCAACTCCTGCTGAATCTAAACCTACCTAGTCCCTGCTAGACTCTAAATAGATATTGTTTATTGGCAGAAATAATGCATTTTTTTATTGGGCCTCATATCCTAATCAGGTTTACCTATAGACACAAGGATTCTCTAAAATAACAATATAGATAGTTTGTAAACACGTATACAAAGACAGCTGTGACCCTACTCCGATAGTTTTTTTATATTATAATGTCCCCAAGTGATAGACAATGACTCGGTTTTACATTAAATAAATCTTATATTACAACTAATATGTACTTATGTGAAGTGACGGAATTCAGAAGTCTCGTAACTTCGCTCTTATAATTATTTTACGTAAGACATGCAAATTATGGTGGCAATGTAACACAATTAAGAGAACAATAGTATATCCTTTATGGTCCAGAAACTGCGTCCGGCCTAGATGTTCGTGGTCCAAGCTAGGGAAAGTGAACTATTGTTGTGGGGACAGACATGCTACAAGTACGCAATCTTAATATTCTGCTTTGTAGGTAACTTGGAGCGGCGCGACATACGGAATTCTACATTTTGTATTAAAACGGCACTTGTTTTGACGTTATCATGACGTTTGATTTGAAACGGTAGTCAGAAGTTAGTCACGGCGATACATACGGGTAGGTATTTTAGGAAAACATAAAAATGATTACTTTTTCCACTTGCCTGCCATTTTTATACACATACAGCTAAAAGTTCAGTGACTCTACCGTTCTGCTACTCTATGTGTAGAGCAGCTTTACTGGACGAAATCCTTATATGTCATTCAATTCAATTCACTTTATTAAAAATAAGTATAACATTACAATTATCTAAAGTGTTTTATATGGAATACAGGAAAACTTCTAATAATAAAAGTCTAATAATTTTAAATTAGGTACCTAGTAAAAAGACATAAAACTATATGGGTCGAAATATTAAATAAAAATCGTACATCGTATCGCTTGAGACCTTCTGGTCATTATAATGTACAATGTTACATATAAGAAGACTAGTCGTCTCCTCATGTTTTTAAAGGAACAGATGATTATTTTACAGGCACAGTCAGCAAACTGATTGACGGTATATGAAAATACCCATACAAGAATGTGTTGCTAGGTGTGTATTAGCATAATACAACTCTAACCTATCCAAAGTAAAGTAAAAAAAGTAGGCACTAGTTAACGGTAAAAGTTAGTACTTGATCAGTCGCGGGTTCTTCAAGTGGAACCGACACGGCGAGGTTCCCATGCTGAAATAAAATACTGCTGTCAAGGCTGATCGCCGACTCAGGCTGAGGCAGCGTCTCCAACACAACTTCGATACAAGATACCCTGATGTCTGTCTAATAAATCAATAACTTTATTTCTTTAGGCTTACAAAATAAGCACTAAGATAAGTCAAATTTTATATAATTATCACAATAATATTAGTAACTAGCTGGTGCCCGCGACTTCGTCTGCGCATGATTAGTATTTCGAGTACTCGCTATTTCATTGCGTAATTCCTTTCTCGTGGGATTTTCGGGATAAAATAAAGCCTATGTGTTATTTCAGCTTATAATCTATCTCTGTGCCAAATTTCATCCAGATCCGTTCAGCTTTTTTATCTAGTTACTTACAGAATAAAAAAACCAAATAAGGAATTAACGCCTAATATGCAGGAAACAGCTAAACAGAGACATTCTCATAACAAAATAGGGACTACCCAATAAAATATATATCTTTTGTTCAGTAGTGGAAGAAGCGCAAAATAAACCACTATTTATATTTTATTTTATAACTAATTAAATAGGTACTATTGTCGCTGTGGAACTGAGCGACATCTGACCAAGCATCAATGTAATCAAGTAATATATATATAAGCCTTCTTGATAAGATTTTGTAACATCATAGGGTACCTGTACCCGTACTTGAAATCTCAGTTTCGGTTGTTACCATTGAGTTTGTGAATTGATTCAATACTCCTTGCTTCAATTGCTTCTTCGAAGTAACTGATAAATATTTCCCACAGTACCTGTGTCAAGCAAGATTTCTCATATGACTGTTACATTCCAATAGGTGCTTTGTATTCTATTCTTCGTTTTACTATTCTATGATAGGCAGTGATGCTTGAACATCGTTTGCAGGCTTTGTATTTAATCCCACGGGCTTGTTCTGTGCAACCTTGGTTATTTACGAAGCGTGACGAAATGACTTTGCTCTTCTACTGTTCTTAATGGAAAATACTAGTAAAACTTTTAGTGTTAGGTGCCTTTTAGAGCTTACTGTGTTGTTGAACCAACAAAGCCACTTAAGGTGGATCGTTTCATAATGGCGCGAGATTTAAATTTGATTGTGGTCTCAGAAATAATATAATTATTTTCATCACCCTATCTGGGAAAGGTTAATTTTGATCTTCTATATCTGAGTGCAAAAGCCGTTTAAACCCTCTAGCTAGATGATAAAAAAATTGAATTTAGAACATCGTATGCACTAAGTTTGTGGATTGAAAACGTTAATTAACCTACCTACTACTACCTCCATGGTGACAAATTTATCATACAACCTCTTTTAATTTGTTAAAAACTTAGACTCTGAACCTTCTTGGTGTACCTTTTGTGTAATTTGCTTTTTGCATTTAGACATTTCCTCGCCGCTGAGGTGGGATGAGATACGTCTTGTACTCGAGGGCAAAGATTTTTTACCTTGTGCTCTTTTGATTCCCTATTTAACGCTCACGATTCGAATTTTAGAATCCGTCGCTTGCTCGATCATCAAAATAGAGCACGCAGCTAAAAAGCATCTTTGCACTCTTGAATGACAAATAACTATTACCGTATAGTTTTGTTTCTAATACACTCTAAAAACACAAAAATATCATCTCGCGCCAACACCAAACGAACAACCATAAAGCGCTAATTGTTTCAATTACTTCGCTGACTTTAAAGGTAAGTTTTATAGCAGTGGGGAGTTAATTAGACGTTTTAGTCCGGTCTAGGCCTTTATTCCACTAAATTAATAGCTTTGCAACATTGATTTCAGAACGACACGTTGTGCCATTTTACCTTCAACTGCTTGTTGTAAAGCGCCGTTTGCTTTTCGCTACGACTCTACCAGTGTCTGATAAAGATTTTTAAACACTTATTAAATAGAATTTACGGAATAAAAACCCTACTAGTTGGAATTAACTTTATTCCACAAAAGTTGTAGTTACATGTCCGAGCATAATGCCAGATAGCATTACCTACCTGCCAAATTTTGTGGACTGTGGACAACAATTTAGTAGATAAGTGTAGTATCAAAAATACAAGAAACAAAAAAATCAATTAAATAATTTCTATAAATAGTTCTTTTTTATTTGCCAATCATATAAATAAAAAAAATACACACAAACATAATTAGAGATAGTACTTACCAAAAAGTTGAAATCATTCTATAGATCTCTCCGAGCAAATAGCGCCGCACGCACTTAATATAAATAAAAAAATAAAAATAAAATAAAATGTTTCTTTATTGAGACAACTTAAGTCTATTTTGTTAGTGACACTTAAAAACTAGGGGGGTTAATACTTAATACTAAAAAAAGATTTTGTCCTCTGAGTGAGCTGATACATCACAGTACAGTCGTATCTGTTCGATATAGCATTTAGGATGCTGTTGCTGCTCCCGCGGGTTCTAATGAGCAGTGAGGCTGTTTTTTTGCGCCAGATGGCATCAAATGAATCCGTGCGCGCCTCAGCGAACATACACGAGGCACTGCAGAATCGCGGCAGCCTAAGCAGCATCCGAAATGCGTTATTATATTGGATACGCAGAGCATTGTACGCCTATATATATATAAAGAGCTTTTTTCATCTTTAACGATTTATTGAAGAATTCAAAGGAAAGCAGAATTGGCCCAGGTTGAAAATGATTTCATCTGTGCGTGGAAATAATGTTATAGGTGGGTAATTTATACTATTTAAGCTTTATATGTAACAAATTATGTAGTACCTATGTGTGTTTGTGTTTTTCGGAATAATAAATAATTACCTTACTTAATTTTGAAGTTCCCTAAAAACTTAGGCAATAATTATATTATCTAACTTAAAGAAGAAACATAGCGCTTATCTTATCCGGCTCAGCCGCGTGTGATCTCATAGATCTGGTCCACAGATTACAGATTAGAATTCAGTTGGGTTGCCGTGGGACTTTGCCTCATTTTAACTGCCGCGTTGAATGAAGGACATGTAGGGTAGACAGGGCTAATGGCGCTCACTGGGTAATGGCGCTCACCTATGTAACTCTGTCAAATTGGAACGTAGAAAAACGCCACGTCACGTGAAGTGCGGGGGGAGGGGTCCTCTAACAGACAGCGATGCATACTGGCAGTCTGCTCGCGTCATGCGATAGTGAAGTGCGTTTCTTCGTTTGCGGCCGCGCTGATCTAATTTTTGATTGGGTGTTTTTGTCGGTAAGTCCAATAATTTAATGCTTATTTAATTATTCATTTACTTTTCTGATACTAAAACTATTCTACTTTGTGATAATGCGATCAGTTTTCAACAATTGTGTATGATTTTTTTTTAATTTCACATTAATTACAAAACGACCGTTTGGGGTTATACCGCTCATCTGAGCGCCATTACCCCTTAGTGACTTATTTTTTTATTGTTGTAGATATGCCAAGAAAACGCCAAAGGACCACCGCTAAGGCGGCTTGGATCGAAGAAGACCTTCAATCTGCTAAAACTGCGATTGAAGAAGGTTCGTCAAAATGAAAAGCCGCAAAACAATATAACGTACTATTTAGTACTTTGAGAGACCTACTAAAAAATGATAACATGAGCAACCCAAGACTAGGTCGCAAGACCGTTTTTACCCAACAGCAAGAAACTGAAATCGCTGTTTTTTTTTTAAATTTTAATATAAAGTTCTTCAGAAAGTGAAGATGAAGAACATCTTTGCGACGATGACAGTGATGACGAAATGAATTTGGATGATGAAAATTAACAACAAGAAAATTTGCGAAGAATTTGGACAAAATAAGGAGTTGTGGTACCGCTGCACCATCTGCGGACTGTGGGCCCATGCTATATGTTCGGGGTGAGATTCACCAGATGGTTACATCTGTGATTTATATGTCCAAAAAAAAATATTACTATTTCTGATTTGTCTTGCCTCTTATGAATAATAATTGATGCTAATTTGTGATTGTAGACTTTACTTTTATTAAATAAGGTTGATCTTAATAATATTTGTTATATTAAAATGTATCTTACTTGTTATATTCAAAAAACTATGTTTGAGCGTCATTACCCCGTACGCTGAGCGGCATTACCCAAAGTCAGGGGCAATGCCGCTCAAACATGTTTTTTTTATAACGTTGTCCTACTACTAGTAGGTCAAAGATATATGCTTTTGTTGTTACATTGTTGATTACTAGATAATTAAAGACTCTGTTACTTTTCTTAACTTTGATTTAAAATAAATAATTTAAAAAATACAACGTTTTTTCCTTAAGTGAACGCCATTCCCCCTCCTTACCCTACCGTTATTTTACTAATTACCTATGCGCAGTACTGAGCAGAATGCAGCGTGAGAGATGGCAGATGACTCAATTATAGTAAAGTTCACCAGAATGAAGTACTTATAACTGCAAGCTCGTTATTAAGTGCTACTAAGGAACATTATACTTCTTCACAAAATATTTTTTTGGAGACAAGGTCCAGCTCAAACTGTGAAGTTAAGAAGCTGAAAGTTTGAGGGTAACTAAACAAATAACAAGGAATTTTTTGGAAATTCTACCCCTAAAGGGTGAAAAGAATTTTTTGGTTTTAAAAGATTTTTTGGTATTTTTTGTAATTCTTTTACCAGTGGCTCAATTAGAAGTTTGCGTGAGTGGCTAAAAATATAAAATTATCGAACACGTGTTTCAGTTTTTATCAATATACTCTGGTAAAATGGGTAGTTTGAGATTCACAGTTTGGCTCCGTATGAAAATGTCTGTAAATTTTAAATGTAGAACGGTTATGACCTGAAAATTTCAGTGTAAAAATTCCTGTCTTAGGATTTTTTAAAGGTAAATTAAGTGTTTCGGAAATTCAATAAACCCATAAAAGGGTATAAAAGAGGGGTTGACGTTAATAAGGTTTTAAGTGACTCTAACCATTGTCCTAATTTGCTTAAAATTTACACAGATTGAAGAGGACAAAGCGTATAGTCTCCACGAGCGAAGCCGCGGGTGGAAAGCTACCTTCAACCAATGTAATGTAGTGGTAATCTCCATAATTTTATTTCTATTTTTATTTTAAGTTACGTTTACTGAAAACACAACACACCTTAGTAAGTAGATATACATTTACAGTGTGTGTTGAACTCTTTTCAAGGTTGACATTGACATTACCACAAACGTTGGTTGACCTTGTAACCTGCGCACGACGCCAACGTTGCGCCGGCGCACCTTTTTCGATACAACTAAGACCTACCTAAGTTACTCAGCCCAGGATAAAGGAGCCATTCATTAATGTTATTTAAGTTCTCATTACAAACATATTTACTTCATACTATGAGTATTCATTGTATTTCTATGATACGATAGCGGTTAACCATTGATTAGTCACTTTATATTGGACAATAGCAGCCATTTAAAGGTTATTTATCCTTACGGCTATGGTTTTGAATGAGTCAATGACAATAAAATTTTGTTATGCAGTAGTCTATATTCTATAAGAGTTTATTAATGCTAATTGAGTTAAAAAGGAGTGCCTTACTTATGATATACATAATGGGCTATTCAGATGTCGCCAAAAGTAAACTACATAATTATCTATGATCCGGCTCTAAGTTATATGCAAATTATGTCGAACAAAACCGAAGAAACAAAAACAAAATTCACACGCCCTGTGTCAGTCCAGTTATTTCATTGTTAAAATAATAATTATTTAAGACCGATCTCAAATCTACAAGTAACTTAAAAAATTTAAGTAGGTACGTACATACTTAATCGATTCGAGAGTGTTTAAGTGTTTTATTGAATTTAAATTTACATACTACAGCAAGAAAGTTAATTTACGGTTAGCTTAGTTTTGTTTATCTTTTTCGTAGAAAGAAACACACTAAAAAATCTTTCAAAAACTTTTGAACACTAAAAATTATTCTGCGTTCTGTCTTTCTTATTGCAATCTTTGTGAAAGGGATGGCAAGATTTTTCACGTAACAAACAAAATGGCCCATACAATTCAATTGATAAAAAGAAAAGTATACGTTATGTAAAAAATAGTTGAAACGGACTAAAAAATAGCGCTTTTTGCTTTTTATGACTTTGCAATGTATAGGTTGAGATGACACACTACTACAATTTATTATACTGCGAAAGATCCCTGCCATATGTTAAGTTCTGTTGAGTTCTAATGTAAATAGAGTAACTTACCTCGGAAGAAAATTAAGACAAGGTAAAGAAGATTTAGGTCGGTAAGTTAATACGATATTAAAGAATATAGAATAATTGTATGCACTACTTACAATAACAAGATAATAATAATAATGCAATGAAAAATAATGCTGGACAATCCACAGCATCATCTAGCCCCAAGCTTAACAGAGCTTGTGTTATGGATACTAGATAATTAATATACTCAATGCAATAATATTACATATATAGATTTTTTTATTATACATATAAAACATCCGATCCCGGAAACTTCGCCTCCCGAGCCATTTAAGTTGTTAATACTCATACACAGTTGTAAATACTTATATTTTCAAAGAATCAGTGTTATAGATAAACTTGATAATAACAGACACTTATAGCATTTGTCGCACAAAATCTGACTCAAAAGCTACCAATTAGCATTTGCAATTTCCATATCAATGTGCAACCAGGCTGACATTCTACGGGTAGGGCCAACTCAGGCCAAGGGCCCTCAAGTCTCACAGTCTGACACTGACGCCAATTCTCAGAACTTACATTAGTGCGGTCATGCTGTTTATTTTCATACTTTTGTAGTGGGATGAATGACGAGGATGTGCCTCTTCAAGTTCCATTCCAAAGAGCAACCATACTGGTTTTGTCCAGTTTGATACTCTGCGATGAAAGAGCTACATTTGAAGAACCCTTTGAAGTTAACGTGTTTTCCAAAATAGTTCCAAATACAAAGACTTTTTCTTCAAAGACGGTTTTTTGTTTTAATGTTAATGTAAGTACCTAAGTAAATTTTAATCCTCGTGAAGCCGGGGAGCGCAGTTATTAATATAAAAATAGAGTAAATAACGGCAGCAAAAAACCTCACCCGAGGGCGAGTTGTACCGTTTTAAAAAAATAAAGTAAACTACTCGTCCGAATCCAAATTTTCTTAGGTTTTTGAATCAAGCCAGTTAACACTAACCCAAACTGAAGTGGCATAATAGTTACAATCAGTCCAATAATATTTCATCACGATGCTAGTTCCTTTACTGTCTTGGTGACTAAATATATCTTGACCTTATGGTCTATAGGTAATTTATGCAATTAATTAGAGTAGTAGGAGTCAAAACATTTATTTAAAACCCACACAAAGTTCCTTTTAGGTCAATGTCCAAAATAGTAGACCGGTAGAGTCATAGGAATTACCTAGCCAAATAGCATTGCAATAGGTAACCTAAATCTAAATGCATTCAATTAGCTGTTCTTTACAAAGAGTTAGCAGAAACTTATGGAAACCTTATGTTTCTGCAAACTCGGAGGTTGTGTAAATCTGTAATGTTATCTTTTGGTGACAGAGAGTTTGCTATGGCGCTCATAAGGGGAGGCCAATGTCCAGCAGTGGATTAATATAGGTTGATGATGATAATGATGATCTTTTGGTGATGATCCTGATGGATATGCGCATCGTTGGTACTGAGGGTATTGATCAAAACTCGTTTCTAAGCGACCCTAGATTTTTCAAAAATATAATCTCCACATTAAACAAGCAAGGTGTGCTTGTGTTATATTTACAAAATGTGAGCTCATTTTTTAATGCAGCATGTGTTCCCTTTCCCGCCGTGATTACTAACGGCTTCCGCGCCACGCAGCGGCCCGGAACAATAATGACCACAGCTTTATAATACCGGCACAAATTGTATCTAAGCCAGGTATGCTTTGAATTAGAAACAAAGAAACCAAATAAGATTCTTGGACCTATGAATAACAGTTCAACTTGATTAATTTCCAGAAATTTTATTTGTTTATCATTACCAAAGTGAACGTTTTGAATTGTGGATCTAAACTGTCAAAAGGAACGACAACAAATTGAAGTTCTAAAGTACCCTGCTCAGTCATCGCATCGCTGAACTTCTAATTGCTCGCAAATGACATAGCATCAGAAGGTACATGATAATCGATTGTATATCCAAGGGAATTCTCAAATTGAAAGCAAATTAAATATGTAAATAATGCTGAACAGTCCAATCACAGCATCATCAAGCCCCAAGCTAAGGAGAACTTTTGTTATGGGTACTAGATGACTGATATTATTATACCTCTTTATACACAAGGTATATTAAATTACCCCGATTTAATGCCTTTTTTTATATAGAAAACAATTGTTAATCGTGATTAAGAGAAAGAGATTTTAAAGCTTTAAGTATCTATAAGGTAGATTAGTAATTAAGTAAAACTTATTTTCATAACCCTACACTTTCTTGGAACAAAATAGTATTTTATTCTCTTTAACTAAATATTTATAATGACAGAAATCTGAATAATAAGTGACTTATTATACAGATTTCTGTGACTGAAACTGATCCCCATAAAGTGAAGAACTTCTTGACAATATGGCTACAATAAATACTTTGAAACTGACCTTTTTCAGAACACACACAGTTCACAACTGGCTCAATTTTTATCGGGATGAATAAACCCATATTGATAACGTGTAAACGCTCGCCGTAGACGTTTTGAAAGGGCTCAAAGAAAATAAACTCGCCCGCACCTACAATCGTGCTCGTAACCACAACATACAGCGTGTTACAACAATCAACCGATTAGGGAATACTGTAATAATGCCAGTCTTTGCTTTGTTACTTTATTACTTACCGTTTGTTAGGTCAAGAAATATTAGTACCTTAAATAATAAATTCAGGCAACGTATCGTTGCGGAAATCTATTTCAAAATATATGGATAAAGCATATTTACTAAATACAATGCATACAAGCAAAATGCGATTGCGCGTGAATTGCATTTTGTTGAATATTATCAAAGAAGGTTTAGGCGTGGAATATGTTTACCCGCGTAAGTTTTTTTAGGGTCTCAATGAAAACGTGTGAAAGAAATCTACTGTTTTCTAAACTAGACTTAGATATCTACATTTGCTACTTGATTGAATAACACTTGTCGTGACATCGTCTCTATATTTCTAGGAAATCTGATGAATTCTTAAAAATCTATCAAAAATAGCATTTGTTGAAATATTGATATCGATCGTGACAGCAAACTTATTATTTTACGTTGTTATAAACAACAAAACATCATTAATGGTCGAAGTCAATAAAATACGCATAATCCTTACTGATACTAAAAATGCGAAAGTTTGTATGATGTCCTATTTCACCGAAAATACGAGTATATTAAACATATCGAGCTTAAATTTAGAATAACTTTATTTTAGCAAAGGAATAACACATACTGAGGCTATTTTTCATCCCATAAATCCGTTTCCATTAAATAAATAGCCTTCAAACGTTTCCATAGAAACAACACGTGCGAAGCCGCGGCATATCCTAGTTAACCCAAATAGTGGTCATCGTGATCAAATTCATATCCCCATTTTGTTACTTTCTAGTGCAATAAAGTGTCCATTCATTTATTCAATTAATTTGATCGACGGAAGGCTGTTCACAGTTTTTTAATATGCGGCTAAATATTTTTAAGTCAGTTTATAAATCGAACAAAACATTGCTGATCATTTTATAGTCTATGAGTGATTAGTTGGGGTTAGGAGCTTTAGGACTACATCTCAATACAACTAGACAGCGGGTATGACTAGATCGCTTTAAGACTAAATCTCGATATGACTACATCGCATTATGGTTACATTGCTTTTGGACTAAATCGTTAAAAGTCCAGATAGCGTAACGTCTCAGTTGTCGTTTGTTTTCTAATGTACAGTGAGGTCGATAATCAGAACATACCTACATTTTTTTTCTAAATCTATACTTATAATAAAACTGTAACAGGTCCAATTCTGTACATTGAAGATATTTTGAAAATTTTTTTTGGAGGGCACTCTATTATCGATACTCAAGCCAAAACTGTAATTTTTTTCATTCATGTCTGTCTGTCTGTCTGTCTGTCTGTCTGTCTGTCTGTCTGTATCGTAAACGCGCATCACGCCGAAACTACTTGATGGATTTAAATGAAACTCGGCATGATTATAGGTCATACTACGAGGAAGGACATAGGATACTTTTTATCCCGGATTTCAGTAAAGTTCTCATGGGAGAGGGTATGAAAGTCAAATTACTTTACCGCGCATCACGCCGAAACTGCTGAATGAGTTGGAATGAAACTCGGGACGATTTGAGTTCATAGTACAAGGAAGGACATGGGATACTTTTAATCCCGGAATTCGGTAAGGTTCCCCTGGGAGAGAGGGTGAAAGAAAAATTCTTTAACCACGCATCACGACGGAATTGAATGAATTCGAATGGAACTCGGGACGATTGGACATGGGATACATTTTATCCCGGAATTCAGTTTGGTTCCCCTGGGCTATACGGGTTTTCAAAAATTTCTCACAGCATCTGAACGACGCGTGTGTACGCGTCGTTGAGATACTGTGAGAAATTTTTGAAAACCCGTATAGCCCAGGGGAACCTAACTGAACTGAACTGATTAACGCGAAAGTTTGTAAGTATGAATGGTTAGATGGATGGATAGATTGATAGATGGATGGATGTTTGTTACTCTTTCACGCAAAAACTGCTGAACGGATCTGGATGAAATTTGGCACAGAGATAGATTATAAGCTGGAATAACACATAGGCTTTATTTTATTCCGAAAATTCCACGCAAGTAAAATCGCGAGTATCGAAATACTAATCAAGCGCAGACGAAGTCGCGGGCACCAGCTAGTAGTTAAATAAAGTAGTAACTTCCATACAAATTTTAATTATATCTAAGTTATAAATAACTGACAATATTTAGAAAAACTAAAGGTGTAATTTCCTGCTGTACATTTGGCGTTTGTTTTTAGTGATTTTGATATTTAAAACAGCCTTGGTTTTGGTGCCTAAATATCATAACCTTTTAAACTCAAAAAAACGTGATATGTTATGTTACACTTTTTGCTTTGTTCGTTCCAAGTCATCTATTTTCCTGTTTTGTTATTGCTCATCCAAATCACATGATGAGAAGCACCTACGTATAAAATTCTTGAAAAATATTATACTAAAACGTAATAAATAACCATACAATACGATTTTACGATAAACTATATCCTTATTTTTGATCATAGTTTATTATAAGACTTTACAAGTGAGTGAATGCTAGTTTCCCAAAACGTCACGTACTTAAAGTATAAGCATCGGCAACATTTTTGTACCAGTATTGATAAACATGGAGAGTACGGCTCTACTATTCACACCCAAACATTCAGTTTTTTAAACCAGAACGTGATCCCACTGTAAACAAAAGGTAACGAACATACGCGGCGTTTACGACACGCATGGGGAGTCGTGCGCGTGCCCCCTCCAAGCGCACGCGCAGGATACGCGCATGGTCTAGTTGGCTAGTGATTGGTAGAGCTATGGTATTGGTACATTTAAAATTCGAATCCGGAAAAATAATATAACAGACTAATTTGTTGGATAATGTCCAACCCATAGTAAGTACATACTTACTGTATATTGCTTTGGGTTGCTTTGCTTGGTGTCTACGTCGTAGTACATTCCGAAATAGAGGTCCTCCTGGCGAGATTTTTAGGAGATTTTGAAGTTGAGTGTCATAAACGATTAGTACATATACGCATTTCAAGTAAGACACTTTCCGAAAACAACGTTTCAAAAATCAAATGAAATCAAAACTCTATGCAATTATAATAATCTGTTCAAAATGAACCTACGATTTAGCTGTATTATAATTTGTCTTGTTACCAATTGCTTTAGCAATGCAAATATTAAAATAAATATTTGTGTACAAACGTAGTAAAATCAGACAGCAGATTTAAAAAAAATAAAGAAATCCGTAAGTATCCGTACATAGATATATTATTAGAAGATCCCTAACTTAAATCTTGTCACATCACTAATCCGCCCCAAGGCACAGCTTACATAACAATTACTTTAGACAATACCGACGACAATCACTATGGCGGCGTCGGCGACGCAATGGACGATGTCGATCGTAATGGACTTGACAAATGCCTTAAAGTTCATGCAGGTCAAGGAGTTCCAGTTCGAAAGTCAGACTCGAGATAGGGTGGACTTAAATACAGTGGTTTTTGATCCCTGGCGATACATGTTGAAATACATCTTTGCCATAACAGACGAAATGACAGCAGCGTAAAAGGAATTTACAAAAAATTACCTATCTTAAGAGAGAATAATAGAAATTCCAAGAGGGATAAGCTGAGTGCCATAAACTTTACAGAAGCGTTATAATAGTTTGTTATTATGATTTGCCGCCTTTACCGAAAAAAAAGCCACGATAATAGAAAAACCTTGTGGTACCTATATTAAAACAACCTTCCATGTAATCAAAACTATAGAGAGCCTCTTTTATTTATACAAGTCTAGTGCTCTACTCTATTCGTTCTGAAATAAATAAAAAATAAGGGTAAGAACAATACAAAGAACCATTCTAAAATTCTTATTTTGATTGAAGTAGAACACGGTTCGTTTTTATTTTTAGAATAGAAACGGTGTATCATAAAAACGTGTATCGAAAGAGTTTTAATCTACCATAACAATTAGTATATTACCAATAAGTATTTATTGTTCACATTCGCACTAGACGTCGTGTCGAGCCTTGCAGACTCCAAAACGAAGCTCGGAAGTGAGCTCTCCCACATAATGAGGCAGGGGCGTATTTACCTACGAAGATTTTTTTTTAAATGCGGATGGATGCGGCTCTAGGTGCTAAATCAGACTCTTTATCGGCCACACTTCCATTCACATGAGATTCTATACCTATCATCAATACTATCTATAATGACTTCATAGTTTCCGTCGAAAATTATTTAAATAAATAGCATTTTGTAATATAATTTTGTAGTCTGCAAGGTTCTGCTCATCCAAGAGTCTGCGAGGCTCGACATTTATTCTACAAATGTGAACACAAAATGATGAATATATATTATGTATATTGCCTATAATTATATATAATTTTCGACGAAAACAATACAGTCATTATAGTTAGAAGCTACTGTTCCCAGTGGGTAAAATTAATAAGACTTGCCCAGGCCTTGATTTTTAAGCCAATAATTGAAACACAAACTCAGCTAACACTTTCACTGATAAAATGTCTGACGAAGAGTCTACTCTACATTTTATCTCATTCGTCATAAAATCAACAAGATAATGAACATCTGCCAAAAGAAGACAGACAATCATAATATAAACAAACACTTGTTCCTTTTAGATATAAGGCAATGAAAGGAAGAATATATATTTACAAGTTCAGAATAGTAAGCGGGAACAATTTAAAGCAGGTATTTGTTAGCGGCTGTTTGAAATCATTCATTCTTCACGGTTGAATGGTCTGTATAGGATGGAATGGGACCCGGGGGAGACGCAGGTACTTCACGATGTCGCGGTAAAAGGTTTTTTTCAACCTGTCTGCATGTTCAAGTGTGAGCTCTTGACTTTTGACTAACTGATGGTGTCTATTCTTTTTGAATATAAATAGGTTTTAACGGCAAACAGCGGAAATTTCTGTGTTTGCATCGTTGCTCTACCTTTTTAGTAAAATATGAACCTTGATTGCATTTGTTTTGATGCCGTTAACAATATTTTTAATTATAATTGAAAATTAGTAAAATATCTTTGTTTCTATGGTAATTTCTTTGTTTCCTAACAATAGTTTTATTATACCTACATACCTACCTATCATATAGTTGCTCATTGCACTTCACTCCCCCATATAATACCTTTGATAGAGCTCCGTCTTTCTCTTTCCTTACTGTCTTCGCATATGCCCTTCCTCTTCACAACTGAACCCCATTTACGGTTGTACAGACAGCATTAACAATTTCTCAAGCGGCGCGCGTAAATTTGAGGTTATGGTACTGTAGTATTAATACGACATTCGCTTGAGACGGACGCGCGGGCGCGGCATGCCGGTTGTTTGTGCATTCACGATCGATTCTTGTACAATAAGGTGCATTCAGTGACATTTATTTCTACCACGTCCTACAATTTAAAGTTCAACCGCCAAACAGTTGAAATGATAATTTAAATGCTCGAGACTGTTTACTTGGATGAACTAAGTGTTTATTAGGTAAGTGTGTCATTTTGATAAACTTTATTGTTTGTTCAACTTGTGACCGAGTTAAGTCTTATCGTTTTTCTTGTAATAAAAAGTTTTTGTTAATTCAATTTTTATCTTTGCTTCCAAACGACTTTGTTTTCAACTATAATTGAGATTACCTGATCTCATGTTATTGTCATATCGCATAACTGACACCTATGTTACGTAGGTATCCACTTTATGAGACTTTATTCCATATTATGAGGTTGAAAAAACTTAATCCATACCTAGCTACGTGTTTCTCCCTCCGAATTCAGTCAGCTGTGAACTGATAAACGTTCAAAAAAAAATATTAGCAGAAAGAACGTTAGATACAGCGTCGCAGGATGCGTGCTGCGCCCCTCATACCTTGAACCCTCTACTCCAGCTGACAAACGATCCAAATTTCTATTCAACCTAATCAATCCTTATTGTCATAGCACTAGGGGCTAAATCATCGTGCATAATGGATACGATAATATAGTAGGCATCGTCAGCGAGCATTCATCCCACACCCTCCGTTTATTACCTATACCGTATGCATGTTGCGGTTCCTATTGTGACTTGCATCAAGCCATTACGCGATTAAACTTCATATTGTTATTGAAAACATTGATGTGCTAATTCTACTATCACTATCACTGACTAAACATTAACAACGAAAATTACAATCAAGGAATACCTTTAGACTGTTTGCAACCGTCTGCAGTTAGCTCAATGGTTTCAATTGTATATACTAGTTGTAATTTTTTCTATTCACTGACTTAAATATATTATCATTTGAACAGTTACTAAACTCTTGTTCATAAATTTAAAATGCAATAAGGTGCACCGTTAGAAAGATATAAAAGATGGACGTTCGTGTCCAAACGAATCGATTTTTGTCTCTAATCTTAATAGATTTGCCATCTTTGGTGAAATATCAATCATCAACACATTAGATGTTGAATCCAAGAAGCCAGTTTCGGGTCTCCTTGTCCCCTCTATAAATGGAGATTGGATTCATTACCAACGCTGCTCTACCAATTATGGTTAACCAGTGTGGGTTTAACATTAGTAACCATTTTGTGCGAGGTAGGTGGAAGAGTCAAATACAAACAAATGAAGGATTGGAAAGTTTGCCAATGAATAGACACCTGTAACAAAAGTTGATTTGCAACCAATTATATTCGCTTCGTTCATGTTATTCTATACTTAGCTAAATATTTGGTAAAAGATTTGATAGATTCGGTTTACTTTAGGTAATCTTTATTAACAACGAAAATTACAATAAAGGAATAGAAAAAATTACAAATACAATGTAGAATATCAATTGAGCTACCTTTACACTGTTTGCAACCGTCGGCAAGTAGCTCAATGGTTTCAATGTATATTTGGTTATGGTTTACTTCTTTACTTCTGGTTTACTTCTAAGCCGTCACCAGAAGGCAAAGTACCCAGAATGCTGGCAGCATTGCCACGTTGAATGGCAATGCTAATTCGTTGACCAAAATAGAAGCCAGCATTCTTATCTCCTGTGGACTCTATGAGAAGTTTCGTCAGATCTTTAAAAATTGTGTGTGCCCCAGGACCCCAAGGACCAAGGGTTTCCACCCCAAATGGCTCAAATAGGTAACCTCGGTCAAGATTAGCATATTTTCGCCGTTTGAGGGACTCCGCTGATGAAGCTGCGGAGCCAGCCCTTGCTGATGTCCCTGCCAGATGTGAAGGCGCTAGAGTATCTACACACGTGGCATCCCAAACTAAAGGCCGACCCATCTTCCAGGGAATCAGAGTCATACCGTCAGGTCTTTTACCATCATCTCGCATAAGGCCACGTGGTTCAAGTGTAGCTGCTACACTGACGCTGGTAAAGGCCCGACGGATGATATCGTTAATTGAATTATGGCGGGACACACGTCCTGCACTAGAGACACATGCCAATGCATGGTGACCAAGCTTGTCCACGGTTTCACCACACTGGCAACGGTGTGCAACTAGGCAAGGGGAACCTAAACGCAAGGAGGTGGCCACTCGAAATGAGTTGTTGTCTAAAAGGGTACCTAGATTTTTAGAAGGCAGAACATGTAACCAAAGTCCTGAGTCCCACTCAGAAACGGCGAGTAGACGGGCACGTTCTATTGAGCTGGTAGACGTATTAATAAGATTTTTCCGTACCAGCTCACAAAGTGGCTCATCCCATAGCCTCTGAGAAGACAGGACTTTTGGAAGATTGGTGTCAGGACAGGCTATTTTCCATAAGCCTAGTGCTTCGTTGTAACCTGTAATTTCAAAATTTTGAGAACATTTTGCCAAAATTTTATGAATAAGATCTTTAGTACCATGAACTGATGATAAAAAACCTGGAAGTGAAACACTAGAAATTTCTCGAACACCTAAACCACCCAATCTAATAGGAAGAGTGGCCTGGTGCCATGCTCGGTCATCCAAAGGAATATTGAAAATTTTGATTAAAGTGTCGCGCATGATGCTGTCCAACTGCTGTGTAAGATTGGGAAATTTCCAGAGTTGGGAGCATCGTAGATAATAGGTAAATTTAGGAACAAAAAGGCAGAAACGTAAAATAACAAAAGCAACGTGAACATTAACATTTTGCAATTTATCGGAAAATGAAACGAAATTTAGAATTATTTCATTAATAAAATTAGGCAAAGACTCATCCATAATTGGAGATCCTAGGAGGCAAAGTGAAGACTTATCTATCAACCTAACGTTTGGGGCTAAACTTTCAAACTGACTCTTTATACTACTTACTTTTTTTGGTTTACTTAATATTTGCATATTTAAACTTATTCAAAATATATAATTTGGTACATCGACATACACCTGTATTTTAAACCTTGATCTATTGCGCTTTTGTGAGAGCCATATACCGAACCTTTCATGTTTCGTCACGCCAATTGAGATGTAATTCAAATCCGTTACATGTCTGCTCACAATGCTCTTGTCTAGATATTTTATTACTCTCTCAGTCTGTTGCATGTTTATCTCACATTTAATCTAAACTAATTTCGGTTTACTTCACAGTTAAAAGAGAGTTTGGGGAAACTGTAAATAAAAAGCCATAATATGTGGCGGAATTTTAAAATGTTTTTATAACTCTTTCATAGTATTTGAAAATGGTGTGGAAAATGTAATAATTAAACCTATCGCATCAATATAACATTACATAATACAATACACCTATTATGTTATATTTTCACACACCTTTTCTATAGCATAAGGTAAAGTTCCAGGAAAAAATTACGGAAAACAAAGTTTCCTCAGCACAAGAAGTTCTTCCGGGTCTCCCACGCCACATACTATACACCCACAGACTTCTTTGTTTATCTAGTCTCAAATCAGGTCCAAGGTTTTGTCGGGCCCGACCCCAAGACTAAGATTGCGTACTTCAGAATTACCGAAATCGTTCCAAATTCATAACGATAAATTTCGATAATTCTGACGAATTTAATTTACGTAGATAATTTGGCACGATATTGGGCAGCGAAACGCATAGAAACTACATTGATACACAAGGTCATGAAACAAGCGAGACTAGAAAAAAATCTGATAAAATTACTTATCACATAAAAAAAGTTATAAATCGTGGTAAAGCGATATCACCTTTTCACATGGCTGCTTCGAAAAACAATGACCGGGGTTGTCGAACAACTCAAGCATGTATCTAAGAACATCACATGTCGTAAAAAAGGTTAAGAATAAGGAGAGTTGTTCTAGTAAAGTTATGCGCAGCGGTAGGTAAAGCCTTTGTTCAAAGCGCGAAAATTTCACACGGCACAACAGCTAACCGCCCGTATATACGTAAGTACATAACTTCTATAGAGGTACCTAAGTACTTTGTTTGTGCTTTTCCAGTACCTTGCGAAACTACGTGGTCGTCCCACATACGTGCTGTACATCACGAGAAAATTACCTTCATTTTGTCTCATAACTACCTATTATGATAACTATCTAAGATAACAAAGTCATGTTTTGAGAAAAATACCTAAGTTTTTTTTATACTGGCTTCTTTATTTTGATATTATGTTTTTTTATCAATGCATTTTAGAGAAAAGGGAGTCTTATTTATTTAAATACGAGTTCTAATAATTTTTCATTCCTTGTTTGTTATTTTCTTTGTGGATTAATATTTTTCATTATTTTATGTAATAAGGTATTTAGAAGAGTATTTATCCTCTGGTACCAAACAACAAAAAGTCATTTCACAAAACAGCGATCAAATTTATCTATGAGTAGGAATTGCTGTTTATCACAGGCTTCATTGTATTAATCTTTCTGGTTTTGGACCAGGATTTAACAACTTCTTAGAAGCCATGGCTATTGTTTAGGTTGAAATAACTTTTCTAAGGCTTCAGTACCAAGTTAATGGTTCTAACTAAGTAGATATGCCTGCTAAATATATTTTGCAGCTTAGCAAAAACAAAGCTTAACAATCTACTCTGTTATTTTTACACAATGATAAGTAAACTAAACCGTACGGGTTTCTCTTGAGAAAGACTTAATAGAAATTGAGCGTGATAATAGGAAGAGTGCTGCAATTTCCCAGAATGATCCGACGCTCGGAACTAGAGCAGTTTCTTAATTTGATGGTAAACAATGTTATGATGAACAGCTGAGATTGCAATACCGTACTCGGCCTACTTGTTCATTGAAATTATGAATAACGTTTTATCGGCCTTTACACCTCTTCATTGATAAATTTACCAATGAATAAGGACAAAACAATAAGCGCCCTTTCTCGGTAAAATTTTATGATTAGGTTTTTAATCAATTAATAGAATAAAATTTCAATCAAGGAATAAAAACAAATCAAAAATAGTATTTTACAATTGAAACAATTGATGTACCTCACTACAGACGGTTGTAAACAGTCTAGAGGCAGCTCAACTGCTCCAAATCAATACCAGTCTGAAGTGTTCCCAAGACGCTGACTATATTAATGCATAATATAATATAAGTCAGTCAACGATGTTTGAATAAATAAATGGCAATGCTGATGCGCCACGCCAAATACTCACTAGGTCATGGGTCACGCGTCGTATCGACTAGACGCTCAGATATTTTTTTAAAAAGACGGAGTGCCTCAGTACCCCACGGACCTAGGGTCTTGACTGCAAGGGGAGCAAAGGCGTACCTTTAGGCTCTGTCGAGAGTTTATAATTGATTTTGTTATTGTCATTCCAGACAGCTCATACCAAAGTTATCTCAAAAATGCGCAGTATAAAATGAAATTGAACGCCTAACAATATGCTAATACCATAAGTTCAGAGCCGAACGAGCTTGGGTCAAATTCCTCAGACCTATTGTGCGACTATCGCTCTCGTAGCTACGCATAAATCTAACTTTGGTTAATAAGTGTGGGCGCTGTATGGGCACGAAGCCGTTATTGTGTACATTACACCATAAATTGTGTCCTAGACTAAATTATTGCTGTGACACTTTGAATATCCTGTGTTTGCTTACACCTAGAAGGTCCGTATGAAGCAATACATACCACCAACCGTTTGTTGTTATGTTGATTGAATATGCGATTCACTTACATTGCGATGAAATATCTCAGCGTCTAGTCGATACGACGCGTGAGCATGACCCATGAGCTGGTGATTATTTGACGCAGCGCATCAGCATTGCCACACAGCGTGGTAATGCAGCCAGAGTCTTGGGGAAGCTACCGACTATTTGCAACCGTCTGCAGTTAGCTCAATTATTTCAAATACTTTTTATAATTTACTAGCGACCTGCCCCGGCTTCGCACGGTTTTATTATACGTATAAACCTTCCTCTTGAATCACTCTATCTATTAAAAAACCGCATCAAAATCCGTTGCGTAGTTTTATAGATTTAAGCATTCAAAGGGACACAGTGACATAGGGACAGAGAAAGCGACTTTATTTTATACTATGTAGTGATTTCTATTTCTTGATTGGAATTTTCTTTGTTAAAGATGCATTATAACTATTATTATGACTAGTATTTACAATTGAAACCATTGAGCTAACTGCAGACGGTTGCAAACAGTCTAGTAGTAATTTTTTCTATTCCTTGATTGTAATTTTCGTTTTTAATAAAGTATTTATAACTAATAATAAAGACTTACTATAACAAATGCTCGTAAGTTTCACTTTCAAAAATTTTGTTCTATGAGCTATCCAAACCAAACCACTCAAAATACCTTGGAATGAACAATTAATGAATACCGCTTTAATAGGGCTCCACTCGAGTTCAAAGCGGGGCCGCGGGCGAACACAATCCGAACAGCCCTTCGACTTTAAACGAGCTTTTGATAACATCTTGTTAAGGAACATGTGGCTGGAATTGCATCTAGTGGAGCGTTCAAAATAAGCAATCGATCCTCATGATTATTTTTTATTGATTGAAAAAATTAGTAGAGTCGTCGCGCGCCGTTTTGATTTTCACCGCATTCGAAACTTTCTATTCTAACAGTTAGCGTAAAAATAAATTGCATACCTACTAGATTTTATCGGTTCATTCTTTATCAGGGCCTCTACTCACTAAAACGAATGCGAAATATGCGGACCGAAACGCAACTTCTCCGAATATTCGGCACAAACCGTACTCTAGGACAACTTCGCATTCAACTTCGGCCATCGAATTTACTTTCGTTTCTTCGGAGTGAATGAAAACTGAGCACGCTAATTGGCTATGAGGCTTTTAGCCGAAATCCCTTTGCTTGACTGTGTAAAGCCATCTATAAGGTTTAAAGTTGACATATCCTATGGAAAAAGTGGAATGACATTGTCAGAAATGACAGATCAACAGAAAAACGGAGTTGCTATGTACCTACCTATCTATCTATCTACCTGTTTGTTTTGTTTGTTATTTTATGTTTTGTTGATCTATCTGCCATATTTCGGTCATAACTTGCCGACCGGACCTTTGTGAATTTGTTCTTGCGTCAAAATATGACGTGCTGCACAGCATAACAAGTGACAACAATCCGCGATTATTAGGATAGTCACAGAGACTTGACGAAGGGCTTTCTGCGGTCCACCGCCGATGGCCACCTACGAGGCCCTAATCACCACACCTTGCAGAGTAGCAGGTCGATTTGTTGCCTGTACCACGAGTTGAGCAAAGTATGTACCTTGCAGATATTATTATTTCGTTCTAGATGTTAAAGTTGAATTTCATTTAAAATTTAATTACCTAATCATACTTTCAGGAAATACAAAAGCAGCAGGCGAACACGGCAGCGTTGTACTGTGCGTCTGTGCCCCAAAGCCTCACTGAGCTACTGCAGAAGCATGGTGAAGAAAAGATAGAGGTGCTGCGAGGGCTCAAAGAATGACTTACTTACCGCAGTTGTAAATGAACTTGTGGATTTAATCAAAAGTACTTCTACCACATCCGTCAGACCCTATGAAGCATGGTGCTTTAGGTTAAAAACTAAAAATGGCCTGCTGGTTTGATTGGAAAATGCTTACCCTAACAGTATACCGTATTAGTAAATATATAGTAGTAACCAATAGACAGTATTTAGCTATAATTTAATTTATGTACCAGAGTTCGATAGAAATCTTTATAAAACCTAAATTGTTTTAGTAAAGTATCTTATTATAAGTAAACTATATGTTGGTATGAGAATAAAGTTTTTTAAATGTAAACCTACCTAACCTCTAAATGATTTTAAGGCCCGGAGCAGACCAGCAAGGTAGATTAAATGTATTGTTGTACATGAAAACTTAATCATATTGTGGGATGTGAATATTAATGAGGAAAGGAAGTTTTAGGTATAATGATTTATGATGACATGATAACAATGTGATAAATAGTTTGATTATTTTAAAGTTGGTTTAAATTGTTTTCATAATTTTAGCTTATATATTTTACATAGAGTATCTTTATTAACAACGAAAATTACAAGCAAGGAATAGAAAAATTAAAGAAAAGACTAGTATTTACAATTGAAACCATTGAGCTAACTGCAGACGGTTGCAAACAGTCTAAAGGTAGCTCAATTGATCCATGTCAATACCAGCCGGAAGCATTACCACGCTGTATGACAATGCTGATGCGCTGAGCCAGATATAGCTCATAGAGTATGAATACAACTTATAGAAAATGTTTAGCTAAATAATGTTTGATAACTATCTATTGTTGATGTAATTTATTTACCTATGTGAATGTTATTATGTCACTATATGGTTACCCCTATATTCATAGTGGTCTGTTGTTTTGAAACAATTGGTAAGGAATTTCAGCAACATGTCAATGCAATTTCTCACTCTGAGTTATGTCAATAGAAGAAGATGGAGTGACTAATAGCGATAACATTGTTAATTATTGGGGTATTATGAATAAGGGTGTAAGTTTAAAGTTTGTTTATGTACTCACCTAATTTAATTATGACTATATATATAGTGAGGAATAAGGACAGATTTTTAATAATGGTTTTCTTATGAACAGAGATAATTTATAATATTAATAATTTTAGTTTATGTGATACAAATATTTATGTTTTGTGGATGGTTTTTCAATAAAAGATTATTGAATAATTACTAATAATGGTTTTAATTTTATTTATCATATAATATAAGAATCAGGTAGTATAATGTAGCCAAGCACTTGTCTGGTTCATCAACTATGTAGGTAACTTATTTATTCTAAGCCGCTGTGCGACTAAGGTTGTCCTCATAGACCATCCCCTTTGCAGAGCTGCCTGGGTGGATGACTGGTTTTCTGCAGCTCTTGGAGCAGGCCGCCTTCTTTTCTCTTCTATATCTGCCTCCGAAAGTTCCATTTCAACCATATTATCACTAAGGTACATAGGTATTGCCTATAATACAGCAGGCAATTGTAATTTTTCCTGCTGTTTCTGGTGAATGATGGAAGACTTGCACTTAATAGGCGTCTAAAGCTCCCTTTAGTAGCCCGAGCTAGCTTTTTCTGTATTTTACAACTTTATTGTACTATATCAACATCAATGGTTTTTTTGTGCCTCGATACACCACCGCGCCGTGCCGTCTTCGGGAAATCTTTTGATCATGCATGAGAAATCTCCAGATCGAAAAGATACCTTGCCATTATAGTAGAACAAGGGCAAATTGAGAGTCCGAACTCGAACATATTGAATGTGGAAACTCTAAAAAATTGTCTAGGTCATTAAACTAAGAGAATGTAGAATGCAGAAATGAGATGAAGTACAAAACGAAAATTAAAACGATAGCTAAGATGGTTTCGTTGCAATGTTCGTTTTATTTGGTTGAATTGACACATTCCTCGTTGTCAAGTTCATATTCACGTTTCGTTTTTAATGCTCCAAGAGTACCAAATACGTCATCGATTGTCAAAATATGTTTCGTCCGTTCGTTCTTTCGTACGAAAGTAAAAACGAAGTCACCTAGAGTACCGATTTGCACGAAAACGAAAGCGAATCTTCGATTTTTGGCAGCCCGAGTAGACCCCCAGGCAATAAAACAACTTCGTTATCGCATAAGTTTCGAGAAAACGTTGCAGTGTATTAAATAGCAGGTAGCCTGTATACTTGCATAGCCCGATCGACCGGAAGATCAGTGACCACTCGCTGCCGAATTTGGTACGCAACGGTATAGTGCCGGCGAAATTATTGATGGTTTCCGACCATCAAGTAGACCATTTAGCCAATTATGGCCAACTTCACGTTCTCATTATCTGGATGAGACTATTTTCTAGTTTATTTCAAAAAGTTTTTGAAATAAACTATTATATTCACATATTTTCATGATTTTGAGGTAGATAATAACTTTATTTTACCATACTAGCCGTACCATAGATAGCCGCGCAGCAGAGCGAGACCCTCTAGCACAGGTATAATATTACTTAAAAGAGGGTCCCATCCCATACCACTGAAATGTACTAGATTAAGTTAAAGAAATAAAATATTTTGTATTTTTTCTTATACTAATAATATAATATATGATATAATAATACATTGCACTTAACATTAGTAGAACTAATTCATTAAACTATTATTATGTTGAACTGACTTAAAATCTGTCGACGACTTGAATAAAGTAAATTGTCTTGTCTTACAAGCATTTTTTTTTGTGGGGAGGTTCTCTCTACTTTTCGTATATGCATCTACTAGCGACCCGCCCCGGCTTCGCATGGTTTTATTATACGTATAAACCTTCCTCTATCTATTAAAAAAACCGCATCAAAATGCATTGCGTAGTTTTAAAGATTTAAGCAGTCAAAGGGAAATAGGGACAGAAAAAGCGACTTTGTTTTATACTATGTAGTGATAGTGATACTGCGGGTAAAGATGCATATCGCCAATTCACATGTATTGTACCAATTCGTGTTTCTTTATGGAAATACCCATACATATGCATGGCAATACCATCAAGCTCTCCCCTTGTTTTCCATTTCCCTCACCAGGGGCACGTATACCATTAAGTCCATCAGACCGGCCTCGACTCTGAGCAATGAATTCGACTTGTTTAGAACGGCACTAGACGAATCACTGCTAATTTATAACGGATATTCTGCTGAGTTGTCGTAATTGCTTGTCCATTTGTTGCTCTGGAGTTGAGGCCCAGTCGCCACGGGGCTCGGAATTTAATTACTCGCCAGTGTCCACAGATCGTCCACACTGCGATTCCCCAATGATTAATTATTACCCTCCCTCAGACATTTCGGCGAAATTAATGTTTGACCGTTATTTATATATTGTTTTGTAGGCTAACTCTACTAACTAGAGGTCCTGAACTGAACTCTCGTTATATCCTGATGAAAATCCATGATATTTATTAATACCTTGCCTCATGGGGCTCGTAAACTAAGCTAATCTAAAAGGGAAGATGTAGGTACAGAGTGTTCCATGGACGGTCAAACGAAGTCGGTTGTACGGAGGTTCTAATCTGCATCGAATACGTCCTAAGTTAATATTCACATCGGAACATACGTCATGGGCGCATTTAATATATGAAATATATACTTATATTGACAGCAAAGACCTAAGTATCCAAAAAGTAAGAGAATACTCATAAACTTTTGCATAGATATTTTCTTTAAAATCGCGTAGAAAGTGAGACCTACCAAGCCTAACCAACTAAATAATCCGTGACTTTGAAATTTTAATTCAAGCCACATCTTGCGTACAAAATTCCTTTCGTTGCAAGTGAAAACTAAAGATAAGAATTGTAAATGCTACGTTTACGCTGTTTAGTATGAATGAGGAGTAGCAGACTGCGCAGGATATCCGGAACGGGCCTTGGTTCCTGCGCAAGCGCATAGGGACACGCATCGCTCGTTTTGAACCCGGAAATTATAAGAATAATATAATTAGTGGAAATGTAACGCGTAGTTCTTCAATACCATTGTTAAAATACCACTTAATTCGTACAACCTTCGCAGCTTCGTTTAAAGTAAAACTCGAATATCTGACGTCAACAATATGCAACAGCAAGTCAATGTTTTCAATTGAGTAAAATTTCATCAACAACTACTTTGAAGCTGATAACAGCAATATACGTTGCATACGATTCAACTGCACTTCGCAGTAAATGAAATACTTCTAGCTCCTATACATTCTTATACTTGGCGACTTCTTTTAAAAGTATTTGGGTCACAGTAGACAAGTTATGTGCAGGGCTTCGGTCACCGGACGTCGTTGTTTGCCATAGCACAACCCACGCGGCGTGGGTGTTACCCTACTGGTCAATGTTTACGATCATAAGACATAGCTACTAGTCCAGCCGTGTGCATGTAATGTATTCAGACCTTCATTCTACACCAGTGATCACCGTAGCAGCTATAGGTAACTCTTTCAAGTGGATATCTAATTATAACAGCCAACTTCTAATAACCACAAGTGGCTACTATATTTAGCGATGCGTGATGGGATGAGTTTATTAAACTCAGTAAACTTATTCTCATTACGATTGTGACTTGTATGCAAGTCTGTCTGGCTGTCTGGCTCTATTGAAACGACGAGACTTTATGTCCAATTTACATTGAAGTCTGCATAGGTCAATGTCCTGTGGGGAAAACCCAAGATTGCTCTCTAAATATAATGTTTTAAAATAGGAATGTGTCCTTGAATCAAGCTATAGAAACACTGTGTTCTTACAAGTACCTACCTACTTCAAACTAGGTAACACCGCAACTGATACGATGATGGTGTTTACCTGTGGTACCTAATTCGAAACATCTGTTTACTATTAATGACCGCAATCTAGGCTGTAACGATTACAGATTGCCTGTACATGGTAGTTCGACTTAATAAATTGAGGAAAAAACTTCTCGTCTAAGTTTTTCAAGTGTAGTCCAAGGTTAAGCTGTTCTGCTGATAGAACTATGATGTCACCGTGACTCTGCCATTTAGGTAGGCAACTGGCAGCTTGATTACATGGCAATGTTTTTCAGGAGGTAGTGATGGGGGCCCCGGCATGGGGGAGCCGCGGCGATCGGCCCCGTTTGCTGCGGATGACGCCGCTGAGGCACAGCTTCGCCGCGCCAGCATCGCCGCCTGCGCAGCCTCCGCGCACGCACGATTATGCTTCCGACGCTGACACAAAGAAAGGTATATTTATACATGTAATTTTTTATTTGCTTTATGTCTGGATGTATTTGCCAGCTTGTAACACAAAAACGCTGAATCTTTGACGCTTTTGTGAGCGTTCTCTGTTATATTTGACTGGGCTTGTTGACTCAGCGCATCACACGCAAGACGATGTGGCTGCATACGAATACGAGGTAGAAAGGTTCTAACTAGAAATGTAATTCTTTACTTCCTTGTTTACAATTCGTTATGGTAAAGCAAACGTATCTTGTGAATGAGTTTCACATCTCATGGGTTGTGCTAATTTATTAAACTCATAGACCTTGCAATACAAGCATACTTATAAGCATGACGCTTCCAAGGGCTTGGCGTTAATTGGCCCTACAGGATATCATTCAATTAGAAATCATCTACCTTATTGATACAAGGTTTTCTGTTAATTTCAGAGGAAAGCTGGAATGCTAATCTATCGCAAAGGTGGCGTAAGCTTCGGCGTCGATGCTCAAGATTGCGACCTGGATCAGGAAATCGTGAACCGAGTCCCATACGCTGCTCTCCGTCCCCTCCGCGACCCCCGCCGCATTGCTCACCAGTACCTCCATCCAAACTGTCGTTCAGGCACAGGGGCAAGGTTTATACAACAGCATCTCTGCGCGTCACAAGTGGGGCTCCAGACATCCTTCGAGCCCTCGGAAAGCTCGGCGGAGGGCTAAGAAGGAGAGCCTTATCAGCTCACGACGTGTTGGCACCGCCGCCACAGCAGCCGTCCACATTTTACGTCCCAAGCCCTACGGCTGTCCGTCAGCAACCATCACCGTCTCCATCGAGACAGTCGACTGCCACGTTGCGAAGACGGTGTAGCTCTCCAAACGTTTACCGAGCAAATAAAGCTCAACAACTACTCCAACCCAAAGAACGAGCCCCTCTGATACAAGACGATGAAACCCTAGACGTCGTAGACTATAGCAGTTATATCCCAGAAAGAAGAAAAAATACTCCAGAAGGTCGTAGTCGAAGGCCGTACAGTGAAGCTGTAGATATAGAAGTGCCTTATCGGAATGGTTACAGCCGTCTTCCTCCCGATGCTTCACAGAGGATATGGGAGGAGCCGTATAAACTACCGCGTGTGCAATCGAGACAAGAAACAATGAATCAGTTAAGGAATGGAGTGGCTGAACTTAGAGTGAGTGCCACACCCAGGTCAGCGAAGCCTCCTCCCGTACCCCTTACAAACGGACACCAAATTAGTAAACGACCACCTCCTGAACCTAGAGACTCGCACTCTTTTGAGGTAAGCAGGCAGCTTGAATAAAACCCGTTGTGCATAAAGCCCACTGGCAATTTGTTCAACTGTTTTTTTTTATATTTCAGGTCCGTTTCACAAAATCAGCTGGTGGCAAGGGGCTCGGATTCAGCATCGTTGGTGGCCGAGACTCACCCCGAGGAGACATGGGCATCTTCGTGAAGACTATCTTCAACAATGGTCAAGCAGCTGAATCTGTGCTAAGAGAAGGTAAACAAGGTTACACGTAAATAACAAAATTTAGGTCATAAAACATCTTCGAGAGTTGCATAGCAATTGAAAGGAGGAACAATTTGCAAAATTCAATAAAACTCTCATTTCCGAATGGAAAAGGTGCACATTCCACAAAGTCGGTTAATGACAGCTGTTCCTATATTACCTCACGCACCTGCCTTGGGAAAAAAGGTTACATCAGTTAAGTAATAAAGAGTATAGGTAACTGAAGATAATTGATTGCGTTTGAATCTACCTACCCACCTTTATTGCATCGCCCTTGTGTACGGTAGCAAAATAGCGGTAGCAAAATTGAGGTCAAAGTGCTGGAGAAACGCATCACTTTGTTATCGTTCTAAAATCATAAATTCTTAAAGTTTATAAAAGGCATTGTGGAATCAGTTTAGCTTAAGTTACCACCAAACTCAGCTAAGCAAATTTAAAGTTCCTACTTGAATTGTTTTGCTTGTATCAAAAAGGAAAACTGGGTATTTGTAAATGGTTTTTACTCATGATTTTCATATCTTTCCAGGTGACGAGATAATATCAGTAAACGGGCGAGGCACGGCCGGTCTGACACACGGAGAAGCGATCCGCCTGTTCAAAGACGTGCGTGCTGGGCCCGTCCTCTTGCAGGTCGGGAGACGAGCGCCGGTCCGTTGACTGCCATGCGCCTGCTGCAACACGCAACAGGCGCAGAAATACCCCGACAATTACTCTACGCTGTAATATACGAATGAGCTTCTTTACCGGTGAAATCCGATGGAATCCACGGACCAGTCGACGATGAGCCTGGGTTTCTTTATCAGCACATACTTCATGGGTGAACATGTCTCCCAAAAAAGGGGGACTTCGCCATAATGACCACGCTATTAAGTCGGGTGGGTGATAGCAGTGTGGAATCTTATCATTATCAGCCCGTATAAGTCCGCTGCTGAAAATAGGCCTCTCGAAACGACGACGCCACGAAAAACGCTCCTATCGACTCTCTGCAACCGCTACAATGTCTTCGGTCATCTAACTTTTTGAAATTCTTGAAATCGAGCCATATAACTCGTAGGACCAATAGCTTCTGGGAGTAAGGTTCTCGATTGCGATACGATGCAATGCGAAACAGAGTGTGGATGGACCTCCCAGTGTAAAATATCTAAAAAGAAAACTACATCCACAGGCTTTGCAGTGTTCTAATCTAGCGCCGCGATTTCCACGGCCAAAACCTTAAATAATACATACTGGTTAGTACCACGCTGATGGGTGCGAAGAAAAACACCTAAGTAAAACACTCTATTCTCTAATTTAAGAATTGCTGTAGGGACGCTATACTAGAATTGAATCGTGGTTTGTTATAGTGAGCAGAAGTATAATACATTATTTCAGATCTTTTCGTGTTGATGTTGTAATTTATTTCATGAAGTAGCTAATAAACTGACAAAGTAGTAGCTTTCTATACAAGATTTTGTAGAGGTCACTCATAGACTAACAACGACGAAAAATGCCTTTAAATATTTTTGTAAATCATAGAAGTGTAAGCAATGTAGATTATTAGCTGTTGAGAGCAGCTTATACAAATTTGTCTTAGAATAAAATTAATGTAGAGTCAATACTTTATTCCGTATTTGATATACATAAGTTGTAGTTATGTAGTGTACATTATGCTTATCTAAATGTAGTATATACAACACTTATAAAATAGCTTTATGTTTAAACTACTATAAAATATGAAAGAAATATAAAATTAAATAGTATCTATGTAAAGCACTAAGCATGAATCGATTGAGTCTCTAACACAATGATTTATCTAAGAGACTCGAAAATGACTGTGATATTGATATTCAAAGCAGTTTAGTACTATTTTTAGTTTTATTTATTTATAAATATTATCTAAGTAGATATGCTTGGATTAGATTCCTATAACTTCTAATTAATTAAGAGAACAGCTATTTTAATTACCATGCCTACGGCTTGATTTTTTATCCACATAGAGATGAAATATTTTCAGTTTGAGGTTCAAAGTTTTTAAAAATTAGTTTCTCCCAGTGCATATAAAAATAATAGTAAAGTTATCACTACATAGTATAAAACAAAGTCGCTTTTTCTGTCCCTATTGTACATCCCTATCCCTTTGAATGCTTAAAATTTTAAAACTACGCAACGGATTTTGGTGTGGTTGTTTTTAATAGATAGAGTGATTCAAGAGGAAGGTTTATACGTATAATAAAACCGTGCGAAGCCGGGGCGGGTCGCTAGTAAGAAATAATTTGCATTTAAATAAAACTTATTGTAAACTTAGCAGCTAATTACTGGTATAATTAATTAACATGTCTGCATGTGCGTGCAGGTATTATACGAGTTAAATATTATCCATGAAATTACCAACTGAAACCAATAAAGATACGGACCCAAATAAAATGTAAGAAATTTTTGCATTTTTTGTAATAACAAACATAGCATAGGTATAAATATACTTGAGAAATATACATTTTAATAACAAAGATAGTTTTTTTTTATCTTAATCATCATCAACCTATACAAATCCACTTCTGGATATAGGCCTCTCCTAAAGAATGCCATAGCGCCCTGTTTTCAGCTTGCTGCATCCAGCATTTTTATCTATCCAGTGGTATATGTTTGGGAAGAGATCGCTTTTAGCGATAAGGCCGCCGATTGTGCCACTTTACGATAAGCTTCTCTGTTACTACAAATTCTGATGTTGCAATAAATAAGTTATCTATCTATCTGTCTAAATCATGATATTCTTATCGTGATATCTCTCTATGTTAGTAACTTCTATCTGTGGTATCTAGGATAATTTTAGTAAAAGAAAATCAAAATTAGTAAGTATATTTGTATATTTTATAGGTGTAACTAAACATCAGTAATAAAATAATACATTTTATATCCTTAATAGGTACAAAGGTATATAAATAACATTCGAAAACAACTAGTGAGAATTCAAAATTTTAAACAATACAATACATTACTTAATGAAATTACAGCCTAAAGAAGCTTCACCTATAATAAAATAATGGTAAGATCAGGCTTTTGAAACAATGGCAAGGAAAGGACAACAACCATACAAAAATATCCAAAGTAAAATAAATATCAGCAGCACAATTCGGCAAGAATGTGTAGTGTTTTACCATGTAACTGAAAATGTCGTTTGCATTCCTTATTTTATATGGGCTATAAAATTGTATACTTACCTACACTTGCTTTTATTTTACGTAATACGCAAATGGGTATAGCACAACAAAATAATACTTGCATTTGGAAAGTTGTTCAAATATGTTTACCTAAGCATTTAACATATAGCGTTTTATATTGTTTACATGAATAGGTACTTAAATAATATCGTGCGCACTTGGCTTGTCTTCGTAGAGACCTTGTAGGTTCGATGATACAATATCATTGTAGAACTCTGATTGACATTAAAAATAGGATAAATATGTGGCTTTCAAAGCTTTTTTATCTTACATTTATTACGATTTTTATATAACATGTGCCCATTCTCATTACTAACATTCCAGATCCAACTGATGGCACTCAAATTTCGATAGGTACAAATAAAAAGCCTAGTAACAAAGACTCGTCATCGTTGCATCCTTCTAGACTAGTTAGTAATTTAAATATTATTCAATAATTAAACGATATATTCGTAGTTCGATGAAAACAATCGATAAGGCAGTCATACTTAACTTACAAAACGTTTTCATAATGTATTTACACCGATTTGTATAATTTAACAATGAAAAATCGACTTAGATTACAGGTCTGATTCCATCAAAGGATCACATCCTTTTTAAAATGCTAGCCAATCTAATTGAAATAAATAATTGAACATTGAAACTTACCAGCGACTAATATCTAATTACATTATTATTCCCTTAGGGTACCAAAAACTTGCTTATACCCATAACATAAGCAGTGTTTTGTTTTTTTCCTGTTGACTTGCAAGTCAAAACAAAACAAACGACTGCTAAGTTTCAGCAGAGAGGAGTCTGATTAATATCAATATTGCTAAGCGTCGTAACTATTTACACAATAAATAGGTTCTATTTAGGGTTCCTTAGGACTAAGGGCACGGGCCCGGCTGGTAAGGCCTTGAGTGCGGCCCAGGCTTGCGTGCGAGTGAAGCCTTCCATCGCTTGCCCGCCCGCGGACAGGAGCTCTGCTCCGACTAGAACGAGCCCGCTTTGGGCCGCTGAACCTCCTGAAATAACGTATCTTAGCTTTAACATAGTTCTACATAGTTTGGCTAGATGGCGTGAGTGAGCAAATACTTAGCAAAACCGGGAAGCAACTGTGAGCAAAGCATACATGGTTGAACTAATAAGTCCTACTAGATGGCATGAGCATCGAACATAATTATTGTAACAAAGAACGCGCTTTGTGAAGGCGGTAAGGAGATCAACAGATGGCGCTAAAGACACTGCAGGTGAATGAATGGAACGATTCTCAACATTCTCATTAGGTTGGTTTTAGGTATATCATCTCGTTCCAGTCGATACGTTGTATCTAGATCCTACATATATGTACATAACACAATAATTGGAGAGCGATCTTAAACTTTGCATAAATGTTACTCTATTCCTGGTTCTATTCTGATCTAGTCCCATACCTAACAAATAGGAAATTTTATCCATAGCGATTTTTCCGGCAGGGTTTTTCCAGAGCTCACGACATCCTTACCTGCAAACAGTTTCTTGATGGTCAAGGGGCAGTCGCCCCGCGGCGAGTCTCGGCCCCCGTCGAGTCCGAAGCCCAGGCCGGCGCCTCCTCCTGCTTTGTCCAACACGACGGTCACTACGGAACCCGTGGCACCCTCAGTTACACCCTCTTGACGAACCTTCGACTCTGCTGGAAGAAAACATTTTGAAAAACATTAAAAAGTGTCAAAACATTGTACTACAGGGCCTTATTGCGATTTGATATCTAATATTTGTAAGTTGTACCTATCTATTACGTAATATGTATGTTACTTTATGTACTAATAATTTTAATTTAATTTTTTTTATGACTAACATATTATCAGTTATTAATAAAGAACTATGAACTATTGTGTAACCTAATTGGTAATCGAGATTGACTTAATTTTTGACAGATAGTCCACTTTAATACCTAAGACCAAAAACATTCTGACTGCGTCGAACAATGGTAATCAATTTCAACTTAGGTCTGCCCATCATCACGAAAACGTTTTAAAATGTAATTCTTTTATTTTCCGGCCCGGCAGAGCTTTTTGTGCTACCTATTAAACTAATGAGGCGTTGATTAAACATATTTTGGAAAAAGCCATTTATCAAGTTGATGCATTAGCAAAATTATCATGTAACGACCAGTGGGCGACAATATAGACAGTAACTTGAAGCTTATGTTGTCTATTAAACAAACAATTAAGGGCCATACTTACCATACTACGCAATTACTTACTAAAATTAATTTTACTTTGTCAGTACGAGGGAAGATGGTTTTTTAACCCACGACGCAAAAATATATTCATTGTTTATAAATGTGACTGAAGATGCGCGGTGGGCAAAGGTTCGCCTGGAACGCATAAGGTTGCGGGTTTGATTCCCACCTCGAGACAAACGTTTTAACAATCTGAAGATATTTGTTCCGGGTGTTCACACGTGCATCATCTTTTAACGCCTACAACGAGGGACAACGACAAGGCTTGTAAAATTTTAGCGATGGTATTTGTTATACTAGCATTGTGTCTTCCCCTGACACCGACGCAGCCAAAGTGCTATTATTGAAAATCTTTATTTTTTACCTACTCGTATTAAGGTTAAGTATGTATTCCTTCTCAATCGTTTCGATAACGGAGACCAAGGTAGGTATATATTATGTGAGTTTGCAAGCCGCAAACCCACGTATGCTTTACTATGCATTGTTATGTATATGTGCGATTTTGTATGTATTCTTAAATAATGTATTTTTTATAGACAGGCACTCAATCTAAACTGTATGACAAAACTTCATTAACTTACCTATTTAAAAAAATCTAAATTCGATGAAAATCACAATTTAAAAAAAGAAGTCGAAGACATAAAAGTCCCAATTCGAATCAAAAATAAAACTGTTTTGTATTATAAAGAAAGTAGTTACTGCGAACGGTTTTTAGGCAACGAGTCTTTATAACTTGCTCCTTGACTTACTAGCCTTTTTCGATACTCATATTGCCTATACATATATTGGCTACTTGGAGTTCTAGACTTCTCGAATTTACGTAAACTGATCTTGTCTTACCTTTTTGAGAGCCGTTCCCGAGTCCTCCCGTATCTGCCGCCGCGTCATCTATCTCAATCACTACTTCAGAGCGTTGTTCCTGAAACAAACCACCGCTGTAATGAACAAAGGGCACTAGCTTTTGTGCCGTAAACGACTCTACAGTTTTACGAGAGATTTATCACGGTAGATAAGAAATTGAAAAGTCCCACTTCTTTGAAAACGTTTGTTCTCGAAAAAAGATTTTGCTCTCGATAACGGTACCTTTACTTTTAGAGAAACGTAAAGTACCTTCTTTATATATTTTTGCGAGAATTTAAACCCAATCTGAGGTTAACTAATACCTAATTTATGAAATCGGTATATTCTTTACTTTTAAATTGATATAATATAATAAAATATGAATAAAATTTAAATTGTTTTACATAAAACATACTTATTAAGGTACCTGCCATTTATAAGTACGTACATATAAATAAGAAGGTACTATAGTTGCATTGAAACTTCGAAACCAAAATTTCAGGCTGCTTACGAACGGGTAAGTAAAGAAAATAAAAAAACGCATATATTTTTTAAATCCCAGAGTGTTATTTTATAGATTTTAGTGTGTTCGACTCTCGGACAAGGGAAATGCTTTCACAAAATTCTGTTAATGTAGTTCTTAAATTTGTTTTGTAAATAATGTGATATTTCCTTGAAGTAAAAGGTGCTATCTAGAATATATCAGGGCTATAACTATAACTACTAACTAATAATAACTACTAATAAAGTAGGCAATTTTTTCAGTCCTTAATTATAGAGACTTTACCTTTATAATGGTAACAAGTCCCTTAATTCTAGAGACGGTACCTTTAGAATGGTAACAAGTCCCTTAACTCTAGAGACGGTACCTTTAGAATGGTAACGGACTGCGCATGTGTGAGTCCCGCCATGACACAGCCGTTGATGCTGTGAACTCTCGCACCTCGCTTCAAGCCCGCCCTCGCGGCCACGCTGTCAGATAATACTCGATGGACCTGAAACAACAAAATGATATTTTATTATTAAATGTTTGATCAGGGTGTTGTGGGTGTTTTCTAAGAAAATATATTTCTATGTACATATTATAATGTTTAGGTATTTCAGTTTTCTTCTACCCATAACATAGGCTCTATTTAGCTTAGGTCTAGATGATGCTGTGTGAATCTTCTGGCATTATTTATATATCCTTATTTATAATATTACTAATATTATAAACGCGAAAGATTTTTTGTATGTCTGTAAAAGCTACTGAACGGATTGCGCTGAAGTTTTGAATAGTCGTAGTTCTGGAATTACACATAGGCTGCTTTTCATCCCATAAATCAGTTCCCATGGGATAGAAATAACCTCGTTCCTATAAAAACAACGCACGCGTTTCTATGGAAACAAGTGCGTGCGAAAATCATTCTGGTTGACATAAGAGGTATGATGAGTATACCTTAACGTTTCAGGTCATGCCACTTGAATCGTAGCAGATTACAAAATCAAAGATAAGTGAGCAAAGTGTAGGTGGTGCATGTCCCTTACCGTAACATCCTTAGCTTCACAGTCGATGCCGCCGGCCAAGATAACACCCACGCCAGTGCCAGCCCCACGCTTCAAACGGATCGTGCGGGTCCCGATCTTAACATCTTGCACACTATCTGCCCTCTCAGATTTATTATCAGGAACTGCTTTGTGACCCGGCTTCGATGAAGGCTTTTCCTTATTTGCCAAATCGACTTTATCGCATACATCTTTACTGATTTGCGAAATGCCTTTCTTTAAACTCTTTTCCTCCTTTTTAATCACTACGCTGTCGTTTTTAATGTCGAAACTTTTTTTATCCAGCAATGTATTGTGTGTTGGCTTGTTTGCGGTAAAGTTGTCAAGGCCAGCTTTTTTGATTTCTTTGATTATCTTCTCTGATATTACTCTCGGGGCGTCTTCGGCTTTCGGGCTCTCGGAATTCGTTTCCGTAGATTTGGTTTTGTTACTTGAACTTCTTTTCAGTCTAGAATTTTTAAAATCAGTCTTCCTTTGTCGAATGTTGAGATCGCTATCGCTGTCCGAGTCGGTTTCGGCAATGATCTTGTTGCGTCGTCTGTTCTCGCCTTTATTCGACACAGCGCTCACCGAAGTCGTGAGCGTAGAAAGGCGTTCAGACGCTTTGTGTACTGGACTCGGAGACCTGTCGGATGACTCGTGCGAGAATTTAGCTTCAATAACTGGTGAATTGAGTTTATTGTCTTTCCCACTTCTACATTTTGCTGAAGCTAATATGTTTCGCCTATTCAAGGTGTCGACGTTATACGTTTTTGAAACTTTTCTCTTGTCTGAGTCTGCGACAGAACTTTCGAGTGAGCTACAACTCGCTTGAGATCCAGAGGTGGCTGCCGAGCCGGCGGACGAGCTAAGCGATACATTCGTGTCGGACGACATGGACCGACAGACCGTTCGTTTCATGTACTCTTCGTAACTTTTCTCCGTACATATTTTAGCAGGCATCTCCGATTTGACCACTGAGTACGTGTAATTAGATATCCTCGGTGAAAGACGAGAGCTGTCTGATTCCATGTTTTCTAAGGTGTGCATGGGCGATGAAGCAGATGATCTATAACTGGACTGAGTAGAGCTCATTGCGGAATCATTATCGCTATCCACCACGTCGGTAATTGTGCAAATTTTTGCATCAAAGTTTTTGTAATCACGGATGTAATTAAGATTGTCTTTTATTTCTTTTTTCAGCGAGTAAGAAGTGTGTGTTATGTAAGGTTTTGAAGGCAGTATTGACGTCGATAGTTGTTTTGGAGTATCGTTAAAATCTAAAGTAGCTCTGGCTGGCTTGTTATAAATAGATTTGTTGTTAATTTTGTTGAGGACATCTATCCTCTCACTGAAGTTTCGCTCCGGGGTAGACTCCTTTGACAAGGATGATGTCGGTGTATAAACTTGAAGTGATTTCCGCTTGAATGCTGGAGAATATTTTGGTATATTATTCGGTAAAATAGTTTTCCATTTAGTTTCATTTATCACAACTGGTTTTGCACTAACAGGTTTATTGTTATTACTTTTGACACTTTTTTCACTTGATTTTTGAAGGAATGATTTAGTTATATTATCTTGTACTTTGATTTCAGGTAGCCCTATCAGTGGACCTTGAATTTCAGGAATGACCAAGCCTCTTAATTTTGACATTGATTTCTTTCTCTGTTCAATCAAGTACTCTAGATTGGATTTATGCGAGGATATGCTTTTGCTGCTACTATCATCGCTCGTACTACGCGTGTGATACACGGAGTGAGTTAGCGATGAATCTGTACTTGAAGGTAGCGTAGTTGTGCTGCCGTAGAACAAAGGTTTATTATCAGAATACAAAGACCGATTCAGAGTTTTACTAACGTCATAACTCGAAACAGGAATGGCATTACCGAAGCTGCTAGATACTTCTGGCCTCTCTAGAGGCTTTTTACAAAACCGTGGCATCTCATCAAGATTATCTTGAGATTTGGTTAAGCGCCTGTCCAGTGAGGAAATTTCAGAATAATTTGAGTAAGTGTTTTTCCTCGTATTGTAGCCATTTTTCGTTGGAAGCGTGCCACATTTGTCGAGACGATCTGTCGATACGGCGTGATCGTTTGAAAACATGGCGATTTTATCTTTGACGCTCGCTTCACTTCTCGCATCTTGTGTCCTCGAGTATGAGTACCGAGGTCGCACGAAGTGTATCGGAGGTAGTCGAGTCGGAGGCTCCGGAGGTGGCTTCTCTATCACATCGCTCGGGGTCTCCACCCCGTCGGGGGGCTGTCTGGGACATGACGGGATCGGTGTCTCGTCATTTGAAAGGCTTTTATCTTCTGAATCGCTCTTGCTGATGCGATCTGAAAAACAAAGTAAAATAAAAAATTAATGAATATTCTGTTAACGTAACATTATGCGCTGTTTCTCAGGATCATTATAGACACGCAAACTCGTCTGCATTGTGTCTGGAGAGTTCTAAGGAAATCCCAGAGGAAAAGACATGAAAGTTTCGCAAAAACCATGACTCAATATGAACCAAACTTACTGTTTAAAACAAATGATTTTCAAGAAAAACTTGATGGTAGGTAGCAAGTTTTCCTTGAAAATCTAAAGTACCTAAAATTTATTACCCTATCTGGTCAGGAGATTATGCACATATGTGAGTACTTGTACCTACCTACATCAAAAAACTTAAATCATAAATTTAATAAGACTCCTACGTGCTAAGATGTTGAAATCACGCTGAAATTGAAACAGAGTTTGAAGGTTGTATTGTGTTTACTACCCAATGAATCACTCGAGGTGTCCTATTACTGACCAAGTTGATATTTGCTAAGAAGATGCGTCACCTGGCTCCATCATTTGCCTACTTAGTCACCGATATCTTGATGCAATCAGGATAGATAAATACCTAATGTTTTTATCCGAGACTTTACATATGTTAGTAAAATTTATCAAAATTAGGTAACATCGTCGTAACGTTCAAAGTCTGAATTAACTACGTGCAGGCATGAAAATACAAAATGAATTCAATTATCATTTACTATCAGAAATCAATAGTTAACTTTATTTCCCCACAAAATAAGCACAAGTCAAATTTTAAACTATAATAATTGTAATTATGTAAATAATATAAGAGATAAGGTGTTATTTAAATGATTTTCTCTTCGCTTCAATCTTTTGTCCAAAAGAAGAAGAAGCAAAAATTAAAAAAACTAGCACGTGTAATCTCATGTATCATCGTAATACTATGAGTTATTCTAAGATTATTTATTTTATTGTTATTCTTTGGTTAAATTAGGCTCACGATATTTATAGAACTATAAATATATCGTTTATAGAACTATAAATATCATAAACAAATATAAGAATATTCACATACAATAACAGATGGGTTGTTTACCTTCCCTTTCTTCTATAATGGAATGCAAACAACGTGAGTGCAGAATTTTAACAACACTATACGTTTGCGTATCCAAAACTATAACACTTTTCGTGAACATTTTCGTATTCCATTTTGTGCTACTTATATTGCGCTGTTTAAAAGAAAACTAAAATAATGATGGCGGATATTGTTTTTATACTGACACGTTCCATTTATTTGGACAAGTGTAGTCTGAAATTTTGCTTTCATGGCCGAGCTGAAAGGTTTATAAATACGTAAAATATGTTATAATTTACTTAGATTGCGCTTTACAATATTACATTCGTCACTAACTGTAACAAAGACATTGACTTCATTTATTCAGTTGTGCAAACGTGGATAGTAGTACAATTAGGTACCTTACTGTTACCTAGGTATATGTATATCAAATGAACATACACATCTGCATTAAAATTTATAGGTAAATCTCTATTTTTCTGACATTTGGTCTTTGGATATCACTTTGAATGAATGGTATAGTTATGCTAAATTCCAACGCCGCCGCCATAAAATATAACAGGAAGTCCATTTCGCAACTTTTCAAACTATTCGATTCGATAGAACTAATTTTATGGGTTTCGCTGACGGAGAGTTATTTTTTTAGCTTCATTGTTGTATCAGATTTCGTCTAGACCAGCATTCGTTTGGTATGCACTGCGGTATATTTTTGTTTAGTTGAGTGTAAAAGCAATTCTATTATTTCATTTGCTTCAGGAATTTATTGCTACGTGAGCTATTGCCAATTCCTAAAACAATAACCTCCGTTGAATTCCAGCTTTGTTGTTTTTTAAATGACTTGTAATAGAACACTTGTTTATAAAATATATCTTTACAGAAAGACATATTTGACCAGATTGCAATATCTAGTACGGCATGTAAAATTATCAGATCTGTACTGCAATGCACCAATATTTGACTGAGCTTCATACGTAACTATATTAAAGTAGGTATTAGAGTCCACCAGAGTTCCGGATATTATCTCCACGGCCACCCGCAGGAATCATTTTTCTCTTTTATATTTTTCATAGAGTAAAGGCGGATATGATTAAGGTTGGAGTAGCACACCATGTGAATCCACGGATTGTGTGAAATCCCCAGGGAGGTGCTCGGCCCATATACTGTCCAGATTATGTAGTGGCACGAGACAAAGAATAGTATAGATATGATATCGATCCTAATGCTGGATACTGGAATAGTTATTGAATGAAAAACTTATGCTTATATCTCTTGTGAACACAAAGCAAGATTAAAATGCATTGTTACTAATATTATAAGCTCGTTAGTTTGTATGGATATTGGTCGCCTTTTCACGTAAAAAAGTACTGAACGGATGAGATAGAAATTTTGCATAGATAGGGTTACTTTTCATTCATTGATAGAAATAGCCTTGAGAGGTTTCAATAGAAAAAACGCATGCGAAGCCGCGAGCAGTTACTAATTTAATAATAATATTCTTGTAAAAAAATCAAGTCAGATCAGCAATAGCCCAAAAACTAAATTTAATGTAAGGTTGTTCTTATTAGATTCTTTCATAGTATCCAGGGTGGTTTGAATTCGCAAAAAAGACTCTGCTTATACGATTCTATAAATATATTTAGAGGTAAGGTCTACAATTGCAAATGTCATGCTGTTTTTAGTAGCCACTATGATCTGCACAGCATCATCTAATACAGTTACGGCACGAGTTTAAATTACTGCAATGATATAAATTCAATTACATCATAAATAGACCTAATGTTCTCGTCACGAACCAATTCTTGGTTACATCTAGCAAGATAAAATGTTTATACAGAACTCTGGAAAATACTTTTAACCTTATCCTGTCCCACAAAATTTAACAGATCTAGGTAATTAGTCTTAAAATGTAAAAAAATATTGCAAAATTTAATTTGAGGCAAAAGTTTTGCCGCAAATTAAATTTCAAAACATAAAATCGCGTTGGGATGAAAACGGGTTCTCGAATGGAGGGCACATACTAGGAAGTGGACTGAACAACTGGGAGGTACTCCGTGAACATGAACTTAATATGTAGGCGGCTTCGGAGCCAGGACACGAAACAAACAAGACTGCAAACTTAGGCTTAGATGATGTTGTGTGAATTGTGTAAGCTTTATACGGATTTACATTACATATTTACAAGCATTACATAATAATTTACTTGCAAGCAAACCACGATATTGTAGGAAAATTCAGCTTTTTCAATTATCAACAAGTTATCTCCAATAAGAATAATCTATAAAGAGTAAACAAAAGGAAAAATTAAAAAAGCCTTAAATTAAAGTTAACAAAAGAATACACACCCTGAAGAAAAGACTTTGAAAGTCTCGAAAATTTTCTCATATCCATCATTGTAGCGTAAACAATTAAACTCCTGCGCTTAAAGTCATTTGACTTAAATCATTTTTACACAACACTTTCATTTATGAAACCAGTTTCCGGATCCTGCTCATTCTGAAAATGGGCACTTTCATTACAGGCTCACAAGTTCACAAAGAAGGTAAGCATTACCGGAATCAATCATTTTGTAAAAGCATTACGCGATGATGTCCTTTTTTGGAATTATGAGATGCAATGGCACTGCGAGAACGTGGACCAGGTTAAGAATGCGGAACGTGTCCATTAACGACCGAAATAACAGTTTTTTTCATAGGGTGGTGCGTGTGCTTGCGGCGCCGGCGTTCGGTTAGTGCGGCGTGCGCCCACGGCGACGTGCGAACTGCGAGCGGCGAGCGCCGCGGCGGGGCGCGATGCACTGACTCGCGGTGGACTTGCACAAATTTGCAGCGTCGCCGCCCTTGACGGGGGCGTTGCTCCGAGCCAGGGACGGACGCCGAGCTGCGCACGCGACGCTCCCCCGCATCCCGCCGCCGTCACCGCGCCGAGGACCGCACCCGCGCCTTCGCACCCCTCATGCTCCTCGAAGGTTGAACCCGACACACACTATTATTAACGGCTGTCCTGACCCGACCGACCGCAACATGTGTTCAGTTCACTTGAGTCAGACATCGAAACCAGCTGAAGAAAAGAACTTCCTCGAGCCACGATTAACGATTGCATTCTATATTTTACAACTTTCATCTGCTCAACCGATCCATAAGCATCGATCGGGATCGCGGGTTATTTTTAGATCGAAGGCGATTGAGGGCGGCGACCCTAGTTCTAACATTGAGCAGACTAGTGGCGCCTGCACACCTACTAATATTTGGTTAAGTTGCAGCGCATTTTTCATCCTCTCCATTCCCAATAATATGTTCATAGAAGAACACAAACAATAATGGTAATGTGTGTCTGTGGTAAATGTTATCTAGGAGTGCGGCGGGTCGGCGGCGCGGCGGCCTGCGGAGGCTGGAATGCTGCCCGAGAGCCTCCGCCACCGCCCGCCCCTCGCAATCCGGACGCGGCCTTTAAACCGCTCCGACGTGTTTGCAGAGTTGTTTGCACATTTTTTTACATTCCCGTCCTTTTATTAAACCCTCCAGTAATAGGTGCCTACCTACAGCCTAGCCTCCGTGCGAATTTACAGGGATTATTATTCGAGGAATGTAATACACACGAAGCATTCTCGTAGCCGCTCGAAAACATCACAAGGAAACGAATCTTAGGAGCAACTTCGATTACGCTAAACAAAAGTAGGATGCAGTAACTTTTGGCGTATAGTAAGGATTTTGGAGCCGATGAATTATTTCATTGATCGGACGGCCTAGCTATTAAATGTACTAGTGAAAGAAAGTGCAATAGATTTCACTTTCAAAAACTAAATTAACTTTCTCCAGTGACATGTCTTACGTAATTTGAACAAAACAAGAGAGCCATAACCACAACATCTGTAAAGGTCGATGGTCAATATTTTAAAGAGTTACATTATCGATATAATGTTGCGTATAATTGTTTGAGATATTATTGATCGATGATTAAACTCACTCATTGATTTTGAGAGTACCGAGCCATGAATGAAGGGAGGAGATTGATCAGCGCTTTGTATTCTAACAAAGACCCCAGAAACGTGATCGTATTTTAAGAATAAAAAGCCTAAGGCGATACAATGAACCACTTTTTACCCAAGACTACGTACTTATGCACACGAGACTGCCTCATGCTGTGAATGAGCTGCAACTCAACATGTATAAACATTTAAAAGCGGTACGAATAAAAATATTTTAGTGTCGGTATGCGAGCGGGCAAGTTGAATGCTGGCAGCGAAGGAATCCACTAAACGTTGCGATTCTTTCCGACCGCTATGTGAATAACGACTTTAATTCTGGGACCGTTGGGCTCTTGCAGGCTCCACCAACGCAAAGTTTTTGTCGTTTCCTCGGAGGAAATGCCGAGACTTCCAATTTAAAATGACGATCATGTGAAAGAAGCTTAATTACTTACAACCGCTGAATTGAAAGCCTTTTAATTGTTTGCTATCTAAAAGAATGTTTCACAACTCAGATAAAAAGTTATAGATTATTGGGCTATTTATATTGAAACAGTGGAACCGATTGTGAAATTGCTATTACTTTCAGTATTACGAGGCTTGTTTATTAGCAGAGTGAGTATGCAAAGTGTTGGGAGAACAATGACGCAGCGGCGGGCAGGTCAGGCCCCTTTTTATGACCGTACTGCGGGATGCCAGCCCGCGTTACTTTCATCGCGAGAATTCATTTGAAAGTGCATTTTAAGAGCGAGAAAAATTATATAATTTCAGATCTTAAGTACCACGGTTACTGAAGTTAACAAATCAATAAATTTCGCATTATCTATAGTAATAGGTACCAAAAAGTAAGATTACAAAAACCAAATTCGTAGGTACTAGTTTCACCCCCGTCTAAGTAGTCGCAATAACCACAATGTAATTTTTAAAGATTCTGTAAGATCGATATGACTCATTATTACAAATAGTTTGAATCATAGTTTTAAAACGTAAGCAAGCAACCACAATGTGCCAACACAGGTAACAAAGACAGTTTTGAGCACGAACGATTTACTGTCACTCGATATGAGTAGACATGCACGTGCTGGGTCTAGAGTCATGTGGCCACTTGAAAGGTTTTACCGGTTATATTCGACTGAAGTATTCGCTCAATGTGGTCCAAGCTTTGCACCGAAATGCATTACGCCATATGCAAGGAATGGCAGGTGCGGCGTATCGGCGCCGCAAGGTGCACTTTCACAGCACTTAGACCGTGGATTCTGATAACGTTCTATTTTGATCACCCTATTACACTTCATTTGTATCCGTGATACACAAGTTTCAGTTTCAGTTATTTATTCATATGAATAGACATACACGTTACAAAAATACAAACAGTATCACACATATATTTTTGTAAAATAAATCTTATAGGATAGTCGCTAAAGTAAAATGAAATTATACAATCTGTAGAATTTTGGTATATCTTACCAAGAGTAAGTATATTAATAGTTACAAGTGTGGATCAACGATATCAGCATCATCACATTCGTCAACAAAGAATTCTTCCAGGCTGTAGTATGCTCGGTACACTAGGATTTTCTTTAGACTATTAATAAATATTGCCGTTGAAGCTACATAACATTATTTATTAAGTTCGGGAGATTATTGTACATTTTTACATCTAAATAATCAATTCTGTATTTTGTTTTGTTTAATCTTATTTTAGGCTTATTTTAGGCAAGCTTGAGCTACTTAAATGCTACAAGATAATAAGTAAAGATAAACTCAAAATTAATAACATTTATTGCGTTTATAACTTCATACGTGGTCTGAAAAGTTTTTGACGTATCTATGTTTGAAACGACCTACCTACTGTTGGGTACATTTCTCCCCTGATAGCTACATGCGTATCGGATCACGATCCTGATCACGAGCCAGTTGAAATATTACAAAAATTATGTTTTATTTAAAAAAAACGTGCAAAACCAGTTCGTTGTTGCGGATTAAGTAAATTATCGAACATCATGCAAATCAAAACAGCTTTTATAGTTTTTTGGTGACTTAATGGGTTTTATTAATTCTTTCTTTCTATTTTCATCTAAATTGTTCATTGGCATGTTACGAAAGCAATTAAAAGATATAACAATCAAAATGGAATATATAATAGCAATAAACGATGACGTCACTCAATCTATTTAATTTTTAAATGATCATGTTTTTGTTTTATTCGCAAAAACTTAAAATGAATGATGACTTTACCCACAACAACGCTAGCCAAATTGTTGTGAACCTAGTTGTGCAGGTTAATGGAAATGTGCAATTGGATTTGAGCCAATATAAGTTTTGGCAGATGCTCATCATCCTAATTAAGTAACCTACAAAGCCGTGGCATTAATATAGATTAGGAAGAAAGCCTCAATTCAAGTTGATATGATTTAATTATAAAATAACGGTATAATTTTCTTGTACGTCATTATTGGTGTCAGAAACGAAATTGAAATTTTAAGACTTACCTTCCCAAAAGCTCCTCTCAAAAGATGGCTTTATTTCAATCGTTTGAATCGTCGTTATCGGTTTCCTGAAACAATCGAAAATATAATTTATAATAACCTGCTAAATCCAGATCTGTTCAAGATAACATGAATTAAAAAGGTCGCAAATAGTTTTAGCCATTACTGTACTGTTTTATCAAAGAAGCGAGGCCGCTAATAATAAACATAACAAAACAGTGGCATTTACGTGAAGTGTTTATTTATTTCAAAACAAGTGTATAATCGTGTAAACCGTCTGCGGTGCGCGCTTTAAGCCGTGTTCAGGGGTACTGATTTATCGCAATTCTGTTTAAGTGACCAATTTATGTAATAGCAACAATTAGTGGTGGCGCTACCCGCCCTCAGCCGCAGATTACACAACACTTAGTTCCTGGCTCCGCAGTCCATGGCATTAAACCACAGTATTCACCATCTACAATATCATAATTTAGAATGTTACGCGACTTCGCTACTTTTCACCGCAATATACGCGTTTCATTTCCACGCCTGAAAAATTCATGGTGGCTATTCAAATCTGCTAGACTGAAATTATGTAAATTAAAGGCCTTTTGGAGGAGCATGGTAAAAGCAAAAAAATTAAATAAAACGTATTACTCGACCGGCTATTGCTCGAACAACACTCTGTAAGAGCAAATATTTAATCAATGCTTAAAATATTGGTAAACCCCCTGATTCATCATCATCACACATAATAATACTTATTTTGCAAACCGCTAGGTAAATCCTTATGCTGATAAAGGCGGTCAAGGTTTAAAAACGCCGACAGAAAACTTTGTTAAATAAAGTAGGTAGAGGTGATATGTAGGTAAACTCGTGGCAATAATCCTTGAAAACCTTAAAAATATATTTCTATTATGTCTTTAAGTATTCCTGAGAGGTTTGTTTCTTCCCTCAACAAACTTACTTGTATGTATTATAGAAATAGAGTCTTATTTAACTTAGCACAATGAAACCAACAAATTAGCGCAAATATGCTCAGTTGATGACTGGCCCGATAGAAAGAATTCTTGGAACTGGATTGTATTACAAGAGCAAATATCATCGAAAACAGGTCATCGACAGCCGCTTTAAATGTCAGGGTCCCAGAGAAGGCACAGATTTTAATGCCATCGATGTTTTATTCACAAACAACTTTAAAAACATTATAGAAAAACATTATACCTTTGCTTAAAATAAACGTTAGTACGTAGTTGTAAAATCCGATGATCCGTTTATCTAGACGTTCCATTCTTTAAGAATTCAAATCGAAAAAGTCTAGAGCCAAAGTCTTTGTCCTTGTGAATTATAAGCAGACGCATTTTCATACAAAGGCCAGCGTACTGCTCTTATTCTAGATCGAACATACGAGAGCGAATTCCTGAGAAGTGAAAATGCAGTGTCGAGAAAGGCAGCGAAGTCCAAGCGAACCTAGTCTAGGCAAACAACGTCGTGACTCCGCGCCCTCCCCCCGCGCGGTCGCGCGACGCTGCGCCGCCGGCGCAGCCCGTGGACCACTCACCGGAAAACCTTCACGTTATTATCGAGTTACATTCTCACATCCAACTACTCGATCACCTAAACCTCCTTAGCTCAACCGGCATATGCAACAGCCACTCCACTGTTTTGTTTTTCACACTTTAAGATAAATAACCTGATGGTCCAGTCATTTCCCAGTTTTTTGACATATTCTATTTGAAACAACAAAGAACCTGAACTGATCAATTTTAATTGTGGGAAGCTAATGTTTACTATTTAATTGTGCACAGCGATGTCAAGTTACTACTGGCTTTCCTAATAAGGCCACTGGATTATAAGTGCATACAGATGTGCCAATAATAATGACCAATCCCAATCCTTGCTGGACCTGTTTTGCCATAAGAATAGTCGACACTGTGGGTAAATGTATTTTTTGCCTCTTAAACCAGACGTTGCAACGTTTTGTTTATTTGCAAAGGTATTTTCAAATTGTCATGTGTCTGTTATTACTGCATCAGTTTCGATTGTTTACATTCGTTACTGGAGACACGTTTTTGTAAATGAAATCTGATAACGCTTGCTTTTTAATCGTAAAGATAAAACAATCAATAGAGTAAACAAAATTTAAAACAAATCAAAGCGTTAAAGAATTGATGTTATTATAAATTCAAACTTACAAAGTAAGCTAGATGCCTACTTTTTTGCCCTTTTCGATACCATAGCATTTTACCCAGATGCCAGTTAAAGTCGACCGTATGCCGCGCCTCTACGAATATTTGTGATTCTAGGCCAGTCTTTTAAAATGGAATAAGTTTTTATGTAGAGGAAATTGATCACTTTTCGTAAGGTTCATTTTAGAACTGACGGAGTATTTTCACACAACAGTAGAATCTAATATTAAAATGTTTTTGAAAACCATTGAGATTTCTCTAGCCAAAAGCAATTTACGAACATACTGCAACGATATAATAAAGCTAACACTCCTAATGGGTGTTCGATGTCCTTAAACAAACCCTTAAAACTGGCCGTCGAACAAGTCAGTAAGTGGAGAGAGTGGGACGAGCATGTGAACAGGGTCGACCTTGTCATTGTCATGAAAACGTCACTTTGCGACACTTCCTTTAGCTACTCGTGTCACTGTGGATAGACTGTATGTAAGTAGGGTGCGTAATTGGACAAGATCAAGGCACCCATTCACCGCTTCCGCCATTCAACTTTGGAATTTCATATATTCCAACAAGTCGACACTTGGTTAATTAAATGCGAGTAAAAAGTAGGCAAGTATTTGATGTCATTCACAACCGCATTGCTATACAGTTTCAATTTGAAATGTTTTCACTCGTTTCATCAATTTGTCTTTACGAGACATGAGACGATGGCTGACACTTTAATAAAGAATTTACTTCCTCCTCCGTTCATTATTATCTCTTAGAGGAATGCAGATGTGAAACTTGAAATCGTGCGGCAAATTCATGTCAACAAAATACTTGACACAGAAAAATAAATGGGGTAAGTACAAGACTGTAAGTTCTAAATACATATTATGTATTGCAGGTTGAAACTTCCACAAATTCATAAGAACTGCAAAATGCTTTTCGTTTATTTGTCCTATCAACTAAATTGAATGCAAAATATGGCTACACTAAATTCTAAATATTTATATCAAGTTAAAACTTCCACAAATTTAAAAGAACTGCAAATTATTTCCGATTTATATTTCCTATCAACTAAATTGATTGCAAAACATGGCTTCTCGTGGGTGTTGAAATATGTTAAGCGTATAAGAATAAGAATATCGATAGGACCGCCGTGATCGATGCCGGTGATTATCATCATACACGAGAGAAAGTATGGAGATACAAACATAAATTTAATAACAGTATTAGATGTATTGGATTGCAGAGACAACATCTGAGAGTTGGAGGGCCAATCAGTGCGGCCGCTCGGCCCAGTACCGTTAGGTCCCAACCGAGCGAGTACTTCTGCCATCGCAGCCTACTTTAACATAAAGTGCCAATCACGGGAGTAAGCCAACTCCCATGATTTGCACTATAGGTATTTAATTAATAATATATGAAAAATCCATAATAAATTGACAACACCTACAACATTATATGTCAATTCATTTCCATGTTTCCATGACCAATGGAAGTTTTATGCATCTGAAATTCTGAACGCTTTCAGTATCCAGCCTCAGCGGTGTGACTCAAAGATGCGCGAAATAATAGAGCTTCTGAAGGGTATGCGGTAACAAAGTGTTTATTTTGGGGCAAGCTTTATTATTATTGGTATAATGACCCTAGAAATGAGAGCAAGTGAACTAGTAATATGTAGCACAAAATCCGCATAGGATTTAGGTGCTATTTAAATTGCAAAGCCAAGCCACCAGTGGCCAACATTCGACAGATGTTAAGTGGTACATGTACACACGGACACCGCATACACAAAATATTTAACAACTCTCAAACCATCCGTTAGGCTTAGCATACAAAGAATGCAAACGATGACCCTGACATTTTTACGGGCAATTTGAAAGTCACTATTTAGTCTATTGCTCTTCATCTCAGGTGGTTTATCGGTCATTTGTATTTTAATGCTGCGAAATTATGAAATAAATGCAAAATAGCCAAGATGTAGATAAGACGACTTCAATGATGAAGGTCCGACTGCAATGATGAGGTTGTAGAGTGAATTCTTGGCTTGGGATAAATATTCGTACGATCTGCAGATATTTTATCGGGTTTCTGGGTCTTCTCTACCTATTTAAAATAAAAAATATATAAGTTCTATAGATATGTCTAATGCAAGCTCTGCGTAGTTTCTTTCCAGCTTCATTTGTTTAATTTTTTAGCTTAGCTACGATACGTGTAGGTAATTAACGGCAATAAAATGGCGACACGGCTGTGTAGCTTTTACATAAACGTAAATACAATGAGCGTAGGTTCAGATACGCCTTACCTAGGGATATGCTACGAAGGCGCTACGAAATAGCTACGTAGTTGCTTTGACGCAGCATGGATGTAGCTTAGACAAAGCTACAACGCGGCTACGCAACTGCTCCATAGGCGTGGCATGTATGTAGCTTCGATACAGCTACGACGCCTCTACGATGTTGCTACGAAACCTCTACGAAACAGCTTGACCACTACACTATAACTACGTTGTACAGCTTTTAGATGTGTTTGTAGTTATAGATAAGTAACGGGTACTATAAACCCGTGCATCTTTTAAAATCATACAAAATCTACTAGTTTAGCATAACTTACATAGTTATGCCAAACTAGTAGATTTTGGATCTACATTTGTTTAGAATAAACGCTTCCAAAAACCATACATCTTCTTTTGTGAAATTTTTGTAAGATAATTTTAAAAATAATACCAGATTAATATTAGCAACGGCCAGCCACCGCCGTCCGCATTCTAGTAGGTATACAAGTTTTATATTGTATACCACTAACGATCATTAGAGCTATTAAAGCTATCTATTACGAAGGCTGATCGAAAGCTCGGAAAGCTGAAAGCTCTTAGATATGCCAGTATGTTTATTGTTAACGTTTTCTCTTCCACGTTGGTAATATTTGTAATATCGGCCGTATTATTCTTATTATAACTTTGAACAAAAACTTTCTTCTGGAAAAAAATATGAGGATGCCCGCTGAAACTAAGCCTCCTATTTATTATCAAGGCTTTCTCTTGACATGATTGAGGACATACTTGTGTACGGATACAAATATGATGCCAGAAGTAATTCATTGTGAGACTCCCTCCGTTTATTGAGAATTGAAATTAGTTCTTGCTGAATTAATATTTAGACTTAAATTTAAGATTGGAATGAAATGTAAACCAGAAACTATTTATCTGATCCGATATAAGTTGAATAGAAACTCCAATTAAACTAGCTCGATTTATATTTAAGTTACGATTTACCGATTTTAGCCGTCCGAATAACTAAATTACGGACTGGTCTCCAATCTTCCTCAATAATGAAAGCAATATTGCTTTGGAAATTGCATCGGGGATAGCTTACGTGACTTTGCATAACAATTTACAGTCACCAAAATTTGCGATCGGATTTCCAGTCTCAGTGACGGTAACAATATTTTCTTCATTATAAATTGAGGTGAGTTTAAATCCCATTACAAATATAAAAGTTTGTCCGTTACATATAAATCTACAGCAAAATTTAGAAGGAATATAAAGTGAGCAAGGAATATTTTATACATGTTTTATTGGAGTCGGGGCAGGCAAAGCTATTCAGGCATAAATTGTACTCACGTAGCTTTCTATCCAGCACCTTTGTTAGAAGATCAAAAGCCCGCACTGCTTGCACGCCTTTGTATAAACCTAACCATTTTCTATGACAGTTTCTACAAGACTAGGTGCATTATATAAATAAATTCTGCTTACTTGCAAAAAACAGCGGGCCGTTCACCCGTTTCATCGCAGGTCGAATTACAATTATTATGTCAACATTATACAACACAATATTTTTTTGTATTCTTAATGTGTGTGAGGAATACTTCAAAGCGCAATGCGGTAATGAATGCAGCCGGTTTGCGTTGCCATACGCCAAATCAACCTCGTAATGTATTGAGAAGACTTCCAGAGAGCAAGTAAATGCCAATTACTATTTAAACTTAAACCAAGCTCATAAACATCCTCTGAGCATAATGATCTCGTAGGATAAGAGGCTGAGCTTGGTTCCTAGAACAGTGTCATTAAACTTATGGCCATTGAATTGTGTTTAAATACCAAGTAGTGGTAGTGGAACTTATAATGCATAATGAACTTTCTATAAAGCATCATAGAGAGGACAGACCTTGCATATCCTGTGCAAGATACCTGAGCTATAAATCCTGGTCGCGAAGACATAACAGCCGCAAAATTTACAGGCATGTGAGACATTCCTTTGTTAAGGGCAACGGACGCATCGGAATGCTGAAGTCGTTGCTAATAAAATGGCCATACCCTAGGTAATGCTGAACAAGCGTGACCTTTCAACATTTAATGCAATATTCAACCATTCAATAGTTTTAAAGCTACAGAAAATAATATGTGTATTGCAAAGGTATGTTCTAATAAAGAACCAAAGTGTTAATATAATACGACCTATGTGGAGCAGCGGGAAATGTCCGCCTGCAACGTAGAAGCTTGTGGGTTTAATTCCCACATCATCGGGACAAACTTTAGTACGATCTACAGATATTAGTTTTGGGTGTTTATTTATATCAGTTGCTCTGCTCAATAGAACTATACAGAAAAATTGTTCACTATTATTTATTTAATTTTATTCCTGGGATGTTGCAAGACAGAGAGAGATACAGGACTCTAGACGCTCAGTCTTGTCAAATGTTTGTTTTTGCCTCGGCTTAAATTACATCTACATACTATTATGTACATATAATGTAGGTAAAGTATATTTACGTAAGCATTAAAACTTGCATATGATGTCACACATTTCCGTGAGACGCTGTAAGTAGGTAGGTACACAAAATAATGACCATGCTGCGACCATGAACATCGTGTGACTATCAAACCGGAGTTTGTTTAAAATAATTAACTAGAGCAGCATGTTAGAAAGAAGAGACAATTGTATTTTACAGAACAAATAACACCCAGAACTTGCTTCACCAGCTTGCAATCAGTTATTTCTGTCGTAACTTTTAGTTATTTCTATAGAGGTTTTTAGTAATTTTAAAGAATATTGTAAATAGGTATAATGATTATATGAATTAGTCGATGAGGTCACAGCGACAAAGTCTTTATGTATAATGAGTATTAAAAAAACCTAACTCCGCAGGATAAAGTGACAGAAAAATTATATACAAAACTGAAATTTATAAAAATTACAAAGGGACCGGAAGATCATCCGCTTTCCTTTGTGCAAAACACCTTTCTGTGATCATCAATCCACCTCCAGAGCGAGGTGATTATGACTTACTAGCCGCATTCCGTGGCTTCATTCATGAAATAAATTGATGATCTAGCCTATATTTTATTCCAGGCGTAGAACAACGTCTATTCAATTTTTTCAGTTTTAATTACTCTAAGTACTTTTAGAGGTAACAAACATTCATACATCCATACTTTTGCATATTAGTGTGATTGAAGCTGATAAATTAGATACTATTCGATTCCATTTAAGTGACTTTCTACTTTATCGGCTTTATTTTATTTACCAGTTTATATATTTTAGAATACTCATAATAAGTTATCTCTTAGATTGTTTTGATATAATGCCATTACATTGTACTTGTATTATGTATCTTATGTTTTAAACTACCCGTCTAATCAGCCACTTCAAAGTTTAGAGATGTAATGATAATGAAAATGTGCAAGCTATTGGAATGTAAACCGTATTCGTGCGTTAAATATAATGATCAAATAAACTTCAATCGTGTGAATGTTTATAAGGTGCAAAGAATTTCTTGTGCGTAGATAAATCTTAGCCATGTAAGGTTGCCAGAGATTTTATATAGAGATTATTTGCATAAGATTCTTTGCATATAGGTAATTTTTCTTCCATCAGTATGGTATAGAACCCAACAAAACATCCAGTGTGAAACATAAAAATAAACATTAGCTACAACTTCAAAAGAACACAAAAGAAATGCGATGAATGGAACAAACTAACGTATTCTTAATAATGTAAAAGCTATCAATCTGTTCTCCGTTCATCATGATGGATCTGAAAGGTTATCTATTTCGTTTTCAATTCAAATTCATCATGCAAGTTTTACTTGGAGTTCATAGTGTTGGAATGGAATGCTCGCGTATCTAGTCGCCAATTGATGCTGATTGACAAACGGGCAACTTCGTCAAGTGGTCAAACAAATGCAATTTACTTTCTATTTCATGTACCGCTCCGTGACTCTTCTTCAACCATTTAAATTTACATTCTTTCATCATTCATTGACAGAAAACGTAATATTTTACATAAAGAGGTTTATATGCTAGAAGGTATAACTGCTATTTACCTAAAACCCCAAATAAATAGGTAGTAAAATATAAATATAGTTTTTACTTATCTAGGTACTACTACTAATATTATAAACGTAAAAGATTATTACGTTAGGATGCCTGTTTGTTACTCTGTCACGAAAAAAATACTGAAAAGACTGGATTGAAATTGACTATACGTAGTTCTAGCCGTGAAATAAAACCTCCTTTTCATCCCATAAATTAGTTCACATGGGATAGAAATAGCCTTCGAAATACTCCATTTAGAAATAACGAGTGCGAATTGGGCATATAATTGCCTTCAAAGTAAGGTTTTTGGTACGATAGTGCGTAAGCTCTCACAAAGGGTGATTTAAAACTATCCAAAAACTAAGGTTACACCACTAGAGTCCGTAGGAAGTCCCAAAGAATTTCAACTCGTCGTCAGTTACTTGACCTCGTAGCGCGATTGGTAGCGCATTCCCGTATTGAGAGAAGGTTGCGAATACATTACAGTAGTATTAAGTATTTCAATGTTTTATTCCACTGTACGTACACACTCTTGATGTTGTCTTATTCTAAATCATTATTTACAGTTATGGCACACAGTAAAAAGGATTTTAAAAAGGATTTTTAAAAAGGATTTTTTTCCATAAGGATTTTACACAGAAAAATCGTAAGAAAATGACTGTTCTCATACTACAATAGGCATTATATTGAAAAACAAAGATTAGCTATGGGCCCAAAAAAAAATCACTCAACAACACACAACTCACCAAGATAAAGATTTAAATTGAAATTAAATACATATGTCGGCTCGAGTCTTTTTGGGATATTATTTAACGCCTTGAAAATAGATAGTGATACTTAAATTTAGTTCAGTTAAATCCTTACTTGTCAATTAGTAAATTAGTATGTTTCAAGTTTTGTATGATTAACGTCTGAAACATGGGTAAAATTAGGTGAAGGCCGAATGTTTAATGCAGACATTGGTACGCCTAATTATATCAATATCAGTTCATCTTTTCAAGGTACCTATCCTATGCTTTGTTTTCACTCATTCCACGAACTTATTTTCTTTTTGGTATTTCGACTGACAATCGAATAGACATGTGCTAATGCTTTACCGATTTAATTTTTTTCTTATGATAATAATAGATTTTAATCTTTTGTCCTTGTAATGGGGTAAAAAGGGCAATTAAAATTTGAGATTCGTAGCTCGGTATCGAAATATCTATAAGATTTTAATGTAAGATACTAATGACCTGAAATTTTCAATATTTGTACTGATATAACCGTAAATAAAAACCCGGCTTTTAGGAATTTTACAAACTAATTTCAAAAACTAATAAAAATAGGTAAAATAGTGATTGACGGTTTAGGTTTTTTAGTACTCGTAACTTTAGCCAGTGGCCCGATGTGCTTGACACAGATTTGTAGTTCTAATAGGAGGACAAATACTATTAGTCTACACGAGCAAAGCTGCGAGCAGAAAGCTAGTCATGAATATTCGAAACTATTGGAGAAATGTTAAGACATTATCATTTTTGTGTTTAAGAGTACGAAAGTTCGATTTATAGCAATGTATATGAGGTACGTTTTAATGGGTCGGCTGCATTTTCTGAGTGCGCCGGGAGGGTTAGGGCGGCCGCCTCTTTCTCCTCCCTCTATTGTTACCCTCTAGTTTGTATGAAAATAGAGAAACTCTCCATGTGTGTCGCCGCTCCAAATAAAATATTCTTTTCTTTGTCTACAACTGTTATTCCTGTGCATTTGTGCAACTGGTAAAAGTATTGTTCGTGCAGACAATGAAGTTTTATCTTGTAGAAGCACCTTCGTGTAATAATTTGGTGGTTATGTAAATAGCTTTTTATGCAGGCTTTATTGTAAATATTCACACGCAGTTATTATACGTCAGGTAGCAATTATGTTGAACCAGATAATAAGTTGTTTGTTTTGGTTAAAGTGTTAGAAGATTTTTAAGCGTTTTAGAAGTTCTTCAAATTCGTTACACCAAACAGTATCACTGTGCCAAAAAGCTTCACAATATCTTCACAGTAAACTCTATGTAGGTGATGGCAATAGGCACACTGAGATTTTATAGACAGAGGATCTACGACGGTCTTTGTTTGTCATCAGAATCTGAATAATGTGAAGTGGTCTGCAGATTCAAGCGACAATTTACCAAAGGGTTTTCTTTCATGTACCTCATACTAAGATTGTAATCCAGTAAAATATGTGAATTATGAAACACCTACTTATTTGATTCGCTTACCTACGAATATCTTTTGAATATCAAAAATACATTTATATGTATAGTTGAACGAATAAAATACTCGTAACTAGGTGTTTCATAATATCCACTTACTGGATTGTTATTTTAGTGATAGCTACATGAAAAATATGTAGGTATAGGTACCTACTATCGAATAGGTACCTTCAAATATCAAGAAACGAAGCAAGCATTGCTACTCTATCAGAAAAACAGCGCAACATGCAATTATGTAATAATCTGTCCATGCCGTTCAAACACGCACATTGTTAAATGAGTGTTACCAACTAAAGATGCCTCGATAGATAAACTCATCAGCAACTCGACTTGCTATTTTAGATTTTTAGAGCGAAACATGCGGTAACATTATAAAAAATTAAAACCTAACTAGAGCGGGTACAGCATAATACAGGTACATAATATGACCCCTATGAATCGTACTTTCTTGCATAAATTAATCGGGTTTCTAACAGTAATGCAAGTTACAAAAACCGCAGAAAAAAATCTTAGAACTGCAAATCTAACTCAAAAACTACATAAGTCAATGTCATCAATGTTTGGTCTACCTAGTATATTAAATAAAAACCTTAATTTCCTGTATAAAGAAATAAAATATAGAAATGGCTGTCTCGGATACAATACCATATTGTCTCCGACGAAGAGTCGAGAAAACTGTCAATAAAACAATGCATGACAAGACATACAATGGCAAGTAGGTCGATATATCAAATAAGATTCACATAGATGGCACATAATACGCATTTCAAATTGCGAACAAAGACAGGTCACCCAACAAATTCAAGAAAACATGATAATTAACTTCCAGCAGTTGGAATCGAAAGGTTAATTTTCTAACGTCAAGTCGTCTCGCTCGCAAATGGATGTTTTCTTGATGATTACTTCCCTCGCTCGGTGAAAATTTGCTTTCCTTCATTGCCGTCTGACTTTCTGGTTGAGCGAAGGCATTTAAGCGATTTCTTTTATGTGAACCTTACTTTCGAATAAAAGACTTTTGGCAGCGAAATTCCTCTCACCGAACAACGTTAATTTAGGGTGCCAAGTCAGAAAAGCATCGACCTGCAAACCGCTTTGCTCAGTACGGTATGGATAATTAGTGGAAAGTGTAGGGGAGGGACGGAGAACAAATTAGTTCGCACCGCTCTGCTAATATTTTTAAAGCAATAATTTTTTTTTAATACACTTTATGCCAGGTGTGCAAGAAGCGGATACTGCTTTTTATTTCTCAGTCATAAAAAACCAATGTGGTTACTAACGGGTTCTGGGTTTGCCGCAAGACTTTGGGTTTACATCTAAATTGTCTCTTATTGCTCGCAGTCAGGCAAATCCGATGACAAATACGCGTAGCGAATCTTTAGATGGGGCATTCGTCGCGCCTAAAGGTTATTTAGTGTTCGTCTTTGGAATTCGTTATTACTTCAGTAGTTCCTTGTCTCCTTTCCGTGTTCTGCGACGGTTAAATATAGCTCAGTAAATGTATAGCCTAAAGATATAATAATAATAATAATAATTTATTTATTTCAGACAATTTACAGTCCAATATGTTAGTAAGATTATAACTAGGGGTTAGTACTTAAACGTAATTAATGATTTTGTCCTCTGAATCAATTTATAAATAATAGGACAGTCAAATTTTTCAGCAATCGCGGTTAGGATGCTGTTGCTACTCCCGCGGGTTCTGCTGAGTAGTGAGGCCGACTTCTTTCGCCAGATAGCATCGAAGGTGTCGGTACGAGCCTGGGCGAACATGGCCGAGGCACTGCAGAATCGCGGTAGTCGCAACAGCAACCTAAACGCGTTGTTATATTGGACCCGCAGAGCATTGTAAGCTTTTTGGGTATAGTTGACCCACAGACTCGCTGAGTAAAGTGATGTACAGTATGCTCTGAATAATGTTACCTTCACCGCATCTGTACATCGTGCGAATCTGCGGGCCAGCATATTTGCCCTGACTGACAATGCTCTGCGTTCCCTCTCCATATCGTCATCGTCCCCATATTACCTGAAGTAATGATACAGCAGACTCAGAGGGCGAATGTACGACGCAGGAGGTGCGGGTTCGATTCCCGCCCTGGACAAAAGTTTGCACGATCTGCAGATGTTTATTTCCGGGTGTTTTATATATTTGCTTATCTTGTTAAATAAGAAATATCGTTAGAAAGTATGGCATTAAGCATATCTCAGATATCTAGTACCCATACATAACACAAACGCTGCTTAGCTCGTGGCTAGAGATGCTATGTGAACTGTCCAGCACACAGAAATCAGACAAGAATAAATAAGACAAGAAGGCTTATTATTTAGAATTCTGTGGTCCAGCATAACTACACTTTATATTACTTTCACTTTATAGGTAAGTACTTACGCGTTGTCTGTAACGTCGGTAGACTCGTCGAGTTCCCCGATGGTGTCGAGAGACGCCCCGGAGCCGTCCTCGCGCGCCTCGACCGGAGGCGGCGGCGGCGGGGCCGTGGGTCTGCTCAGCGGGGCCTCGTGCGCGCCACCTTCCTTGAACTGTGGCTTCGGCACGAAGTCTATGAGCCGCGGAAGCGCCTCCGGCAAAGAACTCTCTTCTAACTTCTCCACCACTTTATTATTCTTCATTTCCGCTTCAGAACGCTGTAGCCAGTTCTCAATGCAGTTCTTTTTAGTGGGCGTCAGCAAGGAATCTGGAAGGGGTGGCGGAGGCGTCTCAGGTATGGGGATAGGTCGCGGCTTCTTGTCACTTGCAGATCGCTCAATTTTTGCACTCCTCGGCATCGGTTTTGGTTTGTCGGCTGGTTCATCTGTTTTATGATTTCTCTTATTATTCATAGTGTTAGGAGCATTTTGTAAGATTGTATTGTTGTTGTTTTTGTCGTTTTGAGAAAGTTTTTGTTGGATGTCTTCTGCGTTTAGTGAATTCTGTGTCAGGCCATTTGAGTTGTGTAGTGAATTAATGTTTTCTGTCAGTTTTGGTTCTTTGATAACATCGATTTGCTTGAGTAATGAATGTTTAGCTGCTCTCATATCTCTGAGAATATCAGTATCAATGTTTTCAATGCAGTTTAGTACTTTTTGTATGTCTATAGTTTTTGGTTGCATGGTAGGAGTTGAAGGGATACTATTTGCAACCGAGCTAGTCATAGAGCCAAGTCGGTCGACTACTGTGCTGATAGAACTACCAGTGTCATCGGATTCTGCATCTCCTAAAACAAGACATCGTTCCCATTCAGAAGAGAGGAGGTCAATATAAATCTCAGCTTCTGCAGGCACTGCCTTACCATCTGAGAGTCGTCGCACCAGGCGCCTCACTTCTTCTGGAGAACCCTTTTTCAAATAAGCTATGCTTTCCTTATTTTGTCGAAGTAAATGACTGTCGAAGGATGATTTTCGCGATAGTTTAGTTAAGGTGGACATACCGTTATGTTTACCATTTGCAGTGCCATCTTTGTCAATTTGTGTTCCATCATTATTTGCTTGTTCTCCTAAAGTAAGTAATGATATTTTATCTTTAAACGAGTTTTTCTTTCCAAGCTTTCTGGGTGGAACCGGAGGAGGCAAAGTAGTCGGTCGCATGATTTCCGTAGGCGGTTTTGCCAAATTTGGCGCTGTTGCAGATTCCGACATGTCCTTATTGGTTGTTTCCGTTTTGGGTTCTGGTTCGAAATGCCTCACTAAAAGCTTTAACGTTTCATCTGAATCTTTGAGTCGTCGAACGCAATCTAATCTTGTTAGCTCTGACACAGAAACGCCATCAATAGCTAAGATTTCATCACCTGGTATGAGTTTACCCCAGGGAGCGCTGGCGTTTGCTGCTGGACTGTCTTCCGAGCATGACTGTACGAGAAGTCTTCTGACTTTTTCTGTTGCAGCAGAACCGCCTTCGAATTTGAGTCCTAATCCGAGGCGCTCTCCTCTGGGCCTACGCACTGTGACTTCAGCGGCGCCGGCGGCCGCTCCCACCATAAGCACTGTGACGAAAGCGGGATCCTTAGACGCGAGTCGGCCCTCGCCCACTGGTACAATAGTGACGAAGTCCTCAGCGGCCACGTCTGTCGCCATGCCGCGACAGTCCTGTACTCGTCAGCAGCAAACCTCAGTGTGCGTGTACCTGTAGACAAAAAGAAATTCATTAGCTTGCATCATAAAATGCAATTTAGCTGCGCCCACGACTTGGCTGGCGCTCATCAACTGCAATGCAAGGCCCTCTCTCTTTCACCGTTGCACTTGAACACTCAATAATGGGCTATATCGTTCGACCTTCTCGTAAAAATTTAATGTGTGGTCTTGACTCAATAGAGTCAAATAGAGTGCCATCTAAATGCGTCTAACATAGGTATAATAGTAATCAAATCTCATCATCATCAAATATTCAACGAAGTTTTGCCTTTATGAAATAGCTGATGGGAATAGATATAAATATGGGATAAAATTACTTAATTCTAATAAATCCTATGTTTTATTCCATACTTTGAACTACGTCTACTCAAAATTTCAGCCCCATCCGTTCTATAGTTTTAGAGTGAAGAGGTAACAAACATCCAAACTTTGGCATTTAAAATCAGTGTGAAGTGATTAAATTATTATAAGACCATCAAAATTAAAATAATTAATTTAAATGTCCTAAATATCAAAATAATTAGCGGTTCTTCAAATAGCAGTCAGCAACATACAAGTAGGTATGTATAAACATACACATAGATAGGTAGTTCATGACGATCACTTGAAACTTTCGTTGAGCGGTCGAAAGTGTAACGAGCGTGTTTGGGAACGCGTTGACCACAGATAGTCGCATCATTGGGCGAGATGTAGGTTAGTAGCACCGCACCGGAGGCTGCGCGGGCGCAGGCGTCGCCGAGGCAGCTTCGCGGAGAATCAGCGCATTAGCATATTGCCCCAGGCTTCGGCCCGTTACTCCCGGGTCCCGTCTGAAGGGCCACTCATTCTCACGGTTCTACACAATTTTCATCGACGATTACTTCCAAGATTCGTTTAGAGATGATTTTCTGGAAAATTGACCGCAGTTTTGATAGACAGTTACGTTGTTTAATCTATCCATTGCTATCAGGGCTAGGAAAATTACTGGGAAACTGCAAGGCAGACACCTAGATTCGATCACTTGCAAACGATAGTTTGCAACCAGGCATAAGACTCGTAAATTTAAGAAAGTACTATTCGTTTTCAATGTTCAAGACATACCTACGTGACTCAAAGTATCAATGCGAAGCCAAAGGAGGTACTTGTTTTAAGTCAGCATTTTCGTCTCTCGTTGTTTCCCGGGAAAACAAAGAAAGATTGCTGCATCGCATATGTGTTCAACGATATCTCATAATTGAATCTTTACATTGTAACCTACAAATGCCGAAGATGAAGGCGCCTGGTATTTAAAGACTTCTATTGAAAATTTCTGAATAGGTATTATGATGGAGCCCGTTCTTCTGTCCGTATTTGAAATGGAATTGTACCGTTACAAGTGAATAATATCAACACATACCTGCCGAACAAATACAAACTACTTAAAAGGGAACTAAAAAGCTATGAATATTTATGCGTCTGCGAAGCATCCGCGCCATAATTATTTTGGTTTAGCTCAAGTATTCATAATCACCTTGTCTTCGAGACGACGACATCATCACAGTAGATGCACAACTAGGTAACATTTAATGATAGCTATTTTGTAGCTGTTTATTATACCTTTGTTTTTTTGGCTCAGCAACCTTACTAGTATTAAAGAAACTATTCATAAATTAAAGCTGAATGCATCGCTTAAGCTTAAGCAATGATGTTGCAAATTGAGTGAGAAATGGAATTTGCACTAGCTCGGGTAAATGTACCATTTATAAGTTGCTATCAGACATGCAAACAGTGTTATCATAATACACAGTTCTCATTATTTAATCGAGCTAAGTGTATAATTAGCATAAAGAGAACACAAATAGATACTGTAGAAGCTATTCCTATTATGACCTAAACTTGTAAGCAAGCACGCCGCTGTTTTCAAAACCTTGAGTAAAGTCTCAAGGTAGACGTTTAATCAATGAAATTTCCGGACAAACTGTCCAATTTTGACTACTTTGATCATACTTACTTCCAATTTAGAGATGGAAAAGAAATCCTATAGAAAAAAACGAGTTGCCTCTAATCGATTTACCTCTGTTCAAACAGTTTTTGCACCTGTGTGAACCACTCAGATGGATGGACATTTGATGGAGTAGCCGTCATTACTTCCGCGGGAGTAGGTATACGACTTCGCATTCCTAACTGAGGATTGCAAGATGGGTCTGGGCTAGGCACTCATACGACTTCTCACTGACATTGCGAGTGAATCATTGTCATAGGATTGAACAAAATGGCTTCAATAAATTCAACTCCTGTATAGTCTGAACGTAAATTACTTACTAGACCATTTAATTTATCTGGCAGAAACCCACCTTATGTTTTTGATACCTGAGAGGAACGAAGAAGTTAATCATTAAAAAGAGTAAGTTAAATAAATTCCACAGCTTTGAATTGGTGGAAATAGGAACAAAAAACCTATTGATATGAATAAAAGATACGAATATTCCACATTCACCCATCTTCAAAACTGAAACAGATTCATATAAAAGTCATAAAACTGTTCCAGTTCAATTGAACCCTGGGCTGAAGCCCAACGAAACTTCAAAATATTGAATAAGTACAAATGAAAATATAATAAATACAGCCAGCTAAATAAAGCCTCATTTATTTCAGTCTGCAAATTAATTTAAATATCTTGACTTAATTTTGAACTTTAAGCGTAAGCTATTCAGGTCAGGGTTGAGTGCACGTTAGTCCACGCAAGTATTAAAAACATCGATCAGATTTACGCAAAACAGTTAAGGTACTAATGTCGCAATTTTATTATTAGCAACACTTGCAACCGGCAATCGTGGTAGTTCATCTAATTAGGCGATCCCCGGGTTGTGCAACGAAGGTAGCGTGCAATGCAAGCGTGCCCCGACCGATATCAATTCGTTGCACGATTTATTTATTACTCCAGTTCGTGTTGAGTGCGTTCCAATGCCATTTCGAGGCGGGTACGCACACACCTAGGATCGTTTAGTATTCATTGGAAATAAATCGGCGATTTGATTTAACGTTTTATGCAGATGAGGCTATAAGCTATAGAATTATATTATTACACAACTATATAAAGGTACATTTTAATAGTTTTAGACAGGTACCTACTACCAGAAGCGAAAGTTTCGTTTAGTCGTTGTGTTGAACATAAATAATAATGTTTTAATATATTTTTATTCATTGTACATAATAACTAGCTTGTGTTAAATAAAGGCTAATAATTTATTTGTTACATACTTACAAACCGTCGCGTCGCAGTCAGAAGAAATACAACTGTAGGTACCCATCTAATACATACAACTGTAGGTTTACCTTTAAACCTTAACCAACATAATGTGGTACCCACAATCCTACGTTTATTTATACATATGATGATTTTATAACAAAGAACAAATTACTTGCTAGCACTTTGCCAATTTTTATAACCGTTATTATGTAAAAGAACCGTTTTCTAAATAATTTAGCAATTTATCGTATTGGCATTCGAACTTATGACTCTATCGGCACGCGACATTTACATAGCGGTACGTAAGCGATTCAAGCAAAATACAAATAGCTCCGACCCGACAAGTTACCACGAGGCGCCCTCCTCTGCATTTATCTCACACGAAATTGAAATAAGTTTGATAAAATCTCTTCTTTGAGGCACACCGGCCGCAAAAGGCGAGTGGTCTAGACATTATCTAGATATGTGTCGCCAAAAACAGAGTGCTGAGAGGCGGAACAAACGCCGCCCGCCCTGATCTATGATAGCCGAAAACGAACATCTTATTTTGTGTCGGGGAGTGACTTGAATTTCGTAAAGAAAACAAACGTCAGATAAAATAACGACCTCATTTACATTACAATAATGTGCAAATTATTCGGCAGCTCAAAAGGTGAATGTCCCGTTGTACTCAAAAACTATAAACAAGATGCGGTTTCCCATTAAACGATTCCGCCTACAAAGTTTTTGAATTAATAATGATTGGGTAACTAACTATAGATGGAATCAATGGATATTAACAGAGACGATAAAACTTAAAACAATAACTACCTACAAGGCACACCTACACATTATTTGTAGATGAACTTGATTCATTCACAGAACAGGTGCCCATCTTTTAAATATGCGTGTTTTCATTTATAGAATAACTAGCTGCGCCCCGCGGCTTAGCCAGCGTGGATTATTTGAACGCGATATGTCATCGAAGTCGAATAGTTTAATATAAAAAAGTAAGATTGAATTTTGAGTGAATCGAACCAAAGATTTTTTTTTTATATGTAATAAAAAAAATACCACTCTTTTATACCCCTCAGAGGTGTTCTGAAAAACGTAGATACTTGAGGAGCTTATGAGGGCTACAGCTGGTAGTTCTGCAATTCTTAGTATTTTCCTCAGAAGCCGCGAGCGAACATTCCAATAAATAACATGGTACACTATAGTATAGTATAGTACCTCTAGAATGTGAGCGAGCAACGTGATTGTCGCTTAAAGCCATGACATCAACCCCTCTAGATAAAAGTTTACAAAAGCCACAGTGTTTTACAGAGACATACCTAGACATAAGGCCTAAACAGACTTAGGCAGACAGTTTTCCAAGTTATAAAGACTACAGAACTTTTTCGATTGACACATGAAACGTTTTGTTTCAGGAGTGTTGTTTTCGGAGGTATATTTTCTTAACTTAGGTACTTTATGTGTGATCTGATGTACTTTGACGCGTTTCCAACGCTAAGTTCGCATGGTCATTTGTTTACGATGTCATTGCTGCCTTAGATGCCTCTCGAGGTTAATATCCTATGCGTCCGTGCTCAACCAATGAGGCGATAAACCTCGAAATAATATCGGAAAGCAAGTTGGACGCAGACTTATTACCGCTTTATGGCATCTCGTTTTTGAGTGGAGTTGCTATTTTTTGCTGTAAGTGATTTAATTAGTCGTGAGGTACTATAAAACGAAAAGCTGACCAGACCAGGTCATATTTTCAATGTCATTTCGCTATTAAATTTAATCCAGTGACAGGAAAACTGCAATGCCAAAGAAAAAATTAATAAGTACATAATAAACATCACACTCATACTTAAATAGATGATGCTGGACCATCCATAAAGTAACTTCGAAAATTTCCTATAATCGCTTTTTTTTATTAGATTTTATTTTATTCATGAAGCAATTTTAATGTACCTTCAAAAATATGTGTTTCGTCAGATTCAAGATTTATATTGCAACAAAGGGTAATAAAATGGACTATAACAAAAATTGGCTTAAATAATAGGTACACCAGAATTGCCGTAAATTTTAACCAAACAAACATTTTTATTCATTTAAATTAAACCCATGAATTACTTTCAACAAACGATATTTTTTAAATTAAAAACCTTTTCATGTTGCTACGTGAATGTTATAAAATTATAATATTAATTTAGAGGTAGGTACAATATGCTCAATGGAGCATGTTTCTGACGGTAATTTTCTCTTTTTTGATTACTATAAAAAAAATAGTGCTGGACTGGACAGTCCACAGAACATCTGCTAGCCCCAAGTTAACCAGAGCTTGTATTATGAGTTCTAGATGACTGATATAGGTACTAATACAATACACAGATATCTAGATATTTTATTATACATAGAAAATATCCAGAATACCGCTACTTCAGCTCTTAAAAAGTAGGAGCTGATGTTTTCATTCGGGTTATTGTCAGTACTACAACAAAGAAACAAAGTCACTTTCCTTATTTAAGTTCATTATTTATCAGTTATTAAAAAGTTTATGAAAGAAGCACAAATGCAAAAAGGACATAAAACCGTCTCATAACTTTATAGATCTGCGTGCAACTTTGAAAGGGCGGGCGGAAAATGAAAATAAGGAGCTGTGTGGGCGCGACAGGATCGCGGGGGAGGGAGGGAGGGATGCGGGGAGGGTAAGTACGGGCATCTGCCGCCGGGACGCGGCCGCGCATACTCCTGGCCGCATTACAGGCATGCGCCCGTCTCTCTATACCATACAAAATAATAAATAAAATCTGTTTAATAAATATAACTCACCCCAGCAAACAGCAACAAATTAACAATCTCCTGAATCACTAAAGATAACCCACAACCACTTGGTCGATAACGTCCCGCGGCACTTATCATCTGAACATGTCAGTTTGCGTGGGTTTCGCGTAAGTTTGTATAATTTAGTTAGTTGGTGCGGTGCAGTTGTGATGCGGGTAGCGCGCGTCGCGACGTCGACGGCGCAGAGCGGCGTGTGCGCGCGCGCAGCCGCGACCGGTCGCAACCGGGCCGCGCTCTCACCGCCCTGCCACTATGTTGCCTATAATCGCACTTGACACCGTGCCTCGTTCGATCAAGAAAGTTTCACATTTCTATGTCATCCGAGGAAATTCTATAGCTCCAACGATGCTTTACGATATTTTTATTTTTCCGCCAACGACCGCCGCTAACATTATACTATCTTATTCTGATGTGAAGCCTCTAATACGGCGCTAATTTAATTAGTTATTTTCTGTTGAACAATGTACTCGAATTAGCTTAATAATATACAATGTAGGCTTTCTATGTAGGTGTAGAATTAGGTGGTAAAGAAAAGATGGTTTCTGTAATTATGTGGGGTCAAGGACAAAAATCTCTGTATGAGGCATTGAAAAATTCTTTTAAATGGATCTTGCACGCTAACCTAATCGATCTTGATTATGTATAAAATTTTAAGAGCAGAAAGACAGTGAAAGTAATTGCCAATTCTCTCCGAGGAGATAACACGGGCGATAAGTCCGCTGCCACTTTTCCCTCTTGTCAGATAGACAATCAACCGCTAATTCAATTATTCAACGCTTTAGCTAATTCCCCGTAGAAAACAAAAACGTCTTGAATCAAAATAGAACAAAACAAAAGGCAATCGCGACTTTCAATCTCATCAATTATGAATTTGCAACCAAAAAAGTCTTCATACATGGACATGGTCATAATATAAGCATGACTTCGCACATCAGCTGAGAACTGATAGGTTTGAAACGAATTCGCAGCTGATTGAGATTTTAATTAAACTCATATAAACGGGCAACGGATAGTCACATATTAGATGCCCATTAAAAATAAAAAGTGGTATAAACTTTTAGCAATTTGCCATAAATTACTATAGAAACACACTAACTAACATGATGGTAATGGCTAACGGCCGTTTCAAATTGCGTCTACCCAATGTATAGAATTTTGCTACTGGCGAGTAAGTAGTTTAAATTTAGGTACCTATAGAAAATTCTTAACAAGCCTTTGGTTGCTATTTGTAAGTCTGACTGCCATTAAATAACGGGATTTTTAGTAGTCTAGGTACTAGAAATAGTTCATCATGAAAAATTTTTTATATTCATCAACAGAACAAGTTTATTTATTTATATACCACTAACAGCATCCTGATGATGATAGCGGATAAGCTAGATGGGCCGCTATACATACACAGCATTGCTGAATTAATGAAATAAAATTTAAATCACCTAAGATAAATTAACATAATTATTAAGACAATTGTTACTAACTATTATATGGATTTGTAATTATCTGAAATAAATGACTATTATTATTATTACCGCGGCTCCACATTTGTGCCGTGAAGCTCCGTTAACAGGCGTGAACGTAAATGTGGATGGTTTTCGCGGGGTTCACGCGTTTTCACGCCTGTTCCCCGATCAGTGTCGGTATTTTATCCCGCGACAAACAGCCTGTCCAGATAGGGCGCTTTACGCGCGCTTTACGCGCGAGTGCCCTCGCGCGTTTCAATTTATATTGCGTCCAGATGCGGCGTTTTACGCGCGCTCCACTGTTCGCCCGAGTATTTCGACTCGCGCGTAGCACGCGCGAGTCGAGAGTCCAGCGCTTTACGCGCGTAAAGCGCCCTATCTGGACAGCCTGAAAGGGTTCGCGCCCCTTTCGCGCGGCGTTCACGCGTACACATCCACATTCACGGCCCCGTGCCAGTTTACTCCAGACTACAAGGGCGTACGGACGTGCGCAATCGCTGCGCGCGCGCTATGGAGTCGAGCGTGAACAACAAATATACCTTGATCGGTTAAAGGGGTATTAAACCTTCCTAAATATCGGAGACTAAATTTAGTCGTTCCTAAATTCAGAATAGTTTAATAGCATTTAGGAAGGTAGCATCCGATTTAGGAAACGATTTAGGAAGAAGAATGGCTTCCGACGCTCTAAATCTACATCGGCTCCTAAATCGGAAGGGTGTAATCACATTTAGGAAGCTCAGTCGCTCAGTTGGTTGGATGGATGTTTGTTACTCAATCACGCCAGATCGGCTGAATGGATCGGGATGTAATTTGGAAGTGAGATAGATAGCGCAATGGTATAGTCTGGAATAGCACATAGGCTACTTATGATTTACTCGTGCGAAGACGGGGTGGCCACTAGTATTATAAATGTGAAAATTTATATGGATGGATTGATAGATGGATGTTTGTTGCTCAATCACGCCAGAACGGCTGCATGGACCTGAATGAAATTTGGCACAGAGATAGATTATAGTCTGACTTAGGCTACATTTTATCCAAAAACTTTTTTGTTTTGGACGTTTAAGTAGTGATATGTTGCCACAGCAAACAAAGCTACAGCAAAGTTATTGCAGCAGCAGCTCCTACATACGTCCATTTCGCGGCGGGTTTCACGAACGATTGTGAGTATTCCGTGAATGTGGAGGGTACAACTTGTGCCGTGAATTCACGGCGAGAATTCGCGCGTTAATTCACGGCACAAATGTGGAGCCGCGGTTATATAATACCTAGGTACTTTATTGCACACATTTAAGATAGCTAAAACAAAAGAAGATAAATATACGTTAGAATTTACTTATCTACCTAACTCCGAAATGCGGTCGCGATGACCGCATTTTCCGCTAAGACTACCAAAACAGGATGAAACCGAAGGAATCGAATACGCATTTCTTGCGTCCTGCCATTCGTTTACCACGCCGCCCGCCGCACCCGCGCTGTTTCCTTTTTTCGGTTTATGCGCGAAGACTATTTCTCAGCGCGACGACAGCGGGTCTGGCGCTGCCCGGAATGTGGGGAAGGTGCGGGGCGAAATGATAGCCGCGCCCATTCTCTCAAGGGCATCGGCTCTAGTTTGCGCCTTAAAACCAATAGATACACCTACATTTACGGTAATGCCACATTCGAATTCCCTTTCTAATAACCAATTCAAAGCTCATTTAGCGAGGCTGCTAAACGAGGAACAAATACGCCGACAGCTGCATTTTTCTCATATCAGGTTAATGAAAATCGCAGTAAGACGAACGAGTCGTCGACGACTTCCAAAGTGGGATACAGGCTCACCCAATTACAGAGCGCTACGAGTCGGTATGTGTGAGTACACGGTCTTATCTTAAAATGAGCTTACATCTAACCTACAGGTTGGTATTAAGAGGGCGCTTTGCAGACATTAGTACGAATAGGATAGGAATGAAAACTTTTGAAAATTACAAGCAAAGGAATAGAAAAATTACAACTAGTATTTACAATTGAAACCATTGAACTAACTGCAGACGGTTGCAAACAGTCTAAAGGTAGCTCAATTGATTTCAAGTCTATAGGACACGGATAGAGCATACCGTTTTGGAAAGGCGTGCGTAAAAATTCTTATTACAACAAAACTCCACAAATGTTTAAGAAACTTGCTCAGAGGAACTAAATGATTAGTTTTTTTATTTTTATTTTAATGAGATACTTTATTAACAACGAAAATTACAAGCAAGAAATAGAAAAATTACAACTAGTATTTACAATTGAAACCATTGAGCTAACTGCAGACGGTTGCAAACAGTCTAAAGGTAGCTCAATTGATCCATGTCAATACCAGTCGGAAGCGTCCCCAAGACACTGACTGCATTACCACGCTGTATGGCAATGCTGATGCGCTGAGCCAGATATTCACCAGCTCTCGGGTCACGCGTCGCATCGACCAGACGCTCAGATAATTTTTTAAAAACCCGGAGAGCCTCGGTACCCCACGGACCTAGGGTCTCGACTCCAAGGGGAGTCATGCGTAGGTTCTGTCGATACCTGCATATTTGATGATGATGATAGTGTACTGAGCAAATCTTATGCCATTTCAATAGACCCGAGATCTCAACCAAACTGCATATTATTTGCAAAAAAGGATTTTTGACTTTTTTTAATGTTCATTTATTTCTTAATCGTTTTTTACATTAGAAACACCAAAGAAAGGATGTTGAATTTTATGTAATTAGCGTTTTACCGGAGATCTCGGGAGTCCTAAAATCTAGGTCTAGGTAGATTAACAAATTGGCTAGGGTGCTCTTGCAACTCTAATTTTAACTCTCCAGAAACATTTCAAGCTACAGAAGATCGTAGGTACTTTAGCATTTTTATCTTAGTGGCGTGGCACGAATAATCACTAAGTATTAATTTCTCATGGGTACCAAAATTCCCTTGTCGGCCGATAGGTTAGTAGCACATTATGAATGTACGAACCTAGCTAGTTTACAACTCATAAATTTAAACTGCTTTGGCTCCAACAATGTACTTAGCTATCAATTTGTCACACGACTCAAAAACTAAAGTAATTTATTAGACGTGGTCCACATCAAGTAACTCGGGCAATGATTTCTCCTAGCGAGTTTTAGTTAACATAGCAACATTTTCTTTGATGGTCCGCTGTAAAATACATCATTGATGGCAATTGAATTGATAAATCTAGGTTCCCAATAAAATATAAGGCAATTAGATAAAAAACATCACATAAAGAACATTTCGGATAATATTTATTACCAATTTAGTCGAAGAAAGTTTTTGCGATGGATAATGACCGGTCAAACAAGATAAATATAATGATTATTGGATTCGAGTACATCGTAGTAAAATAGTCACGATTTATTGAAAAACAATTTATTTTTTAATCATTTTGGGAAGTATGATTGGAGTGACCAGAGCCCTGAGTCCGGTTGACGAAAGTATCGAGACGTGATCGTTACGCCTTCTTTTTCTATAGGATTTGGTACATCGCCTGTAACTCGTAACTCCACCAATCGCATATAATATATGTACAATTATTTTATGTAGTAGTTTATGTAATATAAGTAGGTATTTATTTAATCATTAAAATGCACACGGATCCCCATGTCCAATCCAACACTCTTATCCATCCACGGTTGTCTGGTAGAGATCGCTCTTGAGCGATAAGACCGCCTATTGTTACACATTTTGTAAATTGTTTATGTTTTGTATAATACCTTTAAGTGTGCAATAAAGAATTTTCTATCTATCTATCTATCTATCGCGTCTCGATACAACCGTGAACCAGACTCAGGTCGCTGAAATTGGAATAAGCTTCAACATTGGCTATTAATTATTTCATTAATTGGCAACCTCTGTGGCTTGCGAATCAGGAGGCAGCTAGTTTGATTTTAGCGTTGAGACAAATTTGTACCATTTGCAGGATGCTGTATGAATTGTCAAGCATTACTTAAATTATTTATTACAATTATAATTAGCCTAGTGTGTCCCACAGCTGGGCAAAGGTCTACCCTGGTTCCTCCACGCATCTCGGTCCTGTCCAACTGGAGCAACCAAGCTTTGTCAGATTGTCCAATTTGTCATCGCATCCTCAGTCATTTTATTATTGATTGTGAACAATAACAATACCTAAATACCGTTTTCTTCAATCACACAAACAAGAATAATACTGGAAGTTTTCATCATGGTAACCTACCTCTACTTTTGTAATCTAGGCTCACTGATCTCTTTCTGTATAAACTTCTGTTCATCATCTTCAGCCTGAGTATACCACATATATTATTTTCATATCTGATTCCAAGTTTTAGAGCCACCTACGTACCTTGCGTCGACGACGCTTGCAATGATGTCTGTCATCTACCATACTTCGCTTGTCGGTCACTAATATAACTACTGCTAAGTGTTTATTCTACAAACATAAATCTTTAATCAGTTAGCAGTAAAATTCTATTAACCTACTCTGGCTCACAAGTACTCACGTCATTAACTTCGCAAGAAATCATGGTTTCATCAGGAAAGTAATCTCAAATCCATAAAACAAAGCGAAGGAATTCAATGAACTGAAAAACAATGAATGTTCTTTATTTTTACTTCATTCATATTTCGTGGATGCTTGAACTTTAGCGATCGGAAGACGTCCAAATTTTATCCGGAATAACCGGTTCCTCACTGTATTCATAGCTGTTCAACATCTCGCGTAGGTATAATGATGTAAGCTTATAACTGTACAACACTCGATAATGTGATGGATTTTATGATACTGGCTATAGGACTGACAAAAAATGATAAACGGGTGTCTAACTGTGTAGATAACAGATTATCTCTCAGATAATTTTATACTAGATATACTGATGCTGTCTCAACAGCTCCTAGCATATCGCTGATACTCCTACCTGATGTGAGCATCTAATTTACGCGGATTTAAAGTATTTAAACTAAACGTACGAATCCGTATGTATTAAAAGTTGAGAAAGTAATAAAACGCCGTCTGTATTCCACGGGCAGGTTAGATATTGCTCCCCTCTAGACGCCCACCTAAAAGCAAACAGCCTTAAAATAAATCCTGCCAAGTGTGAGTCGGACTCGTGCAGGAAGGGTTCTGTTCCGTAACAATATCTAAAAAGGGATAAAAAATATCATGTCTCTTGTTTGGTTTCCCCTTAAATATTATTACTTATTTTATTCAGATTTTTATTACCTATTTGTTGTAATAGAGGCAACAGAAATACATCATCTGTGAAAATTTCAACTGTATACAGTAAGTAGACTGTTAATGAAGGTATTATACTGTTAGGAGATACTAAGTCTTAGAATAAGTTTTGCTATAAAATGAGCAGCGCAATCGGCGCGCGCTCACTTCTTGTCGAGACACCGTGCTGTGCGGACGTTATTTTCTGTGTAGTTAAAATCCATTTTGTGAAACATTGCTTAGATTCTAGAGACTAATTATTTGCTTTAACTTTGTAATAAATCATTTAGGTTATGTTTGGATTTCTTTTTTTTAAATTGATTTAACTTCTGATTCCTAAAATCAGAAGTGGGATCTGTAAATCTCATTCCCACTAACTGTACCGTTGTATTTCATAACATTTTTGTCGCAACATAAGAGAAGAAAAACGTCCGCATACCACGTGTTATAATAACCTCACTTTTTGTGTTTTGTTCTCTGTGTTTGGTGTTGGGTATTTATTTTAGCTATTAAAATGGGTAGACCCTCTAGATCTCGCTCTCGTTCACGAATCCCTCGAAGACGGCGGCGACGGCGTACCAGTGACGGATCTTCGCGTGGCCGGCATTCACGAAGTCGGTCACGAGCGTACACCCCTCCATATCGCTCTGGTCATAGTCGTGCGGGTAGTCATTCGCCTTATCGTGACCGCAGTTCACCACACAGGTATACGTCACGCCACGAATCAAGGTACCGTAGTCGCAGCCCTCACTATCGCGATCGAAGTCCAAGCCATGGCCGCCGCGGCCACCACAGTCGTGACCGGCATCATAGCATAGAGTCATGGCGTGTTATCGAGAATCGCTTACATGCCTTAGAATCGCGCTCCCAGCCGACCAACTCAGCTCAACTCTATGCGACCGGAACGGAACAGATCGTAGAAGCAATTCAGTCCCTGAAAACTGTAAGTACCAGGAGCTATTATGTTTCTCATTTTGACCCCATCGAGAAATGTTGAGACAAAGGACGGCCGAACGGTTATTAAAGAATCAAGCTCAACAAGATTCCTTAGTTAACGAAGACAGGCGTCCACCTCGTGTTTTTCAACTGAACGATTCAGTATATGTGATCAAATACTCTCAGGCTCAGGGAAAACTCGATCCTGGCATGAGAGGGCCATATCGAGTAGTCAACGTTCTTGATAATGGACGATATGAGCTGAAGCGACTAACTGGATCTTATGGAAAGACCACTTATGCCGCCGCTCAATTTATGATTCCCTGGAAGGGCGAGTGGACACCTGAAACATGTGCGGCCTTCTTTGAAGGTGAGTCCCATGTGTTATGATGTGTTTTGTTGGTATGCTACCTGTATTGCTTTCATGCAAGTGCCTATGCCATGTGTTTTGTTGGTATGCTACCTGTATTGCTTTCATGCAAGTGCCTATGCCATGTGTTTTGTTGGTATGCTACCTGTATTGCTTTCATGCAAGTGCCTATGCCATGTGTTTTGTTGGTATGCTACCTGTATTGCTTTCATGCAAGTGCCTATGCCATGAGTTTTGTTGGTATGCTACCTGTATTGCTTTCATGCAAGTGCCTATGCCATGTGTTTTGTTGGTATGCTACCTGTATTGCTTTCATGCAAGTGCCTATGCCATGAGTTTTGTTGGTATGCTACCTGTATTGCTTTCATGCAAGTGCCTCTACCATGTGTTCGTCGGTATGCTACCAGTATTGCCTTCATGCAAGTGCCTCTGCCATGTGTTTTGTCGATCTTTACCTGTATTGCCTTTATGCAAGTGCCTATTCCGTGCGCTTTTGTTCTTTTAATTTGCTTGCTTAGGACTATTTGCTTGTGGTCTATAAAGATCATAAGTAAATCTTCCTATGCTACTGTTTGTTGACGTGTTGGATTATATTTTTATCATCTTATGCGTTCTTGACCTAACACTTATCTCAACGTGACTCACAAAGAAAAATAGACATCTCTATAACGGTGTTTTGTTTCTTTCAGATGAAGATGATAATAACCTTAATCAAGGATGTGATGATGCTGGTGGACAACCAGATCCACCAATACCGACAGAAGTTGAATCAGGCCCATCCTCACAACCAGATGACTTACAAGCCAGGTCTATGCCTATCCTCGACTGCTGATATAATAGATGAAGATCCTGCCGAGAGCGTCAGGACATCAGGAGAAGCCGTGTTAGGAGATACTAAGTCTTAGAATAAGTTTTGCTATAAAATGAGCAGCGCAATCGGCGCGCGCTCACTTCTTGTCGAGACACCGTGCTGTGCGGACGTTATTTTCTGTGTAGTTAAAATCCATTTTGTGAAACATTGCTTAGATTCTAGAGACTAATTATTTGCTGTAACTTTGTAATAAATCATTTAGGTTATGTTTGGATTTCTTTTTTTTAAATTGATTTAACTTCTGATTCCTAAAAATACTATCAGTGCTCATGAGGTACAGCCTGATGAGTGATAACAAACGGCGGACGTACTGCTGAGTTTTAGTAAACGCATCCCTTTTTACCCATTGGGTACGGAGCCCTAAAAGAATACTAACGTTGTCTCTTTTCTGGCTTTTTGCAGAAGATCGATGATTCAATTTGTTTTTGGGCCGAATTTATCATAGGCAGGGACAGTCAGGGACTGGGGAATCGGTCCGCAGTCATTAATAAGTCATCAGTGGACCAGCTGTACCGTCACTCCCGTACAATATCCCAAAAATGTAGATCTACAAAAGGTATAGAATTCTCCTGACCTTTGCATTATTGATGACCATTTCGACTACATCTGATTAGATGAAAAGTCACAGTAGGTATCTTCTGACTTAATATTTGAAACTTTTTAAAACTTTTTATGTTTAATACTAAATGGTAGGTATAACTATTCCTTGGCGTAATAAACGTAGCGTGCGCAAGATCTTACAAAAAACAAATTACACGATTGCCTGTAATTATTAATCACTGAAACGTCCCGGATACACGCAGAGTCTAGTAGTAATAGTATCATTGGTGTAATAATTATCTAGAAACTGGCATGATATCAATGGAATAATAAATAGGACTTTGACCATTGCAGATTTCGTATCCTAACTAATTACATAAATAATGCTGAACAATTGACACGGACACATCATGTAGCCCTAAGCTAAGCACAGCTTTTGTTATAGGTACAAGCAAACTGATCTACTTATTACATTGTCCTACTAGGAAACATTTTTATTACATTATAAATCGAAAATAAACAGAACACCCTGAACAAATAACTGCAGATCTTAGAAAAAATTGACATAAGTTTAGTTTTGGGCTAGATGATGCTGAGTGAAAAATCAAGACAAGTTGATGTTTCATAAGTTTTAAGGACAATTTTAAACAAAACAATGTGATTTCGCTAAATTTAAGATTTATTAACCATTAAAAGTCATTTAAAACGGGATATTTACCATGATTTGATTGTGTTAGGTAACCATGATAGCTTTCAAAGTTTTATCAACAATTTCCTCGAAAACGGGGAGCGATGACGGTGCTCACACTTGGCAGATTGTACAAAGTTCGTGTAGGTAGAGTCCTATTGTCATTAGCATTCTCCGAGAGGTCGGGAATGGGGTGCCAACCGTGCCAGCCTCCTCGGTTCTGGAGAATTTTATGCGTAGACACAATCTTGGCATTACACAGACATTTGTTGTTGTATAAAGCTTACTTTCAAACAGAGCTTTTATACTTTTCTTGGCTCAGTTTTAATGCCAAAAATGATACCATCTCCGCTGTTTGTTTATAATGTATGTAGTTAAACAGCGAAATTGCTCACAGCCAAAACACCCGAAAAAGCTCGTGAAATAACGATGTTTCTGCTTCAAGTAATAAATAAGGATTTAACGAACGTCCTTAATGGAAGGCGTATTGTTTCCAAGTATTTATAAAACAACACAAATTTCGCCAGACAACAAAAAAGTGTAACAGTTTCCATGGTCGGTTTCGCTATGAAGTAATCAGAGGGAATGCACTAATGGCCGGTTGCGGCCGTGTGCGCCGTGTAATGCGCAATTTACAGGCACCCATTGAGCGGTCACGCGACTACGTACCGACGCCTCTCTATTTTTATGCATTTCTCTGCATTTCCTTTCGATGTCACCGGTCACCTCATTTGATTGCGTAGGTAAGTATAAAAAAACAACTACACAAGCAAACAAGACTTATACCAACATGTGACGCAGTTTTTAATTGCATTAGCATTGCTAAGTTTAGCACTTAGCACGTTTATTGGTATGAGACCCAACAGATACAAATAAGGTCATCAAATGCGCAGTAATTAATCATAAACTCAGATGTATAAACCAGAAGCTATAAATCATTAATATTAACAGTTAAGTCCTTTTGTACGACTCTGCACAGCGGAAACAGCCTACTCAATACGTTGATTATTTGCAAAAAATAAAGCGATAACCTGAAAACCTTCGATCGGCAGGTTGTCCGATCGCGATAATCTCGCCGCCGTTATTGCAAGGAAAAACAATAAACAGGAACATGTTTTTATCAAACACGGTTACTTACTTCGCTTTTATAAGTAACGGTATAGGCTGCGATTGCGGTCTTTTCCAATATTTATTAGTTCCGAACTGGCTACCGACACCATTTCGCAGTAAATCATTATTTGTTACAATATATGAGTTTTTGATACAGTCACGAACACGGGAGTCGATCTCATACAATTTCGGACCGAACCCTCCATAAGAAATGAGAGATTCCAAGCCGACTTAAAAAGGAATAAAACTCTGAAGCTCATTCTGTCTTGGACCACTTTAATCTTTTTTATTTAAAAGCGGGCGGCTAAATCTTCCGTTGCTATTACAATAATTTGACGACGGGTTTATTGCAGCTGGGTTCGATTTTCTACTAAACTTTCCGTTAGATCCTCCGCCTCTAGACAAGTTCATATATAACCGCACGTCTCTAAGCGGTGAAGCCTGGTAAAATCACCACGGCAGCTCTCCAGCTGCCCACAGAGGCTGCGCTCTATGCACTCGTAACATTTAACCTTTACTTTTGACATTTCACTCAGGTATACGTATAGAACGTTCATTATTTCGCCCAGTTTCTAGCAAATGAACCGCTTTTGTTCGTGGTGTGCTATTCAATACGTATCTACTCCTAGGCAGCTTTCTCCGAGTTTCGTAAACTTCCCAGTTGAGAGAATATTTGCCATTTACCAAACATATGCAATGCCAATAAAGACTGGAACTAGATCGTGAACTCCAAGAATGGCTTTGTTCATTGCCTTTACCCTGTTCGCTTACAATTAATTACTCTCTACGTAGAGCTAGGTTGTTAACCGATACGATCAAGTACAAACAAAGGTGAAGCGGGACAAAAGTTCATTCTGTTCAATTGCTAGGTATATTCTATTGCTTTTTCAATTGGAAACTTTAGATACTATTAGACAAGAAATAAAGCATGATTTATGAAAAACTCTGTTGGAAAGCTAGTGAAATGAGAGCATCCTCATAATTTGTACATTTATAACTTTTCAATGCCTAAGTGCAGAAGTGGCAGAGAGCGCTGAGCGTAAATTGCTTGCGGTAATGACCCGACACCCTATATTAACAGACAGCCAGACATTAACAGACAGACATTAGGCGCAGGCTTCTCTCTCCTGCTCTCTCTTGTATCGAAAATAGATATTCATTGAATGTATACTATAATTTAACCATACCTCAAAATAATTAAATAAATTCTACACATTATTTATTTATGTTAATACATATAAGTTTATTAATAAAGTTATCATTGTACCATACCTTACCATACCTGGGCCCGAATTCAACAAAATAAATCTCGTTTCGTGTCAAAATGAGAGTGTTAAACTCTTTTTGTTATTCTACTAACACTAACTTTTTGAGTTTCATTCATAGGAGGAGGAGGTTGCGGGTTCGATTCCCGCCTCGGAACAAATTTGTGTACGATCTGCAGAAATTTGTTCCGTTGGTCTGGGTGTTATCTATGTATAATAAAAAAAAATATTTATCTATGTAATGTATTGTATTAAGTATATCAGTCATCTAGTACCTATAACACAAACTCTGCTTAGCTTGGGGCTAGATGATGCTGTGTGGATTGTCCGGAATTATATATTTATTTATTTATAGCTGTGGAGATTACGTTTATAACTACCAATTTGACATTTCTGAAATTAAAGTCTCTTCAAGCGCCAAAAATAATAGAATCCCAAATGCAAAAACGTCATTTTAGCCATCATGATGTAGTATGACGATATTGAGACCTTTGTTTTGAAATTGGTGGAATTCGGGCCCTGTTCAAATCCACTCAATTTAGAGAAGATTGAGTTGATTTAGAACAAGTAAGTACCTAATTGAAAAACAAAACTACTCAGGTTTCTGTTATTTTAGTGCCCTTCAAGTTCCTTCGAATCAATTTTTTTTTTTGGTGTTTTGTCTGATGGGCATTTGTATTATTGTTTTCCCAAAATGAGAGGGAAATTTTCTGCAAAAGGTAGATTAAAACACACCGGTACTTATTATTAAGCCGAAAACTTTAATAACTACCTCATTTATCTAAATCGATTTGTGGCTTCGATATTGTAATGTATGAATAGTCCCTGAGACACATACCTACACAAAACTGCGCGAAAAAGATCGCGGGTAGTAAAAATTTATGCATGGAAAGTTACATTAGAATACTTCAATATAATTTTATGTTATTTTTTTATTTTAAAAGTTAACAACCGAATTATAATTTGCTCAAAAACTACTGCTGTAATCTTGATGAAAAATGTAACACGAGAAACACCAAAAAGCACCAGTCGTGAAATAAATTATGATACACATAAAAAATATAGTCGAATTTTAGAACCTCCTCCTTTTTTGAAGCTGGTTGAAACGCAAACTTCCATTTGGACTAGATGATGCTGTGTAAATTACCAATGAAAGCTTAATCACACAGCTACTTGAAGTTTTGTCTTAGCAGTTGGCGCAAATAGGTACACTGCGGAAGATATGCGGAATCTATGTTGTAGATTATGCGGAAGCTGGATTATTAATGGGGCGGGGGATTCGGTCTTAATAATAAAACCTATTTCGACCGCAATACTAAGCCGAAACCATATTTTCTGACACATTTTTTTTAACTTTAGTGGATTTTATTTACTCTTGTAAGATAATATCTAACTTAACATACAATAATATAAACGTAACACAAAATTATACATAGGTAATACAACTAAATACACTTTTTGTTTAAATATAGTAATAAACCTAAAAAAATATGATATATACCAAATTGGTATATTTATTGTAGAGTGTTAGGTAGACTCTACAATACATCGAAAATGTCTGCATTTTATTTCTTCGTCTATAAGGCTTTCTTTAAAGTTACGTCCGCTGAAGCAAATATAAGTAGCATTTATACCATACCGTAAAAGCTGCTTTCTTGTCTATTTAAGCGCTTGTACGCACTTAGCGGCTGCCCGCAATACGGCTGGCAGTCCGGCTGACCGCGGGTTACGGTTGCACTTGCGGGCAACCGAACGGCCAGCCGCAGCACGGCAAGCCGGATAGTGCATACAGCGACCGCGCTGCACTCGAGCGGTCGACTCGACCATTTTCAAGATGGACGTCGAAGAGGCTGTCGGTATTTATCGGTAAACTGGCAACCGCAGTGAAAACGCGTAGTGCGTAGAGCGACCATCCGGCTGCCCGCCCGAGGGGCCGCAGCGCTGCGAGCGACCGGACAGGTTAGACGGCAGCCGCAATTTAATGTAGATGATACGGTTACATACAATTTTGAGCTACCGGTCAGCCGGACGGCGTGCCGCATTGCGGGCAGCCGCTAAGTGCGTACTAGCTCTAAGACGCATTATCCACATTATACATTCCTTTTCATTCCACCGCATCTATCCTCACATGAATAAATCATCCACCAAAAAGAAAACTCCAAATATACGATACCATATCTCTTTTCAATAGAAGTCTCAACCGATATTATTTGAAAGTTATCGTAGTGAGTTTGGTAGTTATCGTATGTGGCGAAGGGGCTCCTGTCCCCTGGCGGGGTGGTGGGGGTCGCGGGGAGGTGGGGTGGGGGTGTCCAGGGGGTGGGGGGAGCCTCATTGATCGCGGAGCACCGGCCTCCGCAGCCTCCGCGACATCACCACAACACTCGAATCTCTGATCGTTAGTTCAACTTATCGTTACCGAATTCGCTGTATGACTTGTTCATACATCAAATTTTGGTTACAGTAATTCAATAATTAAATATAATTAATTCTGAATAAACCACACCCGAAGTCACTCTTGTTCATACATCAAATTTTGGTTGCAGTTTAATGTTCTGGGTGTTTTTATTTAATAAATAAATAAATATAATGCTGGACAATCTACGCAGCATCATCTAGCCCCAAGTTAAGCAGAGCTTGTGTTTTGGGTACGAGATGACTGATAGGTATACTTACCATAAAGATAATTACATTAGTTAGACTTACCTATATTAAATAGAAACACATTTTTTATTACAATTAGAAAACATCCAGAACCCTTGAACAAATATTTGTAGATCCTACAAAAATTCGTCCCATGGCGGGAATTAAACCCGCAACATCCTGCGTCGTAAGCAGACCTTCGCCCACTGCGCCACATCGGTCGTCTACTAACATGTGCCTATATGTTATGCCATTTTATGTATTAGTAGTACATATTATTATATCAGTAATGAGAATCTAGTACACGTAACACAAGCTCTATGTACTTGGATGCTGTGAAGATTTTGACTGTCCAGAATTATAAAATATAATAACGAGATATTATAGAGCTCTGACTGGTAATGTAAGCCTACTGAGATGTTAATAAATAGGTGTTTCCATAAATGCAATCCGGTGTTTTCAAGAAAGAAAATTTACGTTTAAGTTTACGAATTTAATAGTGTCCATAAATGTTACCTCTCAACCTCTACGAAGCTTTTTGAATCGAATTTATATCTAAGCCCAGATGGGCCTCAGATCTAATAAAGTTAGCTTCAGCTCCGACTTTTACTAATTGCCTAATTCATTTGCTCCCAAAAGTACAATTAGCGTAACAGCAAAATAATGAGATTAAATAGAGGCATCGTGCAATGCAGAGGTTCTGGTAGGAGGAGGTGCGGTAAGTGTGTGTCGGTCCGGGCGCGCGGGTAGTGCGTGGCTGCGCCCGCTGCGGGCCGGGAGAGTGCGCGCGGCGATGAATGGGCGGCGGCGCGGCGGGCTGCGCGCCGCGAGCGCCCTGCCAGTCCGCACACCGGCGGCTCCGCTGCCCCACGGTCGGCCGCACTCCGCTCAACAACAATGCTCGCAAACACAGCGTGACCGACTTCAACATCCGCGGCGGCCCGGAGATGCTGGAGCTCGCGCGCCCGCAACCGACATCGTGAATACAATTTATGCAAACCCTCGGCTGGAGCGATAGGAGAGCGATCTCGTTCGATACAAACTTATAGAGTGCGGCTACGAGAGGCGGGGGTCGGAGTCGCGCGGTCGGCGGGGATGGCGCGGCGCGGGGCGGCGGCGGCGTCGGCGGCGGCGCGTGGCGCGTCGCAGCGCTGACATGGGCGGGCGGGCGCGCCGCTCGCTGTTGGCGGCGCCCGCGGGCCTGCTGCTGCTGCTGGGCCTCTTCTGGCCGAGGGGTGAGCGACCACTACCACCTCCATCCTCTCTAGCCACTCGCGCTTCCTCTCACAACCGAGTACCCATCCTTGGAGGCCCCTCAAGATTAACCAATCACCAACACATACATCCAGTATAAAAGTTTGAATACAAATATTTAAAAAATCTCAAAATCTTTCATTTGGCCACCATAATCACCAGAGCAGTAGCCAGGCGTGGTCTCTTTGGACAGTGGCACAAGACCATCGACATACCAAGAACTGCGGTAGAGCTCTTTTCCCGTCCTCAAAATACCACTAAGAAGTTTCATCAGGTCATTAAAAAGTTGTAACAGTAGTCTACTTAATGGTAGAGACTAGAGATTAGAGACAGTATTTTATTCAAACCACAACCATACTACATTTGGGTTAATTTGATTCGATGGACCACAAAAATAGAATTTGAAACATTTTGAAGTACTTAGTCTTACTAATACTTTTTGAAAAGCCACTATTTTAGGGAATTGATGCCTAATGAGAACGTCCAGGCATGAGAAGTTGGGCAGTGGCAAGGGTTTTTAAGTATGTGCTATCATTAACCATCAAATTTGGCGCCCACCTTTTTAGGATCTTATTGGAGACCTGCTAAATCTGATTTACGTTTGAGTATTAGAAAGTAAAACAAGTAAATTTTCTTTGCAATACGAGTACAACACAATAAAAAAGGCTTTAATGTGCACCATAAAAAAGGGCATTACAAAAGATATCACATACCTAAGACAAGTACAATAAACGGCCTTCTTAGAAGCGATCTCTTCCAAGCTGCTTTTGGATGGAAAGATCTTTTAAATAAATATTCAAATATTTGCCTAACACTAAACCTAAACCTTCAAATCTGTCAGTAAAATGAAAACAAAAGTGCTTTAAATTGTTGGGTAACTAAAGCAAGGTTGAATAAGCATACTGTCAACCCCAGAGTTAATAGGCCGTTCAACACGCTCCAATTGTATGGGTTTGGAAATCAGGTCATCTCAAGGAATCTACGGATAACATATTACGATGATGAATGGTTGACCTATTAAATTGTAATAAGGTAATTGCATAACAGTGTTTTTAATTGAAGTGAACAAAATCAATCAGTCCTCCTAATTTTACGTCATTATAAATATCGGACATTTACATCTATCAAGTATCTTATGTCAAAGTATCCAAGAGGCCTGTAAAGTTCAAAGAAAATCGAGTGTTTTGATTTTGGAGCTAACTGTACATACATATCGTATTCTCAATGGAAACTTATTTTTAGGAAGGTATATTGTTTGTAATTTTTAATCTTCCTGTTAGGTCTAAATCATTACATATTATAAAACAAAGTCGCTTTCTCTGTCCCTATGTCCCTGTGTGCCTATATCCCTATGTCCCATTGAATGCTTAAATCTTTATAACTACGCAACGGATCTTGATGCGGTTTTTTTTAATGGATAGAGTGATTCAGGAGGAAGGTTTTTACGTGTAATAAAAACGTGCGAAGCCGGGGTGGGTCGCTAGTATACAATAAATCATATTGAGTTTGAGTTTCAGTTTGTACTGACAAATTAACAAAACTTTTAGAACCTTCTTTAGGTTATGATTGGATTGTAGTTATTACGACTGTAATGAATAAACTTGTTTAAAACCTGCCAAGAGTTTACGTAACCCACGCATGCATACTCAGCTGATTACTAATATGTCATTCAAATTTTTCAAACATAAATTCAAATCTCTCGATTAGAGTAAAAACAAAGGTCTCGTCTGCTATCTAATAAAATAAATATTGGACATATATTATTTGCTAGTTATAGCAAATAAATTTACAAAAGTATGCAATTTTACGGTCGTAAAAACACGAAACAAATTCGCTGCGCTTACTTTTAATCGTTCAAAAAGTTAACTTGTACTGTACCTATGTCCAATGACACGCTGTGAAGGATAAAAGGACATCCATTTAAAATTGTTATTTTAAGCTGAACAAGTAAAAAGTTACACTATGGTAGGAACTTATCGACACCCGAGCAGTCAACTATCACTATATCACTGGGGAATAATGATGGTGCTTAAAACGCGCCCTGCCCCAGTCTATTTCCAAACTCGCCCGCCTTTTCTGATTAATAGATCTTGGCGTCTTGAAAAGAAAATGGTCTCTTGAAATTTTGTAATCGCAATCTGAGAAGGGTGTATTTTTGGCAACGCATTTTAGTAGCTTTTATTCAAGAATACTATTTATTACATTTCACTCTTTTCGCTTATTTCTTGGGACTTCCGGGATTTTAAACTAAATTTGGTAGGTATTTGGTCGGCCAGTCGCCTAACTGACCATGTATGAGTCTAATTAAGGCGCCTAAAATACCCAGTCGCTGTCTAAGAATATTCAAGAGTCTCAAAAGAAAACGGGCTCTTGAAATCGGGCGTTTTTGTTATCATAATCTGGGTAAGGTTCACTTTTGGCAACGCTTTTAAGTATCTTTTATTTTACGACTTTTATTTGCGGGGATTCTTCATTACCTACCTTCAGGCATAAAGTAACTTTTTGATAAATAGGGTATATAAAACTCGTCTGTTCTAATAATTATAATGTTTATTTTCAGATTACAAAAGATTAATAAAGTTAGCATAATCTTAGACTACCTTAATTAAAATTTAATTTTTATGTGTTCTAATTAATAAAGGAATGGAGTGACTGAACATCGCTTCATCTAATTTATCAGCTATTGCTGCCAGGATGGTGTTGGTACTCCCACGTATTCTGCTAAGCAGTGAGGCTGCCTTCTTCCTCATCTGTATACAGGCAGCGAAGCCGAATACGCAGGCCTCCGCAAACATGCCTCAAGCACTGCAGTATCGCGGGAGCCCCAACAGCATCCTGAAAGCACTGTTGTACTGGACGCGACGAGAATTGACGGTTTTTTTCGTATACGTGAACCATAGATAAGCTACATTGGGTCTTTGGTCATTACTTTTAAAAAACATTGCCATTTGGTATATTTTCTAATTCTTAGTTGTTTTCGCTGTGTATATTTAAGTAAGTGGGTGTGTTTGGCGCAGGAGCAAGCGGCGGGTACCACGAAAAGCGGTTGCTGCACCATCTACTGGATCACTACAACGTGCTGGAACGGCCCGTGGTCAACGAGAGCGACCCGCTGCAGCTCTCCTTCGGCCTTACGCTAATGCAGATCATTGACGTGGTACACAATTATACTTCTTTATCCCCATAGCATCCCTACCTTACCCTTCGTGAAGTAGGAAAAGTCACCTCAGTGAATCGGGCAAGTCTGCACTGCCAAATAACTTAACTTCTAAAAGTAGCAATCAATTGTGACTATGTGTCCTTCTTAGTGAAATTTCGACCAGATCGCCAGTCTCAACAAACAGCCATGTGAGCAGGATGTGCACAAGTGTATGTTCAAACACAGGTGCACTCTCTTTTACACTCTTATTATCCGATTGGTCGGTTTACGACACGGCCGGGGGGAGCTCAGGCAAACGTGTGTTGAACATTAAATTTTCAGGCTACAGCTTATCAAAATTTGATTGCAATTATCAGAAGTTGGGTTTTCGGCAGTGGAGCACGTATCCCTTGGGACGTCAATGCGGGATTTACCCTAGATCGATGTTTGTGTTTGTAGGCTACTGTGATAAATGTCTAGGTGTTGTGATACAAAATTCCGCTTCTATGTTTGTTGTTTTGTTATTCAATTGTGTACTGTGGTAGTAAACTATGTTAAAGCTTAGTCTAGACTGAGTTACAGTGTTATCACTCTGCCTATACTTGATTCTAGAATCCATGATATTTTTTGAATCTAAATATATGTATATGTATACCTACATATAACAGACAAAAGCAAGGTTATATAGTACTCAAAACAAGTTAGTTGATGCTGTGCGAATTGTGCAAAGTTATTTATTTAGAAAATGAATAAACAAAAATTTCAATTGCAAATAATTGCACAAGCGCAGCGAAAAATCCGCATTCGAGTCCAAAATAAAAAATGAAGATAGCTGTCAAAACCAAAGATATTTTGATCAACTTCGGTTTGATCCGATGTTATAAAATACTTTTACCAATTCTCCTTTGGTTTAGTAAACCCTTTGTTAACAAATACTATCATGGACTCTAGAACTGAGTAGTACTAGTCCCTGCGTACTACACTAATCCGCCAGTCAAGTGTTGAAGTGATTATGAAACTACCAGCTTTGAATGAGACTCAGTGGACTATTGTTGATGATGGTGAAATCGATGTTTGTACGCGCTTTGTCGTAGCTTAATTGTGTTTGTGACCGCAACCTTGACCGCGTGTGACGAGTTCTGAGCTTCGTGATAAATATTGTGGGAGCTCATTCTGACTCTAAGCGGGTTAACTACGATCCTAGTTTGTGGTGGAAGAACACCAACATTTCATCCCTTAATGAGGGACGCCTGCGTCTAGAACCGCGCAATCACACTGAAGAGATCCCTAATTAAGGGAAGAAATGTTTAAGGTCTTCCATTACAAACTAGGTTCGATGTTAACCAGCTTACGTATAATGAATTCGTCAAACTACTGGAGTTTTTATATTGAGAGCTATAAAACTGTTTGTCATGAAATGAGACTTTGGGAGGAACTTTTGGAGGGGTTTTTGGAGAAATAACGCACGCTGGCTTCAGGAATGCAGAAGGCTTTATAGGAATAGATCACAGCTAACGCATAATAGAAAAGAGATGCTGCGCTGTGGCGATGGGCCTTTGATATGCCTAAATTATACAATTTCACTTTGTTACCGATTTCCCTTATTCAAATCGAAAACGATTACGTAATCAAGTTATTCAAAACGTTTTGGTGTTGCCGATGGTATTTTGTAAAAGTGATTTTTTTTTCTTTTGCAGCACGAAAAAAGCCAGCTTCTAATAACAAACATCTGGCTAAAATTAGTGAGTACCATAATATGTTTTTCTTTTTCTTTTTGCAGGATGAAAAAAATCAGCTTCTCATAACAAACATCTGGCTTAAATTAGTGAGTATCAAAATTTTTATATTTATTTGAGCAGCTTTGTCATTCCATAATTTCTTTCTTTTGGACAGCATGTATAATTTTTTTTCCTTTTGTAATACCTACAGGAATGGAATGATATGAATTTGAGATGGAATACATCAGATTTTGGCGGAGTCAAAGACTTACGAGTCCCACCCCACAGGATATGGAAGCCCGACGTTCTTATGTACAACAGGTATATGTTACATCCTTTGGTAAATAACGGTACATAATGGCTGATATTCTTTATATCTGATATTCGTTTTTTTTTGTAGCGCGGACGAAGGGTTCGACAGCACATATCCTACAAACGTAGTGGTGAGGAACAACGGGTCATGTCTTTACGTACCTCCCGGAATCTTCAAGAGCACTTGCAAAATCGACATCACTTGGTTCCCCTTCGATGACCAACGCTGCGAGATGAAATTCGGAAGTTGGACATACGACGGTTATCAGGTGGACTTCTAGAGCAAGCAAAATAAAACCTTCCGTTACCGTTCTATGATTTAAGTTGTTTATTTATTATATTGATATTATTCTACAGTTGGACCTTCAATTACAAGATGAGAGCGGTGGAGATATAAGCAGTTTTGTCACTAATGGGGAATGGGAGCTTATAGGTAAAGATTGAACTTAAAACATATCATTAAATTGAAAGATATTCGTAAAGCCTATATAATTTTTCAGGAGTACCAGGCAAGAGGAACGAAATCTACTACAACTGTTGTCCAGAACCGTATATCGACATAACTTTCGCGGTGGTTATCAGAAGGAAGACTCTTTACTACTTCTTCAACTTGATCGTACCCTGCGTCCTCATCGCCTCGATGGCTTTACTCGGGTTTACGCTACCACCCGACTCTGGAGAGAAGCTATCTTTAGGTAGAATATTATTTTACCCATAACTTTCATCAGCGTGCAACCTTTCTATACTATTAATCGTACCAAGTTTCATGTTACCCGTGTGTAATAAATCCCATGAGAGGACCGGGTTATTTGCCATAAATTACTATAAACGAATCTAATACTTAAAAAGAAAATTTTGACAATAATTAATATTAAAAAGTACAGTTTCCCTAAAGTTTTGATTTTAGTAAGTCAAAAATAGTGTAAACCTAACTAACCGAGGTAGAGAACCCTCGCGCGTCTACGTCACATTTCTTGAACTTAGAGCGATGTGACGAAACCATCAGGTGAAAAAGGTCTATAGCATTCATTACTTTATTGTTATTTGTTTTGTTTATAAGACTCTTTCTTGAATGAATAAATGAATAAATCGATAAAAACTTGCTGTCTGGAAATATGATTTGAACATAAGACCGTATATCCCCAGGTGTTACAATCCTGCTGTCTCTCACGGTGTTCCTCAACATGGTGGCTGAGACGATGCCAGCGACGTCGGACGCGGTGCCCCTGCTAGGCACATACTTCAACTGCATCATGTTCATGGTGGCCTCATCGGTTGTATCTACGATCCTTATCCTCAACTACCATCATAGGCACGCGGACACACACGAAATGAGCAACTGGGTATGCACATTATCTACAACACTTAATGAATCTGTGTAGCGATATTTCATTGAAAATTGAACAACGTATCTTTTTGCCATGTGAGTTTTACAGCTTTTATTTAGGTATTTATGACCAAAATCCACAGCTCTTTACAATGAAAAATAATTACCTTAAAGATGAATCTAACAGCAAAAATAGAAAATTAAAGCTTTATTAACAACGAAAATTACAAGCAAGGAATAGAAAAATTACAACTAGTATTTACAATTGAAACCATTGAGCTAACTGCAGACGGTTGCAAACAGTCTAAAGGTAGCTCAATTAAAGCTTAAATCATCATATGCACAAACAGAACTTTCGGTTTAAGCTACATGACTATATTGACGCGTTTATAGAGAACTGAGTAAGTGTTGTTGTTGCAGATACGCGTAGTATTCCTTTACTGGTTGCCATGGTTCTTGCGCATGTCTCGGCCCGGCTCGGCCACGGCGCCGCCGCCGCGCGCGCCGCCGCCCCCGGACCTAGAGCTGCGCGAGCGCTCCTCCAAGTCGCTCCTAGCTAACGTGCTCGATATCGACGACGACTTCCGGCACGCGCAATCACAGCAGCCTCCCTGCTGTCGATACTACAGGTCCCTCGACGATCTACACGAACACTACTCGCCGTAAATAGCACGGTTACGATAATTTACCCCCGCCTTGACGATCCGCAGTGACCTTACCTTGACAGCTTAACTGGCATATCATTAGAATCAATATGTATCACTTTTCCACTCAACTCTACTTCGGATCTGAATTTGACAATCTGATCGACATAGCATAACTTCCTGTAGTTCCCTTCGTTCCTCGGCCCCCGCCCGTAGAGTAGGGTCCCCGTTTGGCTGTGACTATAGAGGCGTCGTTGTTGCAGGGGTGGCGAGGAGAATGGAGCAGGGCTCGCGGCGCATAGCTGCTTCGGTGTTGACTACGAACTCTCACTAATACTCAAAGAGATTCGAGTCATCACAGATCAGGTAAGTCTACTTAATATTTTATAGTAGACTAAACCTGGTATTTGAAAATTCTCGACATGAACTGGATTTTACGAATAGATTTTAAAGAAGACGATTTTCATGAACCTTTCTTATTGACTGAAAGCAGCGACGTTTTGGCTAAAGTTGGTCCTTGTCATTATAAGGTTTAACGAAATCACATAACGTATCACCTCAAACCTGATTTTTTGTACAGCTCCTGATAAAAATATGTTTCCAGATGCGCAAAGATGACGAAGATGCGGACGTCTCGCGCGACTGGAAGTTCGCCGCCATGGTCGTGGACAGACTGTGCCTTATTATCTTTACCCTGTTCACAATCATCGCCACGCTAGCCGTGCTGCTGTCCGCGCCCCACATCATGGTGTCGTAGCGACCCGCCCGCCTGCGTATGCGCATGCGTAAAGTTCTGTGATACCGCGAATATTTGTTAAGTTGTGATGTGCGAAATGGCGCGGGCGCTGACGCCACGGCGCAAGAGGAAGTTGCGCCCGCCTCGACGCCCGCGCCTCCCTGTACTTGTAAGAACTCTTTAAACTGCCATCCCTAATGCTCAACCTATAACTGCCTATCCTCATGTCCCGAAATACTATGGAATCTACCCACCTTTCTTCCGAGGATAAAAACCAAGATTGAAAAATTTACATACGGGAGTTCTTAGACGAATGAACCCCGGTATGTACTCACAGATTGACCCTTCAGAGTGATCTTCAGCTTAGCGGTCAATCTGTCTCTGAGTTGAAATGTGGCAGTGCGTGCTATTCTACAGGTGCGCCGGGAACCTTATGGTGCGAGTGCTGGCAGACTTAGTTAAGTCCTCGCTAGGTTAGAGACCGTTTCAAAGGTCCTGGCCATCGGCCGGGGACCGAAACTAAAATTATAGCACAAAAACGTCTTCCTTCATACCGTTGAACGACCTGATCACATTTAAATATTAACTTTGTTAGAACTTCTTCGAGTCTTGAAATCTATTGTACAGTATAGTATTTGGGCAGTTATACGCCCTTCGTTTCCTTCTTATTCGATTCCATGAATCGTCGTTACCACCCTGAGTTTATTTTCGGACGTATAATGTCAGTAGCTAGTATAGAACTTTACAAACAAAGCTGCAATTTGAACAGGTTGTGATATGCCTCGTTGTGAACGGGACGATATTGTTATAAATGGTAAATATCCATGACTATAGCTTAATGAACGTTCGTTAAAAGTTGTAGTTAAACAAAATTATTATTGTTTTTAAAGTCATTACATACTTTTGAATGGACTTATACAAATAATAAAATTACATAATTGTAATCGAGTTTATACTTCTTTCAGTAATGTTAATGAAAACTAAATAATTAGCTTGTCTTCTCCAAAATTTATTTGGATAATTAGTTCAGACATTACACACATATAAGACATATGTTACAAAATAATGCCGTATAAACATAAACGTTAGATACAAAATGCAGATAACTCGCCCTACGGGCTATTCCCTGCATTCTGTCGCGACTTTATTGAAGTTTCTCTTTATGACCGGCAATACTGTTCGTCTGCCACGCCCTCTGAAACTCATCTCAAGTTCATTTCTGTTCTTAAACTGTCATGATAATAATGTAATTTAATTAATTTTAATAAATTATGTATAATTTACACCAAAATATTGTAAGCCTCTCAAAGGGGAAACGTCAATGCGGCGGAGTGACCTCGTGGATAGCTACTTGGTTCTAGTAGTGTACCCCGCAAAGCTCCGCTTATGTTTCCCTTTTTCGAGGTAAAAGCTATTAATCTGAAGCGATCAACTGGAAGTTGTGGTCTGCCTTTGATTAGTAGCTGTCAATGTTTTGATAATAAGTTGGTTTATTGTTATAATGTTGTCCAGATCCGTTAGCGGTTCTTGGACATAGACGTTGGACGCCGCGCATCGCCTTCGAGAGTCGGCGAGATGGGCGGCCTCCATCCGTCGCCATCGGGACAATCAGATGTCCTCGACATTTGTTCAATTGTTAGGGTTAATACTCTGAATTGCACTTTATTAAATATAAACGAATGAATCCAATGTAGTTATTATTACATCCCTAAAACAGCGAAATTCCTGGCGGGGTAGCATTGCGGAGATTGGAATAACTTGTGAATTGTGCACATTCCTGACCTATATTACAACGGTTAGGTATCGGGTAGGGAGCGCCAGAAGACAATCGATGCTCTCCCACGGGATATCGCACATGCGCAGAGGACTCGACTCCATGCGAACAACGCCAACCTCTGTTATACAAATTAACAAAATTTACAATGACTTGGCTTGCGTAATACCTACCATCAACTGAAATATAGATAAGGCTCTGTGAAATTTAAACACAACCCAGCTGCATTTGATATGCCTAGGTTCGCTTTTCGCATGAATACCATATTCGTTTCGTAGGTACCTGATTCTCCTATCTTCACTCAAAATTCAAAGGAGTTTCATGAAACTGAGTTAGCAATTTAATTTTTGATGAACTACGGTAATTGACTACCACAGACGCAACGCGCGTCTAGTCCACCTGCAAGAGGTGGCGGGTTCGATTTTCGACTTGGGACAATGTTTCTACGATCTGCAATTATTAGTTCTGGATGTATGCTAAGTGTAATAAAAACCATCTATCCGTATAATTTATTGAATTAAGTAGGTATATCAGTCGTCTACTACCCATAACACAAGCTCTGCTTAAATGATGCTATGTGGATGATTGTCCAGCATTATTGTTTTATTATTAACTAGACGACACCTTTATAAAACTTTTTAGTTGGATTAAAACTAATAACTGAATGCCCAATCATATATCAATCATTATGTAAGTAGGAAAGTACCTGATAACAAGTACCTGAAAGTAATACGTACGTACGAAAGGACCTAATTAAAACATTAAAATGCACATACGTATATATAGGTATAGTAAACACTTTTTAATGCATTTGTACTTCTGATCAAAACTTCAAACACGTAGGTAAATGTATTCTCATTCTTACGTAACCTAATCAAAGGCAAGAAGTAAAATAACAATAGCTAGCTAATTACCTACTCACACGGCGAGATATCTCACCCTTATCCAGGAAAGGGGTGCATAAAATTTACAGCAGTGCTGGCTGAGTAAGGCTCTAGATAAGCTTTTCTCAGGCACAGTAAAAGAAGTGCCGTAAGACAATTTCCTACAAAACAAAGATCAATTGTGTATGAGTGAGTAAGGCTCTAGATAGACTTTACTCGAGCTATTCTCAGGCACAGTAAAATAAGTTCAGCAAGACATTTTCCTATAAAACAAAGATGATAGCCAATGGTGTAGGAGTCAGGCTCTAGATAGGCTTAGTAAGGCTCTAGATAAGCTTTTCTGAGGCACAGTACAATAAATATAGTAAGACATTTTCCTACAAAACAAAGATCAAACATAATCAATGTGTAGGAGTAAGACTGAGTAAGACTCTAGATAACTTTTTCTCAGGCACAGTAAAATAAGTGCAGTAAGACATTTTACTACAAAACAAAAAAGATAATCAATGGTGTAGGAGTAAGGCTCTCTAGAGCCTTACTCCTACACCAGGCTGAGTAAGGCTCTACTTAAACTTTTCTCAAGCACAGTAAAAGAAATACAGTAAGACATTTTGCTGCAAAAAAAAAGATCACAATCACTGGTTTATAAGGCTAAGGCTATAGATAAGCTGTTCAGTCGTTTTGGCTCTTCACTCAGAAACTACTGAACGAATCGGGCTGAAATTCTAGCCCTGAAATAACAAGGCTACTTTCATCCCATAAATCTGTTGCAAGTTGCGATAGAAAAAGCCTTGAAACGTTTCCATAGAAAGAACACGTTCGGAGTCGCTGGCATATCTATATTATCTATTCATATAGATTTCGAATTTAGGAATATAAACTAAACTAGAGACCCGCCCCGGCTTCACACGGGTGTATACACTATATCACTATAAACCTTCCTCTTGAATCACTCTATTAAAATAAACGTATCAAAATCAGTTATGTAGTTTTAAAGATACATGCATAGTTACAGAAACACATACATAGTTACAGAAAGACATACATAGTTACAGAAAGACCGACATTTTCTAAAAACCATAGCTGGAAGAATAACTTCTCCCCTGTGGAAATTCTACATGGAGAGAGTTATTTAATTTAGATTTAGTATTAATTTTGACTAACCCTAGCCTGTATTTTACTAACAAACTATGGATTCTGTTATCTGCAACAAAATATTTTTATTTTTTATTTATTTTGTTTTATACTTTCTAGTGTTTATGTTCCCGTTGTGCTACTACATCTAGTTTATCTATGGGCCGGGTTCGGGCGGGAATGCAGGCGGGCGGGCGGGACGCCAGGCGGCTGCGTGCGGCAGTGGACGACTGCGCGCCGCCATGACGGGCGGGACGCGCGCTGCTATCCTGGCCTTCGCTCTCCTCACCGTCCTTTATTCAGGTAACATCCTTTCTATTACCCAACCCTATCTCTCCCACAATTTACAGTGAAAATCCAAGAGCAACTATGTACTCTTTTTAGTACCTACGTTAAGTTCATCGGATAAACCTCGGCGGAATATCATCTTGATTGGGAGGAGGGTTGCACGTTAAGATAAATTAATGTATGTAATGAAGTTCAGTAAAAAGTTTAGACGTGCTTTTTTATGAAAGGATACATAAACCTATTGAGATGAAAGCTAATTTAGATATCAACGCGTTTTCGTTTGCTTTTCTTCTGATTACAAGATTTGAGATAAGTAGGTAGGTACTTGTTTTCAATCTGTATTGAGACTATTATAGAGTCAGAAGTAGTATTATAGTTAGTTTAATATATACAGGTGTATAGCGCTTTAAATTATAAACAAAAGTTAACATTCAGTTCAGTTTCTCTCGACAGGTCGCTTTTTATTGATCTGTCAACGGCGCAGCATCCTTGGGTGAGCGAGAGCCGTCATGATACAAGCCTAGTTCTCGTTTATAACCCTCTGCTTTATTCATTACTGGATTAAACGCATTGATAATGATTTATCTTTTGATGATTTTCGCAATATTTACAAAATCCTTTTCGAACTACGTGATGAATATATTCCAAATTCGAAAGCTTACGATGTATGGCCGTCGATGGTTCAAATATACGCGAATGGATTCTACGGATAGGAGTTTAAGGTTCATTTTGCTCAAGCGTGTATAACACGCATTATACCATGAAGGTATGAGAACCAATGGTTGGAAATTACTCTCTAGAGACCTAATGTAAAGTCGGAGCATACAAGTCTAGTAACTAGGCTACGGAAGCGTATCAAATTTCAAAATTAGATTGTCTTTGAAATGTCGTTTTACATTCTAGAAACCGTAAAATTTGCAAGGTTTTGCAAACGACTCTATCGATAGGTAGTCAAGGTAGTATTTCGCGGAATGCGGATGAGAAAAGTTGGTTTATTTCAGGATGGTGTTCGGAGGACGAGGAGCGGCTGGTTCGCGATCTCTTCCGCGGCTACAACAAACTCATTCGGCCCGTACAGAACATGACGCAGAAAGTCGACGTGCGCTTTGGACTTGCATTCGTGCAGCTTATCAACGTTGTACGTATGCATAAATTATGAAACCAAACCTAAATATTGAGACAGTTTCGGGAACAGCATTGGAACAGCTCTGCATTTAGGTCATCCAGTAATATGAGATTCATCAAATATCATCTAGCTACTGCGGCAAATACACTCCAAACTGAGCACTAGAGCTATATTCATTAATTCAGTTTACTTTTTAAACAAGTTGGAGTTCGCAACTGACCTAAAATGGTATACTTTTATGTATGGGTGTTGTTGTTTTAGAACGAAAAGAATCAGATAATGAAATCAAACGTATGGCTGCGACTGGTATGGATGGACTATCAGCTGATGTGGGATGAAGCTGACTACGGTGGCATTGGCGTACTGCGTTTGCCACCCGACAAGGTTTGGAAACCCGACATCGTGCTCTTCAATAAGTAAGTACCTTGCATATTACATTATATGCCTAGAGTAGGGATCTGTAGTACGTAAAATACCTCGTAATTCAATGGTTTCTCCTATTTTTGAAATAATTCAAGGTAGCAAGGATTATGTAGTAGGTAAAATAGCTCATCGTTCAATTGTTTCTTCTGTTACTGATTAGGTATAATTAATTATGTAGAAGATGAAATAGCTCGTAATTCAATTGTTTCCTTTGTTACTGATTGATCGGGCAATTAGGAACTTTATTTTCAGGTCATACACGTTATTTAGATAGAAAAAAGACTTACAATGGTCACCTATTGTTAAATAAAATGTATTAAGTACATAATATATTTCACATAATTTTATTTTATAAAAACTAAAAATCTGCATAAAAGTTCAGAGACCTTTTCATTAATGTTTTTAAGAATAGGGAAAAGCACCACGGGAATTTATAAAAAATTAAAAATATATTTAAAATATGCTTAACTCAAAAACTACTGGTCAGATCTTGGACAACTTTTAATAGGTATCAACCTCATATTATGGACCACATGAGAATTACCAACTTTCAAATAAAAAAGAATCATCAAAATCAGTTCTCCCAGAAAAAACTTTGTCGAGTGATTCTGACATACAGTCCTATTGAGATTTTTTATACCGAATGAAAATGAAGTTTCTATTTAACTATGTCTACAATTAGTACCAAGTGATGGCACTTGGAAATAATTTACTTTGATTACGGACCGGAAACATTGTCATCAAAATAGGGATACGACGATGAAGAACCTCAAGTGTACTTATTTATGTGTGTACTTATCTTCATAATTATAACGATAAATAGTGTAATCCTAACCCTCCCGGATACAGGTGGCAGTGCATTACAACAGGAATGTTAAAGATTGGCAGATGTATAACTTTATCCTTTTTCAGTGCCGACGGAAACTACGAAGTACGATACAAGTCCAACGTTCTCATTTACCCGAATGGCGAGGTGTTGTGGGTACCTCCGGCTATTTACCAGGTAATTTTTATCCACTTTGAACCCTATGTGAGGTTTCTTCAAGTTCATTTTACCTTAATTATTTGATTAATTCTGTTTCAGAGCTCATGCACTATCGACGTGACATACTTTCCGTTTGATCAGCAAACATGCATCATGAAATTCGGATCATGGACATTCAACGGTGACCAAGTATCCCTAGCTCTATACAATAACAAGAACTTTGTCGATCTCTCTGATTACTGGAAGTCCGGAACCTGGGACATCATAGAAGTACCCGCTTATCTAAACATATATGAAGGAAATCACCCTACTGAGACCGATATTACGTTCTACATTATCATCAGACGGAAGACCCTGTTCTATACTGTCAATTTGATCCTGCCTACTGTTCTGATTTCGTTCCTCTGCGTTTTGGTATTCTATTTGCCCGCTGAAGCTGGAGAAAAGGTAAAATCAACCTATTGGGTTAAGCTTTAAAGGTTTAAGAGGAAAAACATAATAAAGACATCTATAACTAACACTTACCACGGTTTCTCTTCAGGTAACATTGGGCATCAGCATTCTGCTGTCACTGGTTGTGTTTCTCCTCCTCGTATCGAAGATTCTTCCGCCGACGTCGCTCGTGCTGCCTTTGATCGCCAAGTATCTCCTCTTCACCTTTATCATGAACACTGTCAGTATCCTGGTGACTGTCATCATCATCAATTGGAACTTCAGGGGACCTAGGACACACAGGTGATGGTTGAGATTTGAATTGTTACTAACTAGACCCTGCTAGGACATTGATACGATAATTTAGACACCTGATTTCAACAAACCTGCTGATGAGCGGGTTACAGACAAAATCAGTCTTTATGGGCTCTACTTTCTACTATTTGTTATTAGAGAAAAAATAAAAAAAATTAAAGATGTATTACATTTAAACTCTTTGATATCTTTTGGTAAAGGTTGTACAGTTTTGCTTTCACACTTATCACCTATGTACAAATCTACTTTTTGACCATACCGTGTATACGGTATATGGTACGCGGTGTTTACAATAATTAACAAGTTTAAAACAGTTAAGTAATAATTTTCGATTGAAATAATAACTTACGCTGAACAATCTAAACAGTACCTACCTATCATCTAGTCCAAACCTAAATGCCTTGTTACATAGGTTTTCCGACTCTACCATAGATGAGTAGGTAAATAAACTTTTCGCCGAGATGCTTTATAATTTAGAAACGTTACAATACTATCTTTTAAGTAAAAATAACAAATAACATGTACTCTTCAACAGAATGCCACTATGGATCCGTAGCGTCTTCCTTCACTACTTGCCGGCCGCCCTGTTGATGCGCCGCCCCCGCAAGACCCGCCTGCGCTGGATGATGGAAATGCCGGGGATGGGCGCTCCACCGCACGCGGCAGCGGCTCACGACCTCCCAAAACACATCAGGTAGGTACCTTATCAAACTCAAAGTGCTTTATTTTCTTTAAACCTTACAAACTCGTGGACTCGACAGAAAATTCAAGTGATATAAGGTCGTAGGATATAGGTTAATAGAGTGGTCACATAGATTTTTGTCTACTTCAATCTTTTTGCGGTACCTACCTATACAAATTTTCACAATTTGTCCATCAGGACGTTGTGTAGGTACTACATTAAATGTAGTACCTAGAGATTGAGATATAAAGACCTACAAATGTACATGTACATTTGTAGGTCTTAATATCTCAATCTCTGTCAATTTTAATATAAGAGACAATCTATGTAGGTATTACAATCAAATTATAAGGCTAATAAATTCCCGAAAATAAGACGCAACTACCTAAAGCTAAAGCATACCTGTCCATAACCAGACAACTTTACTGTAAGTAGGTATATTAAAAAAAAATTTTTTACAAGAGAATAAACTTTACATTCTTAAAAGGTATACATAATCCTATAAGCTGTGTCTAAGCCGATGGATGATCTAATTTGTTTACGTACTCTTTTCAATAGCAACATCCGAAAGCCTCTGCCTGCACCCACCTTAAATTAATAGGTACTTACCTAAAATAAAATGCCTATTCACACATTACAGTGCGATCGGAACCAACCAAAGCAAGATGGAAACAATGGAACTATCAGACCTTCATCACCCCAACTGTAAAATCAACCGTGCCGCCGGCGGAGGTGAAGTCGGGGCTTTAGGCGGTCTAGGCGCTCTTGGAGGCCTAGGGCTTGGCTGCGAGCGGAGGGAATCCGAGAGCTCTGATTCTCTGCTGTTGTCGCCCGAAGCAGCTAAGGCTACTGAGGCTGTGGAGTTCATTGCTGAGCATCTGCGCAATGAGGATCTTTACATACAGGTAAACATTTTCATATTCTTGAAGGCTTTCTCCATGATCTAGAATAATTTTAGAGGCTTCATATACACTTAAGTATGTTGTGAAATCCCGCAGTAAATATAGTTATCGTACCCTCACGCAAATAAGTAGACGCAAAGTAGAAAGCAGATTTTATCTCGCGATTTTTTCGATGAAAATCCAAAAAATCACTTATAAAAACTTGCTAAGTACCTACCTATATGATTTCCGTTTCAGAATTTGGGGGTTAAGATATCTTACCTATTTTGCTAAAGTCAACACCTATGCTATGGGTATATAATGTTAGTAAAGAATCTTACGCACATTTCAGACCCGCGAAGACTGGAAGTACGTTGCCATGGTGATCGACAGACTCCAACTCTACATTTTCTTCATCGTGACCACCGCAGGAACCATCGGCATACTCATGGATGCTCCCCATATCTTCGAATACGTGGATCAAGATCGCATCATTGAAATATACAGAGGAAAGTAATTCGCTCTGTTAGAAATTACGGCTTCCATGTCCCAAATGTTAAATGTTTCTTCCAAAAGTAGGCTACCTAAATATAAAAGCAATTATGGGGTATTATTAGATGTAAGCACAATTCATTAGAATTTCATGTAATCATTAGCTAAGACATCGAATTACCTTTGCGTTTGCCATTTCCATTGTAATTGTCCGGATGATGTTAGTCAAAGTATGTAACGTAATTGTTAGTATCTAAAATGGCTGTGTTCGACGTTTATAAAGCACAATAGGTAGATAGTAAGTTTTGTAATCAATCATGTTAAGAATTAAATAAGTTGTAATGTAACAATTATTGTTTTAATTCAAGTAGGAAAATTAGATCAATGTAGAGTAAGGGTAAGTCTGATAGAAAGAGTATATTGGTTTTAAAGTTTTATTTATCAAATCACCTCCTAATTAATAATAATACATTTAAGTATGATAATATTACATTTTTGATTATGTCTAACATCAATTAAGAATCATCAGAACATTTTATTTGTAAACAGAAAAATACAGAGCATTCTAATCGCATGCGCGACTTAGCACTTAAAAGAAAAAAAACTGGGAAAACCTACATAGTTTTAGGTACATTGTATTCAATGCAGTTTTTATCATGTTTCAATTTGTTTTTGTATTTTACAAATTTTATAACGTTTCTAAAACTGACTTTTTAGGACTTTATTTCTTTATATTATAAAAATGTACGTTTAGAGTTCTTACATAAAAACACATTTAAACTACGAGCATAATTAATTTTACTCTTGGAGCATATAGCCCTACAAATTATAGAAAACTGCTCTAAAATTCGTAGGTAAAAAAAGTTAAACGTTTAGCTTACAAAATAGCAAAATTGAACATAACAAGTCTAATCGTCGCTCTCATCGTAGCTAGGAGACATGGGGGAGTAATTAGGGGAGGTCGGGGAGTAAGTGGAAGGTCCGGCAGAAGAGGGCGAATAGGCAGGGGAAGATGGGGAGTAGTTGTTGGATGTCGGCGTGTAGGTAGGAGACGTCGGGGAGTATTTTGTCGACATGGGGGAGTAGCCGGGGGACGACGGGGAGTAGTTCGGAGATGACGGCGAGTAGTTGGGGGACGACGGCGAGTAGTGAGAACTGCCGGAATGTTGCGGGGAAGAGGGCGAGTAGGCCGGGCTCGTAGGCGAATACTGAGGACTCGCCGGCGAATACTGCGGGCTCGTCGGCGAGTAGGTCGGACTGCCACCCGCAACGGACGGGGATGTCGGCGAGTAGTTGGGCGATGTAGGCGAATATTTAGGAGATGACGGCGAATAGCTCGGGGAAGTGGGGGAATACGACGGAGACGTCGGTGAATACGAGGGGCTCGTCGGCGAATAGGCTGGAGAAGCCGGCGTGTAATTCGGAGAGGATGGCGAATAGCTGGGTGACGCAGGGCTGTACACCGGGCTTGTCGGCGAATAGCTAGGAGAAGACGGTGAGTAGCCAGGCGACGTCGGAGAATACACCGGGCTAGTCGGCGAGTATGACGGACTAGTCGGCGAATAGGACGGACTAGTCGGCGAGTAACTCGGTGAAGTGGGCGAGTATGCCGGGCTAGTTGGAGAGTAGCTAGGCGACGTCGGGGAGTAACTGGGCGACGTCGGGGAGTAACTGGGCGACGTCGGCGAGTAGGAAGGAGACGTCGGTGAGTAGCCAGGTGACGTCGGAGAGTAGGATGGAGATGTTGGGGAGTAAATTGGAGATGTTGGTGAATAGTTGGGTGATGTTGGGGAGTACGAGGGGCTCGTGGGTGAATAGTGGGGAGAAGTGGGAGTGAGACTGGGGGAGGCCGGGGCGTAGACCGGGCTGGTCGGGGAGTAGGAGGGAGAGGCGCCGGCGGGGGAGGCGTAAGGGGAGAGCGGGGGGCCGGGGGAGCCGGGGGAGCCGGGCTGAGGCGACCATGCGCTGTAGGCAGGAGAGAGACCGGAGGCGTCTGATGCTCCGGACGGTGAGAATGAAGGACCGCCTGGGGTCATGCTGCTTCCCACTGGAAATAAAACAAAGCTGGTTAGACATATAATAAAAACTAATAATTCTACTTAAAACTCCTTTATATTTAAACTGCTTCTGAAGTTTTTCTGGATAATAAGAATCCTTCAGACATCATGTTATGAGACTAATTCAGGATCCACTCCAAAATAATAATAAAAAAATTGATGGATCAGCCCACAATCAAAGGCACACAATAACACAAAAAATCATACATACAGCCGAACATAGAATGCCTCTATTTTTAAAGAAACACGGTTAAAAAAAGGCCTGCTTTTGATATGTGATTGGTGAGTCGAAAATCGTTTACGACGACGAGACGACCGTCTTTGTATCGGATACCTAGCTAGTAGGTCCACAAAGTACTGTATCTTTTCCTGCTCAAAACGATACTTGCGACCCACCAAACTCATTTCTTATGTATCAAGTATTTCTTACCTTGACCAGGAGACCAGACGCTGCTGCTGTATCCAGGAGTGTTCTGCGTAGACCAAGGAGTCATCTGCGGCGTCATCGAAGGAGTGCCAACACCGAAGTACATTCCGCCGCCGACGCCCATACCAACTCCTAGGCCGCCCATTTCCATGCCGTTTTTACATTTCTCCGCGTCAAGGAGCAAATCGAAGCATCCTAAAATAGACAAATAAGAATTACTTGATGGTCACAGATAGAAATGTGATACTTTTTGTGGGTACAATTTTACTTACCAGTGCCCATTCTTGGCAGTTGTCCCATAATAATGTTCTCAGATACTCCTCTCATAGGGTCTACTTCAGCGTGACTGGCGGCATCAAGCAACACGTCAACAGTTTCTTCGAACGAGCATCTCATGAGCGCTCCAGTGTCTTGCCTATTGATACCGTGACGAGTGATAGCCATAAGATGACCCTTAGCAGTCATTACGTCACAAAGCAACGCAAGGTGACGGTAGTTCACGTATAGACCGTAGAACTGCAATACAGCATTCATTTCTTTCTCCACAGATTTACGCACAGCTTCGATACCGAGCACTTGGAAGATCTCGCAAATGTCGTTACTGAATGTTCTGATCGGATCGACATCACGCTCCGAAAGTACTTTCATGAGAGATGTACCGTCAGTTTCAAGCAACCATTCCGCGATAGCTTTGAACTCTCCTTGTTCAGTTATAATGATACGTTTTTTGGCTTCAGTCTGTGGCAAGTGCATGTATACTTTAGCGATAGCCTCGATACCTTGCAGCGTCATGTCTGACAGCATGTTAGCTTCAATACATCTCAAGAACATGTCGTCCTCCATTTTGTCAACTGTTTCCTCGTCATTGTCCTGGAATTTACTTTCCTCGTTATTCATGATTCTTATACGCAATACAAGCTTCTCTGCATTGTCGTCATTGAAAATACAATTCAAGTCATCTCCAAACCCAGCATTTATTTTTTCAGCAATCTGTTCCATCGTCAATTTCTTATCTGTCATTCTCTTGCGATCCAGTTCAATACGCAGCAGCCACGGTGAAATCTTAGTAGGGTCAAAGTCAGGCATCTCATAGTAGACATTGACGAATTCTTGATCTTCGGCAATGACAGTGTTTTGTGGGTCAGGGTCGTAGTAAATTGCCGTGTTTGCTGTCACTTTACGTAAAGTGGTGTGTTCAAGTCGGCAGAGGACATTCTTAGCCTTTTCAGCGTCTCTTGCAGCTCCTCCAGTCAAGAATACCGTTAGAGATGGAGCCTTGGGTTTCTTTGAAATATTGATGATTTCCTTCAGACGCGGCACACCGAGTGTTACGTTCTTCGAAGACACACCAGCAAAATGGAAAGTATTCAGTGTCATCTGAGTAGCAGGCTCTCCCAGAGACTGTGCAGCTAAAGCCCCTACCATTTCACCTGGGTTTACTTGAGCCTGTTGGAATCGTGTTTCGATTTCACCAATCAACCATTCAAATGCTTCATTGGACAACCTGTATTCTTCAGATACGAACTTGGTGCACAGTGTAGATCGCACCAAGCACTGGAACAGGAGCGTGGCGTTCTCGTTAGCCTGCTTTGATAGGCGATCATCTCCCACTACAATAATACATTTTTTCAAGAGTTCCTGGACACCCTTGATCACTTTGATAGGACTAAGATCAGTAGGTCCCCTCTTGTTAATGTGGAATGTCTTCTGAGCATTCCAGATCATTCTCTTGAAGTTACACGGCAGTACGACTTTGGATTCACCACTTGGGAAAATCTGTCTCAAAACTTCACGATCCTTAGATAGTTGCTCCCATTCACTTTCCAAATCAGCAATAACATAGCCTGATTCTGTCAACTCCTTGATGATATCTTCGTTGAAGATTCTCTTCAGGTATCTTTCGTTTGAAGGGTCAAATTTGAATTTCTTTTCAAAGGCTTTATTTGAGAGCTTAACTGTTGGCATGTTCTGGAACTCTACAGTCTCTCCAGCCAGGCCATCCTCTCCGTATCTCAACTGAATGAGTTGACCAACCGAGTTACGCACCGTTCCGTCGTAGTGAACCATTACTGACTCCATAGCCTTTATCAGACGACGCTGGATGTATCCAGTTTCGGCGGTTTTTACAGCAGTATCGATAAGACCCTCACGACCTCCCATGGCGTGGAAATAGAATTCTGATGGCGTCAATCCGGCAAGGTACGAATTTTCTACAAATCCTCTCGACTCAGGACCGTAATCGTCTTTGATGAAGTGCGGCAGAGTTCGTTTACGGAAACCGAATGGAATTCGTTTACCTTCAACATTCTGTTGGCCTACACAAGCAATAACCTGAGAAATGTTGATGTTAGAACCCTTGGAACCAGCCACCACCATGGCTTTGAGATTGTTGTATTCTGTAAGAGATTTCTTTGCAGAACCACCAGTTTTGTCACGAGCATCGTTAAGAATACGATTTACTTGATTCTCAAAAGTCTGACGCAGCGTATTACCAGGTGTAGGCTCAAGTTCCATGTTGTGAGCTTTTTGGATAACCTCTATTACGTCGTCTTTGGCTTTTACAATAGCACGCTGAATTTCTTGGTAGGTCTGAGGGTCAGCAATAGTATCTCCAATACCGATCGAATGGCCTTCAAGTAGCAGCCAGTTATTGATTACCGTCTGAATGTTACCATAGAAGCGTCCCGCCGTTTCATGTCCAAGTTCCAACATGCAAATGTGAAGCAAGGAACCTGCCGAGGCACCAAGTGATTTCTTACACAAGATGCCCATAAGTAGTTCTCCATGCTCCACAACAACTTTCGTGTCACCAGGTGAAATCCACTTGTATGGACCATCATCTTCTTCGTCAGGATGTGTGGAATGCGTACGAATCATATTGACGTGCCCAGGAATGATCAGAGTAAAGATTTGTTTGCCAGTCCAAAGTGGTTGTGGTTTCAAAATGCAGGGTTGAGGAATTTTACCATCCCATGTCGGCAAGAACATGAGCAGGTTCATTACTTGTTCTTTTGTCAAGAACACATCTCTTTTGGTCATTTTCCTAACAGCTGTGAGGGTGTCCTGTACAATACCCATGACGGGTTTATTAGCCTGTGGTGTTATAATTTGCCTAGGAGTAATGTGAATGTTTTCAACTTCAGCTCGAGTTTCCATAGATTGAGGCACATGTAAATTCATTTCATCGCCGTCAAAATCAGCGTTGTATGGCGACGTACAACTGAGGTTCATACGGAATGTTGACCAGGGTAGAACCTTTACCCTGTGACCCATCATACTCATCTTGTGAAGTGTTGGCTGCCGGTTGAAGATAACTAAATCGTCATCTCTCAAATGTCGCTCAACTTTGTACCCATACTGTAGATGGAGATCAGATGATTTAGGATGGAAACGTAAATCTATCCTTTCACCATTATCACGAACAATATACTTTGCCCCTGGATATTGAGCATTGCCTCTGCGAACAAGCTCTTGCATCCTATCAATATTGAAAGGTGTTACCAACTCTGGGAATGTTAAGTTTTGTGCTATGGACCTGGGTACTCCTACTTGATCAATACGTAGATTAGGATCTGGAGTGATGACAGTACGAGCAGAGAAATCCACACGCTTCCCCATGAGGTTTCCTCTAATCCTGCCTTCTTTGCCTTTCAGTCGAGCCTTGATCGCTTTGAGTGGTTTACCAGATTTTTGCATAGCTCTGAAATAGGAAGAAAAATATGTATTCAAACCTAATCACTTGTATACACAACATAAATATATGTTATCTTATCATTATTAAATTGCTTGTCTGTACAAGTAACCACTTGTAGGGTGTTTATCAAATGAGTGACTCACTTTGGCATGCCAGGCATATCATTGTCAACAAAGGTGGCAACATGAAATTGCAGCATTCTGATATTTTCTGCCAGAACATGAGCTGCTGCTCCAGTCTGTTCATTTCTCATCAATTCATTGTTTGCTTTGATAATATCTGCTAGTTTGTGGGTCAAGTCATCCTGGTTCTTTGCTGCGCCAAACATGACTACAGCTGGGCGTACAGATAGCGGGGGCACTGGGAGTACAGTGACAATCATCCAATCAGGCCGAGCGAACTTAGGGTCCATTCCTAATATGAATGACTCTTCATCTGAAAAGGAATAACAATAATTTGTGCTTTATTTCTTACTATGTCAATGTAAGAATCTATAATAAGTTATTGTGAAACATAATGAACAGTAAAAAGGTGCTGCATAATCAGCAAATAGAAAAGCTATTGTGAAATTACCTGTGATGTGTTTCAATATTTCCCAAACTCTTTCAGCTGTGATAATAATTTTCTTTTCTTGTGTGTCCTCATTTGCATGTTTCCATTCAGCAGTTAAATCCAGGCCTTGTCTTCTGATGGATGGCTGGTAGTGACCACAACCACCGTGTCCTGAGCCTTTCTTGCCATCCTCACCTTCTTTACCTATATCCATATCTTCACCACCTTCACAAATGTTTTTGCCTTTACAAAGATCATACACATAGGTCAATCTTTTACGAGGTTGGCCTTTGGATTTCATAACGACTTCCTTTATCTTTGGGTTTGTCTGGAAGAGATCAAATACATTTTTCATAGGTATGTGAACTAAAATCACTTGAATAACAAGTTTTGCACCAGTAGTGCTGTACTCACCGGACTAACTAGCAACTTTGAACAGTAGAAACAAACGCATCTTAGTACTTTTATTGTCTTTGTGATAAAACCAATGTGGAACACAGGTTTAGCCAAATCAATATGTCCAAAGTGCCCAGGGCACTCAGTCATATTTCCAGCGCACGTCTGACATCTGGAGCTTCGGTCGATCACGCCTTGCCGCGGATCCATAAGACCTCCGAACTTGGGCCTCCCACCTTCCATGGTCTCAGGGTAGCGAATGCCCCCTTCGGTGACAGACATGCGTCGCTAAAAACAATTATCTCTTCCATTATCAAGCTCAAAATACAGAATACATAAATAGATGAATAATCCTATCTAATCCTAGATCAATAATAAGAAGAGAGTATAAACAAGTTGTTTTTCGATTATTTTTCCTTGTCGTGGTGGATTCAAGCTACATTCGTATGTGTGTAAGATGCATGTGTACTAATCTTGCCCAATTAAGCTTATGCGAGGATACTAGGCAACAAAATTTATGGCAAATTAGAAGCACAAGTTGCATGTTTCAATTATAAACAACTTACTATTTCATCTGGCGATAATATACCAAATTGCACTCTTTTTACTTGGCGCACAGGCGCCTTCGAATCATTCGTCGTCGCCATTTTGGCGACTGAATGATTTGACAAGCAAAATTCATTCAATCGACAACAATCGTACCATAGACTTTGCTTGATTCCTAGTGTTTCTAACTAAGTATTTACTTCTACCCTTGCTTGCTACAAATTATTTTGATCTTAAAATTAATAAGACCTAAATATACCTAATAAAAGTACCTAAATCTAGTTATCTAGGTACCCAAATAACTAGGCTCTGTAAGAATTAGGATAGCCATGATTAATTGGTTAAAGTTATAAATTAAATGTTTGCCATGGTAAGCACAATTTTTGTTTTAGGATGTTTTTTTTTATTTTGTTGGCATGAGTTGTTTTGTTTTGGAGATTTTGTTAAAAGGAAACACTGCCATGAAAACCATAGACAAATTCCGTAGAGTTGGTTGCAGCCCCTCTATTTTAGTCGATTTATCGAATGTACGAAATCGATTCATAACATGTTCTAATGATGATGACCGATGTGGTGCGGCCGGTACGGCTGGTATACTAGGAGGCTACGACGACGACGCGCGGCGACGTAGGTGGTTGCGGGTTCGATTTCCGCCTCGGGAAAAATGGTCGAAACAATCTTATTTTTCGTACGGGATTCTGGATGGTTTCTATAAGCACATTATAAAAAATATCTGTGTAATTTATTGTCTTAATGTTGTGTGTGCTATGTCCAGCTTTATTTTTCACTTTATTCTATTATTCATTCTCATTATAAATTAGGTTGAACAATAGAAAATACGAAACTATTCTAAAGTAAAAATATATCAAAACGGTGGATCACCGGCCGCAAAGCTTTCAGCACAGCAGGCTCAAGCAGCTTGCGTATAGGAGGGAACTTACTGACAATACTCACCGTGTCCAGAAGAACCGCTTTTTTGATCTGGATCTTCATCCAACTTACCAGTCTCTTGAGATGTTGATCGAGTCTCTTCCTTCGCTATTACGCTGATAACCGATATGATGCATCGTCCCGATACCATCGCGATGGTTGCTGAATCAACATCCCACATGCTGACAACCTCTCTAACCAAATAAAGATATTTCATCATCATCATCAACCTATATTAGTCCACAGCCGGACATAGGCCTCCCCCAATGAGCCATGGCCAGGAATAGCGAGGCGGCCGGGAACTAGGGGCTGTTTTTTGGCTGTGCTCATTAAAGGGTAATAATTTAATTAATGTAAAATAAAGATATTTGATGAGTTTTATCTTTTCCTTTTGTTAGTTAGGTTCTAGCAACAGTCCATGGAATCAAAGAAAATACAATACTTACTCCGAAGCATGTTATGGTAAACAAGCAGCTTCATATTTTGATTTATCTCTCTTCCAAAAACAATGTTACTTGGTAAAGGCAAGGCTTTTAATTCATCAAAGTCTGAGTTGTAGTATAAGCCTGTCTTGATTTTTTACCTATAGGATTTATGGCAATGATAACAATAGATGCCATAAGTATGTTATACGTAGATAGTAATAGAAGCGTTTTACATAAAATAAAACGCATATTAATTTACTTACCTTGGTAAACGTTTAATAACTGAGAGATAGGCCTAACATTTCCCGCCATATAAATAAGTATTGGCTTTGACTTTCTGTAAAAAAGTACTAGCCAATCAGTAACCTCGTCCAATGAAGAGTTAGCCAATCCGGTGTCTTCCCGCCACCGGCCGCTACGTCAAATGTGCGCTGTAGCGCCGACATCTTGTTTCTTCATTGCGTCGAATATCACCAGGCAGAATTTAAAATGTAAACGTTTACCAAGGTAAGTAAATTAATATGCGTTTTATTTTATGTAAAACGCTTCTATTAATTTGACTGTACCTTGGTAAACGTTTAATAACTGAGACGTGTTTGTTATCGCCTGGTGGTGGTGAAGACACTCAACGCCAATGTGAACTTACTATTTTTTAAATAATGTTATAATCGTAAGACACATCGCTTTGAATGCAAATTAGTCATTGTGACATTCAAAACTGCAATACGTATGGTCCAAAACACAATTAAAATAACCTTATATAAACAGATGGCTTAAATAATTAAAAGACATGTATGTCTTGTTTCGACTGGTTCTGAAATCAATATCATAGAGATACCATTTTCAAACAAATTTATCGTACTCTATCACGATGATGATAGAATGTGCCATCGATCCTAGTATAATAAATAAATAATTCTGAACAAAACCCCACACAGTATCATGCAATAGGGCCGCCCAGCTCAGCATGAATTATGTTCTGAGTGATTGGATACTGATGACTGATAAACTTATAACAATAAATTGCTAAATATGTTCGTATTGTATCAGTATACCTAACTGTATAATAAGACTTCAGCAGTTTAACTTCTTTTAGAAACAGTTTTTGCAACTTTTGCATTGTGTACGACCTTCGGTGACAATAAATCAATGCACAACTGAAAACTAAAATATCTGCTCCAAAATATGAGTAGGTACTAGGTATTTAACTCCGCTTTATGAACATAGTACTCGTTTTAAACAATTTAAAGCATGTGGGAAAACAGTTACATTAACATTTCAATTTATTGCAGTGCGCTGTAATACCTGAGTAGATAGGGGAGAAGGAGGTAGCTTAGGACAGGGGCACCTTTAGACATTGGAGATTACTCCAAAACCATCGACATATTTTTGGAAGAAAATGCATTTTAGTATTCAACACTACTACTACAAACCATGACATATCATTCACCACGCTGTCAGCTGTAAAACTGATTTTATTAGCAGGTCGGGTTTTCCGTTGGCTGGAGTAAATTATTCATCTGAACTCCGTAAGGGTTTATTTGGTGACTTTGAGAATAAATTATATGTTTTTTATAGTTTCTATTAAGTTTGGGTATCCATGCATGGAAAGAGCCTACCGTATTAGTTTCTAAAGTAATAAAAAAAAAATTGTGACACAAAGTTTTTTAAATGACCCCTTGGGGTAGGTTAGGACTAGATATTAGGGGCACTTTAGGACATGTCATAATGTGTGTGATTAGTAATATAAAAAGTTTTCATTTGTTTTAAGTTGCTTATCGCCGAAGCAAATATAAGAAAAATATAGCATCAATCAGTTATTTACAAAAGAAGAAGTTATGATGGAAAAATATAAGTATTTTAAAATCATCAAAGATAAATTATGGTTTAATATCAATCAAACCAGTTTGTTGGCGTACTAATGTACTAAGGATTTTAAAAATACACAGAGGCTTGGGAAATGAATAAAATTGCTGGTATTGAATGGTAGAAAAGAAAAGAAGATGAGTGGTTGATATTAATATTGGATCATCCTGACAAAGCTCCCATCACCCAATGAATGAAAGCCCTTCCAGAACTGCTGCAATACTTTTAGATTAGATTTTTCAAGATTTAAACTGTGTGTGTTATTTATCCTAATCATAAATGACGCATAATAATCTACATATTTAAAGATTTCATGTTTGATTAACTGCATTTTCATAATTTCTAAGTTTGGTTGATGTCATGTACGAATTTAATTGTGATAATTGAAGAATTTATAGTTTATAACTAAAACATTTCATAATAATGAAATAATTACTCAAATATTTAATTTTAAAGATTTTATTACTATCATATTATCATACCCAGTAGCGTCCCAAACTACCCCCCAAGGGGGGCAGTTTTGGACATTGTCAGTGTCTTACTAAAATGAAAATTTTGCATAATCTACTCAATAAACATGTTTATTTTATTATTGATTTGTAAAGGTAAAATACGAATATAGGTTTTACCGCATAAAACATACAAAAATTTTAAAAACAAAAAAATCTATGACCTATTCTTTAAAAAGTGTCCTAATGTGCCTCCTTCTCCCCTACTTTATGAACCTTTATGGTGAAGCTTTGTATGTCCATCTAAAATGTCCAGTTATGGGAAGTTCTTATAATACATTTGAATAACTAGTTTTTCCTCCCCACAATGTTTGTACTAGATTACAAGTTTTGCGATAAGACTTGTGTACATTTCCACTGTAGAAGCGTAAGAAATCTTAGATCCGATACACATAGCTAAAAATACAGGTATATCTATTTCTTTTTCCTTATACTTGTTTTGCTCTTAAATACGCACTGGATATCCTTCTAATGTTATTCGAAAATCATACCGAATAGATTTACAAATTCTCACCCGAGAGCATATAGGTACTTAACATAGAGAGGTCTATTGAGACATCAATAAAATTAAGACCAATAATGGAAACTAGTAAACCCTAGATTACTAAGCAGCTTGTGACAGTGAAACCAAGTTTACTTCGAGAACCAACGTTATTTGTAACACTGTAGGTATTAGAATTGTGCATGAATACCACATTGTCACCCATTGTCAATGTACCTCGAAAACAAGCTCTTCATTCGAGATGCAGTAGTGGCTGTTGTACTACAATGCTTACATAATAATAAACAAGAATTTTCATTTTTTTTTTTTTTTTTTTTTCCGCTTCACTAGTAGTTATGTTGAAACATCTCACGACAAATTACTGATAAGTCTGACGTCATCGCTTCCGAAGCGATAATATGGATGCACCTTTATTCTCTCATTAAGGATCACAGAGTGCTAAAGTTTAGAAGCTGACAATGATCGCTTGCTTGTAAAGAATAGTGTAACAAAATATAAACAGTTCTTTATGTCCTGTCCTTTACTGACGTTCAAAAAGAAGACTATGACGATTTTCCAAGGTTTTTATCAGTTTCAAATTTTAATTTTAAAAATGTATTGGTATTTGCGATGTCTAATACAGTTGAGAATAAATTCAACAATTTATCATACAAAGCAGATAACAGAAATGCCACTTATGATAAAAAGTATGATGAGGGTAGTTGTAAATAAACGCGTGAACATTTATTACCGTACACACCTTTGAACAGATAACCAAGAAATGCCACCGGTTATAAAAAGTATGAAGAGGGTAGTTGTAAATAAACACGGGAATGTTTCTTATCGTTCACACCCTTATCGTTCCCACAATCATAAATCCGGACATGGATTGAGTACAATTCAGAGCCTATACAGGTAGCTATATGACATACGCTAGACACTTATAGATAGTAAAATCTCTAAGTTAGTGCCGCAACGCCAGGACTTTCACCAAATCTCCTTCTTTTTGTCTGACAAGTAAAGTCTTTTATACAATGTACTCTTAAAACGGTCAGGCCAGTGAGTGAGCTAGACCTATACATATGCGTGGACATATCCACTGACAGACAGTATCTTGATACTGAAGGCAACTTTGTACAAGATATTGTGTTTTTGGTAGAAGCTACCTTATTTATACTAACAACTATCTCACGCACGCAACATTCAAATTCGTGATGGAGGAGTTCTAATAATAGGCACTAAATTTTTAATGCGGGTGGGCAGCATTTATATTATAATTCATTTCCATAATTATTCGTGGTTCCCTACAATTGTTAATCATTTTAAAGAACTTGTCTCGTCAATGAGAAGTTTTGTAGGTAGACTGAATAACTTATATGTTAACCTTAGAGTCTTTCCTGCGATCTCATGAATCTGTGTGAAGTGTGAAAAATAGTAACTCTGGGTTAGACTATGTTGAATGTAAATCAGCTCGAAGGCTTAGGCTTGCACATCATTCACAATGGCACCTCAAACCAGCTGCTATACGCAATTTATAATTTGCCTATTAAAATATCAGCCCATCGATAAATTTATCAACCCGCTTATCAGCCCGAGTTGGCTAAAAAGAGTTTCTTACGATATCTTTATATGACTGTTGTCACAAGTACGGTTTATTAGAAGATTTTATTATTCCTTCAGCTAAACGGCTCCTTCTGAATGTTAATGTCTAACAATAAGTCTATATAGGTATCGAACCTACCAGATCTTTTGTTGATAGGTATGCAATACACGAATCATATATATTGGTAAGACATTTGTCAATAGGTACGCGATACCCTGCACTTTTTATTTTGATCCCTGTTGGAGGTGCACCACGATTGATGCTTCTATTTAATAATAGTTAAACCTTCCCGGAAGTTCTTGTCAATAGGTACGCGATACCCTGGACTTTTTATTTTCATCACTGTTGGAGGTGCACCACGATGCTTTTATAGTTAGCCTATCTGGAAGTTGTTGTAAGTAGGTACGCGATACCCTGAAATTCATCGCTGGTGGAGGTACACCACCACGATGAATTCCTTTATCCAAACAAGCAATCCTTTCTGAAGCTTATGTGAACACATACTTACGTTGAATATTCGAGAATAATGCGTATCACGTCCAAGACAATTTAAAGCTGAAAAATATTCGGTTCGCCCGAATTTTATCTGTCATCGCAGCCCTGCGAGGGTGCGTAATGAACCCTGCGAGGGTTTTATTATATATTTGCAAGGAGTTGACAATGCGGCAGCAATTGTAGCCCGGCGAGGGCGTTAAAACAACCCTGCGAGGGTTTTTATTCCGTGTCCAAAATAATCTAAAGCTGAAAATATTCGGTGCTCCCGAATTTTATTTATGTCATCGCAGCCCTGCGAGGGTGCGTTATGAACCCTGCGAGGGTTTTATTATATACTTACTTGCAAGGAGGTGACAATGCGCCAGCCATTGTAGCCCTGGGAGGGCGTTAAAACAACCCTGCGAGGGTTTTTATTCCTTGTCCAAGATAATCTAAAGCTGAAAAATATTCGGTGCACCCGAATTTTTATTTATGTCATCGCAGCCCTGCGAGGGTGCGTTATGAACCCTGCGAGGGTTTTATTATATATTTGCAAGGAGAAGACAATGCGCCAACCATTGTAGCCCTGCGAGGGCGTTAAAACAACCCTGCGAGGGTTTTTATTCCTTGTCCACGATAAAAGCTGAAAAATATTCGGTGCGCCCGAATTTTATTTATGTTATCGCAGCCCTGCGAGGGTGCGTTATGAACCCTGCGAGGGTTTTATTATATACTTGCAAGGAGATGACAATGCGCCAGCCATTGTAACCCTGCGAGGGCGTTAAAACAACCCTGCGGGGGTTTTTATTCTTGCAAGAATGCACGAGGTGTTTTGCTTAAAAATCAAGGAACTTAGCTCATTTCGAAAAATAGGAACATAAAACATATCAGTATTTATCCTTGAAATGTATCTTGTCAATCGTGGACTTGAGACACATGTTTATATTTGCATTTTCAACACTTCTGTTTGGTACAAAAATAATAGGCAATGAAATATGTATCTACCCGCTCCTGAAAAAAAATGCTACTTTCTTGCCAACCTAGATTAACACTCAGTACCCTTGCAAAACCACCTGCTCTGTGCAATGGTTAGGCAGTGAATAGGTTAGACAACCTATTAGATTAATCCACCCGACGTTGGGTGTAGGCCACGTGTTATTTGCACAGTGCAAATACACTCAACATTTCATATTTTGTATATTCGCGTATAAATTTCGGGCAGGTGAAAACCAAACGGCCATCGTACGCGTTGCCCACGTGGCTGCGTGGCCCACAATACACATAAACAACGACATTTTAAAGTACTCACGATGTTATTTCCATTACCCTTCAATATTGACCTCCTTCTCCAGTTGTCTTTCAAGTCTCGTTTTTACGATATCGGTCAGAAATTTGCATATTATATCGTGTTAACATCCTTGCTAGAAAAATAATTATTTTAGCACATAGCAACATATAACCTCAAAATAAAATCATACGAATCGAACGGAAAAATCGAACGGAAATACCGTTAAAATCTTACTTAGGAGTAATAGAAGAAAAATCACCGCTGTTATTAGCGTCACTGGCACACGGGATGCCAGGTAGTTGTAAAAAGCCTCAGCTTTTGTCATTAAAACAAATATAACCACGTGCTTGCGAGCACTTATAATAAGAAAAATGTCACGGTCTTAGTGCAAGGTAGTAAAAGGCGTATGCTTTCGTACTAACCATGCAATGTGTGCGACCCGTGATTCTCCAACAAAATATAAATAAAATGGACTCATTAGTCCAAAAACAAATTACGAAACTTATATCGCAAATTACCATTTTATTGAAAAAATGTGGGTATCTAGTGGTGTAGACAAAGAAAAATGTACTTACGCAGTAATGCAATTTAACACCAAACCTTTAGAATATTATATGTACTTTGCAATAATTCTTTGCGAAATGTATGCACTTTGAAATATTTTCTGGAACATTTCTTCAAAAGCGTGCTACGTATTTGGTAGCACGTCTGTACTCGGCGGGAAACTAAACGCCAATGAAGAAACAAGATGTCGGCGCTACAGCGCACATTTGACGTAGCGGCCGGTGGCGGGAAGACACCGGATTGGCTAACTCTTCATTGGACGAGGTTACTGATTGGCTAGTACTTTTTTACAGAAAGTCAAAGCCAATACTTATTTATATGGCGGGAAATGTTAGGCCTATCTCTCAGTTATTAAACGTTTACCAAGGTACAGTCAAATTAATGTAATATTTATGATTAAATTGAATTGTCTTTACTATAGTACCAAGAACAAGTTTAGCATACTTTTTAATAAATAAACCAATAATTTGATATTACTTATTTATTCATGTTATTATGGTAATAAATATACTTTGGCAGAACAAAATGATTCTAGCTTTTATGAGTAGAAATGTGCTTGACATTATTATACCTAATTAATTAGTTTAAAATGCCATTTTGAGGTAATGTTACACTTTACTGCTACTGGGAACGCCATTAGTATTAAACTCTAGGAAATCTTTAAGTAATGTAGTGCGCCTTTTTTCTGCTATGTCCATTTGATTTTCAAGGTCGCCTCTGTCTGTTGTCTCTGCTCTTTCCACCTTCCATGATAGGTTTTCAATCTCAGCTTCCAGTTGAGCCTTAAATGAAAAAAAAGCTTAATTCTACTAATTATTGCAGGTAAATAAACGCGCAGAAATGGACCGACGACGACGCGATAGAGCTTCTGGCACACTGTGGGTAAAAAGAAAGAAAGAAATACATTTATTGGTTCGCAGCTTAAAAACTAATTACTATTAACATAAAGACTATTTACACCCTTAAATATTTATAATGTACATGAACTATTAATATTAACCTACTTCAATATCAGCAGAAGGCGAACCAAAATAGGTCCCGTCTCAGCATAATGTTGCTCTACATAAAGTTCAGCAATGGTGGTTTTCTGACAGGACTTTTGGCGCGTGTTATAGCACGGGCGACAGAAACAGGATAAATAAAAAAAAACTGAAAAACATGCTCACCTGCTGATATTCAAACAGTTCTTTTCTAGGCCCAACTTCCATGAAATACGCGAATGGGTATGTGTATTGAAGTGTGTATCTGCAGCGCTTCAGCAGTTTTGCCGAGTCCCAAAGGTATTGCCAATCTATCCATGTGCCTTCCCCTGCCATCACCTACACATTTTTAAATAATATTATATTATTAACACCTTATAATAATTATCTTATACCACACCCGTAGGAAGACACGGGGTGGTCCCAGCTCTTCATAAGAGATAAGTAGTGACTAATAAGGAATATCCACCCAGGTTTATACTAAACGATAAAACTGCACATTCTAGTCTAATATGGGAACACAGTTAGTGGAGAAGAGTAAATATCGCTAGGGTATACTAAATGAAAAGAGCTATCTTTCGATAATTTTAAGAACACTACAGACTAGTATAGGCTGTTGATAATATTTTTTATGGATTAGGTTTACATTTTATTGAAAATTCATCCTTATTATGCTTACCTTTTGGTTTATGCGGCTTTTTAAGCTTGCCAGTGTTTGCTCTTCTAGTTTAAGAGATCTAGCGTGATTTTCCCATCTCTCATAGTAGTGCAAGTACTTTTTTAGTGCTTCACGTGCCTGTTATAATAAATTACGGAATAAAATAAATAAAACGGAAATAAACAACGTTTATGACGACCGATGTGGCGCGGTGGGCGAAAGTCCGCCCGCGACGCAGGAGGTTGCGGGTTCGATTCCCGCCGCGGAACAAATTTGTGCACGATCTGCAGAAATTTGTTTCGTTGGTCTGGGTGTTTCATATGTATAATAAAAATATCTATCTATGTAGTATATTGTATTAAGTATATCAGTCATCTAGTACCCATAACACAAGCTCTGCTTAGCTTGGGGCTAGATGATGTTGTGTGGACTGTCCGGAATTATTTATTTATTTATTTATTTATTCTTTAGCACTATTACAAATGTAATATTAGTGTGATGTGTGCATAAGTTTGGATATTTGTCACCTCTTTACACCATGACTTGTGCACAGATTGGTGCGAAATTTTGCATAGATGTAGCTCTTAAGCCGCGTACAGACTGCTGTAACGTAACATGCAATGTAACGTGAAAGGAGCATTTCATAAATGTGGACGCAGCGCGCGCACGAACTGAGCACGTACGTGTTCGCATCTTTTCCGGCATGCGCGCGGCGAACTTAGCTCAGTCTGCCGAGAACACGCGGAGAGAATTTATTATACAATTATTACTGGCTACGATGACTATCGATGCTTCAATGATTATCATCAATCATGTGAAAAAAAACGTAACGTAAACGGCTCTGCTGTAGCTGTGTTTTCTTCCATTCTTCCAACGTTCGCGCGCGTTCGAGTAAACAACCCGTCCACACTGGCGCTCCGCGCACAGCGCCCCTTTGTGTTCGGCCAAAAAACCGACAAATGGCGGATCGCGGCGCGCACGAGTTGAAATGCTCTGTTCGTGCGCGTAGTGTGCGCGGTTCGTGCGCGCGAGGCGTCCACACTGTGTGATTTCTGTTACATTGCATGATACATTGCGACAGTGTGGACGGCAAATTCTTTCATTGCGTGATACATTACATGTTACGTTACAGCAATCTGTACGCGGCTTTAGTTTGGAATCAAAAGTAATGTGCAAAGACGCGAGCACACACAAGTTCGAAATAAGACGTAAAGTAATTGATTCTTTTATCTTAATTTTCTTTTGTCCATCAGTGGTGCTAGACTCACAAGAAAGGAACAAAGAATTTACCTGTGCATGTTGGCTTTCGTTTATCAAATTAGGATCCTCTCTGTAGCGACTGCACTCATAATACTCCGAGCCGTGAGACTTCCAGTCTCCTAAGCAAACCCAGCAAAAGTCATGTCGACAGGAGCCACATTGCATATGATTGCAACCTCCATTCTTCTCTATGCAAATCTGGCATTTTGGACAATCCTGTAAAGATCCAAATTAGAAAATTAGTTATCATTTGAGATTACTGAAAGGAAAGATTGGCTAGCCTTCCTGAACTCATATCACATAATGTGATAAGCTTGGCATTACCAGACTTCTCCCAGATACATTAACCAACTTAGACTCTCATCTGTCTTAAGTTGCTGAATAAACTTATTCACAGCATTAATGATATCATAATATCATCGTGCCAAGGTGTTAACAGGCCTATGACGATAACCAATAACAAAAATAACCAATAATCACAAACACGTAAGTTTTTATTGAAAATAAAAAACATAAACAAACCTTTGTATTAGCGCTGATGTAATTAGCCGTTTCAGAGTCATCAGCGCACTTGGTGAGCCAGCGGCGGATTGTGGCGCAGTCGGTCGGTGCGTGATGCGGAGCACCGCACGAGAAGCAGGTTAGGAGCTCACAACCCTGACACTCGACCCGTCTAGCGCCCTCACGAGTCCAAGCACGGAACATCCACTGTATAGAAAAATTTCATAAACAAATAATTCCATAGCTAGATGAGGCTCGCGCAGATCTTTAGAAGTATAGCACAAGATTTATGTAATAATAGTACTCTGGGTATCTAATTACTTACTAGCACAAGATGTTGGAGACATTGATATAGTCAGGTTGAAATGAAACATTTCATCATCATTCAAGTCCGGTTTTCTGGGTGTTTTCTATTATACTTACTAAAAAATATCTATCTATGTAGTACATACAATGTATTAAGTATATCAGTCATCTAGTACCCATAACACAAGCTCTGCTTAGATGATGCTGTGTGGATTTTCCTGCATTATTTACTTATTTCTGTTTCAATTGGTGCTAGTGATAATCTATATTTCAAAAAATCTATTAGTATCACTTCCACACACTAAAACTTGTAAAGCAAAAAGTTACCTGACAGTTTGGACCAGGGCAGAAGCGAAGCTGAGGATGAGATTTTACATGGTCTTTGAACATAAACTGTTGGTAGCGCTCCCTCAAGGCTGGTTTAGGCACATGAGCTATAACAAAATCTTCTGGAGCTCTCACTTCACACTCTTGTGCCATACATTGAATAGTGTTTGAGACACCTGAAATAAATTAAAGGAATTTAGATATCTGTAATTAATTGAGAATAAATTTAGATTTCCAGTGATGTTGAGCTGCTGTTAGAATAAAAAATGCAGGACATTTTAAATTGCAATATACAAAAACATACCAATAATATAATATGAAACTGAAGTGGAAAGTAACTGAGTAAAAGTTTTATTGATGTTCTTGAACTTTGTCTCTATCAACCTGTAATTCACTTACCCTGCATAATTTGTACTTCAAAGTGCATAGCCCAGCAGTCATTGCAAAAATAATGTCCACAAGTAAGTGCACTGTAATTCTGCGGAGGATAGGTGGAAGCACATACAGCGCAACTGGAACGGCTAGAGGCAGACTGCACTGAAGGCACGGCTGGTTTCACATGACTGTAAACTAGGACTTCGTTGGCATTCTCTTTGTATTTATTTATAATCTCCTGAGCATTCCATTGGTAAGCATGAAGGGCAACCTAATAAAGAAATAAATCTGGTAGAATAGAATATTGTTATTACCAAAATACAATTTAGTTCGAATTTTTAGCTAACCTTAGCAAGAGAAGGAGTAATTTGAAGGCTGTTGCTGAGCAACTCTATGGATTCATTTAGCAGTTTTTCCACCTCCTCGACCTTCAGACATACAAACATGAAGTATTCAGGATCAGATTTGGTGCGATCGATAGTTTCCATGTCGCAGTCATCCTGCCCTCCATAGTAATCGTAGTCGTCACCATCGTTGTCCGAATATTCCATATCAGAATCCGCAGACATTTTAGTGGATGTGGAGTCCTAGATCATTAAATAGGGCCGTATTAACACTGTGAACCGATTGTATGATTAGAACAGAATAATTATAAAATTCAGCGAGAGTAATAACTAGAACAAACACATACTTTTCTCCGAGGCGGGCTAAATCTTAAAAAATTAAACAAAAATAATCCAAGACTATTTACGTTTTGTAGAATTTTGATGGATTTTATTTTGACATTTATTTTGTCGCTTGCTTGCTTGACGTCACAATCATGAATCAAACGAACATAGTTTGCTAATACTAGGGTAGTACTAATTCGAAACAAAAGAGCTCCGTTGCTTTTGTTTCGAATTAGTCGATTATTACTTATGTTTACTAGTTTTGTGAGAGATTCCAATCGTGCTCATCATGAAATTTTCACAACACTAGAACTGTCAGATATCCTTTGTATTGTTGTCATTCATTTGTGTCTTTTTCAAAAGGTCACCTTGGTGCAGTGCAAGATTTGAAATCTGGGAATTTTATTATTTTTAGGTAATGTAGAGTACTTCACTGACCTTTGTGTTACATTGATCGATTCACTTCAGTGATACGAATAATCGAGTGTTTAGCAATTTTGTTTTTATTACGTAATATCAGTAAATAAACAATTAACTGTTTGTTTGGTGTAGGGGAAGCTGCAAACCTCAATTATGGAGGGATCCAGCACTCAAAAGTTCATTGGACGTGGTTCCCACAAAGGGAAAGGACTCGCCGTGTTTACAAGCGGTGGAGACTCCCAGGGAATGAATGCTGCTGTCCGTTCTGTGGTGCGAATGGGAATCTATCTTGGATGCAAGGTTTACTTCATTCGTGAAGGATATCAGGGTATGGTAGACGGCGGTGACAATATTGAAGAAGCGAACTGGTCATCAGTCAGTTCTATTATCCATAAAGGTGGCACCATCATTGGTTCAGCAAGATGTATGGATTTTATGTAAGCACTTATCAAATTACTATCCCTGCTATAATTATGAAGATTTTATCCAGCAATAAATAAATAATACTAGACAATCCAAACGGTATAATGTAGCTCCAAGATAAGCAGAGCTTGTTTATGAGTATTAATTAAATAACTGATATACTTACATACATGGTCAACTTTTATTTTTATATTTTTTGACATATTTTAATATTAATAATTATACATAGAACAATACTGCTATTTTCATTTGTGTGTTGCAATTATGATGATTAAACTTATCCTTGGCTATTACAGCAAGAAGGAAGGTCGTTTGAAGGCTGCCTATAACCTTGTCACTCGTGGTATCACTAACCTGGTTGTAATTGGAGGTGATGGTTCCCTCACTGGTGCCAACCTCTTCAGGCAAGAGTGGTCTGAACTCCTTGATGACTTATTAGCGAACAATAAGATAACCAAGGATCAGAGGGAGAAATACAAGCATCTGCATATTGCAGGAATGGTAAGTGTTTTATTAAATCTCTTTTAAAGTTTCATATTTTTTTAAATAACTCTCTTAAGTCTAAGCAGTTGTTAAGGGTGGGAGTGTTAATAAGTTAATGTGTGTTGATATTATTCAGACAAAGATTCAACATTATTCAGAAAGTATTGTTGATATTATTCAGTAAAAGACAATGCTTTGCAATTGTCTACTTAAGAATGAACACTGATAGGTTTTTAGGTACAGGGGTAACTAAAAACTTGTCTTAACTTTAATTGTAAATATTAATTTGGTTTGTTCTGTTGATATTAAATTGAGAAAAACCTAGTAGCTGTGTAAGGATTATGATTAAGGGGTGCAATCTTGTGCAACCTGTGTGCAATTATTTAAAATCAAAACTCAGTAAAATGACTCATCTTGTAATAAGCTAGTTTAGATTCAAGTTTTTATTTCTGATGGTTTCATAACAATTTCTTAAATTTCAGGTTGGATCCATTGATAATGATTTCTGTGGTACAGACATGACTATAGGTACTGACTCTGCATTGCATCGCATTATTGAAGCTATTGATGCAATTGTGAGCACTGCATACTCCCATCAAAGGACATTCATCATGGAGGTCATGGGTAGACACTGTGGGTAAGAAATGTGTTTCCTTTTTAGTCTACCCTGCCCCACAAAGAAACAAGAGTTAATGTAATAATAGAAGTTGACAAAACAGCACTGATGTTGGTGAAAATGGATGCATGCCAATTCAGATTTTACTTGTATATTAACAGATTTGCTTATTTAGATATCTTGCCGTGGTGACGGCTCTATCATCCGAAGCTGACTTTGTATTTATCCCCGAGGCGCCACCGTCCGTTGAATGGAAAGAAAAACTTTGCGATAAGTTAGAACAGGCAAGCCTTCCATTTTATATCTCACTCTCTCCTCACCAATGTTTTAGCTAGCAACCTTAAAAACTTTCATTTTCCTTTTAACTCATATATCCCTTTAGTTTTCTTGCAGTTTACACCGGCTTATGTACGGACGCTACTTATAGCTTTATTTGTGAAGATCCAGCGCCTCTCAATTGGGAGCAAAAGATGTGCGCAAAGATAGCCGAGGCAAGAATTTAACCTTTTTTTAATGTGGGAGCAGGATCACTTCTATACACTCATTTATGTTTTGAATTGGCAGATTCCATTGGAGTTTAGATAAGTCTTCAAAATTGTCATTATTTTTGTATTATTGTATCATGTCGCTTCCCAAGAGGGCATATTTGCATGTGACATCATGCGTGGGCTGCTTGTTGCAGTTATCTGGCATTAGTGGCCGCTCTGGCGAGCGAGGCTGATCAAGTATTCATTCCGGAGGACCCTGTTCCCAATAATTGGGTTGAAAAGCTTTGCAAAAGATTACAACAGGTACGCAGGCTTAATTGAGTGGCACTGCATTTAATTATAACACACAATAAAAACATAAACACGCTATGTAGATTCGGCGAATGTGTTAACTGTAGTTAATTGAAGAGCGCAATTCATTCAAATTGCCTGAATTAGATGGTGAATTGACAATTGGTTTATAGGGTAAATATCTGCTTCAAGCCAAAACAAACTGGTTTTGATTGTGTGTTGTTAGGATGGCTTATAAATTTCTTCTGTACATGTCCACTGACCCCACCCAAGTTTGCAATTTTATTCACCCTGTACTAACTTTCCAAGGGCACCTTGACTTAATTGCATGATGTTTGAACCTCAGTTGATTAATCAATTTCAGATTGGTAAATAATTATGCTCCTACGCCCAAGTGCATGAAATAGCCACGATAACCCGTGATTAAACATTCATTATATGTATAATTTTGACGAAACTTTTAAAATGCATGTCGCTGGCATGGATATCTCCCGATGAATGACTTGTTTTTGCTGATCAATATGCATAAAAAGACCAAACTCACAAAGTTTATTTTTACTTCACCGAAATTTTCTTTATAGGAGCGCAAATCTGGCCAGCGTCTGAACATCATAATCGTGGCCGAGGGCGCGATAGACCGCGAAGGAAAGCCGATCACTGCGGAACTAGTGAAGAAAGTCGTAGTGGACAATCTGCAGCAAGATACCCGCATCACTGTACTAGGTCACGTGCAAAGGGGAGGATCGCCTTCCGCCTTTGACAGGATTCTGGTAAATACGAGTTATGGAAAGAGCTGTGCTCGGAGTTTCTATGAAGGATATGATTCGTAAAGATCCGACAGGGAACCAAAGTTATCGATATAGCTTAATGAAGTGACATTGGGTGGGCAATGACTCGCTATGAACCGATAACGCTGCGGTAAACGTTCTGATCTGATCTGCGAAAGACTGCATGTAGATGCTTGATGCGGCATGCTGCTAGCTCCAGGGTGCTCATTAGGGGAGGCCTAGGTCCAGCAGTGGAATAATACAGTGTGACGATGATGATATTTAAAATATGTAAAGGTGCTTTTAGTAACTAATTCTTTCCTGAATGTGATCATGAAATCGGCGGTAAGCGTAATTCAAAATAAAACTTGATACCTTAGTAACACGGATCGCCATCAGTCGCAAGTTAGATTTGCAACCATAACAAACATGAACCCATGCTAAAACTTCGACTCAATCGTCGTCTCGAAGTGTGTACTAGAGGTAGGTAGGTATGTTGACTTGAATAACAAATCTTTTACGGACTGCAAAATGACTATCGTTGATTAGATCAACATCACTTTAGAAGACCAAATCAACAACTTATCTCATGTATAATGTCTCAATTTGTCTCGTGTACATTGTCTAGGGTTGCCGCATGGGTGCGGAAGCCGTCATGGCTCTGATGGAAGCGAGTCCTGAGACGGAGCCCTGCGTGGTAACCCTCGATGGAAACCAAGCTGTTCGTCTGCCGCTTATGGAGTGTGTGCGTCGCACTAAGGCTGTAGCGCAGGTACCTACCTAATTCAATAGTCAATCATTTATGTCACACCGAAGGTAATGTTACAGAGATATTGGTATTAATTCAGTTGTCACCACTTGTAAACTAATTTGCCAGCAGTATAACTGATGCCGTCCTTTTCATTTCGATCGTTATGAAAGGGGTGGCAATTTTTTTTGCTGCGGCTTTACCTATTTGTAGATCATAATTAAAATTGGTACCAAAACTTACTATACCTATAAGTCGTCTTAAACCTAGAACTATTTCTTCTTCCTCATTAATTATTAACTAAAAGTTGTACTCCCAACCTATCTCAGGCCATGGCAGATAAGAACTGGGACTTGGCGGTCCAACTGCGCGGGCGCAGCTTCGCTCGCAACCTCGAGACTTACAAGATGCTGACCCGATTGAAGCCACCGAAGGAAGCTTTCGATGCCGCCGGTCGTCCCTCTGTATGTACTACTTTAAAATCTACCCAACTTAGTACATTTACGTAAATTTTTGCTACCGACTTCAAAAGGGAAGGAGGTTTTCTAGGTGTATTTTTTTGTGTGTTATGCGATAAACTTTTTCTAAGTGGACTGATTTTGATATTACTTTTTTAAATGAAAAAATGGTGTTTCCCTTGTGGTCCCATTTAAATTTGAACAAGATCTGTCCACTCTCTGATTTGATCTCTGACCAATCTGACTTTTGCGTTAATCTTAATATGTATATTTTTTGTAGTACATGATCCCGGGGTGTGACATTTCAAGTCGATTGTTAGTTTTATAAAAAACAAACAAATATTTATAAGCTTGAACAAACCTACTTTTAAACTGAAAAATGTGCAGATTGTTATTGTATGTGACGCTATACGCTATAGACGTCACTTTACATAATTAAAGACGTGTTTGTTAAGACTAAAACACTAAACGAGAGTTTATTTTAGAGTTTTTTATCTAAAAATTATAATACGCCCAAGACTTTAACAGAATGCAAAACTATAACCTAGTACTATATTATTAATCTGGGACTATAACAGAATGAAACAAATTTCGTAGATCTCATTCAAAGTTATCATAAAGCGTATCGACTAGACTCTAGTTGATACGCTTTATGATAACTTTGACCCTACAACTCTAATCACTAGAGTGAATGAATGTGGAATGAATCTTCCATCTTCCTTAACCGAACACAATTTATTATTTAAACAAGGCGGTTTAGAAATAAATAAACAAAGAAAATCAATTTATTACTTCACTTTCATTCTCCACAAAAAGCTGAACAACGCTTGTTTTCGCGTTTGAAACATCAAACGTGAGCTCAGACATGTGAAACATAACACATGTCTGAGGTCACGTTCACTCTCGTATCTTAAATTAAATCCATAATGTTCAAGAAATCGTTAATTTCTAGGAAGGCCTGACCTTCGCAGTGATGCACGTAGGCGCCCCAGCTTGCGGTATGAATGCGGCCGTGCGTTCCTTCGTACGTAACTGCATCTACCGGGGCGACACCTGTCTCGGGATCCACGACGGGATGGAGGGATTCATCAGCGGGAATATCGTGAAGATGGAATGGTAAGTCGCAGTGATGGAAGTATGGGTCCTCAGCTAGCATTATGAACGCAACCGTGTGTTTACCTTTTACACAAATCCCTTACATTCTCGGTATTGACTATCAATGTTACGATGTTTGTAAGTTACCTTTACAATAGGGTTATGATGAAATTATAGTAGTTGCGTAACAGCTCGTACACAACGCACCGCTGTGAGCGACACCTGCCCATTGAGTGGTGTATGCTCCAAATAAATGCGTTTTTACAAGCTTAAAGTAATGAACGGATCGTACTGAAAATTAAATTGTTGTCTACACCTGTAATTACATAGATTTTAGTATTTTCATACCGAAAAAACGAGTGCTCATCACAATGCTTGCAAAAATATTTTTTTTGTTCGAATCGAATATACAATTACAATTAGCCTGGTGTGACCCACTGCTGGGCAAAGGCCTCCTCCTGGTCCAACTTGGGTCCAGCTGGACCCAAGTTTCGTCCTAGGTGTCCAGTTCGTTACGTCATCGCTTCTTGCTTTCGCTATTGAGGCTCCACTGGGTGGTTATGTTGGCCCACAAGTCTTCAGACATGCGGCAGACATTACCAACCCAGCTATAGAATAACAGAAAGAAACATAATATAATATCTTAAAAACTGTGTCCAGGTCTGACGTTACCGGCTGGGTCGGCCAAGGAGGTGCCTTCCTCGGCACCAAGCGCACCCTGCCCGGAGACAAGAAAGGAGAGATCGCGGCTCGCATCAAGCAGTTCAACATTCAAGGGCTGCTCATTATTGGAGGGTTTGAGGTAACGATAGCGAGGCCGCCAATGGTTCGAGGGACTTAATAAGTTACTTTCACCCGAGGTCAACACTGTGCTTTTCATTATGAATACAAGGAAATATAAATAAAAACGCAAGTTAGCTAAAGAAAAGATTTGTGAATTTTATGTTAAACTCAACAACACGAGAAAACAAATGAAGATCGAATTGCCGCTTCCCGCATGTTTTTGTTTCTTAGGTTTCGACCATTATTTTTCTCATTCTGCTATTATCATAGTTCAATAGAAGCGAGATAGCTGTCAGTTGAAAACGATTCTCCCTAGGGCTGAAAAGTATCACTTTCAAGTTCGCTCTTCAGACAACTTCAGACTTACTTTCAGAGTATGAGTAATGAAACATACAAAACTAAGACCCAAGCTCACCAACGATTGTTTTTTTTTTAGAAAATTTTGACACATATTTCAAACATCAAAATTAGCTGACGATGGTCTTATGTCTATTTATCAACACCAGTCGTAATCTACAAGCGGTTTCTTTCAACTAAAAAGAAAAAACATCCGAATTGGGTATTGTATCGTTATTGTATAAGTTAATGAAGACATCGTGCAAATTAAGGAATATAATCGACTAACAATTTGAACTGTAATGGCTGGGGCTATAGAGTTTCTTTTAACGTTTCAACTTTCATCTTCCAGGCTTACCAAGCTGGATTAGAAATGTACGACTCCCGCAGTCAATTCCCTGAGTTCTGCATCCCTCTCGTGGTGATTCCATCCACCATCAGTAACAACGTGCCCGGGACTGACTTCTCTCTCGGGGCTGACACAGCCCTCAATGAGATCACTGAGATCTGCGATCGTATTCGACAATCCGCACAGGTAAAGATCATTTCTAATATAAACGTAGAATTTTGTATAACGTAATGTCCCGAAAACGGAAATAATTGGACCGAAAAATATTTAGTCCTAAGGCTTCTCCTTACTTATATTGTCCTGTTATTTTTCGAACAGTAGGTATTTCAGCTCGCCTTTTTCCGAACACTGGTATGGATGTATAATAAAAATATGAATTTATAATTATAGAGTTATGCCAGTTTCTGTTTTTAATAATAATAATCTTGTGTTTATAACTATGTAGGATTGATAGGATAGATTTATGAGTCTAATAATTCGTAGAAATGTATTGAGCTCTATTTTTGTGTTTAGGGTACCAAACGACGAGTATTCGTCATTGAAACGATGGGTGGTTATTGTGGATACCTAGCCACTTTAGCTGGTAAGTAAAACAACAATTTAGTGTGTTTTAAAAAACTATTTCCTAAAATTTTACAAAGCAATAATTTGGTGTCTTTTGACTTCATATTCTTTATAAAAAAAATTCCAATCAAAATCGTTTCACCAAAACAAAAGGTGTGCCTATAATGATAATTGTAAAAATAACATTTGGCGTATCTTATAAAACCATAAACTTACTTCAAATTCTTTAAATTATTAATATAAAAAACTATAAACTTCTTCATTTAAAGAATGTAAAGAAAGTTTATGGTTGTCTTTTAAATAATAAATGGACTTCATATTTACAAAAAAAAATCATTCATCCACATTTTTACTGTAGGTATTTATTTCTGACATTGTAATTTAGACAGTTGTATGTAACGAAGGAAATAAGCTAAATGTGTAGGTACTCTATTGCAGATAGCAGTACTTGGTTTTGTAAATAAATCTTAAGTATATCAGTCATCTAGTACCCATAACACAAGCTCTGCTTTGCTTGGGGCGAGATGATGCTGTGTGGACCGGTATCCGGAATTATTAATTTATTTATTAAATAAATAAATTCTAACACCATGGCATGGTTACACTTGCTTATCTTCCAGGCCTCGCCGGTGGAGCCGACGCCGCGTACATCTACGAAGAAAAGTTCTCCATCAAGGATCTCCAACAAGATGTGTACCACATGGCCTCCAAAATGACGGGCGGCATCCAGCGTGGCCTCATCCTACGTAACGAGAAGTCTAATGAGAACTACAATACGGACTTTATCTATCGCCTGTACTCTGAAGAGGGGAAAGGATTGTTTACAGCTAGGATGAATGTGTTGGGTAAGAGACTTTTCATTTAATTAATCATCAAACTTAATTTCAGTCTACTGCTGGACATCATCATCACCATCAGCCTATATTAGTCCACTGCTGCACATAGGCCTCCCGTAATGTGTGCCATAGCGCCCTGTCTTGAGGTTTATTACATTAAGGTTACAGCACGGCTTCATACGATACCTCCCTCCCTATGCGGGTGTGGCGTAGTTATATTCTATGTTTTTTTTTTTTCAAATATTTTGGTGTTGCACACTAACCATTTTAATTTCTTCTAAACGTTGCGTTGTTGCCTAGTTATTAACATGTTTTTGATTGTAAAACGTTGATATATACACTTCTTGTAAGTGTATCAACGTTTTACACTCAAAAACACAAAAAAATTCACTTTTCGTAATTTGGTATCATCGGGTGAATTACTTCGTAATATATTTTTTTCAGATCAAATCAGAAGATTTTTGATTGTATTATTTATTTTATTCAGCATTATTTATTTATAACAGGTCATATGCAACAAGGCGGCTCTCCGACCCCGTTCGACCGGAACATGGGCACTAAAACAGCAGCCAAATGCCTGCACTGGCTGGTCGAGGCGGTCCAAAGAGGACCGAGCAACTCTCCCGACACGGCCTGTCTACTCGGGGTTGTGAAGCGTCAGTACAGGTTTACACCGCTCGATGATTTGAAGGCGCAGACCAATTTTGCGTGAGTAGCTATCATACCTAATGAAACGGCTGGCGAAAGTATGCCTGTGTTAAAATTTGGAGGGTTTCGGAGGCAGATGAAAGTCAGTCAGCAGCTATTAATTTGACTGTAGCTTATTCGAAGCTTACTTTATGAGATAGAGCCTACATTTCCCGCCTAATATTCAAATTCAAACCTAGTCCAATCAGAGGCTTCGCCAAGTGAAAGGCCGACCAATCAGGAACGTTGTCACCCCACCACAGTCGTGGCGCGCGCGCGTTAAGCGGCGCCGACATTATTTCTTCATTGGCGTCTTGTTTCCCGCCGTGTTCGCACGTGCCAGCAATAGCTAGCACTAACCAGTTTGCTACAGGAATATTCCATGGAATACTTCACATTATAGTTAATAAAGTTTTGCGTTGAAAAGAAGTGCAAAGATATACGGACTTTATAAAAGTCGAAGCTTATCGCGTAAGTAATTCTCCATGTTTTAAACTGTTCTGTGTAGCATTTTAATTTAAATTTGAATTGCACACGTGGTACGTCCGCTGTTTTTGTAGCGAGTTACAATCAACTTGGACAACGTGGTTGCTCGCACCTTGTTTTTTCTTTGTGCGGGTAGCAATCTAACTTTTCTTATAATTTTGAACACGTGGTATTCCGTATTACACAAGGGTAAGCGTTTTTATTGACGATCGTCGTCGTCGATGTGTAACGATCACCACGTGGTATTTACGCATTAGTCGTAATTTCAAGCGGGTGGTCTCTAGTTCGAAATAATAAATCTAACGGTTTTTCCGTTCGTTATACATACCACAGGCTGGATGCCTGTTCATTAGGATTACTTTTAGTTTTACTTTTGAAATGCACGTTCCGTTATATTAACGGTTAACCCTTTTAATTTACAACGTTACTTCTGGTTTTCGGTTACAAAAATGTAAGCGATTGTTTAATTTATACCTACAACGTACGTACCTACATTTAACTTAGGAAATGTAACGTTACCGTTATATTGACGGTCAACCCTCTTTTTTTTTTTAAATAGAGATACGGTTGTCTCTTCTGTTTTTCGGTATGTAAGCGGTTGCTTTATACGGTTTATTTAAATGTACTCTTTTATTTTAGTATGGAAAACGAATTTGTTATTGATGGAAGCGGAGAAAGAGATCCAGTACCTGGACCTTCTAAACCACGGAAAAGGCAGCTGAGTACGTCGAGTTTAAGCAGTACCAGTAGCTCATCCACTAGTAGCAGTAACGGTTCTTCTGCCCATTCTTCAAAGCATCGTCGGCATTATAAAAAGAAAAAGGGGGGCAAACGTAAGCACCGCCGTTCGAACAAGAACTATCGAAAACTGGAAAAGAAGCTTCATGAGCTGCAAAAGCTCTTGCCCGGTCAAGGTAATGACCGCCAGGTGAGTGATCATTCTAATTGTTGCGCGGATGACGCTGTGTCTATCATTTCGGGTATAAGTGGCAGGCTTTACAATGAATTCGAACCTAATGAACGGGTTTCTGACCCAAATGCCTCAATTGAAAATAAAGTGTCTCTAAGCATTGAAACAAAACTCAAAGAGCCACCTATTCCTAGGAGCTCTGATTCCCAGCTAAAGCTTTTGAATCAAATTCAGCATTTAGGTAGCAGCGACTGGAATGATTTAAGATATTCAGAAACTCAGAAAAGCTATAACCTGACTCCAGGTTTTACGGACATTGATATAAACGACGAGATCGCTGTCTTTCAATCCTCTAGCTATCTCATACACGCGGATAGGGCGTACGCTGCTTTAACCTTGTGCATCCTTAAACAAAGAGAAGCTCTTCAGACACTGTGCAACGACTTTGTGCAATTTTCTCAAGAAATCACACCTGATAGTGAGGTTTTGAATAAAAAATTGGTAGAACTTGTTTCCGAGGGTGATTTCCAGAAAACATCAGCAGATTTGTTACAGCTAGTATGTGGACATAGGGCTGAGGTGTTGGAAATGCGAAGAGATTCCGTGATCTCCCAGGTAAAGGACCCGTTGGTTAAATCCGCTCTGCGGAAAATACCACCGACGTCTACAAATCTTTTTGATGCTGAAAGGTTCACAACAGCTCTAGAAAAAGCAGGTGGAGTAAACAAATGTTTTTGGCCTGCAAAAAAGCCTCGCTTATCGACCTCGCAGGTCACCTCAAACAGAGCTAGCGTCTCCTCGCGGGAGCACGCAAAACATATGAAGCCCTCGCAGGGTTTTCAACAGGGCCGCAATGTCCGGCACTACCAGCAACATGGTTTTGATTCGGCCGCACCGAATCGTGGGTCGTTTCGTGGACGTGGCCGTTACACAACGTCACAAAATAGACAGCACCCGAAGAATTCTGGTCAAAGGCGTGCCAATTCCCCATCCAACAAGAACAGGGGTCGAAATGACAAACACCAGCAACGACGTAAGTATTGACAAGTGCTTCAGAGCAGGCCGTCTGCTTCAGTTTCTACACGAGTGGAAACGCCTTGGAGCCCCGAAACACGTTGTAAAAATTATTTTAGGGTACCGCATACCCTTTCGCCTAAAACCTCTACTTATACATCCCACATGGCAAAAGCAACCAATAGAGGTTCCGTATTCTGTGGAGATGTCCAAAGAAATCTTAAAAATGAGGGACGACGGTGTGCTGGAACGAGTTCTTCATCCCTCTCCAAGTTTTCTTTCCACCATATTCCTGGTCCCCAAAAGCGACGGTACGGCTCGTCCAATTTTCAATTTGAAAGCCCTGAATCAATTTATTTTGACCGAAAAATTCAGTCTGCTGAATGTCAATCGCGTACCAGACTTCTTGCAACCAAGAGACTGGTTATGCAAGATCGACCTGTCACAGGCTTACTTTCACATAAGTATTGCTCCAAATCATCGACGATTCTTGCGCCTAATTTTTCAAAAACAAATGTGGGAAATGACCTGTCTACCTTTCGGTCTAAGCACGTCTCCCAAGACATTTGCAACAATAACAAACTGGGTTGCGGAAACCCTCAGAAGACAAGGAATTCGAATTTTAGTATATTTAGACGATTTCCTAATTGCTCATCAACACGAAAACACTCTAAAGGTTCATCTTCAGATTGTCATCGACAGATTAGAAACGTTGGGTTGGATGATAAATTTCGAAAAATCTGTCATAGTACCCACGAAATCCTTGGTGTACCTAGGGATTCAGTGGAACCCGTGGACCAATCAAAAATGTCTTCCGCCCGAAAAAGTGTCTGTTCTGAGATCCAAACTGACTCGTATGTTGGAGCACTCGCGCACAGATATCAAAGAGACACAGAGTCTCGTGGGTTGCTTAAATTTTGCGAGCTTCGCTGTACCAAAGGGTCGCCTACACTATCGCGCCCTTCTGTACCTACTCAACCGATTACTAAAATCAAATCAAAAATGGCAGTACATTCCCCAAGATGTCAGGAACGAGATGAAGTGGTGGCTCAAAAACTCCCAGGTCTCCTCCAATATTCACATATCCCCTCCGTCTCACTTCCTCACGACGGATGCCTCGGACGTAGCTTGGGGAGCTCGATTAGACAATTTTTCTGCAACAGGGTTTTGGTCAAAAGCGGAAGAGCTTCTACATTGCAATCAAAAAGAGATGCTTGCTATACTAAAAGTTTTAAAAGGTCACTGTCAGCTCCTGTGTCGCAGCACAGTACTAGTCCAGTGCGACAACCAGACTGTCATTGCATACCTCCGCCACGAGGGCGGGACGAGGTCATCACCCCTTATGAACCTGACATATCAGATATTTCAGATCCTAGAAGAATATCAGATTCAGATACAGGCATGTTACATTCCTGGTATGTACAACAGCCATGCCGATCACCTATCTCGGCTGCGTCTCGAACCAGAATGGCACCTTCTACCTGCGAGCGTCGAGAAAGTATTTGCAAAATGGGGCACTCCAGTAATAGACTTATTCGCCTCCAGTCGAGCGCACGTAGTGAGCAATTATGTATCCCTGGACCTCAACGACCAAGAAGCCCTTTTTCACGACGCGCTCTCTCTAGCTTGGAACTATCCCCTAGCGTGGGTATTTCCCCCACCATTCCTAATACCCAGAGTTTTATGTCATCTAAACAATGCGAAGGGAAATTATCTAGTAGTAGTACCACGTTGGCACAAGGTCTACTGGCGCGCCGATCTGAAGAACCGAGCAGTAGCGCCCCCTTATACGATACGGCAGCTCAATCAAGCCCTGATCGATGTCTCAACAGGTCTTCCTCCTCCAAAGGTACAGGACATGACTCTCGAAGTGTGGAAATGTGGGGGTGGTTTGCGAAATTAAGTAACTGGAATAACAACCAGCTTGAGCTCTTAAAAGGATCATGGCGTGATTCAACGAAGAAAACATATAACGTCGCCTGGAATAGATGGTTGAAATGGTCAGAAAAACACAGGATAGATTCTCAGAATCCCAGCGGGGATGAAGTTGCTAGATTTTTATCTGATCTTCACTTAATACATAATTTATCGTATGCTACAATTCTTTTACACAAGTCTGTTGTTTCAACATTTTGTAGTCCAGACAAGGCAGGAGAAATAAGTTCTCATATTTTGGTAAAACAGGTTTTAAAATCTATCGCTTTGCAAAAACCTCCTAAAAATAAATCACCTATTTGGAACATTGACAGTCTCGCTTCTTACTTGGGCAGCTATAATGTTCAAGATCATATTTTTTATGTACAACGTCATACTGCGATTCTATTGCTTTTATGTTCTGGTCGTAGGATACATGATCTAACTTTGTTGAGGGTAGATGATGATCATCTTAATCATACCAATGAAGAAGGAGGATCTATTGTGTTATGGCCTATTTTTGGATCCAAAACTGATTCGGCACTTTATCGACAATCAGGTTGGAAATTTTTCACAAATCCTGAAAATAGAAATTTAGATCCAGTTTTTTGGATTATTAAGTGTGTTGATTTACTGAGTGAGCGTAGAAAGTCCGCTGGTATTGATAATTTGTTTATTTCTATAAGAGGTCAGCCAAGAGCCGCTTCAAAAACTCTAATTTCGGGATGGATTAGATCTTTATTTAAAGATGCAGGTATAAATGCCACCCCTGGCAGTATTAGGTCTGCAGTGGCGTCCAAAAATTGGTTTGATAATTTGCCAATTGAAGAAATCCTTTCTAGAGGAAATTGGCGTTCTCAAAATACTTTTTGTAAATTCTATAAAAGAACTGTATTGCCTGAATCTACTAGTTCTTCTGTAACTAAATTATTTAAGCCCACTGTTGTATGATTATTACTAATAATTGATTATTATGGAGAATAAATGCTATTTCAGTTTTTGTTACATACAGTATTTTTATTTTTAAATTAGGTTTCACTACCCATTATTATAAGCTGCACAATTGCACATTGATGTTCACATTGGCGTCAGTGTCACCACCACCACCAGGCGATAACAAACATGTCTCATAAAGTAAGCTTCGAATAAGCTACAGTCAAATTAATAGAAGCGTTTTACATAAAATAAAACGCATATTAATTTACTTACCTTATTCGAAGCTTACACTTTAATTTCTGCCTGGTGATATAAGACGCAATGAAGAAATAATGTCGGCGCCGCTTAACGCGCGCGCGCCACGACTGTGGTGGGGTGACAACGTTCCTGATTGGTCGGCCTTTCACTTGGCGAAGCCTCTGATTGGACGAGGTTTGAATTTGAATATTAGGCGGGAAATGTAGGCTCTATCTCATAAAGTAAGCTTCGAATAAGGTAAGTAAATTAATATGCGTTTTATTTTATGTAAAACGCTTCTATTGTGTGTAATTTCGTCTGCTCATATTATTGGAGGATCTGAGGTGGTTCAGCCCGGCAATGAAATCTGTGATGTGAGGTGGCATGCCCAAAAAGGGGGAGAGTGTACGGGACAATGTGGGTAGGATTTGTAGTCTTGAGTCACCCTAGTGGCTTATTTCTCACAGGTTCAGTCACCAACCTTACGGTTATACCCGAAAAACCTTGCGGTTATACCCGTATGGTAGGACCATGGGCAGGTGGAGGGAGTGCACATATTTTTGCAGGGCGACCAGCTCTATTCCCAGTTCTTGAACGCCATACAGTTGGCTCCTTAATACATCTGTCATCTTGTCTCCATGCCATTTATTTATTTACCGCATTCACTGCCAAGGTTGAGCGAAGCGATCTGGACGGGTGCGTCGCTTATCGCTGCTTTAAACGAACTTATAGAACGTGAATGTACTGGTGGCAGTTGAAGTGTTAAATTCAATTTACTCTATAACAATCTACAAATAACAATGTTTTCGATGGTTTCAGGCAAAGAATACCGAAGCAGCAATGGTGGATGAAGCTTCGCCCTCTACTCCGTATCTTGGCTAAGCACGATTCTACTTACGAGGAGGAGGGAATGTACATGACCGTAGAACAAGGAGAAATGGACTCCGAAAATGTCATCTAAATTAATATTTTAACGTAGTTGTAGCGCGCTTTAGCGGTAGCACATCTCGCGGAATCGTGGCAGCGGAATCGCAGTTGTTTCCTGCCTGTTCTAACGCATATATTCGACTATGATTTTATCTCTTTCTCACTCGGGAGGTTTGCTACCGCCCTAAGCGTGATAAAACCTACGAGTGGTGTTCTTCTGAGAGACAATCTAAAATATCAATCCAAATGTAATATTGCCCATATTACATTTGGATTGATATTTTTGTTGAATTTTCGTACAACAACAACACCTAGACAAATTGAAGTGAAGTGAAAATCAATTTGAACTTTATTGTCCAAACAAGTTTGAATATTATTTATAGTATTTTATAGTTTAATATTTGACTAGTCTAAGTGCTAATATGCATAGCATTAAGTATAAAGAAATATAGTTTTTGAGTTCCGAGAATACCAACAGTCCACTGCTGGCTTCCCCTAGTAAGCGTCGTTATTATACAACTTATAGCCTTTATAAACAGCGATGTAGGTGCCTGTAATTTTGTTACGTTAAATTAAAACGACAACGTAATTATTGAAATGATTGGAAAATTGTCTTCCTGAAGAACACCAACATACTGTGTCAGAAAGAGCCAACTAGATATTTTTAATCACTAGCGCCATCTCTATCATATCGACGATGAAGTATCAATATCTCCTATCTCAAAATCAGCAACTTTACAGGAAGCGAAAAAAACATAATAATTTTTATTTTGTTTACAATTTTCAGATTTTTTTAATGCAAAAAGAAGCTTATTTTGGAGGCAATTATATAACTATTAGTGAATTATGCGTTGGATATCTATTTAAGAAGATAATCAGACATAGGAGGTATTGATTCTATTTAGGATGAATTAATGATTTTGATAGGAGGAATTACAAGAGTTTTTTTTTATAAAAAAGTAGTTTTATTTCAAAATAACAAGTTAATCATCTTTTAGTTATTGTAATCATTTATACAGCGACTCATAAACAGCAAACATACAAAATATTTGCCTTGGTAGGCAGGTGTCAAGAGTAAAGTAATAAAAAAGTCACATGATAAAACTATCAAAAATAAGAAATTAACAACTGGCGGTACCGCCTTCCTAAAAACATTTAACATATTCGCATGAAAAATAAATACTTTGCAAGTTATCAACAATAGATAAACTATACCAAAAACAAAGTAATATCTGCTCGAAAAGACAAGCATAATAATGTAAATATTTTGACGCTTTCCCATAAAACTACTTCTTGTAAATATGGCAAAGTGTCGTAAAAGTGGTGGCAGTTTCTTGGCAGAACAGTTTTTAGCTATTGTAGATAGTTACATTTTGTGTCTTTGATCGGGAGAGGACTAGCATTAAGCTGCGAATAACCTACTTGTCTAAATGGTCTGGGTCTTTGTGGAAGCTCCATCCAATCGTCATCAAAGTTTAACTTGACCAATAATGTTAAATCTGGATTGTACTAAATTGCTCTTATGTCGACCACTTGAGGATCACCTGCTTTACGTCCTGGACCAATGCTTTGCAGGAATAATCTACCACTCCTCAGATGCTCTGTGACCTTCCGTCATTTCGAATTTCCGCGTATACTTGTTTATTTGATCACGAGCATTAATAATACCTACTAATTATAGTGAAAAAGTGCTTTATTTTTCTAGATTATTCCTGGATATCACTGTAAATGGTAAATACTATGGAACTAGTGTACTAAAATATGAAATTAGTATGTTTTCAAACAGAAAATACAATGATTAGATAGGTTTGAATTAGATAGGAGATATTGCTTTTGATTAAAATTTATTTAGTGGGAAGTGAGATAGAAGTTTTTAGTGCTCGCTAATAGATAAGTAATTCTGTTCATTTTTAGCTAAAATGCCGCGTCCGGGAAGCTCGAGATGGAAAAAAATTGTAAATGGTGTGCGCGGGGCCATCCCCCTCCCTGATATCTAGTACAGAAACATCGAACAGGTCCGCACGCGCCTCTAGGAGATAGGAGGTATTCACAGCATAAGTCACGCATTATGAGATAGGAGGTATTTCTTCCATACAGATAGTAGGTATTTCCAGCATGATTTGAAACTAACGGAGTTAGTATTATTTTCATTTGATCCGTATTTACGTTGTTTTTAAGTCGAAATTCGTGTGCTTTTATCAGGAGATAGAGAATGAAAAAATGCATCGATTGGTGAAATAAAAAAAAAATCGTAAAAATTGAGATAGGAGATATTGATACTTCATCGTCGATATAGAACTTTGGTGCTGATTGCAGGCATTTTCTGACATTTTTAGATTTATAACGTAGATGTTTTATAGATTGTTACTGAACCCAATTAATATCCTCTAATTTATGCTCGATATTCAGAGTGTGCTACATAGGTCGCTATGTAATCACTAGGGGCAAATATTTTGTCGTAGATTAGGTAGTCTCTTTAAATGCGAATTAGCTGTCAGTCCATTTGTAATTTTAGGTATTATGACAATCTCTGTAGTTTTATTTAAAAGCATGCTGCTTTTTTATGTAGTTTAGTTAGTTTTGTGTTGCCATATATATGGGATTATTACAAATTTATAATAATTATAGAAAAGACGATTTGTGATAGAATTAAGCTGAAAAGTGTTGGAATGCGTCTCAATCATTAATTAACATTAGAATTTAAAAAAAAGTTAAAATAAAGCAACCTTTCCCGCTAATAGGTAGTAAAATGTTTCTAACTCACACAGACCAATGATAGAAATATAAACCTTATTTATTTTATTTTAAGATAAATATTTCAACTACCAGGTGGCTGTGTTAGTACCTAACTTACTGTGCTGGAATGTTGGTTAACAGGAGTTTTGTTTAATAATTTTTAATGTGCATGCAATCAATGCTATATTTTGAGATTATATTTTATATCACTTTTTAGCATACCAATATTATTTAAATTGCAATCAAATCATGATAACCTGATTTAATTTTTTTCAGGTTCCAAACAGTATTTATAACGATGATTATTGATATATGCAATAAAAAATATACATTGTTATCTTTATAATTTGATATATTTATTGTAATTTGCAATTATGTTGATAATAAACGTGTTAATAGGCAAGGTTTGTTTTATCTATATATACTTATAATAAAACTGTAACAGGTCCAATTCTGTACATTGAAGATATTTTGAAAATTTTCTTTGGTGGGCACTCTATTATCGATACTCAAGCCAAAACTGTATTTTTTTTTATTCATGTCTGTCTGTATCGTAAACGCGCATCACGCCGAAACTATTTGACGGATTGAAATGAAACTCGGCATGATTATAGGTCATATTACGAGGAAGGACATAGGATACTTTTTATCCCGGAATTCAGTAATAGGTTCTCATGGGAGAGGGAATGAAAGTAAAATTCCTTTATCGCGCATCACGCCGAAACTGCTGAATGAATTGGAATGACACTCAGGACGATTTGAGTTCATACTACAAGGAAGGACATGGGATACTTACTTTTTATCCCGAAATTCAGTAAGGTTCCCTTGGGAGAGAGGGTGGAACAAAAATTCTTTAACCACGCATCACGGCGGAATTGAATGAATTCGAATGGAACTCGGGACGATTGGACATGGGATACATTTTATCCCGGAATTCAGTTTGGTTCCCCTGGGCTATACGGGTTTTCAAAAATTTCTCACAACATCTGAACGACGCGTGTGTACGCGTCGTCGTTCAGATGCAGTGAGAAATTTTTGAAAACCCGTATAGCCCAGGGGAAACAAACTGAATTGAACTGATAAACGCGAAAGTTTGTAAGTATGAATGGATAGATGGATGGATGTTTGTTACTCTTTCACGCAAAAACTGCTGAACGGATCTGGATGAAATGGCACAGAGATAGATTATAAGCTGGAATAAGAAATAGGCTTTATTTTATCTCGAAAATCCCACGGGAAAGGGAATTACGCAAGTAAAATCGCGAGTACTCCAAATACTAATCATGCGCGGACGAAGTCGCGGGTACCAGCTAGTTTATATAATAATAATAGGTAGGTAATTAGGTTAAGTAGGTAGTATGCTTTTTTTCTGCTTTCCATGGAATATACGCCGCAAATGAATAGATATGGCATAAGAATAAATAATAACTTGTACCCAAGAAGGGAAATATCTTTGATCGAGTCCCTAACGCCGCCGTTTATATACCTACTTCTCCCTCACCTCGTTACGCCCCTCTGTCGTCCAGGCGTGCGTGTAGCCAGTGTTGCAACTGCAATGTACCGCGCCGCGCCGCCGCCGCCGCCGCCCCGCCGCGGCCGCGCCGCCGCGAAGCGAGGCGACTGAGAAGAGAAGAGGTCGATGATGTTCATGTTCCTTTGATTAGGTACCTACCGTACCTACCTATTTAGTTAGATAGGCACCTATTAGTTGCACACCTCTCATTATCTTATATCAATCTAAAAAAACTTAATATTATAGTATATTTTATCGTAATATTTATACTTAATATATTTGGAGGAGACCGTACCTACCTACCCACCCTAGGTACATATTATTTATTTATTTATTAGGACATCCACCAGGAGATCACAGAGGTGGTAAAATCAAGTTACCTATATAAAAGGTTCTAAAATCTATGTGTCTCAATAATGGGTGAATCTACGAAAACTCGTTTTTTGTGTGACTTCTGTGGCACATTGTTTTTTGTTGAAATTGCACATCATGATAGTATATTCTAAATGAAGATTTAATTTTGAATTTTTTGGTAGTGAAGGGAACTTTATTGGCTTTATGGTTACGGAGTTATTCAATTTTAAAAATATGGTGTCCACGGAAATCAGAATTTATATCACCAAAATCAAATATGGGTTGGTTTATCAATAAAAATATGTGTTTTTGGTAGTAAGTAGATTATTAGGCTTCTTAAAACTAAGGACCAATTATTTGACGTTTGTAGTTTTAATCAGTTTTTACAAAAACACCTTTAAATCATTACTGTAAATACAAGTAACTTTTTACAAAAATCACACTAATAATGTTTATCTTTGTATTAAAAATATTATAATTATTCATTTTGTATTTATTATAAACTTTTATCCTAAAAACATCATAAAAACTGTAAAAAAATATTATTGAGATGTTAATCAACCCGCAAAATCCACGGAAATCAGTACCACGGAAATCAAAAATAATTACAAAATCTTAGAAATTTTCTTAATTTGCTGGTTTATTTTACATTGAAATATGCAGTCGAAATTAGGAACACAAAAGGCATGAATTATCATAATTAATAAAACAATAGGATTAGCATAAACAAATTTATTGTCAACATGGTAATCAGAATTTCTAGATACCAAGCCACGGAAAGTGATTACGTACTGAACTAACAGAGTAACGTGGAGACATACACACTGGTTGTACACACCACTGATGGGGCGTAACTGATAGTTTCTCTCGACCTAACAACTATTTACGCAGATGTTAAAGTACAGCATTTATGAATGAATTAGTGCGCACCAGGGGAATCAGAGCTAAACGACGGACGCGAAGTTATCTCGTTGTAACTTGTCAACTAAAGCTTAGTTTTGCGTAGTAATAGCGTCAAATAAGCAAGTAACTATCTGGGTTATTGTGAACCTATGTAAATAAGTACTAGTGTTTTCAGGAAATGATATAAAAATTTATTAACACAGGAACATGAGGTCCGGACGCACCACGGTAGTCAGAATTTCCAAGGATTTTATTTATTTTTACTTATTTAAAATAAGAATATTAAAAAACTAAAAAAGGCCTCCCCTATTATCTTTGTCTAATCTACTATCATAAAAAAAATCAAAGGGCTAGGGATACTTTTTGTATGATTTTTCGAGCCGGACATGTTTTTTTCCACCCTGGGAGAATCACCCTAATATACGACGACGTCGCGACGACGCGACGACGTCTCAATAACAAAATATTTATATGTAGAATACCACTCGCCCGCCTTCGCCTCCGCTCCGCCTCCGGCTTCAGTGTGTGGACACCTTAATTGTTGCTGCCTGTGGGATTCCTTCTCGTTCGTTTTGTGCATAGACTACGATTGTCTATGAAGTAGATTATGTCAGTAAGCAATCTTTTTAATTTTGATCTTCAATATAAGACCTAACACGATTCTTAACACAAAGATAATAAGTTTTATTAAAATAAATTTGTCTAATTCAAAACGATTTGTTTCGTGATAAATATTTAATTGTGGTTGTTTTTTTAAAGTTGTAAGCTTGATCCATTCAGTGCCAACACAACTTCCGTAATCAACAAACGACGTTGACGTTTCACCGCGTAGCAAGTGAAAGTGTCACGTCGATTGAATTCCCGTGTTCTGTCAGAAATATTTTTACTCGAGTTGAATTTCGCACGTCTGTTTCAGGGTACCTAAATTATATCCTCTATTTTAGTTTAGCACAAGAAAACAATATCTGACGACTTCTAATTGATAAACTACAAGTTTGTTCATTGGGTGCCTACTTACAGTTATTTTCCTCAAAACAGGTTACAGCCGGGAAGATGGGAGTAAAGCCAGCAATTGGAAGAAAACCTAACAAGAACCCACCAATTTTCAGTCATGAATTTGTGATACAGAATCATGCCGACATCGTATCATGTATGGTTATGGTATTCTTGGTCGGGTTGATGGTCCAGGTACGTACGAAACGACTGCCACGTAAGCCTCTATACTTTGGAAAACCATTGTTTTACAAGCCGTTTTGATCTATTTAATGTATATGTACCTTATTTGTTTTAGTCGACCAGTCCAGTGGCTAGTTTATTCATCGGCCTGCACCACAATATTAGTGGAGTAGAGGCTACGCGAGAGAACCCTAAAGGAGAGCCTTTCCTTTATGAGTCTGGGTGGAAAGATGCATGCTCGGTGTTTTTCTATTCTCTGGTCTGCATTGTGATGCATGCTATCTTGCAGGAGTACTTCTTAGATGTGAGTTACCAATTTTGTTTTTTAAAGTTTCATTGTAGTAATTGATTGTCATTGTAATGAGTGTATCTAACACCAAGACAGTGTTATTGAAATAAGAAGAGTAATTTCTTCACAACACTTATTAAATAAAGCTTTTGTTATTGTGTATATGCAGTTATAACATCTGCTAACTAACTTATTCTTATGATTTATTTCTATTACAGAAAATATCAAAGAAATTCCATTTATCAAAATCAAGATTGAGTTCGCTCAATGAATCAGGTCAGCTGGTTGTATTCCACCTCCTAACTCTGCTGTGGGGAGGAGATGCTGTTATCAGAGAAGGATTTGTCTTCAATGTCACTCAACTGTGGGAAGGTAAATAGAAAACACATTATAACACAAAGCTTATTTTGATATTTGTCGCTACAATAACAGAAATCAGTAACATATTTATAATGATGAAGCAACAAAGACTCAGCAGCATAAATTAGTCTAAGTAATTATCAAAAGTTTAAGAATACTTTCATTTTATTTAAGTACTCACTCCATCTATTAAAAAAAAACGCATCAAAATCCGTTGCGTAGTTTTAAATATTTAAGCATACAAAGGGGCATAGGGACAGAGAAAGCTTTGACTTTGTTGTATACTATGTAGTGATTTATTGTAACTCATTTTAAGAAATACTAAGCAAAATTATAGTTCATTATAGTTTGAAACCAGAAAATCAGTTATAGGGCTTATAGTAATCATATAGGTTCATATAAATAAATAAAATTAAAAATTATATATTGTGGTGGGTGTTTCACACAATACTAAAATATTTATTCATCAATGATTCCATCATATATATCAACCACTGTAATCTTAATTAAGTGCTACTGCCCTATCAATGCCAGTGTACTGACTATTATATTTATCAAAATGATTCCTGGCATTTTTAATATGGGTTATCAATAAGTATTAAAATTCAGTTGATAAGTATGGTTTTTATTTTATCCTAGATAAAGTATTATCAACAATTTTGTGGGTAAATCATGTTCTATAAAATCAACTGGTGGTTGTTTTAAATCAAATAACAAAATTAATGTTTCCAAATACTTTATTTACTTTAGAACCTACTTTCGGACACAGAAATAAACACGAACCTTTAACCTTCTTAGTTTGTTACTTTTCGAGTTGGATCAAGACCTGTCCCAAGTTTTTTTATACTCTAAAATAATTTGATATTTTAATATTAAGCCTTTTACAAAGAATAGTTTTTATGTAAACAGTTTAAGCAAAACTTTTTTTCTTATTATTTTTGCAGCTCATTTCAGGTTATGACATATAAAAATTACCCTTTAAAAGAGACATGATGAGAATAAACTAGACTCATATCTCTTTATTTATTATATTTCTAGATTATGTATATTGTCTACTTTTAGGGAACCGTTTAATATGTCTAAGAATGTAAAACTGCATTTAGAGTAAAATCTTGACTGCATTTGCTTCACTACTTATTATAATACAAAGCCGCTTTCTCTGTCCCTATATCCCTATGTCCCTTTGTATGCTTAAATCATTAAAACTACGCAACGGATTTTGATGCGTTTTTTTAATAGATAGAGTGATTTAAGAGGAAGATTTAAACATATAGTAAAACCGTGCGAAGCCGGGGCGGGTCACTAGTTAATTATATTACATAATTTACCCGTAGGCATAACTTAAGTATGAATCATTCGAGCTTTAAGTAATTTAGTAAGTACCTGAGTTAAAGTAAAGTTTTTAAGTCAAGAGATTAGAAAATGCCCTAAAATGGCCATATTCAGCAGTGGTCATTTTCACTTGTTGATATGATAAGGCAGTAAAGAAGACATTTAGATGCTGGCGAGAATTAAAAGGCCTTTACAGTGGGTGAAGTACTGTGCCAATATAATGGCAATGAAGTCAAAAGCTGTTCTTATTGACAAGATTTAACTGACATGTATAGAAAGACTTTGAAAAGGGCAAGAGTCATGAAACTTGTTTATTGTAAACTGGTGAGCTATGAAGGTCACATTAACAGTTTATGTAAATAAGAACAGGCTGTTCTCTTCGGTTTGAGTACCTACTTAGTTAAGGTAATTTTAGTTTAAGGTTAGCTGATTAGTTACAACAATCCTAAGGTTTTTTTATAATTCCTTTGCAATAAAATTATTGCAAAGGCTAAAATATATTTTGCATCATTTAAGATGTATAAAGTAGCTCTTCCTGACCAATAAACTCATTAAGTGATTTTTCCGAAGAACTTTTCAAAAAACTCACATGATTAAAAGATGAACTATTATTAGGATATACGACCGATGTGGCGCGGTGGGCGAAGGTCCGCCTGCGACGCCGGAGATTGCGGGTTCGATTCCCGCCTCGGAACAAATTTGTGTACGATCTGCAGAAATTTGTTCCGTTGGTCTGGGTTTTTCTATGTATAGTTAATAAAAAAAATATCTATCTATGTAATGTATTGTATAAAGTATATCAGTCATCTAGTACCAATAACACAATCTCTGCTTAGCTTGGGGCTAGATGATGCTGTGTGGACTGTAAGGAATTATTGTTATTATTATTATACAGATAAAAAAAACTGAACTTTGTTTTAGGATGGCCCAACCACCCGATGAGCTTCCTATTGAAACTGTGGTGGGTAGTGCAAGCCGCGTACTGGATTCATTCCATCCCAGAGCTGTACTTTCAACGCATCAAGCGAGAGGAGTGGGCCGGCCGCATCAGGCATGCTGCTGTTGCATTTACTTTTGTGGGCCTAGCCTATGGATTAAGGTGTGTTTCTAGGTGGAATATTATGCGATTGGGTGTCAAATTTCCATCATCTAAGTCTTAAGACTTAGATTCTAAGATCATTATTGTATGATACGCCACCGTCTATACCTGTACAGTATTCACGTGTCCATTCAAAGGTTGCCTGGAAGAAATCACTAAGCGATAAATAAGGCCGCTTATTGTGCAACATTTTTGTATTAGTATTTTTATTGTTCCGATTTTTTTACTGTGGTGTACAATAAAGAGTATTTGTATTGTATTGTATGAAAGGCTGACCTTTGGAGACCATGCATGTGTTTAAAGTTCAAAGGCGCTGGCTACATATATGGCTGAAACACATCAGCCATTTTATTGATACCTTTGTGGAAAGAATTTCCTCAAGGTTCATCTATTATTAAATTGTATATGGCCTCACTGCAAGGGCCTCTCCCCGTTTCTGTTTACTGCCATATGTGATTGGCCATTCATTCTGGATGAATCAAACCCAACTTGTTGAGGATTATGACTGGTTATTGTTTCGAATGATGACATAGGCAATTTTGAAGACGATAGATCTTTAAAAATTTGATGTAGGTACTTATCGTTAATAACTGTCGCGTTTATAATATTAGTAAGAAAGTACCAAAGTTTTAAAAAACCTTTATTCAACATCCCAATGTATTTAAATGCATATACCAACTTACGCATTGAACTTAACTTAACGAATAGTACGTTTGTTTCTATCCAGATTCCAGCGCGTGGGAGTGTCATTGATCGTCCTCCACTCGTTGGCTGAGTTCGTAGCGCACTGCAACCGACTTAACAACATCCTCAGAGGAGAGAGGGAAGATTTTGTTGACAAAGGTGAGGAAGAGAATTCATTTATGGTTATGGCAGAACAAGTTTTTGGTACTTTCCTAACTTTTGAGCTTTCTGGTTGTAAGTACTAGTAGTTGTTATTAAAAAAAAAATTAAATATTACTGGATAATCCACACAGCACATCATCCACAACTAAGCAGAGCTTCCGTTAAGGGTACTAGATGACTGAAAGATATACTTTATGACATTATGTATTATACAATAAATAAATTACATAGATTATACATAGAAGACATCCAGAACCCCGGAACACATTTGTAGATCGTACATTTGTCCCAAGGAGGGTATTGAACCTCCTGCGTTGCAGACAGAACTTCTCCCGCTGGGCCACATCGGCCGTCAAGGAGTAGGTGTTAGTTTTCTTTTTTTCAAAACATCCGGGTTCGATTGCCGTACAAGATTTTTTTAAATGTGTGAATGCAGTTTTTCTTGTCACTAAAATCGATGACATGGTTCCTAAGAAGAGATCTTCATATATCTTATAGTTTCAGACTTTCCCATACTGATCGATTTAAATGTTAGACTCCGTATACTCTACAATACAACTACTGTCTATCTTTAGAACAGTAAAGTGTTCATTCATTCATTCAATTTGTCCCCAGCGCTGAGCCTCACCAACGGGACCATATTCGTAGCAGTGCGCCTGGCCTCCTTGGTGCTCGGCGTGCTGACCTTCTACTTCGGGCTGGCGGGCGCGGCCCCCATCGTGCTGCGGATCGCGGCGCTTTCGATCCTCGTCTCATTTCAGGTCAACATTCTATGATTAGCAAGCTGAAGACAGGCCAATATGGCGCTCATTAGGGGAGGCCTATGTCCAGCTGTGGACTTATTCAGGTTGATGATGATGTTGAAGATTATAATAATAATATAAATATATCGTCGGTCGGTGATCCACCGTTTTGATATATTTTTTACTGTAGAATAGTTTTATAAAAAATTTGTATTTCTATAGTAAAAAATGTATTTTTTAATGAGAATTTAAATAAATAAAGTATATAAATATATAAATAATACTGTATAATCATACAGCATTTTCTAGCTCCAAGCTAAGCTGAGGTTGTGTTATCAGTACCATACTCTGGTTTAGATTATATTAGAATTTTTTGTAAACTAGACTTTTATGAGTTAAAATTTAACATTAACAGTAAACAGCAGGGTAACAGCAAGTTAAAAACTAAAACATGCATAATTGCACTAGCACAGCGAAAAAGATGCAAGTTCGATTTCGTTAACGAATGAGACACCAATAGAAAGCTGAATGAAAGCTGTCAAAATCACGAATTGTATTGATCTTCGGCTCCTTGCTCTGATCATACTAGTATCGTAAAATATGTTATATTAATATTTTTTTTTATATTTTCTTACTCATTGTTTACAAAAAATATATAGGTTTTTGATTCGCGTTATAGATAACCGATATACTTAACCCTTTACGGCGCCTAATTGTTGATCTGCATCATACCATCACCACCAAGTAGCAAAGTTGTTCAAAGAAACTTTAAAATACCTTTTTTTCGCAGCAATGTATATCTGCAGCATTCTTGCTTGTTTAACTTGCTTGCTGCTTGCATGTGTTCATAACGTTGACTGATTGAACAGGTCTACCTGATGTTCAACTTCGTCTCGGAGACAATGAATCAGCGACAGGAGGCGCGTCAACAAGCCACCATCATCAAGGCCAAGAAAGACAAGAAAGAGAAACCTAAAAAGGAAAAAGGTAAGCTTACATTTCCACGAGCTCCACAACACTGACACTGATATTTTTAAACATGCATAGATAAAGATACATTATTTATTTGCTTCAACATACAATACCAGTGGCGGGCGATATTTCGCCGTGAGTGCACGTATCCCCAGCACGGGCTTATTTCTCGCGGCAATATTTTTTCAAGTACCCTCATTTTTCGAAGTGACCAAAAAAATGGCGGGGGTCCCTGGACCTCATGCCAGTGATTACGATAGTGAAAAGGACATGGAGGAAACGATTATTGAGAACAGTTTAGTGGTTGATTTGGACAATTTTACGGCTCATGAGATGAACTTACCATACAAAGGCGGAACCAATATTGGAAGAACTCATACGGAGAAGCGTGGACGAGAAGAAAACTCTTGCGATGAACAGGATGATGATGGATATACTATTGTGGAGAGAAAATCAAAGAAAAAGAAGGAGTTGACCAACCAAGAGATTGACGGAGGCGATAAAAGACCATCAATAACTAGAGAGACTGAGTTATCAAGTGGAGAATTGATTGAAGTATGTATGTCGTCAGATAAGTTGTTGCCGAAACAAATTGGACTGGCAAAACTACTTAAATCAGAAAGTATTCCTAATATTTATCAGATAAAATACAAAACGCCTTACAAAGCTTACATAAGGTTCGGATCAAGAGACGAAGCACTGCTGCTTGTGAATAGTAAAAAAATGCAAGAGTTGGGATTCAGATGTCGGCTCACCAATGAAGTTACTGTAACATATGGAGTGGTAAAATATATAGAGATGGAAATGGAAGAAGACGAAATGATGAAAATCTTTGAATCTGAAGCAGAAATAATTTCAGTTAAAAGACTAAAACGACTGGAAGGCTCAGGGTGGTGTGATAGCGAGACTGTGAGGTTTGGCTTTGCTAGTCCAAGATTACCACTGTTTGTGTATGGATTTGGCTGCCGCTTCAAAGTTGAACCATTTACATTTCCTGTGACACAGTGCTCAATTTGTTGGAGATATGGACATATGGCTCGAGTTTGCCCATCGAGAAGAATTAGATGCCCCAAATGCAGCGGAGAACACTCAAATTGTGAAATACCAGAGAACAAGTACAAGTGCATTAACTGCCATGGTAATCACTTTGCATTTAATAAAAAATGTCCAACTTTTCTTAAAGAAAAAGCAATTAGACAAGCTATGTGTAAAGAAAACTGCACCTATAAAGTAGCATTAGGAAATTACTTAAAGCGAAATAAAATACCTATACCAAGAATGGAGAGAAATACTTTTGCTACAGTAAGTGGGACAACTTCAGTGTCAACAGCCCCAAGGAGGTGGGAATCTATAGAAAAGAGAGGAACTACATCAAATGAAAATGTTACCACAGCAGATATTCACCAACAAAACACTGAAATCAATGAGTATGAATACCAAGAACATACTGAAGAAAAAAGTAGTGCGGAAGAAAGCAGCACATCTATAACAACTAAAAAAAGAAAGAGGAAATCAAGAAAGAAGAAAACTTCTATGGAAAACACTTTTTTAGTAATGGACCATTTAGAAGAAGAACATGACTCCAAAAAAGAAACCGGACAGCGGGAGAAGAGAGAAAAAAGTCAACAAAGAGGAAAAGGAACAGATAAGTTAAGATATATCATAAGAGGTGTTGAGGAAATCTTTTTCTCTGAAGGTAGCTTGGCAGATAAGATAAAACAAATTCTGAATTTAGTTTTTGAGGAAGTTATGAAGTTTTTAATTAAGGCGGTGAGTAATGGAGATCTTATTAGCAAACTCTCGCAAAGCAAGGTCTCTGTTATGGATAACAGTAATTTTCCAAGAAACCGTGTTCCCCTGGGCTCTGAGAATTCGACTTCCCAATTCATCTGTTTTGGGCAGTGGAACTCACAGAGCCTAGCGCCTAAAAAACAAGCGTTTGAGTCCTTGCTGATGCAGGAAAAAATAGGCATTTGTCTACTTAGTGAAACGTGGCTAGATTATGAAAAGGATCTTAGAATAAATGGGTACTCCATATTCAGAAATGATAGAGATGATGGATATGGGGGTGTTGCCATTGTAGTACATAATTCAATCAAAGCTCACATTTATCCTATTCATCTTCACAATAATGGAATTCAGATGGTTTGTGTTCAAATTTTAAATTGTAATTTTATTAAATTCGTAGCTTCTGTTTACTGCCCAGGTTCAATTGTTACAACGCAATATGATTGGGATAATGTTTTTTCTTTATTTCATGAAAAATCTATTGTAGCAGGCGACTTTAATGGTCACCATTCTAACTGGTCTAACAGAATTAATACTAGAGGTTTGCAAATATTAGATTCTAGCTTAGAAAGTAACTTTATATGCTTAAATAGTGGTGGGATGACTAGGATAAAGTTAGTAGACGGGGTACTACAAGAAAGCGCACCAGATATAACCCTAGTAACAACAGACATAGCAATTTATTTTAAAACTTGGTTAGTCACAAATGAGAACCTAGGCAGTGATCATCTTTTTATTAAATTTCGTCTAGAATATAACGAGCCGCCTGCGTTCATCAAACGTAGAAATTTTAAACTAGCTGATTGGAAGCTGTACCATGATACCTGTCGTGATATTTTTTCAAGTAGGAATTTTGATGATTTTGGTCAAAATATTCAAGGCATGTATAACTTCTTTATAGAAACCTTAAACAATGCTGCTGAAAAAAGTATACCATATTATAAAACATGTTCAAGCCCATCTAGAAACTTCAAGCCGAAACACTATTGGAGCCCTGCTTTATCAAAAGCTGTAGCTGAAAGACGACTGGCTCTTAAAAATTTCAGGAAAAATCCTACGCCAGACAACTTGAATATTTTGACCAAAGCAGTTTCTGAGGCTCAAAAATCTATAAAACAGGCTAAATCGAACAGCTGGAGGAATTTTTGTGGCGAAATAGACGCAGCAACGAGCTCAACTGTAATGTGGCACAAAATGCGCTGGATGAAAGGTGTTAGGTCTAATAGATTTCATGCTCCTTATGACAAAAAAGAGCAGCTACTGCGATCGCTAGCCCCTGATTACTCACAACCCCCGCCACCGAGGTTTTACTCTAAAAATGCTCAGTTAGAAAATGAATTTACGCCTCAGGAGCTTAATAGCTGTATGAAAAAAAAGGACACCGCGCCAGGAGAAGATAAGATAACGTACTCATTGATCTTTAGACTTCCACTTGAGGGAAAGATGTTCTTGCTGAAAATGTATAATTGCATTTTTTCCCAATCGGTGATACCCGAACAATGGCGGCACATTAAAATTATACCTATTCCAAAATCAAATATTAGTAACGAATTGCAGAGTAAGCTAAGACCTATTTCATTAATTTCGTGCTTATGTAAAGTTTTTCACACAATGCTAGGCAGACGACTAGAATGGTATGTGGAAAAAAACAAAATCTTAGGACCTACCACCTCTGGCTTTAGGAGAGGTCAATCTAGTATTGATTGCATTGTTAGATTGGTATCACGCATTCAAGCTAGATTTGTTAAAAATACACCTACTCTAGCTTGTTTTCTAGATATAGACGGTGCATATAATAATGTCCTGATAGAACAGTTAGTCCACGTATTAGACAAAATAGAAGTTGGTACAAAAATATGCAAATATTTGTATGAACTTTTAAATAGAAGATATTTAATTATAAAGGAAGAAGATGAACGAGATGCTTTGATAAGATCTACTGGAAGGGGCCTTGCACAGGGAGACCCGATCTCGCCTCTTCTATTTAATATAATAACATATAAAATAAGCCAGTCTCTGGATAATGTCTCATCACTACAATACGCTGACGACTTTGTATTTTTTGTACAAAATAGAGATATAAGTAAAAGTATAACAGATATAACGAATTGCATTGGTAGTGTCTCTTCACGTCTGGGAAATTTAGGGCTAAGTATATCACTGACAAAAACACAGATATGTTTATTCAAACGAGGGTGGAGAAGGGATCAAGTAGACGTAGTTGTTAATAATCATTCTATACCTGTCGTCGACTGCACCCGTTATCTGGGGATATGGATGGATAAATCACTACGGTGGGGACGCCATATAAAGGAAGTGCAGGAGAAAACTATGAAAATAATTAATGTACTCAAGGTGTTAGCTGGGGCTTCATGGGGGGTGCATCCGAAGCATTTGAGACGACTCTATATTTCTCTGATAAGAAGTAGATTAGATTATTCTTGTTTTGTGTATGATAGTGCTGCAAAAATTCACTTGCAAAAACTAGATAGAATACAGAATATAGCTTTACGTGTGATAGGCGGGTTTATCAGAACCACGCCTATACATGTAATGGAAACAGAGTTATGTGTGCCGCCATTGTATCTGAGAAGGGAATATCTAGCAACTAAGTATTGTCTGAAAGCGCAATCATGGTTCTCTAATGTTACGATTGATGTTCTAAAAGATCTCTTAAATCTTTCCCATAGTGTTTATTTTCGAAGTAATAAAAAATCTCTATTGACTTCTGTATATGATGAAACCAAATTAGATATTGTGAACTCTTGTAATCCACTAAACATGTTCTCTTTAGACACTTGGGTCTCTAACATAGATGTAAATTTTATCCATATTAAAGTTGATGATATATTGGAGCCAAAAAATACATATGATAACAGAGTCTTGAAGTTTAATACTTTACACATGTTGAATAATAAGTTTCGGGGTTGGCATTGTATATATACTGATGGGTCACTTACAAAGGATGGTAGAGGGGCAGCATATTATGACCCTATATGTAATGTAAAAGAAAAATTTCAAATTATAAGTAAAAACAATAAGGAAGTTTCCGATTTTTTTATTTATATGTAAAAAAATAATACTATACTTTCAATAAAGCCCACTGAATTTTTTTTTCAATTATCTTCATAAATGACGAAGTTATGATACTTTTCCCGTCCGCTTTAAAACTTCTCGGCGCGCGGCCGCTCAACAACGTCATGACGTCATAACTCCGCTCGAGTCTAGTAGTTTCTATGCGCGGTAACCTCAAACAAATCTAAAATACTAAATCAAGACGGAACGGATATTTATTACCGTTGTGGAATCTGTGCAGGACAACATTTACAGAGTTTTAATATACCTATACCTAGCTTGTATTTTTCTTAAGATTTGGTTACCTATACCATAAGATTAAGTAGGTATAGTTATTATTTATTCTTATGCCTATACCTAGAGTTCAAAATCTTACCTACATAATTTTCAGTTATCAATGTTATCATCAATCATCATACCCAGAATAGAGTAGGTAGTACCTATACCTACCTACGCGATATCTCTACAACGATCTGTTTGTTATACCTACCTAGATCAATTTATGTACCTACCTTCCTTTGTGTAAATAAGGGTTATTTTCTTCGCCTTGATAGTCTAACATTGAAGAGCTTTTGGGAATGAGCAGAAATCCAAAGAATAATCCAGTATCTTATGAACGTTCTAGACTTTCAAGCATAGGTAGGTATGCCAAGGTTCTCGAACGAATCGAAAGGAAGAACAGAGTTAAGTGGGAATGACAGAGATAGATATAGCTTCCGGAAAACATTGGAAATAAAAGACAAGCACGGCGTAGGTTAAATGTAAGGGATAGAGTTATTTCTAGGATTGCAACGAAAAATCTATTTGGCAGTATACCGAATATATTCGGCGAGACCCCTCATCGAATAGCCGAATATTAGGCAAAAGTATACGGCCGGATTTTAGCGTCGAAACTTGTACAGGTGATTAACTTTTCGAATACAGCATATGATTATGTACCTATTTCATGTACCAATGACTACTTAAATTATTGTGAGATAAATTACCGTAGCTTTCTCGAGCAGATATACAGCTTTAAAAGCTTCTTTTTAAATCCTAACTTAATATTATAAATGTATGAATGTATGGATATTTGTTCCTCTTTCACAGAAGAACTACTAAATTGATCGAGCTGAAATTCGGAATAGACTTAAGTAGTTTTTTAGCCCTGGAATAACACGTAAGCTACTTTTCATCCTATAAATCAGTTCCCATGCAATAAAAATAGCCTTTAGACGTTTTCATATCAAAAACGCGTGCGAAGCCGCGGGCAGATGCTAGTAATCTACATAAATTAGAATAGAATAGAAAACACTTTATTATACTTAAACCTACCACACAAAGAAAGAAAAGAGAACATAAAAATACTACATACTAAGTCTACATAATTATAAAGGGCGGTCTTATCGCTAGGTACCTAAATATAGAAATGGAAAATAAAAACTTATATAAACAGAATATAATAATATTAACTATCGTTATTTTAATAACTTATAATATAAGTACATAATTTATCTTATTACTTTAATTATGTTCAGAAAAGTCGATAATAAATGTATATATAATAAGTAAATATATAATAAATCGTATCTATATGAAATAAATTAATATACTTTACATAGACACTCGCCCACACCACGTTCCATGTACTTTACTATGAGAAAAATAACGATGAAACACTCGAAACAGTCGAAAAGCGCTTTCCCCCCACCTGTGCCGTTGACCCGCGGGAACTTATGACGTCACAGGCCAAATGCCTACCGCTTATTTTCTAATTCGTTTTTGATTCAGTAAAAGTGGAATAACTTTGTCATTTTTCAAGTTATCAAAATTATTCTTTCACCATATTTATTGTAATATATATGCCCTAAAACTTACATAATTAGTTTTTATTTTTGTGAAATTGGAAACTTCCTTATTGTATTATGTCTTTGGAATTGTTTGCGGTGTCTGAGGCGTTGTCGTATGCTATTAGCACTGGGCTAAAAAAGGTGGTAATTCTGTCTGACAGCAGAAGCGCCTTGCAACATGTGGCTCGTTCTGCCTCTGGACACAGAGGTGCATCGATTGCCTACACTATTCTTCATAAAGCTCAGGTGTTGGTGGCTGCGGGCGCGTCGCTGGCAATGCAATGGATTCCATCTCATGTCGGTATACGAGGGAACGAAGAGGTGGATGAACTAGCCCGGGATGCTATCACAAATGGTATAGAGGTTTATATGAAAGCTGAATATTCAGAAATATAACATAAATACCAAACAAAGATTAGAGATAAGTGGAAAGAATACTTTGATATTATTTCTAGGGAGAAAGGAATATGGTATAAGACAATTCAAAGCGAACCACCTATCGTTCCCTGGTTTACCAACCTACCTCGTAAATTTGACAGAAATTTAATTGTTGTTGCACACAGGCTGCGCTCTGGGCACGTGCCACTGAATAGTTTTAAATTTCTTATGAAAATTATAGAGAGCCCCATGTGTGAATCATGTGGAGTAATGGAGGACACATATCACTTTTTGGTGGAGTGTTCCCGGAGCGCATCTATGAGAGAAGAGTTGATTGCAGAATGTAATGTTAATGTCCTTGATGTGGGTTTATTTCAGAGTGTGCTAGCGGAACAAACTTCTGTTGCCGCTGTCACTCTGTATAGGTCCGCATATAAGATACTTGTAAATAGTGATTAACTAGTTAAGAAATCCTATGGGACTGACTTAGTCATTGTTAGACTCAAAGTCCCCAAATTAAAATAGAATAAAAAAAAAAAAAAAAAAAACATACAATACAATGTCACTATATCACTATAATGTTATAAACGCGAAAGCTTCTATGGATGTTTGCTCCTCTTTCACGCAAAAACTACTGAACGGCTCAGGTTGATACTTTGAATAGACGTAGTTCTAGACCTGGAATAACACAGACTAATTTTCATCTCCTAAATCAGTTCCCATGAGATAGAAATAGCCTTGAGATGTTTCCATAGAAATAACGCGTACGAAGCCGCTGGCAGATACTAGTGTCACTATAAAAATTTACATCATAACATGAAACAACTCGATAATTATTGGTGACGTAATGACCAAACGTAGTGTAGGACGCCGGCCAGGTGCGATGACGATCTGCTAAAGACTGCTGGCAGATGCTGTATGCGGCAAGCTGAAGGGAGCTATGGCGCTCATTAGGAGAGGCCTATGTCCAGCAGTGGACTAATATACGCTGATGATGATGATCAATTATTGGTGGAATAAGCTTTAAGAGCAATGGGTCTGCATACAATTTAATTAACCATGTTATTCCTATTGCAGTAAAGAAATCATCAATCGTCGACGACTCAGACTTGCCGGAGGTAGATCAGAATACGAACAAGACGCTGCGACAGCGAGCGGCCGCCGCAGCCGCTAAGGCGAAGTGAAGAGCTCCCTTCACAACAAAATGACACTAATTTATAATATTAATCTATCTGTGTACGTACGTAGTAGGTTGTCGTCATCCCTATAGTTACTGAATCTTTCCACTAATCTTATTTTATTATTTTATTCTTCCATTCTGACTGTCTAAGCACAAAAGCTCGTTTGATACTGATTGTGTCAGTTCTGCGTAACATCAAGTGTTGTATTTTAACGTAACAAATGTTTTTTTAGCCTTTACAACGATTTTAACACTATGTCGTGACAACTTCAGTGAGGAACATTGAAAAGTGTAATTGTTTTTAGGCTGCGCAAAAGATTTTAATGTCATTAAAGCATAGTGGATACAGGGTTGTAAAATATCTCCTAAAAAAGGTTTAGGCTATAAAGTTAGTTGTTTTTTATGAATATATTGTAAGTGTAAAGCACTGGTGTATACTACACATAAAGTATGAGAAATTCCATTTTTATTTTGCATTTGAATTTTTATAACATTTTATTTTCATTATGAATTTCGAGTTTTAAAACTATATTTTTATACATGTTTTTACTTTAAATACTAATTTAAGTTAGTTCGTTGCTCTTTCTGTTGAAAATTATTTTAATATGAAGACCAGATTTATCCGGTAAACGTAATTGTTAATGTGCAATGTAATCTATGTGAGGCAGGTTATTTGAAATTCTTCCTTCTGAAATTGTGCTCATAAATTATTCATTGTTTTTTCACAAGAATTGTCAATTTTACAAAGCTTGATGTTATTTTTATTTCAAAATAAATTTTGTAATAATGCGATTGTAAGACTTTTTATTTAGTAGAAAATACACAATGTCCCGGGAATTACGGTTTATTTGGTACCTATTACATTAATATGTGACGAAATTTTGTTAGGTCACTATTCACGCCAAAACTACTGAACGGCTCGAGCTGTAATTCTGCAAATTAAATTTGTGTGCTTTTAAAGCTGGATTAACATACCATTGGCCATTTATTACCTTTCGTTTATTTTTAGTCCTGTCTGGTATTGTGAAAGTGAAACCTTGAACATGCATTTGTTTGATCCTCTAAGATTGGATCGTCCTTTATATTTGTTCGTTTATTGATATATTGTATACGTACTAGCTTTCCGCTCGCAGCTACGCCCGCGTAGTCTATACGATTAGTCGTGCTCTTCAATCCCATTTTACCCTATTACCAGTATTTTGAAAATTCCTGGAACACGTGTTCAGTAATTTTATATTTTTAGTATGCTCAATTTCAATCAAATCGAGCTACTGGTTAAAAAGTTACAAAAAACAGAAATAAAACTTTAACCCCCTTGGGGTGGAATTTCCAAAAATCCTATGTTGTCGGGTGTCTGTGTAGTACCTAAAAGGTACCTTCCCTCCAAATTTCAACTTTCTAGCTTTAGCAGTTTAGGCTGGGCATTGTCTAAAAAACTAAGATTATCTAAAAAAACTTCGAAGCTAGAAGGAGAAAGATCTCCTTTTTATTACATACGGAACCTTTCGTGTGCAAGTCCGACACGTCATTGACCGATTTCCTTCCATTTTCATAGCCTTTGGATAAATTGACTAGAAGTTATTACCTATCCTTGAAGTAACTTATTTATCTCAGTGTTAATATACCAACTCTTAATGAAATATGTACTCATTGTTTCTAGTACCTACTTGAGACGATACTTAAACTAGGAATGATGTAAAGCTCATAACTTGCGTATTTTATTATGTTGTTGTACCTGTACAATGAAGACTAGTTAGGTACCTACTCCATTTTGTAGTTGATTTATACTTATCTACCAACTGCCGGCGGCTTCAGCTTTTGATAAAAAGTAGGATTACGTCAAATCGATCCCCAACTCGCATGCCCAGGCGTGGGGATTATGGGTGGAACTACCATCATACGATGAAAGCCATGGGGCTGATCATAAATAGTCCAGTTAGGTATATGGGTAAGGACCAAAATTTTTGCACTTCTTGCGAGAGAACGATGGCACATTACTTTCAAATCAACATATAAAAAAAAATTGTTAACTTATGAGAATACTTGATTATTATAGTTGAATTTATTTTACACCCTGTGCTTTATTGATATGTAAATTTCTTTCACTAGGTTTCTGTAAAATTAATTTTATGTAAATAAGGATACTGATTCCATTTTCGTTTTCCATACAAAATGTGAATGGCACATCTCCGAGTCCTCCAGGTTTTTGCAATGTTATTCTCAAAATACAAAACTTTTTAAAGACTTTTTGTTTTATTTATATTCACCATGAATTTATCTTCACGTTTTTATTATTAATAATAATTATTAATAATAATAATATTACGGTCTCGTTAAACTTTATAGTTAATTTATAATATTAATCTAAAAGCGTGTCCCAAATTTCGTTCCGTTGTGTCACTCAGTTGTGCGACAGCATAAATCGAGAACATGACAAGATAGGATAACAAATAATGTTTTGTTGCAAAGGCTACACCGTCATCTAAGTTGTGACTAAATTCAGGCCAATTCCGCCACGTTGTTTTTCGCTCATTTGCAAAAACGTGTTGAAGCTTGGAATTTTGTAAAGATAGGTAGAGTGAGTGGGGGCAAGATCGAACGGTTTTTTGATGAGATGGTCAGTGTTGTTTTTGAATCCATGTAGAAGAATAGATATTAACTTTAGCTAAAAGTAAATTGGACATAATTAAAGGGTAGAGACTAGATTTTTATAATATGTCAATAACAGCCTGATAAAGCTGTCCAAAAAGTAGAAAACTGTAAATAAAAATATTATTTTTACTTAATTGAAACAGGGGGAAGATGAAAAGGTGACGGGGTAAGATCGAATAAAAATCTAAAATCGTTATAACGTGTCTTAGGCAGGTCTTAGGCAAAGTTTATGGTCCTTAGTCTATAGTGTTAAGTAATTTAAAAAGTTGTAACTGACTGTAGTGCCAAAATACCTATTTTTAACAAAGATATAACAAATTTTAAAAAAATATATATTCCGAACTTACCCCACTGGGGGAAGATTGAAGAAGAGATTCTCAAACTTTGGAGCCAATTTGCACATGTTTTGACTGAAGAAAAAAAAAGTTATCTATTAATGAAAAATGAAATAAAAACTGAAAACTTTTTTATTTCACATGAAACCTATATGAATATTCTTTTTCATCACCATAAATAATTCTTAATTTTTTTCTTTTGTACTTTTTAAAGTATTTTCTTTTTCTATTGGATTCTTTTTTTATTTCACATTTCTTAGCATTCTTGTTATTTTTTGTTTTACTACTTTCAGCAATTGTTTTCTTATTTCTTATTTTCTTCCTGAAACTTACACAAAGATACAGTTTGAGAACATCTGGCTTGTAGTATGAAATCTGAAAAAGGGTCAAAATTAAAACATTGATATGTTTGTCTTACCCCGTTAAATGTAAATGGGGAAAGATGAAAAGTTGAAATAAATTCTAAAATACGAGAAATAGAGAGATTTAGAAGTAATTACATAAATATGTACAAAAAATAATAGGCAGATGTTTCAATGAAACACTCGTACCTGCCTTGTAATTTAAATTACAAGACACGGGGCAAGATGAAATCACTTTTGTGAATCCTGAAAAACACACTGTCTTAAAAAATTGCACTTTACACACAACCAGGCGTTCTCAGCCGCAACCGCTGACTGAGTTGTGATAAGTAACTAATTGGTGGCCCTAACGATGTTGCCAGCACAGTCATAAGTACTATAAATCTGGTGTTATTGAAGGCTTTTTGTCTTACCCCTTTTTTCATCTTCCCCCCACTCACTCTATACAATATTGTATACCAATCTTTACAAAATTCCATTGTAACACGTCACACAATTTCGTGACATTCGTCGCATACAGGAAAAAAAACCACACGACAAAGCATTCAAAAATTCACACTGAAGAAATTAAACAGCTTTATGAATACACATCAAAACTATTCAATAGTAGACAAAATAAGCTACTAGAATTAATAGTAAAAAGGAAGAAAAGTTGACGCAAAACACTTTAAAAGTCTTACAGAAAGTCCAAATTTATAATGGTACACATGCACCTTCAACACGTTTTTGCAAATGAGCGAAAAACAACGTGGCGGAATTGGCCTGAATTTAGTCACAACTTAAATGACGGTGTAGCCTTTGCAACAAAACATTATTTGTTATCCTATCTTGCCATGTTCTCGATTTATGCTGTCGCACAACTGAGTGACACAACGGAACGAAATTTGGGACACGCTTTTAGATTAATATTATAAATTAACTATAAAGTTTAACGAGACCGTAATAATAAAAACGTGAAGATAAATTCATGGTGAATATAAATAAATCAAAAAGTCTTTGAAAAGTTTTTTAGTTTTAGAATAAAATTGCAAAAACCTGGAGGAGTCGGAGATGTGCCATTCACATTTTGTATGAAAAACGAAAATGGATTCAGTATCCTTATTTACATAAAATTAATTTTACAAAAACCTAGTGAAAGAAATTTAGTTATGAATAAAGCACAGGGTGCAAAATAAATTCAGCTATAATAATCAAGTATTAATATTCACATAAGTTAACAAATTTTTTTTATATGTTGATTTGAAAGTAATGTGCCATCGTACTCACGCAAAAAGTGCAAAAATTTTGGTCCTTACCCATATGACTTAACGATTTTAACTCCCAATCAGGTTTAGGTCTTATAATATGAGTTATTAAATTAATGTATAATATATTTGTATTTGCTATATTTTTCTAAACCTTTATTTATTTTTCAATGGTTAAGAAACAATAAGAATGTAAATAATCTATATAGTGTGATCATTTCTAGACCCATGTACACTAACCTTAACAAATTCTGTTGTGTTACATTTGCTCCGTTTCCGTTGTGCAAACATGCAAAAATTTTGGTCCTTACCCATATACCAGTCTACTGCGTCCAGTAGTTGTTTTTTTAAAAGCTCCGTCCAACTTTTGTAACCTAAGCTTTTTCCAGTCACCGTTAGTAGCGGTTTGCATCGAGAGCGCCCGACTATTTTCAGCCGAGAAGCCTCAAAGTCTTATAAAAAGATATGAGCGGAATGCAGCAACCAGTTCTTGAGTAACACTCGCCGGGTACAGTCGTCAAGATGCGTGCTTCACTCGTTTTATTAGCAGCGCTGATCGCCGTGGCCTATGCAGGTTAGTGCCCTTTGTTTTTGCTGTTCGTCTCGGGGAAACAACTTCAATTAGGTACTTGCAGGGCCATTTCTGTTTGCAATTTGTCTGAGCAATTTCCGATTGGTCATTTAAGATGGTCGTTGACGCTTCCCATTATCTTGTGAACTTTTTGTAACAAAACTTCGGCATTTGTTCGTCCGCACCGTTTGAAACTTGTAATGATCTCACTTTACTTACCTACGAAGGTAATTCCGACTGAAGGTGAAGAATCTTGTTAAATTTGGCATAATATCTAGTAATCCTATACTTTTTACAATCTCAATTCTTCTGAAGGAAGAGAGCTTGGGGTTAGTCTACGGCGTTATAAGGTATATGTAAGGATATAAGGATAAACCTCATATGCGATACCTTTAATAATAATAATATGCAAGGATATTTTAATGATTAAAACTTATTTAAGATAATATTCCTGTGTCCAACTGTTTGTTCTCCGAATAAACCTTAATGAAAATAATAAAAACCGATAGAGTTTGAAAAGAAAAAAACTTGCTTTATCACGAAACTCTATAACCACACTAACTACCAAGGAAGGCACCTATTATTTATTGCCTACATACTACATAAAAACTAAAAGCGCAATAGGTATAAGATGGGTTTTGTTTTTTGTGTGCCCAATGCCCACCTACTTTCCTTTTTTAACATTAACCATGCAATATTTTATACATACCGAACTGGTAACTTCAAGGAAGATGAATCATTTTAAGAACCTGAGATCATCGCGGACCTTAAGTTCGTTAAGAGATGGTAAATTAAATAATAACTTAACCTTCCTCATGCAAAATCGTGACCAACATCGTTTGTTGTTATTATAGGTATTAGTATTTTTAGATGAGCTCACGTCTTCTGAGATTAATAATTTGGCGTGTTTCAAAAAAACGATAAAAGGACTTCAAATTCGTTAAAATATGCAATGAAAACAAAATCGTAATGTAGTTGAAGTTAATACAATACTCTATTATATTAATATGTGAATAAAGGCTATTTCTATTCTATTCTATTATATTAAGGACTAACAGCGCCTCGCGGTTTCACCCGCGTAATTCCCGTTCCCGTGGGAATTCCGGGACAAAATATGTTATTCCAGACTATAATCTATATCTGTGCCAAATTTGATCCATATCCGTTCAGCAGTTTTAGCGTGAAAGAGTAACAAAAATCCATCCATCCATAGGGACCTACTTACAAACTTTCGCGTTTATTTTATTTTATTTATTTTACATTATTCTTATCTTTCTTTTTACAATCTTAATGTAACTTATTAATTAATTTATCGCATTTAGTAAAATCATTATACAAATAAAATAAACTTAATAGATGGCATAATTTCACAAAGTTTAATATTTGTAGGTATTATATTTAATTTTTAATTAATATAATACATAATTAAAAATTAAATATAAATAAATAAATAATTTAATTAATATAATAAATAATAATATTTTATTATGTACTAGCTGGTGCCCGCGACTTCGTCTGCGCATGATTAGTATTTCGAGTACTCGCGATTTTACTTGCGTAATTCCCTTTCCCGTGGGATTTTCGGGATAAAATAAAGCCTATGTGTTATTCCAGCTTATAATCTATCTCTGTGCCTTAAATGTCATCCAATCTATCTCTGTGCCTTAAATTTCATCCAGATCCGTTCAGCAGTTTTTGCGTGAAAGAGTAACAAACATCCATCCATCTATCAATCTATCCATTCATACTTACAAACTTTCACGTTTATCAGTTCAATTCAGTTTGGTTCCCCTGGGCTATACGGGTTTTCAAAAATTCTCACAGCATCTGAACGACGCGCGCGTCGTTCAGATGCTGTGAGAATTTTGATAACCCGTATAGCCCAGGGGAATCAAACTGAATTCCGGGATAAAATGTATCCCATGTCCAATCGTCCCGAGTTCCATTCGGATACATTCACTTCCGTCGTGATGCGTGGTTAAAGAACTTTTCTTTCACCCTCTCTCCCAGGGGAACCTTACCGAATTCCGGGATAAAAAGTATCCCATGTCCTTCCTTGTAGTATGAACTCAAATCGTCCCGAGTTTCATTCCAACTCATTCAGCAGTTTCGGCATGATGCGCGGTAAAGGAATTTTACTTTCATACCCTCTCCCATGGGAACCTTACTGAATTCCGGGATAAAAAGTATCCTATGTCCTTCCTCGTAGTATGACCTATAATCATGCCGAGTTTCATTTAAATCCATCAAGTAGTTTCGGCGTGATGCGCGTTTACGATACAGACAGACAGACAGACAGACAGACAGACAGACATGAATGAAAAAAATTACAGTTTTGGCTTGAGTATCGATAATAGAGTGCCCTCCAAAAAAAATTTTCAAAATATCTTCAATGTACAGAATTGGACCTGTTACAGTTTTATTATAAGTATAGATTATATTTAACGAGCATATTACATATTTATCTATACACTGTATGGGTTATTCTCCCGGGTTTCAAAAATACATGTCCGGCTCGAAAAATCATACAAAAAGTATCCCTAGCCCTTTGATTTTTTTTATGATAGTAGATTCATCATCATCATCATCATCAGCCTATATTAGTCCACTGCTGGACATAGGCCTCCCCTAATGAGCGCCATAGCGCCCTGTCTTCAGCTTGACGCATCCAGCATCTGCCAGCAGTCTTTCGCACATCGTCGTCCCACCTAGCCGGAGGGCGTCCTACACTACGTTTGCCGAGTCGCGGTCTCCACTCAAGAACACGTTTACCCCAACGGTTGTTGGTTCTTCGCGAGATATGGCCGGCCCACTGCCACTTCAGCTTGCTAATTCTTTGAGCTATGTCGATAACTTTGGTTCTCTGTCGGATGTATTCATTACGTATCCTATCCTTCAGAGAAACTCCGAGCATAGCTCTTTCCATAGCTCGCTGAGCGACTTTGAACTGGTGGACCAGCCCTACCGTGAGCGTCCACGTCTCAGCTCCGTAGGTCATTACGGGTAGGACGCACTGATTGAAAACTTTCGTTTTCAAACATTGCGGTATGGATGACGAGAAGACTCGACGTAATTTTCCAAACGCTGCCCAGCCCAGCTGGATCCTCCTCTTGGCCTCCTTCTCGAAATTGTTTTTACCCAACTGCATAGTCTGCCCAAGGTAAGTGTACTCGGAAACGATTTCGAGAAGGTGGCATAAGAATAAACAATAACTACGTAGAAGGGACTCTTCTTTGATCTAGTCCCAAACGCCGCTATTTATATACCTACTTCCCCCTTCACCTCGTTACGCCCCTCTGTCGTCCAGGCGTTTTGCCAGGGTTGCTACTGCACTGTACCGCCGCGCCCCGCCGCCGCCGCGCCGTCATCGCGAGGCGAGGCGAGTGAGAATAGGTCAACGAACGATATTCACGTTCCTTTGATCAGGTACCTACCTAATTAGTTAGATAGGAACCTACTAAAACACAATCATATTTAGAAAATATTACTTACATAGGGTATGTATTATCATCTAATATGTATTATCTTTTATTGTTACAACCGATCACACCACAATAACTTGACCATGACGTCATATTATAGAGGTAGGTACCTAACGTACACAAATATTAAAATCCGCGTGCGGCGTCGCCGGCTGTGACAGCCCTACTGCACGTTTAACGTGCAGAATCGCGTAGGCTAATATCGTGACCTTGAGCGCGTTCGGAGCGAAGTTTCCCTTCTAGTCTGTTCTTATTCTTATGAAGGTGGCCTTCTACGACTACCGGTCCCGGATCAATTTGGCAATTGGTCATGACTTTGGTTTTTATGATAGTAGATTAGACAAAGATAATAGGGGAGGCCTTTTTTAGTTTTTTAATATTCTTATTTTAAACTAGCTGGTGCCCGCGACTTCGTCTGCGCATGATTAGTATTTCGAGTACTCGCTATTTTACTTGCGTAATTCCCTTTCTCGTGGGATTTTCGGGATAAAATAGAGCCTATGTGTTATTCCAGCTTATAATCTATCTCTGTGCCAAATTTCATCCAGATCCATCTATCAATCTATCCATCCATCTATTCATTCATACTTACAAACTTACGCGTTTATCAGTTCAATTCAGTTTGGTTCCCCTGGGCTATACGGGTTTTCAAAAATTTCTCACAGCATCTGAACGACGCGTACACACGCGTCGTTCAAATGCTGTAAGAAATTTTTGAAAACCCGTATAGCCCAGGGGAACCAAACTGAATTCCGGGATAAAATGTATCCCATGTCCAATCGTCCCGAGTTCCATTCGAATTCATTCACTTCCGTCGTGATGCGTGGTTAAAGAATTCTTCTTTCACCCTCTCTCCCAGGGGAACCTTACCGAATTCCGGGATAAAAAGTATCCCATGTCCTTCTTTGTAGTATGAACTCAAATCGTTCCGAGTTTCATTCCAACTCATTCAGCAGTTTCGGCGTGATGCGCGGTAAAGGAATTTTACTTTCATACCTTCTCCCATGAGAACCTTACTGAATTCCGGGATAAAAAGTATCCTATGTCCTTCCTCGTAGTATGACCTATAATCATGCCGAGTTTCATTTCAATCCATCAAGTAGTTTCGGCGTGATGCGCGTTTACGATACAGACAGACAGACAGACAGACAGACAGACAGACAGACATGAATGAAAAAAATTACAGTTTTGGCTTGAGTATCGATAATAGAGTGCCCTCCAAAAAAAAATTTCAAAATAACTTCAATGTACAGATTTGGACCTGTTACAGTTTTATTATAAGTATAGATAAGTAAAAATAAATAAAATCCTTGGAAATTATGACTTCCGTGGTGCGTCCGGACCTCATGTTCCTGTGTTAATAAATTTTTATATCATTTCCTAAAAACTCTGGTACTAATTTACATAGGTTCACATTAACCCAGATAGTTACTTGCTTATTTGACGCTATTACTACGCAAAACTAAGCTTTAGTTGACAAGTTACAAAGAGATAACTTCGCGTCCGTCGTTTAGCTCTGATTTCCGTGGTGCGCACTAAATTATTCATAAATACTGTACTTTAATATCTGCGTAAATAGTTGTTAGATTGAGAGAAACTATCAGTCACGCCCCATCAGTGGTGTGTACAACAAAGGTGTATTTTATTTTGGTTTATTTGGAGAACAAACAGTTGTACAAACAGTAATAATTAAACTTAAAAATAACTCTTAACCATTAAAATATCCTCGCATATAAAAACTAAACAACTTGCTTGCAGATGCATTACCAGAAAAGAAAAAAACAGAAAAAGAACCATAATGGAGACAAAAAAATAATAATAACAATAAGTAATCTAATCTACTCTACAATCTAATCTACAATTTATCTATAAAAAAAATTATACAACACGTATGTCTCCACGTCACTCTGTTATTTCGGTTCGTAATCACTTTCCGTGGCTTGGTATCTAGAAATTGTGATTACCATGTTGACTGTAAATTTGTTCATACTAATCCTATTGTTATAATAATTGCAATAATTTATGCCTTTTGTGTTCCTAATTTCGACTGCATATTTCAATGTAAAATAAACCAGCAAATTAAGAAAATTTCTAGGATTTTGTAATTATTTTTGATTTCCGTGGTATGATTTCCGTGGATTTTGCGGGTTGATTAACATCTCAATAATAATATTTTTATGTTTTTATAATGTTTTTTAGGATAAAAGTTTATAATAAATATTTAATGAATAATTATACTATTTTTAATACAAAGATAAACATTATTAGTGTGATTTTTGTAAAAAGTTACTTGTATTTACAGTAATGATTTAAAGATGTTTTTGTAAAAACTGATTAAAACTACAAACGTCAAATAATTGGTCCTTAGCTTAATAATCTACTTACTACCGAAAACACATATTTTTATTGATAAACCAACCCATATTTGATTTTGGTGATATAAATTCTGATTTCCGTGGACACCATATTTTTAAAATTGAATAACTTCGTAACCATAAAGCCAATAAAGTTCCCTTCACTACCAAAAAATTCAAAATTAATCTTCATTTAGAATATACCATCATTATGTGCAATTTCAACAAAAAAAAATGTGCCACAGAAGTCAGACAAAAAACGAGTTTTCGTAGAATCACCCGTATACACTAGTACTTTATACATATTTGAAATACATAAGGAAGTTTAAAGCCTTTTTTGCATGTTTTCTTTTTAATTTTTCTACAATTAAGTTTAATAAGTATGTGTTAGTTTGACATAATCAATTTGTATTAAACTGGAGAAGTCACTGGCTCCTGAAACACAGTTTTTAACTAGTTCAGGAGCCTATGGACTCATTATTATCTGTAAACTGTCAAATTGTCAATAAAAACCTTTTTTTTTTTTTTTTTTTTATTAATATTAGATATCTCAAAAACCAACTGGTCACATCTTGTTATAATTTATAAGACACCACATGAGAAGTACCAGCATTTAAATAAAACAGAAGGTTCCCCGGTTTTTTTTCCCCCGGAAGAAAAAAGTTCTGAGAAAAAAAATTCTTAAGTCCTTTTTTGAAGTCGGTTGAAACATCTCTATTTACTTAATGTTCATTATCAACCTATTAGATACAATATTTTACATCTACAAGGCTTTAGATTTCCATAGTTATAGGCTTCCCCTAATGAGCGGCTTAGCGCCCTATCTTCAGTTTGCCGCATCCAGCATTTGCCTGCAGTCTTTCGCAGATCGTCACCCCTTTTTTTAATTGTAGTAAGGGGGGGTTACTTTTACACAATGGAAGCAGGAAAATTCTTCAAAATATTTTCAGTCGTGGACTCTCATTCCCATGATAGGTTTTGTCAGTTATTTTATTAGAATTCCACTTAGCGATTCATTGCGAGCTTGACGTCGACCTGAAATGAAACGATGTCTCCCTCATGCATAATGTAGACCTGCATATATCGACCAGTGCATTCTGATAGCTCATTGGAATTCCCTTTACGCTTTGTGCTGCATTTTGAAAGCCACCTGCTGCGTGAGAACTTAGACTAGGAAGTTCTCAATTATCAAATTTAAGTTGGTGTAGGTACTAACCGACCTATAAAAATTATACCTACCAAGGTAAATAGCCAGCCAGCTATAACTAAGTATTGCCCATAAGCTAGTAGTAGGAAGTCCGAATTGAGAAGGAATTGAGGGATTCGGGCCCAAATTCCTCTGTACTAGACCTACCTACTAAAATAGCATTAAAATATTTATTAGTTCAAGATTTAACTTATTTTCTGGGCTACATTGTGCCTAACAAAAGTGTAGGTATTGCCATTTTCGGAAGTTGGGTTTTCGGGCACGAGTCCCTTCTGAGGCCTCAGTACGGATTTTACTCTACATCTTTACCACATCTTTTTTACTACCTCTTTTAGGTATAGATAGTAATAGAAATATAGTAGGCATTACTGTCTATAGCCTAATAGGTAGGTACTTACAGTTAGGAAAGCTACATAAATGTAATTAATCCTTAAGTTGTCTAAAACAAAAAAATCCTCATACTTTTCATCGATTTCTTCCAAATTAAAGACCTACGCCTTTTTCATATATAAAAGTAGAGATCTATTTAGATCCAGATCTATTTTTTTTCTATTATCTTTATTTCAAATTATTACCTCTTTATCTTCCAGCTGGTCAATACTACGTGCCTCGCTCTTACTACATCATCGACTCAGATGGACATGAGACCGCGCCAGTTCCTCTGCGGCGCCTGCGCAGGTCGCTCGCCCCCACCTACCCTTACGGCTTCGGACCCGCCGACAGGAACCCGCTTGGTTCTAATGCCAACGCTAATGCGAACGCCCGAGCTTGTAAGTTCCACCATCTCTAGGAAACATCATCTCAGCCGGTTTTTCCATTGTTGGCTCTGAAAAAACTCTCTTTGATTTGCCTTTATGCACAGTCATCATAATTTTGGGAATGTGTATTTGGGTAGGCCTATGCCAATGGCCATGATCAAAGAAAGTTTTAACCACGGAGTTGGTTTTAACCCTAAACACACTATGCAGCGCAACTTGAGTCACTAGAGCCTAGATTATTTTCTGGAAATTGGACTTTTTTGGAGTGGGCGTTACGATCTGCGATACAGTATTTTTTACATAGCATCACTTTCTATTTTTGCTATTGCACCTTATTTATTATCCTTACTTTTACTTAAGTTTTAGTTTATATCAGGGTTCGCTCTCAATAAAGTTGGTTTTAAATTTAAATAGAGCCTAAATTATTTTCTGGATTTTGGACTTTTATCTTGGAGGTGGGCGGGGCGTTACCTACGATCTGCAATATTACAGTATTTTTTACATCACATCGCTTTCTAATTTTGCTATTGCACCTAATTTTTATCCTTACTTTAGATTATAGGTACTTAATATTTAGTTTCTATCAGGATTCGCTCTCAATCATCAAAATCTCCATTAACATCACCATTTCAGGCCTCATTGACCCACTGTCTACGTGCATAGATACCTACCTAAAAAATTTGGTACCTACTATCAAAAACAAAAAATAAATAGAACTTTTTAGAATGTAAAAAAAACTATGCACAACGTCTTAAAAATAATAGTACAGGCCCAACAAAGAACTATATGTACTTATAACATATCTAGAGCAGTATAACATTACCATGTCCAATAAAAGCTACCGATTAACCGACACGCAAAACGTTACAGTTATCTTCTTACCTATTACCTACCTTACGTTCACTTGATATAGCCTCGCTAAGTAGAGTAATAGAAGTAGGTAAAACTTTCCTCTCTCTCATCTAACGGTATCGGCATTCTTGAGGCGGTGTTCAGTCAAGGCACCGTTTACCACTTCAATTGATCGATTTATGTATGAACTTTTATTTAATTAGTCTAATTTTTTTTATAATAATCAATAATCAATATCTTTATTTCTTTAGGCTTACAAAATAAGCACTTAGACAAGTCAAATTTAATTCGCCTCAATTTTTTGTCCACTAGTGGAAGAGGCGAAATAGATTTTGTCACTCAAGAATGAAATCTAAGGTCTATCTAATGAACCGTAAAAGGTAGACAGTAGGTATAAATGTTCTTAGATGTATACTTATTCTGTCATGTTTATCGCCACCTTATCAACAAATAATAAATTAAATAAATATTTAAACTAATGGGGCATATACATACAAAAACCAGATGCGTTTTGGCTAAGTTTGTCAAGCCTGTATCTCTTGAACCATAAAAGTTAACGTAACTTTCTACAACTAAGTAACAGTTCAAACATAATAATCTATACTTATAATAAAACTGTAACAGGTCCAATTCTGTACATTGAAGATATTTTGAAAATTTTTTTTGGAGGGCTCTTTATTATCGATTCTCAAGCCAAAACTGTAATTTTTTTCATTCATGTCTGTCTGTCTGTCTGTCTGTCTGTCTGTCTGTATCGTAAACGCGCATCACGCCGAAACTACTTGATGGATTGAAATGAAACTCGGCATGATTATAGGCCATACTACGAGGAAGGACATAGGATACTTTTTATCCCGGATTTCAGTAAGGTTCTCATGGGAGAGGGTATGAAAGTAAAATTCCTTTACCGCGCATCACGCCGAAACTGCTTAATGAGTTGGAATGAAACTCGGGACGATTTGAGTTCATAGTACAAGGAAGGACATGGGATACTTTTTATCCCGGAATTCGGTAAGGTTCCCCTGGGAGAGCGGGTGAAAGAAAAATTCTTTAACCACGCATCACGACGGAATTGAATGGATTCGAATGGAACTCGGGACGATTGGACATGGGATACATTTTATCCCGGAATTCAGTTAGGTTCCCCTGGGGGGAACCAAACTGAATTGAACTGATAAACGCGAAAGTTTGTAAGTATGAATGGATAGATGGATGGATGTTTGTTACTCTTTCACGCAAAAACTGCTGAACTGATCTGGATGAAATGGCACAGAGATAGATTATAAGCTGGAATAAGAAATAGGCTTTATTTTATCTCGAAAATCCCACGGGAAAGGGAATTACGCAAGTAAAATCGCGAGTACTCCAAATACTAATCATGCGCAGACGAAGTCGCGGGTACCAGCTAGTAATAAATAAGTACGATACTTATAATGAAGCTAAAAATTTCCAAATATGTGAAAAACATAATGTTTAAAGAAACTTGTACCCGTTTTATATCTGCATGTCTTTCTTAACTCCATACTTAAAAGTGTTTCATATACCTATGTGCGATGCTACGGAACCCTTCGTGTGAGAGTCGTATTGCACTTGGCGCTTTGATTTTAGACCATAAATATAATCAATTTCATAAAATTAAATGCCAACTATTCAGCGTTGACCAAGTCTCTTCTTGTATGGTATGCTTATATTTTTTGAAAAAAAAAAGAACTGGTTTTTACTAGATAGGTAATTTACTTAACTAGGTATAAAAACAATCTACTTAGCTAAGTATGAAAATAAGGTGTCGATGTTTAGATAGATACTTAAAAAAATCCACAAAATGGTTTTAAATATAATGTTTTATTATAGTAAATTTTCCATTTTCCAGCGGGTGGTGGTAACGCGAACGCCAATGCCAACGCGTACGCTAACGACAGGCCAGACCTACAAGGAACCGGGGGCTATGTGGCTTACATGCCCCTAGGGGCTTCCCGTCCGAAGACGTAAGTACCTAACGTACTTTATTTCAATCAAGGGGTTCATTTTCAAAACTAAAGACAAACCAGGATGAGCATTAAAATATCGTCTATCTCCGCGAGAATTTGCCTGTAATTTAATAAGTCAAAGTCGAACCAGGAAATTCAAAGCATTTAAATCTCGTCTCTCATCGTAACTATTTGCACGTAATTTAACAATCCAACAAGATTCGATTTTGAGCATTATTTTGTCGATGACAAACCAGTTTTTTTATTATGCTAGACTAGACAAAGGGGCTGTCAAACGGGATGAATAGAGATCCTCACAGTCTCTACAGGAGACACAGACTTACCTACAGACCTACTAGCAAGCAAACACATAAAAAGTTTAACTAATAAATTTATAGTTACCTGCTAGTTTTTTATTAACACAGTCATGTACGCTTATTATATTTTATTTTATGCACTATGATCTCATTGTAACTAACTATATTTCTGTCCCCTAGGCCCCAGTAACGCGTCGTAGTTGTAATTCGGTGACGGCATCCATCCTGAACGCGTATTTTCCATCAGTTGCACTCCTGCGCATCGAAGCAAAGCAAGCCCGCCATGGCCGTGCAACTGCCGGAAGATGACTATTTATTTATGTTATTAATAAGAAGCTACAAATAGATAACCATAAACCATTAAACTGCTTTTTATTTATTTATTTTCAAAGGTTTTTGTTTTCATTTGAGAATCAAAGATCAATACAAAGGATTTCAACGCGCTTTCGTAGCAGAGCGTAGGAAACGCTATTGTCGAATAAAAATCATATTATCTAGGTAACTACCATTTTCTTATAATTTATAGTAACTACATTGTTACCCAAAGGTTGAAAATAACTTATTTAGTCCCTCGAACTATTGGCGCCCTTGCTACACTCGGGCGCCAAACCCCGTCTCGGGACTAAACAAGTTACTAGTTAAGTTATAGGTAGTACCTTGTAGATGGTGATGGGTGCGGTCGAAGAAATGAGTCCAACACAGTATCACGTTCACAAGGTGAACCTACTATACCTACTACCACACACCTGCACCCCTGCAATCACTTTCAACCCGCTCTTCAGGCAACTTCAGACCTACTTTCCGAGTATGAGTAATGAAAAAAAACTTTTATTTTTTAATCATACATCAACTATATATGGAGCAACATAATGCTGAGATAGGACCTATTGGCAACATTTGTTTTTAGTTATTTTCAGTACCTACTTACCTTTATTTTGATGTAAGTGAACTAATAAAAAAATCTATCTTTCTTCTTCTTAGACATAACTAATTCATTCATTGAAGCATTTCAACAGCATTTTCACCAACAACGAACTATCAGGAGCGTAGTTGCACGACAAAAACCAAAGATGTCATGGTTGGAAAATTTTAGCAACGATTTGCGATATTCGGTAAAACAATTTAGGTATTTCAGTATTTCATTTAATAATTAAGAATATAAATACTTACTAATTATAATTCGGTGGCAATTAGCAAAAACAATATTAAATTAAATAGGAACAAAAGATTTCAACGCGCTCTGCTACTACAGCAGTGACATAAATATGGGCAAGAGGCTATTTATTAAGGTTTTTACTGTAAAAAATAAAAATTATTTGCTGTAGGTAGGGCAAGCACAGGTAGTTTAGTAAGCGCATAATGCAGATGGTAGTAACTAAAATACAATGATCAAAATGTGAAAATTCTTTGTTTAGTGCCATTAATTTTTACCTGAGCAAAAGACATCAACGCGCTGCCTTGATTTTCCCGCTAGTAGGTAAGTTCGGTTATCAGCTCATTCATCACGAATGTTCAAATTATTGGAATGGTTAGGTTAGGTAACATTAGTGGATTTGAAATATGGAATGTGACTCGTGGTAAGTTGGTATAGGTACCTTCCGATATTGAAATACCTACATATGTAGGAGGCTTATACTCGTAATTTTATCCACTAGTGTCGAGATAATTTTTCGCCTGAGTTTTAAGGCTGGATCAGACCGGTCGAATTACTCAGTCACAATTTAGCAATTACCTACCTTCCTATTGTAACAAATAATAAAATATTCAAAGTTCAAACAACAGATGGCAACGGAATCTTAAAAATATCAATAAAATCAACCGTAGTTCGTATCATTACTCATTTCGATTACCTCAGTTTCTTATAACGTAACAATGGGACCACATTAATCTTCGCATAGGCTACATAAGTAATCTTTCCATTTCTGTTATTCCGAGGGAGTTTTAATATTGCATAATCTGTTTCACCTTTGTCTCAAATTATCTTAAATACATTAACATTTCACTTTTATTAATCGCTTCATTCAGTTCATATTTACGCAATATTATAATAATGTAGAGCCCATTATTGCACGTGGTTAAGTTAATTAGCCCGAGCCCCGAACTTTTTGCATATTCATGTACAGTTTAATAAATACACATGCTACAATAATTATCTTCCTCTTAATTAAATGATTAATTGTTCATCTCATGAGATTTAGGAAGTCAATAGGTAAACAAGGTGCTTTTAGCTCGATTATGTTATAGGCCTTCATAATAAAGTCGCAAAAAATGCATGTTTATCTTATTAACAACGAAAATTACAATAAAGGAATAAAAAAAAACTAGTATACGCTTATCTTCTTACGTTACTTAGTTATAGCTAGGTAATTAATTTTATTAATTGTGTGAAGGCCTTTATTGCCAAACTATGAAGTTCGTTCTCACAAATTATCCAGTGGAATATTTAGTGATCATTGATTGCTTTGAAATGTACCTAGGTATGTTGCCTGGACTATACGATTTTACATGAAAACGAATGAAAAGTGGCCTATGTTTTATTCTAAGCCTAGAACTATGTTTTTAAAAAAATCCAGCTGGATCCTTTCAGTTTTGGTAACATCCTTCAATCCATCCAACCTTTCGCTATTACCTATACCTGCAAAGAAATTATACGCATAATTAGTATGAATATGTTCCTACATGTCATACTAATTCGAACGACGCGTCGTCGTCGGTCTGCCTGAGAAGCTGGAGGTTGCGGGTTCGATTCCCGCCTTGGGACAAATGTTTGTACTATCTGCAAATACTGTTTCCGGGGTTCTGTGTGTTTTCTATGGATAGTAAAAAAATATCTATCTATTTTAAATATCTTTCTATATAATCAGTCATCTAGTATCCATTTAACACAAGCTCTGCCTAGCTTGGGGCTAGCGGCTAGCTAGATGATGTGTGGATTGTCTTATCTAGTAATATTGTTTATTTATCCTGAAATTTATTAATTGAGGGCCATTTTGATCACACAAAATCATAATATACAAATCCTAGTAAAGTTAAAGTTAAAGGTATCCTTTATCGACATAGAAATTGTTGTTTGTCATTCAGTAAAAATGTCGATTTGACACCTAAATCATGCAAGAACTACCTAATTAATTTGTTTTCAGAGGAGTCTTTACGGAATCCCGGTCAGGAATAGGGGCTGGGCGATCCGTTTCCGCCACCACCAACGTCGGGGTCGACTCTTCAGGTCTCGGTTACTATAACCAAGAAGCATCAGTTCAAAACTAAGGTCCAGATTCGTTAACGTTCCAACCTATAATGCTTACGTACCGTAACCCTAAATGTAAAATACGTACCTAATACCTAAGTTATATTTTTTTGACATGAGCATTCTTTAGTCTGAGCAAAATTTAACCTTTTTCTTGTAGGCAGGTAAAATCTAGATGTTTAAGAATGTGTAGGTTTGTTGGTCAAGTTAATAAATGAGTTCAGGGTGGGTGAAAATAAACACTTATTATTATTAATTTATTTCATTTATTTAGCTTTAGCAATAAATTAATGTAATTAACATTATATATCTACGCTTTGTGATGCTTATGACCTTAGACGATCACCGATCAGGCTTTGGAGACAGAGAACTTACTCGTACTACAGCACTAATGTATAGAATATTCTTAAGCAAAACATAGACAACTGGAGGCAGCATTCATTAAGGTTGTCGTTTTATCGTATACCCATGATTTGAGGACTATCTTAGCTTAAATCTTAAGGTGACATTGTGGCAACTTAGCCCTTTTAGTTCCATCCCTTCCCTTAAACGCTTTGTTAACAGGTTCACTATTTTCTTACCGAATTTTGTTGTGGCTTACCTGAAAAATACTTTATTTTAAATTTATAAAGACGTAAACTTTGATCGTAAAATTGGCTAGAAACAGTAGAAACTATAAAATTGTGTGTGAAAACCTATATCTAAGATGCTTCTATTTGGCAGTTGACCACCTTTATCCTAATTTATTTTTGGGGTAACTCTAGCCTGTACTGAGGTTTGTTGTACTGGTATCCCTGGTCTACGGGGGCTGGAGCGGGGGCGGGGGCCGGAGCTGGCTGGGGCTGGGAGATGGGCACGAATGGGGGGGTCACTATCACAGCGTCGTCTGTAAAACCCACATCTCGTCCCGTGGCCGATGGCGCGAACTGTTGTCCGAATGGAGCCTGGTAGAACTGTGGCTGCTGGTACGACAGAGGCTGCTGGTAGTACTGTGGCGCTTGGTTCTGATACGGAGTTTGATACGGGGATCCGTACTGCACTGGCGGCGGTACTCCGTATTGCGCTTGCGGAACACCGTACTGCGCTTGTGGTTGAAACGCATATGAAGGACTCTGCTCCATACGACCGAACAGGTTTCCTAGAGCGGGATATTTGTTGGTGAGATGTGACCACAAGCCGGTTCCTCCGACTGAGTTGGAGCCCTGGTTACTCCAGAAAAGACGTTGTGAAGGCTCATCCAAGATCTGGTAGACTTGGTTCTGGCTACGAATGGTATTAGTTTCCCTTGGCACAGCATTGTAGGATGCTACGGTACTACCTGGAATATCACAAAATAATAAATTATTGATTTTGCAAGTAAGTAGAACGTGTGGAACTTTGAATTCACTGCACGTACCAGCCACGAAGAGCACCAAGAAAGCGAGAGACGCATCCATTTTCACGCGGGTTGCTGAACCAGAACTGCGTGACATTATTGCTCGTCTTCGCATTTATACCTCCTCTATTTACTCCTAAAAGAGGGCCTTGAAGTTAAATTCTCGTAACCCAATATTGAAAGTGTGAGGTAATGGTGGAGTGGCTCGCCCAGTGGTGGACGCGCCGCGGACAATAGGTGCGACATCTAGGTGACTCGTGCGCCACCGCCCGCACAGAAACGCACAGGTGGTTCTCAAATAAAGACTGTTATCGATTTTCTTTAATAAGAATCAAATTTCTACTCACGCACTAATCTTTCTGACAAATTGTAATCAAATCCCTAATTACCTATACAACTTGCTTTTCTATAACTAGTTTATTAATAAATAAGCTGTTAATCCGTTACTTTATTTGCTGGAAATAAGATTCATTAGACATCGTTATTTTTTCTGGTAAGTATTATATTTTTTAAATTAAATTGCACCTGCAGTTTTAAAATTCCATTCAGCAAAATAACATCTGGGAAAGGTGATGTCAGGGTGATGGGTCCATCCAACTGGTTTTGGTGCCCATGGGGGTTTGATGCAACGCTTATGCAACACGAGATTTATTATTCAGTCAATGCATAATCGAAAGTAAAATTGCCTACCTTTTTATCTGATCGTACAAAATAAATTAATCTTGTATTGTATTTTGATATTTTTCCATGGTTGCGCGAGCACGCGTGTCCGATTGCCGCGAGAACTATAATGCATTGATGGTAATCGATATTTTATAGCACCCTGTAGATGATAAAGTTTCGTGAAAAACGCATTGGAACGCGTATGCGTGTTTGCCCAACATAATCGGCATTATTCATAAGATAACAAGTTGGTATTTGTCTTCGCCAGTTGTCACGGCTTTGTAGCAGAAGCGTTTTGCGAAATATTGCCCAATCAAGCTTCAGAATCGTGGAATATAGACTATTTATTTGGTATAGATAAGAAAGTTGACAGAGCCGTGCCTGTAAGGATTGTACCAGTAAAACAATGTTTGTGTTGGTACCTAAGCCTGTATTAGGAAGGTATTCAAGGTAAATTCTGTCATACATATGTGCACTGACTAAACGAAAGCAAGGTGAGTTAGCATCATTCCATTTAAAGTTGACAATAGTGAATACGTTCCCATAAATTCAAATTGTCCTTCATTCGTCTTCTATGATGTTTTTCTTTATATATGAATGGATTTTCCACATTATTTTGTCGAATATATACACTTAAACATATTATTATACTGAACCCTTTGTGCTTTGTTGCGGTTTAACAAACGTAAGTACCTATCTATAGTGAGAACCACAAAATATCAGTCTACAAGATTTAGATACTCTTTGTGAAGTGAACTTAGGTACTCTCCGAGACTCAACTTCGTAATTGATCTACACTAATATTTTTTTCCTCAGTTGTTCTCCCACAGCAGGGCAAAGACTTTTGTTTCCGCCATGGGGCAAGTTAGTAAATTATACTGGACATCCACATATTTATTAGGATGATAATTTTTAAGATTGTGCGTCGAGGTCTCGTCTCGACATTTTATCCAGGGCTTTGTGTTGGATTTGGTTGAAGTCTTTGTTCACAATTCACAAGACATCCGCCCAGACGTGCCAGGCTACTGGAATGACCAAAAATAAAAAGTGAGTTGTTAAAGTAAAAAGGGTCTGTTCTGAGTATGTGACGGAATACCTACTTATAAACTAACTTGATAGGTATAAACAAATAAAAGTTACAGCCGTGGCATAAAATGGTTTTCTCTCAGCATGGCGGCGGCGGTGACGCTACTGCGCGCTGGTTTAAGACAATCCACACTTGCTTTATTCTGTCCGTTCGTCTGTCTGTCACCAGGCTGTACCGCTGGAACCGCAATAGCTAACAGTTGAAATTTTCACAAATTAAGTATTTCTGTTGCCGCTATAACAAATACTTAAAAGTACCTAAATAAAATAAATATCTAAGGGAGGCACCGATACAACAAAAATGATTTTTTTCTATCTTTATAGATACGGAACCTTCATTCAAGAGTCGACTCGCACTTAGCCGATTAAAAATGGAACATTAAATTTGTGATATTTTCTCTCCTTTGCATTTTCATCATAGTCCATTAGCAGCTAAAGATCATCCGTATCAGTCCATTAGTAGGATCAGAGATAGAAGGTTTAACCCGTGGACGGTCACAATGGTCACGCGCTGGGGGGTCAAGTGCCACCGTGCGTGTGCGGACCGTTGACATAGATCGAGGTGCTTGGCTATGCTAATCTTTTTTTTTAAATATTTCTACTTATTGTAAAGGTCTTTTGTGACCGTAGTTACTAAGAAACCATGTTTTTGCGAAGTAAATCATTAATCTTTTAACAAATTACATTAGAAACAAAGCCTTATTATTATAAATGCGAAAGTTTGTATGAATGTTTGTTCCTCTTTCACGCAAAAACTTCTGATCGGGCTGAAATTTGGAGTAGACGTATAGGAACTTTTCATCCCATAAATCAGCTCCCATGGGACAGAAATAGCCTTGAGACGTTTCCATAGAAACAACGCGTGCGAAGCCGCGGATAGATGCTAGTAGAACATATAAAAAGTAGTAGGTAGGTATACACTATTGCAACTGCAGACAGTCTTGAGGTGGCTCAACTGATCCATATCGATACCAGTCGGAAGCATTTTCCTATACCTACACCATCGAAGCGATGGATAGTCCCATTCTGCAGACGTCTCAGCGACGATAACGTAGTCCTGGAATGCGAAGGAGTAACAGCACAACGAACAGAAATCCTAAACTTGCGGAGGTTACTCCACTAAGCCTGCGAAGATCCCAGGACGATTCTGATCTTCAGGACGGAGTTAGGCGGGCTATCCTAGCAAACAGTAAGATCCTCGCATAATAGACCGACCGGAGTCCAAATGCGGAGATCAGAGAACTTCGACTTAGGACCAATCGGAAGCGTCATCAGATGCAGCTGGATGGATGGCCCCGCTGTATTGGCGCTGCACCAGATAAGAAATCACCAGCTCTCGGGAAGTCAATTAAATCTTAGGTATATACCCAAATAAAAGTTTCATACACTTACTAAACTCAAAGCAAATGCCTTACAAGAAATTCTAAAAACAAATTTTCTATAATAAAAATAATGCTGGACAATCCACGCAGCACCGTCTAGCCCAAAGCTTTGAGTAGCTAGTAAGCTAATGTAAGCTTGTGTTATGGGTACTAGACTGATAGGTATTGGGCCTAAATGTGGTTATAGGTTAGTCTTGATTTACCCAAGTCACCTTTTCTAGGTTAATCATTAAATAGGTACCTGTATATTTTATTATACATAGAAAACACCAACAATAGACTAACGGAATAAATTTCTGCAGATCGTACACAAATTTGTTCACGAGGCGGGAATCGAACCCGCAACCTCTTGCGTCGTAGGCGGACTCTCGCTCGCTGCTCCACTGAGGTTGTCTTTTTAAGGTGTCTTTTTTGTATGGTGTTGTGGTCTATCACTAAGTACATAGTATAAAACAAAGTCGCTTCCAGCTGTCTGTCCCTATGTCTTATCCTAGCTTAGATCTTTAAAACTTAGCAACGGATTTTGAAGCGGTTTTAAATAGATAGTTATTCAAGAACAAGGTTTATATGTATCGGAAATACACCCGTGAGAAGCCGGGGCGGGTCGCTAGTGAGAAATAAATCTAATCTTTTTCAATTTCATTAGCCTCTCTTAAATCTGAGTTTGCTGCCGGAAAACCAGCATACCGGGCACCTGCTTTCGACGTGAAAACAAGTTACCAAGATTAGGCATTTATTGCACTTAATCATTCGGTGCAGTCTTTGTCTTATTGTGTAATGCTTTTCAAAAGAGCGCTACCTAGTTCGCTATTTGCTTTTGTGTGTTTGGTAATTCAATCAGTAGACAACACTGGGAAATAATGCTTTTTAGCTTCGTGCTGACATGGAATTGGGGGTTCAGTGCATCACTTGGCGCATACAAATTATTTACGCATATAAATTCGTGTCGAACTGGATTTATAAGACTCAGACTGCGAAAGAGTTGCCTTTTTGGGACAGGCATCGCTGTCACAAGCTTGTTGAGGATTTTGATTGATGGCCGTTTTTTCTGGATCATTCAAGACTGCAGCGAGTTTTTCTCTATGGAAGATTGCATGATGCAAGAACTGGTTTTAATCGTGTTCGCTTTCATTCAACCAAGATAATTAAATTAGATTCAGTTGCTAAGATATTCATAAAGGGATTCTAAATTAGTATTGAGGTACTGTTAAACTGTTTTGAATGTGTTGTCGGGGTAACTTCTTAGCGAAAGCATTGAACATACTTAGTTATCTAGCGAGAAATTTTTTAGGTCACTAGACAGGTACCCAGGTAGGTATCTAAGTTATCACTCAATAAAGATTTTAATTTGCACGTTTAAAATAATTTTCCTTAAGACCGCAAAATCAGTAATTGTAGACTAAAAACAATAAAAAGAAGTCAGACCCTAATGATCTGCCAAATTATACCTTGCCAGAAATGTTGCCGACAATAATTATTGGTCGGCAGTTAATCCGTAATAACAGCCTACTTATTACATTAACATTTGGGACAGTAGGTAACAACAAGTTTGCCAACTACTAATTTATTTTAAGAACCTTTTCTCATGTTTTTTATTTATATTTCCTTGTATTCGTAATGAAAAGCACAGTGTTTACCTCGAGTGTAAAAAGTGTAAAGTAACTTATGTAGTCCCTCGAACTATTGGATCGGGACTAACTAAGTTACTTTCAACCCTTGGTTAACAATGTACTATTATGGGTAGCAAACTAATAATATCGTTACCAGCTCTTTGCTACTTTTATATCCTGAAGCTGATTTCACTCGCCTAGAAGCTAAAGATTATAAAGGAACATCCAGTTTAAACCAGATGTTACCTACTCCCGTGTTCACTACCTATCTTTGCAGTTGTAACTACCTACAACAAAATTGGATCGGTTGTTTGCTAAAGATTTTGAAGGAACATCCAGTTTAAACCAGATGTTTACTCCCGTCTTCACTACCTATCTAATTTGCAGCTGTAGGTATGTGTGTGCAGTGTCTACAACAAAATTTGATCGGTTGTTTACACATCACATAGCGTGGATGTAGGTACCTTTACCATAACTTACAATACCTACATCAGCTAACTTACAACCGATTTCTGCATCAAAAATATTTATTTTGTCTTTCGGCGATAACACAACTCTCTTATCCGACGACCGATGTGGCGCGGTGGGCGAAGGTCCGCCTGCAACGCAGGAGGTTGCGGGTTCGATTCCCGCCTCGGAACAAATTTGTGTACGATCTGCAGAAGTTTGTTCCGTTGGTCTGGGTGTTTTCTATCTATGTAATGTATTGTATTAAGTATAGTATAGTCATCTATTACCCATAACACAAGCTCTGCTTAGCTTGGGGCTAGATGATGCTGTGTGGACTGTCTGGGATTATTTATTATAGAGGACTAGCGACCCGCCCCGGCTTCGCACGGTTTTATTATACGTATAAACATTCCTTTTGAATCACTCTATCTATAAAAAACGCTTTAAAATCCGTTGCGTAGTTTTAAAGATTTAAGCATACAAAGGGACATAGGGACAGAGAAAGCGACTTTGTTTTACACTATGTAGTGAAGAGCCTACGACGGCCAGACCTTCGTTATTTTATAAAAGCTGAAAGTTTGCCTGTGGCTGTCTCCAACACAGGTAAGAAATACCCCCGACCATAGAGTTTCAATTGTGGTTACTTTGGCTTGGGGCAGGTGTATTGTAATTCGTTAAAGTAATTTTGTCCAATTTTTGTATATTTTCTTCTGGATATCTTTACAATTCACGTTATTAATTGCCGGACACTTTTGACTGTTGCCACTTTTGACCCTGCCAGACACCCCTAAACTGTTATAAATTATATAAATTATAATTGTACTTTCGTTATCGTAAGCTGAATTTTATACAAGTATCTACTAACCTGCTTTTATTAGCCTGATACAGTCCCTGCATGGCAAAGGCCACCCGGTCCCTCTTCTCAGTTCCGTGTAAGGGCAAGGGCCCATGTCCTAGATCTTAAGTAGGGGATTTTAATTTAAACTTAACTAGCGACCCGCCCCGGCTTCGCACGGTTTTATTATACGTGTAAACCTTCCTCTTGAATCACTCTATCTATTAAAAAAACCGCATCAAAATCCGCTGCGTACTTTTGAAGATTTAAACATACAAAGGGAAATAGGGACAGGGACAGAGAAAGCGACTTTGTTTTATACTATGTAGTGATAATTACTTCCAAACGTCAGGAACGCTCTAAGAAAAAGGGTCTCGACTGACAGACAGACGAGCAAAGTAGTGATGGAGGGGTTTCCTGTTTTGATGGTGAGTTATGGAACGGGACCCAATAAACAACTACTTACCTATTATATTTTTGTTATTCAATTCAGTTCTTATTCTTATTAGCGTTAACCGAGCTTTACAGTAATTATGTTGATAAACTTCAGCCTCAGTAGCTTACTAAAGCTGTTTACTTATGAATAATTTATCCAAGTAACATCCGCGATCGCAACTAATCGCAAGTCGTGAACAATAGATGAGAGAACTAAGCGATTGTGTCAGCGATATTTCTTATTTATGATCGAGCTAACCTCACCATAAAAGGCTTGACAAGGTATAAATATAAATTGTAATCACTTTAATTTTCTTGTTTATTTTATAAAAGCGGCTAGAAGACTTTGAGATGCATGTCTAATTGGTTACCATTACGGTACAAAATAGCTATCAATATGGCTAATTGGCGGCTATGGATGATTGGATATGGTATACACCTAATATGTCTCATTATGTAAACATTTTAAAACTGACAGTACTTACGTTCACTCCGATATCAAACACTAGCTTGTGCCGATATCTTCCCCTAGAAACTACAGTAATACCCCGGACTTATGCGATAGGTGGGACCGAGCGATAATCGCGTAAGTCGGGTTCAACTCCCTGCATGTACATAAACACATATACAGTAGGTGTATTTTGTAGGGACCAGAGACTAACAATATTTTAGAAGAAACATGTTTGATAATATGTAAGATAACAGAAATATGCGGTAATACCGTGAAGTAAACGAATTTAAAGATTGTGAGGGATTCACAGCTCCCAACTTTTTTCTTTATGTAACACAAACATATAGACAGACTACCAAAAATAAAAAAAGCGTATCTCCGAATTCGCGTAAAACGGGGTAGCGTAAGTCGGGGTATTACTGTATCCTATAATATAACCATACCTGATGTAACTACAAATATAATGAAGAACCGATCACCCGTATAGGGGCGTGCAAAGGTAACGGACAAGAGTAGTACCTACTTCCGTATTCCTAATTATTAGCATGGAATGGATAAATGGGAACTTAACAGATTTCTGCAGGGATTATTCTGATTTGATCAAATTCTGAATCTGACACGAATTCCCACGATATTCAAATAATCTTTTCGAAGTTTTAAAATTAATAAAACTAACGCAAAAGCACTTTTCCGCACATTATAATTTGTATAAGTATTGCAAATATACAAAATCACAAAATACACGAATCCGGTTCTCGAGCCTTTGGAATTCTACATACCTTAGGAAAGAAGAATGACTGAAAACATTTTTATGTTATGATATTTATTTTAATTGTCTTATAATAATGTTTGTATCACAAAATCAAAGGACTTTTAGTTCTAAATAATAAATTTAACATCAAATAAGTCTTATTGTTTTACTCCTAAAGATTTAAAAATTATCGCTTCCCATAACCTGAAACAAACATTAAAATTAATAATTAGAACACATAAACTTACATAAGAAAATGAGTTTTTCGGTAGAGTAATCAAACGTTTTCATCTTATTTAGATATCTGCACTAAGATACATATAAAGTACTAGCTGTCCCGACAGACGTTGTCCTATCCTAACTTTTGAAAATTTAATACGAATTTTCCGCGCAATTTCCTTAATTTTTTCTTTCATAAGAACCTTCTCCTGATAATAACGAACAGAACAAAAAAGAATTAGCGAAATCGGTCCAGCCGTTCAGGCGTGATGCCGTGACCAAGGGAAATAGGGATTCATTTTTATATGTATAGATTATGTATTATTTTCTATAAAACTTTATTCATAGTCCTGGAAAAAAGAGATTTAGGTATTGAGGGTAAGTAATCTGTGTGTGGCATCGTCGTTCCTAAAATAATTAATTGACTATGATTTTTGACCGTCGTTGAGAGTATTAGCTATGCTACTAATATACCTAATAAGTACCTAAATTTTTAATAAAAATCGGTGTTACTGTTCGAATGTAAGTATGATCTTCATCTGAGGTTTAGGAACTTTTATAATAATTAGTTTATTGGGTCTAATATTTTTTTGGATAAGCAAGTGTTTGTTTGAGGAAATAACTTGGTAGTTATTACCTGTTATTATAAAACACATGGTTCTTGAATTGTATTACCTAGTAACTACTGGTTATATAATTCAAGAACTGTTTTTTTATCCTTGAAGATTTAAGGTTTTAAAAATTTAAGTAAGTAAGTTCTCAATAAAATACGATTCATTGTCACTAACGCTACTTTGCACTGAAGCACTAAGATAGGTACTACTTCTTTGATTTAGTCTAAGCTAACTACGTACTACTACGTGGTACTACCATAAGACCCGAGTTCACTAAGAGATGGTTAAATTTTAAACACTTGTTTGTTTGGACAAATTTGATTCTTGTTTTCGTACCTACATCAAACGTAGCATAAGTAGCTTTGTCGGTAAACAAAGTTAACCGACAAAGCTGAGTAATTGTCCAATTATCTTTTGGTGAACACCAGCCTAAATGTACTAAATGTGTCACTTACTTCCTTTTATAGCTGCTCCCGAAGTGACATGGGCGGAGGCCGAGCTACTCGCATAGCCGCCGTACCCACCCGAACTAACTGCACCGGCCACACTCTTAGCATTGGCGCTGGGTCCGTTCCATCCTTCTCCATTCTTGGATAGTCCAAGACCGTCGGATCCAATGTTAGCTCCATTGTTACCGCCATACGACCCACTCAGGGAGCCACTGTAAGATCGTGCGCCGTAGGATCCAGTCCCGCCGCAGCCACCTCCACAGCCGCCACTTGCATTATTCCCATAACTTCCACTGTTATAATTGTTGGATCCTGAAAGTGCTCCCGCTGAGGCACCGGTCGGTTGCGATGCGGCGCCGTTATTCGAGTACGACCCTTGAAGAGTTCCTACGCCATTGTTAGAATAAGATCCTTGATGCTTTCCTACGCCATTGTTTGAATAAGATCCTTGGTGGGCTCCTGCGTCATTGTTTGAATAAGATCCTTGATGGGTTCCCACGCCATTATTTGAATACGCCCCCTGATGAGAGCCAATTCCATTATTTGAATAAGATCCTTGGTGTGATCCTAGACCATTATTAGAATGCGCTCCCTGCTGTGATAAATATTGTCCGCTTTGTGGTTTCCCAGATATAGTGTCAATTTTACCGTCGTCATAGGGTTTCAAAACACCAGGAGGACCACCGAAACCTCCGGTGTATGCGACTGCGTTAGCGCTAGCCGATGCACTGGCGCCTGCTTGAGCTCCAGCGCCAGCTTGTGAATAAGATGGAGAGCTTTGTCCACAGTTACCGGTGCTACACGCAGGTTTTGTTTCCAATGACCCAGAAGCAGGTTTATTGTAGGTGGGGCTAGTAAACTCGTTCGGTTTCAGAATTCCAGCAGGACCTCCAAATCCAGTAGAACCCGTCCCAGAGGCTGACAGCGTCCCGGAAGCTGCACCGTATGATGGAGATGAGGGTTTCCCGCAATTTCCAGTGCCGCAAGCTGGACTGCTCGTTTCAGGTATAGTTTGGGAAGTGGAGGGAGTAAAAGGCACAGATGGAACTTTGAACTCATTTGGTTTCAATATTCCAGAAGGACCGCCAAATCCCCCCTTGTAAGGTTTATCACTTTCTTTTGCATCTTCAGGCTTTGCGCCCGCAGAGGGTGAATTATACGATGGTGTTGCAATGCTATTTTGAACGATGGGGAAACTAGTTGATGGATTATATCCTTGATAACCTGTCGTCGGTCTCGCATTACAATTGGGAGACCCCGGCGCACAGACCGGTGCAAAAGCATCATTACAGGGGGTACCGGGAGGACCAGCACAACTACTTGCAGGTCTAGGGGGCGACAACGGACCTGGTTTAGGTGGAGTATTGTATCCATGGTAACCTGTCGTCGGACCCGCATTACAATTGGGAGACCCCGGCGCACAGGCCGGCGCAACAAAAGCATCATTACAGGGGGTGCCGGGAGGACCAGCACAACTACTTGCAGGTCCTGGGGGCGACAACGGACCTGGTTTAGGTGGAGTATTGTATCCATGGTAACCTGTCGTCGGTCCCGCATTACAATTGGGAGACCCCGGCGCACAGACCGGCGCAACAAAAGCATCATTACAGGGGGTACCGGGAGGACCAGCACAACTACTTGCAGGTCCAGGGGGCGACAACGGACCTGGTTTAGGTGGAGTATTGTATCCATGGTAACCTGTCGTCGGTCCCGCATTACAATTGGGAGACCCCGGCGCACAGACCGGCGCAACAAAAGCATCATTACAGGGGGTACCGGGAGGACCAGCGCAACTACTTGCAGGTCCAGGGGGCGACAACGGACCTGGTTTAGGTGGAGTATTGTATCCATGGTAACCTGTCGTCGGTCCCGCATTACAATTGGGAGACCCCGGCGCACAGACCGGCGCAACAAAAGCATCATTACAGGGGGTACCGGGAGGACCAGCACAACTACTTGCAGGTCTAGGGGGCAAAAACGGACCTGGTTTAGGTGGAGTATTGTATCCATGGTAACCTGTGGTCGGTCCCGCATTACAATTGGGAGACCCCGGCGCACAGACTGGAGCAATGAAAGCATCATTACAGGGGGTACCGGGTGGACCAGCACAGATACTTGCAGGGCGAGGGGGTGACAACGAACCTGGTTTATCGTCAGGTTCCAGAGGCGGCAAAGAAGAATATGACGGTGAGCTGCCATAAGACGGTTTGTTACCTGCATACCCTTGGGAAGGTGGATAATTAGACGGACCATTTGGATTTTGAGATGGCTTATAGGAGCTTAGCGAATTAGTGACGGAGCTCGCTGAATATGGCGCTTTTGTCGAGCCGAAATTACAGTTGCCTCCAATACATGGGCTAGATGATGGATTGGTAAATGATGTTTGACTTGGAGCGCCATAGTTAGAGGTAGGATAGCTATTAGTATTGGGAGGTTTTATCTGAGCAGATTGACAGTCTGGAGTAGTGCATTCTTTAGGAGCAGTTAAAAGTATAGAAGGTTTGTTGTAACCTTGGCTGGGAGTGTTTGTTGAGCCTTGTCCGTAATTATTGCAATCAGAGGAGAGACAAGGAGGGTATTCGGGGGTATAGGAAGAGGGGTTTGAAGCAGGTTGACCCCCACAGTTGCCGTATTTACAACCTGAGTTTGTTGTTGATGTCTGCCCATAAGTTCCATAGTTTGATTTCGTAGTTGATGCTCCAGAAGTAGGCACTTTTATGTCATCGGATCCGTATTCGTTTGAAGGTGATCCAGACTGTCCGTTCTGTCCACACTGGCCTGATGCACATTTGGCATAGTCAGCTGAAGGCGCTCCGACCGGACGTGTGGTTCCACAACTTCCTGATGTGCATTTTTCTTTATCATCAGTGCCCGCATCAGAGTTCCCATCCAGTCCGTTGCAATCGGAGCCTTCACAACTAGGTTTCGTGCTATCTTTAGCATAAGTTGATCCTCCTTGAGCCCCAGCTGCAGAAGAAGCTATGGCCTTTGAACTGCTATACGCGTTGGAAGATCCGGCGGGACCGACTGATCCAGAGTGAGAGCCTGGCTGGCAATTTCCTGAAGCACAGCCAGTTTTAGGTTCATCAGATTCGTTAACATCGGTGTTATAGTGGCCTGTTGTGCCCTGACTGGGAGATGCGTTGTTTGCATTGTATGCTCCTTGGCTTCCCGCTGAACCTTTGACTCCGTGTTGGCACTGGCCGGTGCCACATGGTGATCCACCGAGGGAGGCTCCGGCCCCTGAGCTACTGAAGCTGAATGCAGACGAGCTCGCACTAGAACTGGCACTGGAGGACGCACTGCTTGACGAATACGACTTGGAGAAGCCTCCTGAATAGCCCGCACCTTGGAGGTCTATGGGAGAAGCACCTGCGCTTGCCTCAGCTGTAAAAATAAAATAATTATTAAAGTTTCTTTAAAAAAATTACCATAAAATTTGCAAATTATTTCAAAATTCATTGCATTTTTTGTTACAGAGCTGCCTAATTATATAGGATAGGTAGTATCGACTCACGCTTATCAAGGGCAAGTAAATGTAGCGTGTGTATGTTGAGATCACCTACGATTTTAATATAAACAATGTAAACTAACCTTTAGCTGAAGCTCCAGCCCTGGGTCCATATCCGTAAGGGTTGGATATCACAAAACTTATTTGCACGAGTAAAAACAAGGCACATGTGAGCTCCATCATGATGAAGCTTCCTAACTACAATGCTAGTCCTCGACAGTCGACCGCATTTATAAAGCAATACAAAATAGGCACCCATTTATATTTGCAGCAAAAAACCTGTCGGTGTTAATACTGCGAACTAAGATTCAGAGGTTGTATTCGCGTAGGCAGCGGTATTGTTTCCCGTGTTTATTATGAGCAGTGCTTTGCGCATGGTAATTCGCTAGGTGCCTACCTACTCTCACGTCATAAATAACATGGTATCCAGAGATGCTTAGGTTTGTGGGGAAATACGTGGGTACCTCTACGACCTCTAGCTCCGGTTTGATTTTGTTGATGTGTGTGAGAGGTACAAATCGTTTGATTTTAGTCTTCGCATGGATAGTTAGCGAATTAGTTACATATTTACTTCGACACGTGATTTTTTTGCTTAGCAACGATGACGTGTTTCTATGGGTAATTTACTAAAACCAACACGTTAGAGATGTATCCTCAATCTACATAGTTTCAACGCTCGTGGTTTATGTTTTTTTATTCGTAATTCTTGACAAGTTTTTTGTATTGATAGCAACAACAGCGAGCTCAATTTAAGTCTGTTCAATTATTTTATTTTATTCTTAAGTTCAGGAAAGGTTTCCCAAACCTTTCAATGAATCATGATCGTTTGTTAATTATTGAACTTTTATCACTTACTATCTACCCATATGCCTATAACCTATCACTAATGTAGGTCTAATTAACAACGGATAACGAACCTATTATCACATAGCTCATAAAGCCTACATCAATAAAAATATCGCGAGGTGACAATATTTAAACAACCTCAGCGGCGCAGCAGGCGAAGTTCCGCCTGCGACGCAGGTTGCGGAATTATTCCTACCCAAATGTTTGTACAGTCTGTAGAATAAAGTAGCCAATTTTGTAAGTATTTTAAGTATATCGGTTATCTAGTACCCTTAGAGCACAAGCTTATCTTGGTGCCAGTTGCTGTTTTAATCATTATCCATCATTATATTATCACCTAAATTGATTGAATGGTTCGAGTAACGACGAGATCCAACAAGGTATCTATAGGTACTACATCAACATAATGTAAGGATTGTATTACTATAAATCTTCAACATTCCATGTAACTAATCCTTCATTCCATACCTCTTTGTGCTGCTTAACATTGAATAGGTACTGCATCAGTCATACAAATGACATGATCATAAACGGACAGTAAAATACCAATCGCATCATCAAAAGCGATCTTTAATGGCATAATCTAGCAGGAAATATAACAGGGAATCTTTTGATACAGGATCTATAGATGGTATCATGAAGATTTAGCAAGAAACGTCGTACGACCGAGCAAGGTAATGGTAGAGGTCAAGGTTCAAAATCCTCATATTGTACAGAGCATGACAGTTTATGGCAGTTATTATACGGTTTATCTGAACCATCGATTGGGTGCTAAATATGATTGTTTATGTTGGCAATTTTATTTCGTTTTCCTACTCGTCTCATCCTTATGAATTCGTAGAAAATTAAAACGAGAAGGCCATGCTCGGATTTCATCCTTGTTATTTAGAAATGATTATAATAATCACGAATAATCCTGATCTGCGGTTAGAGTTAACTTTGAGACCGATAACAAAAAGTAAAAAATATGCGAAAGTGAATCTCAGTTCCTACCTATACATAATATACCTACCCTACAGAAAGATCAGCAGATAAGTAAAAACCATTTTTTGCTTCAAACGAAATGTCATTCGTACGTTACCATATATTTACGAATTCCAATATACGATAACAACGTTTTTTTTAAACACTACATCAATTCTACATACTAAGTACGTGAGTCTGGAATTACCATGACTGAGTCATAATTTGAACAATGCAAGTTCCAAAAATATCATACATGAATATATTAATATTAAATTAGGAAACTATTCTCATCAATAAGTATTTAGTGTTTGACACGGAACTGGGATGCAGTAGGAGTATCCGTAACCGCACATTACAATAACGACATAATAGTTTTAGTCGTGATCGGCCGTCTCATTTAATGAGGATTCTGACATCCATGTAACTAAATTATGATAAATATGGGTTTTTCTAAGATCAGAAACATACGCAGTTTTACTGAACATCTATATATTTCATTATCAAAATACATTAGTATTTCCACTACCGTCAATCTTAATTCAAATAATTTACAGTCAATTATGTAACTAATGACTACCGTCTACGCTAAGAGTACCGCTGATAGGCTATGTTCGTATTAAGTACAGTGGTTCGAGACAAGTAGATTCGAGCAAATAATACATGCATGTTCGTTGAGACAAGGCCTGGGGTCCAAGTTATATGAATTCGTCGGGCTCGCGGGGGGCGTCCAAGTCGCGGTAGTGTATGACTGGGCGGAAATCAGCACCACCGCCCCTTTAACAATAACCACATCCTTTAGTTAGCGGGAACTATAACTAAATCGCACACACAAACACCACGCTCAAAGGTGCTACTCTACTGGCTGGGAAAATAGTGCAAATCTTAGCTTCCCGGAGGTTACAAGGCAGCTTTACACGCAGGAAGGAATAAATTTAGAATAACAAATTGACAGTTCAGATAGTTTATTTGAAACATGATTACTTACAGTGCTGGTAGTTTTATATATCATAGAATGCCATGAACAATTTTATTATGCATTTGATGAAGAAATACATTTGAGTTTATAAAACCATTGTTGGCACTGACATGGAATTATGTGATAATGTTAATACCTACTACATGATAGCTATAATTTACGTATAATACATGTACAAAACACATTTTAATTACAAACATTAACATATAACAGAACTACATATTATGTAAAAGTGTACTTATAATTTTTATGATCCTAATAAATATTTGCTATATTTCAAAGCTAAATAACATAATGACCGTCCAAGTTTAGTTATCGGAATGCTTAAAATATGCTTAAAAGTTATTTATTTATTTCTCCTGTCATGGATTTATTTAATTCGTACATTAAAATATGTCACCACTGTCCGGGAAGTCAAGATCGTTGTACGCAATAATAGGCCGCGACCGATCCACATTTTCCCTGCAAATTATTCCTTTCACTTAAAACATGAACTTTAAAATGCATACAAGGCACAAAAGCGCATGCAAATAAACTTCCCTGCTGCTTTAACCGCACATCCATTAAAAATTTCTATAGAGGTAAATAAAATACGATTTTACATATGTTAAGGTCATGCAAAAAGTAAATGAGTCAGCCAAATAGTTTCATTGTAAGTCGACTGAACCGTGAATGTGCGCGTAGTGATAAAGCGTAATAATGTACTACGTACCTACTAGATCATTAACCTATGTATGGGCTTGAAGCTAGCAGTTTTAACTGGGTGCAACAGACATGCAAGGCGTAGCGATTTATTTATTACAAAAAAATAATAATATGATAAATTTTTTGTCCTAAAAATTACAATAAATATACCATTGATGTGTTAAATAATATATTTATTACAACACAATAAAGTAACAAACTACTAGATTTTAATCAATTGAACATAACTTTGTCTAGGTCTGGATTAAATTGATGTTTCTACGTATTAATGAAACATGAGATGATGTAATGTAAATGATAATAAGTCATTACTATTCCATGTGAATCAAAGTAAGTCACTGAAGCTGTATCTTGAATGTTAATAGTTTACCCAGCAAACAAATATAATATTAAAAATAGGTAAAAGAATTATTTTTTTTAAACACTCCTCCTTTGTTTTTTTCATAAATATTAGGTGAATGTAAAACGCAGACAACGCTGCATTACGCACCCGATTTTTTTATAGTGAATATGAGTTTATTTGTTATTTAAATACTTAAATTTAGAACTGTGTGTTAAATGTTATTAACGTGCAAGGTGCGATTATGTTTTTAGAGATAAACATGACAAAGCAAAACGATAACTCAGTTAATTATACCATGCAACTGGAATGGCGGTGTATTCGGAAATTCCGTTTCCGAGTCTGAGACACGGAATCGGACACAAATTCGCACGGAACACAAATATTTTAGCAGTTTTTGATGTTTTTTTGAGTTCTGCATGGAATACAACTACAATTTTCTGGACCCATGTTACGGTACAGTATGATATAATGGAGATTTTAGTGTTGATTTCTAGTCATGTATCTGTTAATTGCTCCAGAAATAGCACACAATCGAAATTTGATAAAACATGAGTTCACAGAAAATGTTCTACATTTTACGGGGAAACTACTTTTCCTCGTAGATCGCAGAAAATGAAAACCTTGTTACTTTAATTTCGCACGCCTCTTTGTGTCAGATTCCTTGTCGAAGACTCGGACAAGGAATATGTGAATTGACCTGCTGATTACAGATCTACTCGCAACTGTTGTCTTCAAAGACTTGTAAACTCGAATAAAATGTAAACTCGGCATTCTAGGTTTGACGAACACTGGTATCACCGCATGATATCAAGCTCCACAAAGTATTTGTACACGCTAGGAATATCATAAGTTAAGGGTTAGTGAACTTTGATTTAAACATCAGTTTAAAGCTAGTTCAAACAACTTTTTTTAATTTTTAACCTAACGTAGCATGACCAAAATAAGCAGTAACAACATGGTTCAGTTAGAGGTATTTCAACTTAGTAAGTAATCTGATGAATACAGATGCCCTTAGCGTGTACAAACTTTACTTTCACCTCATTATTCATGATAATTTTATTCATTGAATTATCAGAATTTTTCTTATTGCATCTATGAGAAACGGCACGCCAGTGTCAAATAAATTCCGATAAAATCAGACAACAAATTTACTTTACTATGTCGGACTAGTATTTACACTTTTTATCTAGATATAAAAGTGTAAATACTAGTCTAGACCGATGTTACATTAGCAACGCAGACAACTCTCGCTATACTTATTTATTTCAGTCATGTTTACAATTTAAAAAGGGTTAATGATACCATGCAAAATAAGCACTTAAAGGGGTATTACACTACACGGTATTCAGGGACCCTAACCCTAAATAAGAGTGGTGTAATAAGATTTAGGGTCCCTAAGGGACGGATCCGGACCCGGACGATATTCAGGGCCCACCGGGCCACTACACTTATTCAGGGACCCTGACTACCAAGTCAGGGTCCCACTACACTTATTCAGGGACCCTGACTACCGAGTCAGGGTCCCTGAATAAGTGTAGTGTAATACCCCTTTTACAAAAGGCAAATTTTAAAGTATAGATGGTGTTATAAGCCATACTGTATCATCGGTCTAGCTTGATTCAGTATGTTTACCTTGGTCTAGAGAAGCGCGGATGCCTCGGAGCGTAGGGCTGCGGGGGCGCCCATCCGCCCCAGCCCCAGCCGCGCTGCGCGGGTGGGCCCGCCGGCGCGCCGCCGTACCGTTCACCGAACCCTCTGTTCATCAAGATATAACGAATTATGTACACAATAGGGTAGTTGGGACTAGACCGAGACTATAGAAGGGACTGGGCAAGAAAAATCTCACTATTATAATATATGGGAAAGTCTGTGTGAATGTTTGTTACGAGTATAAGTAATCTCCGTAACTACTTAAGTTATTTAAATGAAATTTGGTATGTAGATAGTTTAGGACCTAGAATAAGACATAGACTATTAAAATTTGGAAATTTTAACCTATGACGGGGTTAAATAGGGTGGTAAAGCTTGTATGGAAAATATTTTTTCCTTGGTTCGATTCACTCAAAACTCGGTATAAATAAACTGTGTACTGAATAATTAAACACGTATTTTTATTTTTACACAATATAATATACATACACCCCTAGGGGGTGTGCAAAAAATTTCTGAAATTTGTACAAAAAAAACTCTGGTACGCGGGCGAAGTCGCGGGTCGCATCCAGTATTTTTCTATTTAGTCCGTGAGTTAGCATTTCAAATATATTGGACACAGCCCTCCATTCTCAACTTTTATGCGCTTTATCTTGGTCATTTATTGATTGATTGACACAAAAAAATATTACGCGAAAAGAAAAAAAATACGTGTCCAATATTTTTCGAAAAACTATCTGACGGACTAATTCGTTTTTTTAGGACTGTAGCGTATTCTTAAACCTTCGAAAATTTACAACCTGAAACCGTTCATCCGTCCAGAAGCTACAAAGGAATAAAAGAGATACTGACATGTTAAATATCACTTTGTATCGGGCGGGGGTTAAGAAACTGACTACGGGAACAAAACATTACCCCTACTTTTTGGATCCAACATCCGTCTTATTGATTTTTATCATCTTACAGAGGCACACGCTTTGTAACCCGGACCATAGCAACGACTTCATTGGCATCTTATTCAGTAATCGGATGTAGTAGTAGTTTACGTGCTACCTCAGGACAGTAAAATAAACTATCGTACGATAGTACGATAGGTGCATACATAATAGACATACCAAAATAGACCGCTAAAAACATAGGTAAGTAACCCTGGTAAATAGCAGATTTACAAATACATGAGTCGGTCATAAATGCAATGAGTCGGATAACGACGGTGGGGGAAAGATAGGGCAAGAAAAAGAAAAGGGGTGGAGAAATTAAGGGGGAAAGAGTCGGCTTCATCATTTTATTGTGTCGTGCATGAGGCACCAAAGTCGGATCATTACTAACACGAAACTTCGAAACTAAAATATAACTGTCAGCATAATCGTTTTATAGCAAAAAATATGAGGTAGATAAAGATTAATAAATAATGTTCTAGATGCAATAAACTCTGATCGCTAATCTAACATAAATAAAACAAATATGTGATTTATGGGTTAGATTTCTTCGGCAAATTAATGAGGTATCACAGTTTAGTAACATTTGAATAAGGATGCGGTTGAAATATTTGTTCTTTGTTGTTGTTCGTTTTCAGGTTTGGATAAAATAGCTACAAAAGTATAGTATAATTTTATTCAACTGTATACATTCAGTCAAAAAAGTATCGGGAGTGGATGATTTGTTTATGGTTCCAAATTCAAAATTTTGTTTTTTTTGTTGTTGTTAGGTTGGCACAACTGTTTGCCATTTTTGCGCGGAGTTTGAGTTGCATCTGTTATTTATATTAAATACAGTGCTGTTTTTAGTTACATCATATCTAGTGTGTATTGCGAATTTCACAATGGACAAAAACATCGAACAAAGAGTTTATCTTAAGTTTTGCATCGCCAATGGAATTTCGTGTTCGAAGTCACTGAAAATGTTACAGAAGGCTTTCGGTGAATCGACTTTATCAAAAACACGTGCGTATGAGTGGTACAAAGCGTTCAAAAGCGGTCGAGATGTGATGGAAGATTTGCCTCGCTCTGGTAGGCCATCAACGTCTGCAATTGAAGTTAACATCGCAAAAGTGAAGGAAACAGTGACTGAAAATCCTCATTCAACTTTGCGAGAGATAGCCGCCGAACTTTCTGTATCTCACGAGTCGATCCGTACCATTTTAAATAATCACTTGGGTATGAAACATGTTGCCGCTCGACTAGTCCCAAAAGACCTGAATTTTCTCCAAAAACTCAATCGCATGAGAGTCGCTGAGGACATGCTAGAACGAGTCAATTCCGACCCAACATTCATGAAACGCATTATTACTGGTGACGAGACGTGGGTTTATGAGTTTGACATGCAAACTAGTCAACAAGCTTCGGAGTGGCGCCTTCCTACTGAACCGAAACCGAAAAAACCACGCCAAAGTCGATCAAAAGTCAAAGTCACGTTGACTGTTTTCTTTGACTCTCGCGGTGTTGTGCACTCGGAATTCTTGCCGGAAGGTCAAACGGTAAATAAAGAATATTATTTGAGCGTTATGCGGCGTTTAAGAGAGCAAATTCGACGAAAAAGGCCAGATTTGTGGAAAGAAAATTCTTGGATTTTGCACCACGATAATGCGCCTTCGCACAAGGCCATCATTGTGACTGAATTTTTGACCAAACACTCAACAAATTCCATCGAGCAACCACCATATTCACCAGATATGGCTCCAGCCGACTTCTTTCTTTTTCCTAAACTCAAATTACCACTTCGTGGCACCCGTTTTCAATCGGTACAAGACATAAAGGAGAATTCGCGGCGAGAACTGAACTCAATTCCGGAAACAGCGTTTAAAAAATGTTTTGATGATTGGATAATTCGTTGGCGTAAGTGTATCGTTTCTGAAGGAGCATACTTTGAAGGTGATAAAATAAATTTGGATGAATAACAAACATTTTGTGTATTATTGATCTTTTCCCGGTACTTTCTTGACAGAGTAGTATTTTATTACACTTCGATTTTCGCTGGGTGACTACGTAGCTCCCTAACGGATTTATTGATTTTGATTTAATTTTGACGTGAACGTCCTATGAAAAAAAAATGCTGGCAAAAAGCTTCCAGCTTGGAATAAAATATGCAAAAGCAAGATCGTTTATTATGGTTTATTGGTAGTTAGCATTTACAGGTGTTATTTTATTTATCATAATGTAGACCATAATAGTAGCTATTTGTATTTTAGAGGGTTTTTTTTTTTTTTTTTTTTTTAACAACAATAGACCTTCGTTTGACCACAATCTCACCTGATGGTAAGTATGATTTTATCATTGAGTTTTCTAGACTATGTTCTTAGAAGACTTAAATCAAGCCATAGGACACGTTCTTAGAAGCCTTAACGCTATGCAAGCAAGCGTTAATTTGTTTAAATTCGAATAAGCTTGTGTCACATCGGATCAGGGGAGGGGAAAGGAGGGCGTGTCCATATCCTTGGAAGATGGGAAGGCGCAAGAGTGTCGACGCATATAATGTCCCACACAATGGGCCTCCCCAACTCCCATGGGACTAGTGTCATACCGTCAGGCCTCTTGTCATCGTCACGGAACTGACCATTCGGTTAGATAATAGCTTTTTTTCAGGACAGTCTACACAGCATCATCTAGCTGGTACTTCTGGTGGTTGTGTGTACTCACGCGGCAGGCTGTGGTTGATGCGAGGGCGCCGGCGCGGAGCGCGGCACCGGCTCGGGCTGCTGTGGGCGCCGCGTGTCGCGCACGTACGCGTTGAAATACGCCACCTCGCGGCGAACCTCGTCCACCTAACAACAAGAGTGGTTGGTTGGTAATGGTTCATCAAAAATCAGCGCAGGGTGGACACACCAGTGTTCATTCAGCACGATGCTGAGTGGAGGCCGCATTGTTAAATGTATATAACTACTATGAAATTGAATTTTCCTATACAGCATCTACCTTGACCCATCCTATGTTAAGTTTACGAAGTCATGCATGATTAAAACTCAATAAAATATTTACCGTTTAATACGTTCTGTTAATTTTTCTTAATATGAACTGTACCTACTGCTTGAAATATATTTTTTTAAGTAATTTTAGACTAAAAATGTAGAAAAACCTTGATCTAGAATTTAAAAACTAGACTCAAACAGAGAAACTACATTAGGCTGCAGCCAAACGAGCGTAATTTTTTGAGTAGAGTAGAGTCGTGTATTTTCGTAGTCGGCAGATAACTCATTTTGCGTCGCCGTGTGAATCAAACAGGACTTTTTTATGAAACCAAATGCAGCAGAAATTACGCGACTGACAACTAAAATAATAACGCTCGTTGGGCTGCAGCCTTACAATTAACAAAACAATCTTTGGAATTACCTTTTCACCATGTTTGTTGAAGATATGTTTTCTAATGAAGTCAGGGCCCTTGAATTTCTTGCCACTGAGAGGGCACAGCCATTTGTCTTTACCCAGCTCTTGTGTATTGGCTGAAATGAACTTCTCTACTTCTGATTCAGGATCCTGTAAAATAAAATAAATAATGCTGAACAATACATAGAGCACATCTAGCTCACGCTAAGCAGAGCTTGTTTACTGAGTACTAGATTACTGATAGATACTTATAAATTGTACTACATAGACATTTCTCTTAATACACACAAAACATTATCACGGGAATCGAAACAGCAACATACTGCAAAACGTTTATGATTAAGTCATGTTCAATCAATCATACATTAGAAAAAAATATTTTGGATATAAACTTACCTTTATTCCAAGTTTCTGCAACTCTTGATCAGACAGAGGTTTGATATCTTGAAGGAACGAAGCCATTTTTCCTTCAAATGTCTTGATGTAGTCTTGAACTTCCTGTTGCGTTGGCTGCAAAAACAATTCATGAGTTTAAATGCTTATACGAGTTTGGTTTCGTTAGTTATAATCTCAACAATTGTGCATATTATAAACATATCACCCTGTCGGTTCCTTATTGATTGATTCCGTTAAGCCTTACGTCAGTGAAAGATAACTAGCCCTAAGATAGTCTTCAGTCTAGAAGACAGGACTGAGAGTCTCATTGAGCGAGGTTTCGATCAGGAAAAGTTCTCATCTGGCTCTTTAAGGAGTTGGGCTTGTCAGGCCCAGCTGCCGTATTGTCTAACTTGAAATCTTATATCAATTAAATTCAAATGTCACCAAATGTGTGAATTAAAGTATTTTCTATTTCATTTTATTAATTTAATTGGCACAAAGGCAAACACCGACACTCTTATAAAAAAATACTGATTCGAAATAGCATATCAAATCTGAACTTTTTTCCACTAACCTTGTTAGGCGGGGGTCCAGACCGAGCGTGCATTATCCCACAGCGGTTAGGCATCTCATCCTCATACGGGTATTCACAATGGTTGTAGTAATCCACCGAGTGCACTATACGTAGATACAACACCAGACGGTCTAGCACACGCATCAGCTCCGGGTCAGGTTGTTCTGTGGCTGGGTCCGCTGTGGCTTCGAGACCGAGGAGTTCCTCCTCTTCTGTTGATGCTTCTTCGATCAGGTGCTCGGTTATTTTGTGGAGGACAGGGTTCTTTGATTCCAGGCTGAAGTCTTGAATCTGAATGGTAAGAAACACTTGCTTGAGTACTTAACAATGTAGAGACTGCGAGTAGTCTTTTAAAGCTATAATGTTGTTATAGCAGGTGTAAACTTTCAGTCGTTTGAAAAAACTACAGCAAGGAAAATCTTAGATTAACTAAAATAATAAATAAATAACGCTGGACACCCCACATAGCATCATTTAGCCCCATTCTAAGCAGAGCTTGTTACTAGATGACTGATATAGTTAATACAATACATAGATAGATATGTAACATTGGCACCCAGCATGGAACATTCTAAAATCCCGATACGGGCTGGATGCGGTCCATTGTAGTTATATATTGTTACCTCATTAGTTTCCTTCTTCTCCTCAACTGGCGCGCCTTCCACGGGCTCGGAAGCCCACAGCTTGGTTCTTGTGTCGAGCAAGTGCGCGATCCGAGCGGCCAAGCGCGCGTCGGCACGTAGCACGGAACGTTCTAGAGTCACGCCCGATACGGGCCGGATGCGGCGTTGCAGGTCGCGGTTGACGATAGCACCGAGCTCGCATTCGCGCAACTGTGACAAAAATTATAGAAAGGATCATTTAAATTTCGAAAAAAAATACTAGTGTGGATAAAGTTAGTGCAATAGATCAGGAACCCCAACTTGCAGAGTCCTTAATGTGTGCGTCGTCCATGCTTGAGTACACTACAAATCAGAGCAGCCCGTTAGGCTCTGTCCCCAGTAGGACTGTTAGCGGCCTTAGGCTTTGCTATTAACCCATCTGATCAATAGAATTAAAAATTCGAAACGAGGCATGGGTTTAACAAATTATTCAATTAATAAGTTTCTGCCCGCGGCTCCGAACGCATTGTTTCTATGGTAACGTTTGAAGGTGCTTTTTATTCCATGAGATATGATTATGACAATAAAGGAGATTACCAGGTTAAATCCAGGTCTAGAGCTACCCCTATGCAATGTTTCAGCCCAATCGCGTAATCTGTTCAGAACTTTTGGTGTCAGAAATGTAACAAACAGTCATCTAAACTTTTCGAGTTTCCTCTTATTATTAACTAGCTGGTACCCGCGACTTCGTCTGCGCATGATTAGTATTTGGAGTTCTCGCGATTTTACTTGCGTAATTCCCTTTCCCGTGGGATTTTCGAGATAAAATAAAGCCTATTTCTTATTCCAGCTTATAATCTATCTCTGTGCCATTTCATCCAGATCAGTTCAGCAGTTTTTGCGTGAAAGAGTAACAAACATCCATCCATCTATCCATTCATACTTACAAACTTTCGCGTTTATCAGTTCAATTCAGTTTGGTTCCCCTGGGCTATACGGGTTTTCAAAAATTTCTCACAGCATCACTGAACGACGCGTACACACGCGTCTTTCAGTGATGCTGTGAGAAATTTTTGAAAACCCGTATAGCCCAGGGGAACCAAACTGAATTCCGGGATAAAATGTATCCCATGTCCAATCGTCCCGAGTTCCATTCGAATTCATTCAATTCCGTCGTGATGCGTGGTTAAAGAATTTTTCTTTCACCCTCTCTCCCAGGGGAACCTTACCGAATTCCGGGATAAAAAGTATCCCTTGTCCTTCCTTGTACTAAGAACTCAAATCGTCCCGAGTTTCATTCCAACTCATTAAGCAGTTTCGGCGTGATGCGCGGTAAAGGAATTTTACTTTCATACCCTCTCCCATGAGAACCTTACTGAAATCCGGGATAAAAAGTATCCTATGTCCTTCCTCGTAGTATGGCCTATAATCATGCCGAGTTTCATTTCAATCCATCAAGTAGTTTCGGCGTGATGCGCGTTTACGATACAGACAGACAGACAGATAGACAGACAGACAGACAGACAGACAGACATGAATGAAAAAAAATACAGTTTTGGCTTGAGAATCGATAATAAAGTGCCCTCCAAAAATTTTTTTCAAAATATCTTCAATGTACAGAATTGGACCTGTTACAGTTTTATTATAAGTATAGATAGATGATAGTCATATAAAAACAATTTATATAGAAACCTACTTTTAATATATTTTGCATGTCAATGTGTTTTGTTGAAGTATGTGTTACTATTCTAATGTTTTAAGACCTCGTATTATGTCCATATATCATGCAATAAATGAAATGGACTTCCAGCATCTGAACTGACCCTGATGTTGTTCAGATTCCAGCAGATGTCCTTGATGTTGACCTCCCGGCGGAAGGTGACCCAGCCGCGTCGGAACCAGCGCCGGTCCGGCACCGGGTCCGCCAGCGCTACGCGGAGGAACCCGCCGTAACGTTTGCACATCTACAACAAATACACAATTGATGTTCACTTTAGTTTCTAACTACTTTTCTATTTAATATTGTATACAGCTGAGGTCAATAGTACATGTAAAACACTGTAGGGCAATGCAAAAGAGTTTAGATAGTGTCAAATATAATTCCAGCAATCATGAATGAATAATCGTAGTGATAGTTTTAATAAAATAAAGTGAAAAGAGAAGTTACAAAAAATGAAGGTAAAGATTATGAGTAGAGAGGAAGAGTAGAATCGCAGTGGTATCATAAAACCATGAAATGAAATAAACAATCAAAATTTTTACTTTGAAACCCGAGTGCGTGATTAATTGAAAATTACTGACATAGGATTGGCTGTATCTATTTTTAGCATACTTTCTAAAATTCAATAAAATTGGTTCTCTGAATCCCATTGTAACATAGGAGCTACAATGGGACAGAGATACTGATAACCACAAGTTTATAGCACCCCTCTTTTGCATTACGGGCTAAAAATATTCAAGAAAATGGTATTCCGGGATAAAAAATCGAACATGTTCTATAAGAAGTTGAAAATGTTCAAGCTAAAGGTACAACCAAATAAATACAATTACATTAGTAGGGTCAGTTCCATTGGGAGCTAAAAATGTGCAAGCAAAAGGTACAGATTAAATAAGTCTCTTTTCCAGTGGGAACTCAACATGTGCAAACAAAAGGTCAACGGAATCAAAAAATAGAATAGAAACAGATTAGTTCCATACTAACAGCTTCAACTTCCGCCTTAGTGATAGAAGGAGCCAAGTTCCTGAGGAATATGGAGGTTGTCTTGTGCAGCGCTCGCGGCTCCCGCTTCGGTACCACTGTGCCCGTGACCTCAGCCTCCTCTTTTTGACCATTCTTCTCGATATCCTCCTTGCCCTAAAACGAAAATAAAATTATAATTGCCGGACAATTTTATTTTTTCAAGCTGACAAAACTGCGAAGCCGGCACGGGCCGCTAGTTAGATACACGAGTAAATTCAAAGCGTCGTTTTTTTTTTTTCATTAAACCATTTCATTTCAACTAAGCCAGACTCCTCGGCGAGCCTGGGGGAGACAACAGTGTACATAGTAAAACGCACTGTTATTGCTAGTGTCTTTGCTGGTCAGCAATGCTGATCTCGAGTCTGTATAACTACTAATGTCGTCATTCAATACCTTTTCAACAGTCTCCTTTTCAACACTAGGAGATTTCTCCTTCCGTTTAGGAGACTTATCAGGCGTCTTCGACTTGGACTTGGATTTAGACTTGCGGCGGGTGCTAGCCTCGCCTTCGTCTTCCGAGCTGGATGATGATGAGCTGGATGATGAAGAACTGGAGGAGGAACCAGGGGGTGCTAGGAAATAAATACGTCGTTTATTATAACATCGTTTACGGCGTCATGACGTATGATGTGCTAGGAAAGTAATTCATGCACAAGATTAGCTTAGTCCAAAGGGCATGGAATCCTGTTAAAGACACGTTATGATCGGCATTACGTGTCTTTACATATCTTTTGTCGACAGCATACCTATACCTACATAATTTATTTTTATTATCAAAATCGGCGAACATATAAAATAAGAAAATAAAACCAACGTCTCCTTTCTTTGAATTCAGTTTATAAACCAAACACAATTTAGATTAAAAATCCGTCTAGTTACAGATGGATTTGGGTGCAAATCACGGAAATATCTTTTCTGAAATTTGCAAATTGTTTAATTTGCAAATTAGGAAGAGAAAGCAGGTCATCGAAATTCCGCTGACTTCTTAAAAAATAATTGCTTTGTGATCTTTATATTAACTAGATAATGTTGTATTGTATCAGCTAAAAGATACAAAAGTATGTCAAAGCCTTGGTACTACTATGTCTAGGTCAATGTCTATAGATTAACATTTATTACAGAGTTTTCTTACGTGGCTCTTTTTCTGGAACTTTCTTTTCCTCTGCCTCGGCAGGTTCGTCGTTAGAGTTGAAGCGAGAGAACATCTTAGCTTGCTCCTGTAGAATTCGCAACTGTGGATCGATCTCCATTGTTAGCGGCGCTGTTGGCTTTGCTGGCTCCTCCTTTTTCTCCTGCAAAAATAACGAGTCTGTTACGTCTCTACATTAAAACATGATAGTTTTATGGTACTTCATAGGGCTGTTCGAAATAGTACCGGTTCTTTATCTTTTTCTTTGTTCTTTTCACTGTCATCCTTTTCTTCTTTTACTTTTACAGTGTCATCTTCAATAACTATAGGCTTGTCAGATTCAATTTTATCTGAAAAAGGGAAAAGCTGAATTTAGAACCCAATAAAAAAATATAACAAATTAATACAATAAGGTTTTTTACCAGTTTTCTCAGCAGCCTCAACAACTATTGGTTCATCAAGCTCTTTCAAGTCTTCCTCAGTACCACCTTCTAGCTTAATCACAACAGTATCGAGCAGCCTTATCAGTTTGTCAGACTTATCCAAGTCAACTGTCACTGTATCCAATTCTCCGTTTTGGAGCAGATCCAAAAATACATTCAAGCGATTCTGTAATGAAAATTGTATTATGTTAGTGAAAAGATGTATGGTATATTTCCACCTACCCCCTGGAATCCAGAAACATTGGTTGTTCAAGGTTGTTTTGCAGCCTCATTCCAGCAGATCCAGAAGTAAACAATCCTAGCCAATTTCTTCACCCTATCTATGCAATCTCCGTTAAATCGTGGTAGATATTTTTATTGTGTCACATCAATTGCAATTAAAATGGATGTTTAAACTTAAACTTGCATGAAGGGTGTATTAGCTGAATAGAGTTTAAACATTGAGAGAGAGATTTGTAGTTCATTAGTTGTAATTGTAAAATGTATAGTGAAAATACCTTAAGGGCAGTTAGCTGCTCCTCCTTTCTCTTCACAGATTCTTCAGGATGATATTTGATCTTGAACCTATGATGAACAAAAAACTATTCTTATCAATCTGAATACATTTTCAATGCAGGTAATAAAAACAACAACTAAGATGTTTTTACATTACCACACTGTTTAGATTAGACATCATTTTGTATGTGAGTTTAACAAGTAAATTGGAATAAAACCTTCTGTTCTTAAAAACATAGCGGTATCTGTATGTCAAGATACAAAAACTGAAATGGCATACTTAAAAATCTTCATAATCTCACCTGCCCACTCGTGTGGAATATCATACCCTACAGCCCTAACATAACGAAACCTGTAGCATTGCGCGCTACGGGTCAACGCGGAAATAGATACACGCACACATTTTAATTCATTTGCATAAATTCTCATATAATTTTTCGTGATGATGTCCAGCAGCACGCGAAAACGCTGTAGACTGTAGGGAAAAAAGTTTATGTTAACATTTGCATAGATACCAGAAAATTCTAAGCATAATTATTGGATGCACATGTGCCGTCTTTAATGTGGGTGGTTTTATGCTTAGAACTTTCTGATTACCAGCAAATAGCTAAGAGCAATTTTAAAAACTCACTTCTTATAAATGAAGACAGCTGGTCTGCATCAAGTAAGATTTAGAACTGTTTAAAAGTACTGAATTACTATACTATGATACAAAATATTACTTAGGGAAGCCCAGCTGGTCTTATACTATTCTGAATACCTTTAAGGGTAAAACCACTTGGAACCCAGAGAACTCAAAAGATTAAAGAAGCTTACAACATGCAATCAACAGTTGCTACAACATACCACTCTTCATCCTTGTGTGCAATGAAGAACTCATTGAGCTGCTGCCTCCTAAACTCAAGCTTGTATTCATTGTATTTCACAATAGCATCATCAACTGTTATGGAATCATCTTGAGCAGCCAAGAATGCTTTGAATGTCATCATTGAAGGTGGGCCATCTGAGGGGCCAACTGTTACTGCTTCCCTATAAAGGACACCAAATATTATTTAGCAAATTTCAAATTTAGGGCATACCTACAAAATAATCTTGGTTTTTGTTTGTAGCCCAAGCAGCGTTCATGAGTGAGGTTAAATAAGTTACTTTTTTTTTTGAGTTTTAAGAGAGTTGAGTTCCTTTCAGCAATTTAGTGAGATATGGATTAGATTCTAACAAGCCAAACATTTTTTTACAATATATAAGATTTATAATAGAAATAGAAAGTATAGTGCAATCTTATGCATTTTACCTTGCAGCAACAGGTGGCATAGGCTGTCCATAGCCCTGATGGGCAGGGTGAGGTCCAAAATGGTCATGTGCCCACCCATAAGACCCATATGAGTCATGAGGCATACCCCCATATCTACGTTCCTCTATCGGCCAGTCCGGTCTCATCCGCTTGCTGGCCGGGCCTTCCCCTCGCACTGGGGAGTAGCCCCGGCTGGCTCCACCGCCAGCACGGTAATCCCGGTAGTCGGGACCAGCTCGTCCTCCGCGTGACCTAATTGCAATTTTTATGTAAAACAACGAGTATTTTTCTGATAACTAACCTGGAGGAGGCTACCTTTTACCTACCTGCTCCCAGTCTCAGGAGGATAAAAGCTAAGGAAAATAATAGAACACTATTAGATGTGTTTACCTGATAATAGCCACAGAACGATTATTAGGTTTTGGAACATGGGAATGGTTATTTGATGGTTCGTGATGATGGACTTGTTGGGATCTGGAAGGAGTAAATTAGGTAAAGAAATTGGTTGAAAAGGAATTTAGAAGGGCCAGGAGGAGGAAGCTTCAGTCGTTTGTTTTTACCTTTCAGACCATTCTTCGCGGCCTCGACTTCGTTCTTCACGGCGATCGCTGCTTCGATAACTACTGCCTTCAGCGGTTCCTCTTTCACCGCGGAACTTATCACGCCTCTTCCGATCATACTCATCATCGCTATCTGCCATTGTTATTACTAACTATTATGCTTTATTTACAGAATAGAAATTAGAAATTTCGCACGCACGCAACGCTACGTACGTAACCAACCATTGAATGAATGAATGAAATTTGGATTGAATATTGAACGAATGGAATTAAGTGTTTCCCGCAAAAAGAGGACAAATCCCTGTTTAAGTGCGGCATTTCCAAAAGACAAAAGGTTTCGATAAGCGTCAATGAGGATCAGCCACGTTTTTTTAGGTTCCTACCTATGCCAATTAGTACCTATAAGAAAAACAATTAAGTATGTCAGTGTTTTTTTTTTAATCAGATAAGAAATATCAAAAAACTCACACCTTATAGACCGTCAGCGCGTTTGACGTCACGTTAGGCCAGTGACAGGTCCACATTGGAATGGAGTTTATTTTTTCTTCACGCCAAAACTACTAAACAGATCAAATTAAATTTTTACATAGATCTAGTCATCGGGAATGACTTTTCTTTCTATTTAAGTTTTATTTCCTACATCACAAACTAGCAGTTTAGAGTTCCTGCTCAGCATCACAATTCAACTCCAGAGCTGAAAATTAATCTGAGTGCCAAGCCTGGCACCACACTTGCAAAGCCGTGTGCAGACATTAGTGGGATCATAAATCAAACTTAATTCGGTTTGTCGTGCGCACCTACCTACCCCTACCTGAGGAATCTCTGAAATTCTGACTGTAAAACATAATACCCTACTTTTTGGTGGCATATTTTTTGTGGCAGCATTATAGAATGAACTAATTTTCACAAAGAGCACAGATAAAATAGGTTTTTCTGTACTACCTACCTCAGAGACCTACGCTAGAATACCTACACGTGCAACTTGATTAATTGATTGATAGTAGAGTACCCTCAGAGAGTACCATGGTTAGAACTAATCCCTGAGTCAAAGAATAATGTACCTACGTAATAACTTAAGTAGGTACTACAAACAAATAATGATACCTACCTACATACCTATGTAATCTCTTGTTCTATTTTTCTTTCTCAATGTCTCACTCTCACTCAGTTCCATTTTTTCGAACGAAGAGTAAGATACTTAGGTACCTAAATCTCCGGTCATCGAATTTGCGTGCTTGCTTAATGCCTCCTATTTAGGTTACTTCTTCATTATGCTCGAAGGCAAGGTCGCAGGCCACCAGCCATGTCTGCCTGCGACAACGCTGGATTGCATGTTCGATTCCTGGAGAAGGGCAAATGCTTGTTTGTTCTACAAGTTCCCGCCAACCTATTTGTTCAGATCTCGGTGTTTTGTTTTGTTATAAAAATGTCCTGCAGGATTAGGTATTCTAATTTCATCAAAATCTGTTACGGATTCCTACGAAAATTAAATAATTTTTAACTCTTTTTTGTTCTGCTATGAAATGCTGCTAATAAAACAAATCCCTAATCATAAAAATAGTCAGTCGCGTCGTTCGTTTCCATGGATCCATCCGTGAGTTGGTTGAACGGGTTGAACTCAATTTAAAGCACTGACTTAGATGTGGGTTTTGTAGTTGAGCCATTAGGTACATAGCTATAGGTACGTCTCGTCCATTCTCATCCCGATTTGCACAAACTGAAAACTTGTAGCCCTACCGGAGGTACATAATATACTCCTTGGGTGCAACAGTAAAGTCGTCGATATATACCTAAGTACCTAATAAAATATTCTGACTTACCTTCACTGCTTTTCATACTTATGTCGCGTTGTCGTCGTCATCGTGGTCCGTCGCAGTGGGCGACACCTCAGACTATAGAACTCTTCTCTGTAGTCTGAGGGCGACACAGGTAGATGCATGCTTGCATGCACCAGTGCAGCGATGGTTGGCGCAACTGATTTTGTGGGCGCAACATACAGCAATGTCCCGTTACAGTAGACCCGTACGTAGGTACCATAAGAATAAATCTGTTTTTGTCTATTCTTATGCCCGTACACAGGTTTCTTAGAGAAACGTAGGTAGTAGGTACCTATTCTTTGAAGCTTTTACCTAGTTTCTAACTCTATCAGTATTAGTTATTCGTTGGTAGACTTTTATCAGATAGAGATAAATGTTTATATTTGCTTAAAAACTACTACACAACAACTTAAGGTCTCCACACACTGAAGCCGGAGGTGGAGCGGAGGTGAAGGCGTTCGAGTTGTATTATAATGAATCATATGAAAGCCTACACACACACCGCAGGCGGTAGCGGCGCGGTGCCATAAGAAAAACCGGCCCGTCTTCGCCTCCGCTCCGCCTCCGGCTTCAGTGTGTGGAGACTATAATAGATGAAATAGGGACATTTAACAGTTTTCTTGTGCACAGGAGTAGGTATTGTGTAATAAAAGATTAAAATAAAAATCCAATCAATCATTTATTTCCTTAGTCGAATGATAAGTGCAATCATTGGCTGAGAATTTCTAATAATCATATTGGCCTCTGGCCTCGATCAGTCATTTCGGGCAGTGCATTTCATCTGTCGCGTCGCCGCACTGGTCTAGTCCGTCGCAGAGAGCGACGCGGGGTATGCAGCGGTGGTTGGCGCAGCGGACCTCGTGAGCGCCACAGGCCGCGTCACAGCCATCCGGCTCGTCGCTACCGTCCGCACAGTCGGAGAACCCGTCACAGAACCTCGACGAGAGGATGCATTGTCCGTCAGTGCAGGTGAACTCATCTCTGGGGCATTCTGGGAAAGAGGACTTTAATGATTTATTTTTTTTGGATTTTACTCGGATCGGACTTCGGTATCGGTATATGGTATCGGCAGTGTTACATATCTCGAAGAAATGTTCGTTAAAAAGTGATTAATAGGTACCACAAAATTATGTTATAAACAACCCGAAGTTGTTTTCGCCGAACAGGGCGAAAGCCTATGAATAGGAGAGCCTTCATTTTTATTTACTTTGTGGGTAAAAAAGTGTTGGTTTTGATTTAGGAGCCTAGGCATTTAGGTAATTGTAAGTAGATACCTGAACAACACACTTGCAACAGATAGTGCAGAAATCGATCGATAGTATAAAAAATAAAAATGCTATGAATATTTTACCTACTTTTTAACAGTTTTTAAAAATATTGGGAGTCTGCTTTAGGAAGCCCCGTTAGGTTGAGTGAGCACATTCATAACCCAGTTTAGTGAACTACTAAACGGTCGGTAAGAACTTTAGTGTGTCAAATGATGAACGACCTATTGCTTTAACTTATCTTTTAATGACACTTTTATTAGTACTTTGTTACGTAGGTCGTGAACGTTAATTAATCGAACATGTGACAGGCGACTACTTATTTTATTAATTGCACTGAGATAAATGAACAACTAGTATCTGCCCGCAGCTTCGCACATGTTCTAATGGAAACGTTTCAAGGCTATTTCTTTCTCATGGAAAATGATTTATGGGATGAATGCCTATGTTTTAGTCCAGAGCTAGACCTACGTCTGTTCTATATTCAACCTGATCCGTTTAGTAGATTTTGCATGAAAGAGTAACACACATTCACACATACAAACTTTCGCGTTTATTATATTACTAGCGACCCGCCCCGGCTTCGCACTTTATTATACGTATAACCCTTCCTCTTGAATCACTGTTAAAAAAAAACGAATCAAAATCCTTTACGTAGTTTTAAAGATTTAAGCGTTCAAAGGGACTTACAGCCTGTCCAGATAGGGCGCTTTACGCGCGCTTTACGCGCGAGTGCCCTCAGGGACAGAGAGAGCGACTTTGTTTTATACTATGTAGTGATTAAGGATATGATTTGTTGTAAGTTTATTAAGTTCCTTACCAGCTGTGCAGTTGACCTCGTCATATCCGTCCCAGCAGTCGATGACTCCGTCGCAGTGTTTTGAGTTTTCGAAGCAGGAGATGGATTGTCCACATCGAAACTGCTTTTTCAAGTCGCAATCTGTATTGAAAATAATCATAATTTATTAAATTATAGAAGATTTAGAAAAGGTAGCTGTTTCAGGGACTGAAAGGGTGGTGATCATTGAGATAGCCGTATGTAAGAGGAACTTTAAACCGATGTACATATAAACAGCTCACAACTACTACACTAGTTGTAAAATGCTCGTAAATACGCTTTCCAGACCATCGCAAACCTACATTATGTAAGGCTTGTTTCTGACACTTTATTGTTGGTTTGGTAGGCACCTAATCCTACCAAAAACTAGGGATCTTTTATCTTCGATCTTTATGAAAATTGTAATTTATTACTCTATGATTATGAAAAAACTCACAACGTTTTGGACTCTACTCATGATACTTAAACCTCGGTTTCCAAAGACAAGACTGTTTATACTAACACCCTGTATATCTAGTTAACAACTATGTAGTTCATATTACCACAGAGCATTTCATCGGAGCGATCGTAGCACTGTATAGAGCCGTCGCAGCGTGCCTCAGCGGGCACGCAGAGTCCGTTGCGACAGCGCCACTCCTCCTGGGAACACGTGACCATGGCCAGCAACCGGCAGACGCGCACCCCCCGCGACCGATCCACCAGCTGACATGCTTCCGTCTCTAGAGCACATAGCCCGCCGCACCCTATGGCAAATAAATAACGCTGGACAATCCACACAGCGTCATCTAGTCCCAAGCTGAGCAGAGCTTGTGTTATGGGTACTAGATGACTGATAGGTAATAAATTAAAGTATTTATTAAAGTAGGTACGTAATAAATTATACTATAGTGTGCCCCATTGCTGGGAAAAGGCCTCCCCCTGCTGTGCTATTACGCTAAAACCGCCCATCCAAATTGATATTCTTGCGCCATTTCAATGGCCATCGCGCGCGTCCTTTCCATACAATTTCAAATTACGAAAGCCATTAAAAGGGCTTTCTTAGGTCAGTTTTGAAAAAAAATTGACTTATGAAACATGGGTGGTAAATGGGTAGAACGTATAGCAACACACATAAAACCGCTACTACTAGATAGATAAATATTTTTACTATACATAGAAAACCTTCAGAACCCCGGATCAAATATTTACAGATCATACAATCATTTGTCCGAAGGCGGGAATCGAAACCGCAACCTCCTGCGTTGTAGGCGGTCCTTCACATCGCATCGGTCGTTAATATTTTTAAGATTAATAATAAGCGTTTCGATTAAAATATGAACTGATATAAATGTAACCTTGGGGAGGGCTTTGCCCAGTAGTGGGACATGCAAAACTTATTGTTATGTAATAAAACGATTGCTAGTTATGGTGTCAGTAAAAGTCACATAAATCATATCAACTAAGCACCCGCATCAAAAAGTAGAGCGTTTAAAAAACTTTGAATTTTATTATCTCCCTATTATCACTATACTTTATTCTATTATGGATCTTTGTCTGTCTGAATTAATTAATGAATATAATTTTTATTTTATTTTATTGTCCTTACTTACCTTTTCCCGTTTGATGGTAAGCAAGAACGTAGATAGGATTAGACTTACCTGCAGTTCCTAGATATCGTCCTTCAGATCAGAGTTACACTACACGTTATTCAGGGCCCTAACTACCGGGCCCTGAATATCGTCCGGGTCCGGGGTCCGTCCCTTAGGGACCCTAAATCTTATTACGCCACTATTAGTTAGGGTCAGGGTCCCTGAATACCGGTTAGTGTAATACCCCTTTTACTTATTCTACCAAACAAATGAAGCAAAAGTCTTACCAGTGGGATCGTCTTCATCCACGGGCACTCTGCACACGGAGAGTCCACTGCCCTCGTCCAACATACAGATTTCATTTCTTTGGCACGCACAAAAAGTCTGCGACAGATCTCTATTTATGATCTCTTTCGGTTTCGCGCTTCCGTGGTTCTTCAGTCTCGGATAAGTTCTTATATTTTTCCTTATTTTCAGCAAAACACTTGATACATTATCCGACTCATTCTCCTCACTGTTTAGTGTGGTGATATACTCGGTAGATGTAGAGTATTCTGACGAGATAACATCATCAGTATAAGGTTGATCTGCGTACGCTTTGGTAATGGCTGCTGATGTTCTGTTAGTATTGTAACTTTCAGTTGGCACTACGATTGTACTACTGGCATTCATGGCATGTAAAAAATTAGGCGTAGTAAAGTTAACTAGGATAAAACTTATGACTACGATTGCAATAATCATCACACTTATTGAGCAGGCCTGTATTTGAGTTCGTTTCTTTACAGGACTTTCAGTCAGAGCGAAGTTTACGATACACCCCATACCTTTGAGACTTTTTCTTAGTCTTCGTCGATTCGAGGGATTTTGTTGAGTATCGCGTGATATGAATTTGTGGCGAAAACTGGAATCTATTTGGCCAGATATCGACGGAATGTATTGCTTGCTTTCTAAATGTATTGCTTCAAAATCTCTTGAACAATTTAAATGGGTAGAACGTATAGCTTCACAACTGCTGTTTAACGAATTGTCTTGGAGTTCAAGTGGGGGCTCTAATGTACCTAGAGTCATTTTTCCGTTAGGCGTGGAATGTTTGTCAGGTTGGAAATTATTCAGTTCATATTTTCTTATTTTACCTCTACACGTATAACAATATTTTATTGTTTGACTTTCTTTTTGTGGTGCAGTAATAATCTCATTTCGCAAACAGCTGTTATTCCAGAGGTGTGAGCAATATAGTGAGTCCAAGTTTGTAGAGGCATCTTGTACTCTACTAGTAGTTGGTAAATTACTTTTAAAAATAGTTTCGGATAGAGTCATTGTAATTTATGAGCATCATCACAAAATGTTTCTTTAAATTTATAACTTGTATGTTATCTTCTAGGCTTACTGAAACAAACACGCGGTTATTTATTCAGACAACGAATAAATTCCTGTAGGAAACTCTACCTCGGCTCCCCTTCAAATAGTTGGACATTCGAAGGTTTTCAACTTAATCAACTGTGTAAATGATATCAGGTTAAGTCTTCCTTCTAATTTAATGAAGCTTAACAAGACTTTTATTTAAGAAGGGTTAGACTTTCTACCAAAACTGTTATTTACAGTTAATGGAGACATCTCTACCAGAAAATAAAGTTATGCTAACCTAACTTAAACTTTTTTATGGATGTTGTCAATACGCCTGCGTTTTGCAACCTTGGCCTCGGTTAGAACTAGGCTGTTTCTAGTAAGTTTTTCAGCAAAAAGGTATGATGGGTTAGTTAGTAGACTAACAGTTACGTAACTTGGAATCTGCCCATGCTATTTGATTTAGAGGTTGATTATTGCTTTGCTTTACGACACTGCATAAGATAACATTTATGAAACTCGGCGCATACAAGTGAATATGACTAACCATTGGGAAAATAATAGAAATTATTAATAGAAAAATTTACCGTAGAGGTACCTACGTAGAATGAATACGTTTTCAGAGCATTTACCTATTTTACATAGTAAAAAGGAAAGGAAGAATTTAAAAATTAAGTGAAGTTTAATGCAATAATTAGTTCAAATGCATCTCGATCTAGGGATTATGTTAATAATAGTACATACTTGATAATTTTATACGAAGTATAAATAAATACCAACTTACCAGTTAATAATTATTTGGAATGTTAATAGCAATAAACACTAAAATAAACTACTAGGTATGGTATTGTCGAGTGGAAGCGATGGAGCTCGGCAGGTCACTGGCGGTTGAAGGCAGTCTTGTATCAGGCTACCGTTGCCACTGACAACGTCCTAACAGCCTACAAACACCTACCCCGCAAAACTAAAAGGAGAGATGCTGAAACTTTCCCTTGGTTAGTAAGGGATAGGTATATTGGGGTTGGCTGGTGAACAACCACCGTGCTCACTCATGAGTGACACGTGGTACGGCCAATCTACTGAACATCTGTTCCTTTTATTGCTTACCTGCACTGTTCCCCTCGAATGAGTTAAAGTAATGGTCTACAATGAAATAAAAAAATAAAGTAAATTGGTATACCTATGTTAGTTATAATTGCAAATTAACTCGGTCGCGTCGTTGCCGCTCGTATGGTAGCAGAGCGTAGAGCTTTGATATGTGTTAAATTTACTTGTCCACTTAAACGAGTCATTAGTACGTTTTGTTGAAACTTCTATACAAGCTTAATTAAAAAGAAGGCAGGTCAATTACCATCCATAATTTGATAGTGACTATTTTTGTCTACTCTGGTACAGCATCGTTGAATAAATGCGACAAAATGATGTTAAAGAGGATCTTTGTTTTGAGGCGTTGCAGTAGTTGCGCGAGCCCGTAGCGAAGGGCCACGGGCGAAGGCGTCGGCAGCGGGCTCGAGTGCATATGCAGGCAGCATCTCGTGGATGCAGCCGCGGCCCTCGACTCGTGGTGCCTGCGACACGCACCCGAGAAGCACAACACAACTCTCACTGCGCGCGCCGCGTGCGGTTGTGCCTCTCGCCCGCCTCTTGCCGCCCGTCCGCATCGTATTCCGATTCACTCAGTGTTCACTCATTCGGCTACCGTATGCGCGTTTTACCGTAAATCGCGCAATTTCTCTCGAAATAATAATTGCAGAGTATGTGAATGCGACGGTTTACGTTTAACACGGAAACGAGTGAAATGTTCGCTCGCTGACCAGCGCTTTTTTTACTTCGTCTCTTGGACTAGCTTCATGAAGAGTTGATTCTTCTATTTTAGGTGAGTCCAGTGCGCTACACTTATTATTTTGTTATTCTCAGTTCTAGTCTTCTCTCTTTAGTTCTTTGACAAATCAATCTTGCAAAATAATTACTGAAAACTTTCTAAAAGTACCTACATTGGGTTTTTTATTTTCAATTGATTGCTAACGAATTAACACGTATTGAGTGATACCTACCGCAATTATTTTGTAATCTGAGCCCCGAGGAAAGCCTGTGTAGGTCACAATGTCAGATGTCCTACTTCTCATCGAAGCGACCACAACGAGTAGGCAGGCAAGTTGCGAACTGTTATTTTGTCCACTTAGTAGTGTCATTACTTTCGTCGCAAAGGTTAAATTGGATCGAGGCTTGTTTAGTCTACTTACCCGGTTTATTTATTTGTAGTTATCATGACACGTAAAAAACCAATGAAAGATTTGTAGAGCAAGATGCTGCTCTACACAAATCCGTACAACGTTTTCTGTATGGTATTGTTTGTAAACACAGCCACACTACAGCCAGTCAGACAAGGAAGAATATTACACAGAAAAGTGGAACAGACATGCAGAAGTTCAATGAATACGGAGGGTAGGATTGACTCTCTTTGTAGGTACCTAAGTACTGATTATTCATTATTGTTTAAGTATATGAACCTACGTCCTGCCTCATCAAATGGTGGTTGTCATTCGGTCGACAATGACAAAGCCCTGCCTGTCTTTAGTACCCACATCTACTTGTACCCATATATTTGTTTTGATATTACTCCGTCTCACCCAAGCTTTAAATATTTTTTAGCTTCTTTATACCAATTCACGTTTTGTTGGCCATAGGCAATATTTAACTTATTTGATCTCTAAGCATCTATATAAATATTTGCTATCGACCAAATGTTGGTCAAGGAATCTTGATCTTGTGGATAGGCTTTGACCATTGGTCAATGAGTCTATAGATACTTTATTCTCTGTTACGAAAAATAACCTGGCCAACGATACTAATTCTATATTTCCTCAAGACTAAATAAAAACAAAAATATTCCAAGATCTGAAAGGAGAATACTACGAAAACCTCTTTATTACGATAGAAAGGCGATCGACGACAACAGACGTGCCGAATGAGTCTATTGACTTGCTAATTATTTTTTAGTTTTTGTCAAATATGAAGACAGTCCTCATAATATACATATTAAGGTAAGGTATACGTACATACATCCAGATATACCTATTATGGTTTGATGTAACAACTAAGACTTAATCCAGTAGTTTTGTTTTAAGCTGATACATCATAAGCTGTGATAAAAGTAACCAGGATTGGATTCAGATTTCATTGACATGATTTCCATAATTTCAAAAGTTTTGAAATTTACGTTTCATTTCGAGCAAACACAATCAAATCCTCACCTCGTAATCGAAATCGTGTCATGGTTCACAACGCCAAACTTCGATTGCGACTACTTTCTTTCTGGCAAACCAAAGTAGGCTAACGGCGATTTTCGATGTGTTTAGAATCGCAAATTGTCGTGGAACCTCCTTTGTCCAGGTATCGCATACAAATATTATATTATATGACTATTATGCATTATTTATTCAGAGGTTAACCAGTTTTAAAGCCATTTAGATGCATCTCAAGGTATGGCACTTTGGCAAGGGGGCCTGCGAGGAAAAACCTGAAGTTTCTGATTCCTTTTCACATAAAACTTACTTTTATTTCACTTTTAGAAGACTAGTATCTGCCCGCTGCTTCGCCTGAGTGGTTATTTATTTATTTATTTATTTATTTATTTAGTAACTAATACGATTAATTAACCAATTACATTAGTTTACAGAAATTTAAGATTAATAATTATTTACATTTATATCCACAAAATTAAAATTAATATAAGAAAAATAGAATACATTGTGATTATAAGAGTTTCATAATATTTCAATAAAAATAATAATACAGTAGTGGTTGCTATGGGAACGTTTCAGCCTATTTCTATCCCATGGTACCTAACTGATGACGTATGGGATGAAATCCTAGTTTTTTTGCTTCCCGCATATTTTTTTTCATTTTTTTGTAAACTTTACTAACTCCAGAATTCAAGTCTCTTTTAATATCTACACATAACTGAATATGTTAATTTTTAATATTTTTTAATTTAATCTGTACAGGCGCACGGTAATTATTTTTATATTAAATTTCATGTTAGTCTCGGTAATTGCTGAGATATTCAAGATCGAAAAAAGACAGGTGGTTTCAAAATTTTTACTTAAGATAAAGCCCAGGGCTAAATTTTACTCGCAGCAGAATCATATACTTAATTTCGACTTGAATTTGGCTGTTGTTTATAATAGGTACAGTGTATTCTCAGTGTATTTTAACAGCTGGGTGGGTGCAGACAAGAACTTAACGTTACATCATGTCTGATGTCAAAGAAAGCGTGCCGGGGTCAGACGTGTGATAATACGGGCTCATGATAAAGACTTTAATTTAATATATATTTTTATACTGTAAGGGATATGTGACGATTTTTTTTACTTTTCGCATTTTTTGACCATATTTACTACATGTTTATGGCTCAGAGTTTCTGTCAGCTGCAAGGGTAAGTGTCGAATTAAAAACGCCGCAGATTAGGTAAAGGAGCACATAAGCTGGCGATCACAATAGGCCTATCAAGGAGGCAGCGACACGAAAGCCATTTTCAACAAATAAAATAAATAAATAAACCGTGATACCTATTACCCAGGGAAATTAAAACCACCAAATTTCGATGCGTAATATTGCGTAAATACGATAAAACAGTGTTTTTTTTATTTGTTTAAAGTGTTAAAAACCCGATATTTGTCAGGAAAGTAAGTTCCATTAAAACCGGTTAAAATGTATTGTTAATACATAAAATTGGTAGCAATAAACTTTATCAGAACATAACCTCTGAGGTGCACTTTTTAACTTAGGTGTTTGTTTTTATATTTGAACTTTAAAACAGATAGGAAAAACCGCAGGCTAGTGAAACAATTGATATGTAACTGCGTATCATGTAGGCACACAGATACATGTGTATTCTGTAATGGCTATAAGTCTATACCTAGGCATTATACAGAACAAAGATGGCGAAGCATCGCGTGAGTTCTCACCGCGTAGGCACTAGGCACTTCTATTCATTAATAAATCAAGTCCTTGAAAACGAGCCCTTCAGTTCCTCTATCTACAAACCTACAAACAAAGAGTCCTTTTGTAAAGATGTCGATTAGCCTACAATAATTTCCGGATACCTACTAAATAATACGGAACGATTTTACAGATGATTCAGCTATTGAAACAATGAAGTAGGTAGGTACAATGAAGTCTACACAAAGTCGCATAAGCGCCGACAATTTGACGAAACTCAAGTCAGTCGGCAGCAACCCGCTAAACTGGGTTGAAGACTTTAGAACACCTCATAATAAATACTACAATCTAACTAACGTAAGTAATCTAAGAATGAACTAACTTTATGGACCTTTTATAATCTGAAAATAAACATTATTATAAATTATATATCTAATAGGTAAACTTATTTATAAATCATTTATCGCAGGATTATTTTCATTAAAATTAAGTTCCTTCTGTCGTTTGTCAAAGGTCTAGATTATAGTAGGTAGGTAGGTACTCACGCGATCCCCGGGGTAAAAATAAAAAAACAAACATGAAAGAGCTCTGTTTCGTAAATAATATGTTTGACATCTCTGTAATCCGTGGTGCGATTTATTGAAATGACTTATTTTGTGTTTCGTAGGTTATTGTAATCCTAATTTTGATTCCCAGTTGTCAATTTCTTAAATTTTTGTGGAGATTCTTTTGATAAACAATAAGGTGATTTTTCTGTTAACTACGCCTTTCTAAAAAAGGAATGTTCTGTCCGCTCCTACAAACGGAATCCTATTCCTATTCGCACAGATGGCTGTAAGGTGCCCTCTTAACATCAAGATGGCAGAAACATTTGTTTGCATGCAAATATTTTCCAAGACATTCAAGGCATGAATGTCTTCACGTTTGATTGGATCCTTATTACAATGTTGTAGGTATGTCGCAGACGTATTGTATAATCCGCCGTATTACATTACGGCTAGCTGTTTTGAAAAACAGCGCCGTTTTGTAATGCGGCGGTTCAACGATAAGCTGGATTGAATAAGGCTGAATAAAAAAACGCCGTATTGTATTCGGCGCCAAACGTTATTCAATACGGCTAGACATAATGTAATAAAGCGAGAGATTAGCCGCCTCTTTGACTGTTTTAGTTCCGATTCTTAACACTCGTGGCGCTGCCTGACATAACAACAACAATGGCGTTGGGTAAAGAAAGTATGTTGCTAAATTGCGGAGTTACAGAAAATGTGTTAAATATGTCGGTAAAAAATGACTTTAAGAATAATTTTGAGGTGCAGTTAATTTTTCTATTTTTCTCAATGTGGAACTGTAAACAAACCATGGACAAAGGAAATTTTATTTATCTATACTTACTTACTTTATACAATGTGATTTTTCGAACCTTGATCAAACTAAATGTGCGGATACACGACACATATTTATCGATAAAAACCGAGATAAAAAAAATTTAATGTTATTTTTTTTAAACACAAGTCAAGTACAGATATGAACAGGAATCTCAACTGATTTAATCTAAATGGCAGAAAGTACCTAATTTAAATGGTGAATAACATGACAACGGAAAGAGATAGACCCCCAGTTTTTGAATGATTTGTAGAATAAATTATGAAGTTTAATACAACATGCAAAAAAGTACACCTTAATTACCCAGTTTTAAAGTTACAGAGAAAAAATAAAATAAAAATCGTTTTTTTTTGTCTTATTTCAAAAAAAATACTGTTTTTACTACGCTTATGTATCGTATTTGTATTTTTTATTTATTTTATTAGCTAGGTAAACTATCTAGCTTTCAAATGAGACTACTTCGAATAAAATACACCATTTACTCAAAAAGAAACGAAGAAAAAACCAGATGAAGTAGTCTTCATTTTAAAAATTATTAAAACTGCTTTGTTTTTGAGATGAATAACATATAATTTTTTTTATCTTGATTTTTACCGATAAATATGTGTCGTGTATCCGCACATTTCTTTTGATCAAGGTTCGAAGAATCACATTGTATAAGAATTAGCTCTTTTTATTTACAGATATTAAAATTTATAATATCATGTACACATACACAAAATAAAAGCATTCCTTAAACAGTTAATCGAACGCCGCGGCGTTCGATTAACTGTTTAAGGAATGCTTAAAAATTAGAAAATATTAGAATTAGAAAAAATATTTTCTTGTCAATCACGACTTGCCTTTTTGGTTGAAATAATATTTTTAACCATAATTATATTTTGTACTGATAACTAGTGATCGGATCTTCGCACACTTTTTTACCTAAAGTTGGAGTGAAGATAAAACAAGGAGCTGTAAAAAACACCTTTTTCAGGAATTTCTAAAATGACGTTTTTCTTATTTATATAATATTATCATAGTTACATAATTAATATTAAGTAACTATGATAATAATTCTTGATTAGTAAGGAATAACGTAAGAAGAAATCTGTTAGCTTTTTCCGATTAATAAAATTGATTATCATTTTTAACTTTGTTTTTTTTTTTGTTAGTATGGTCACCCTATACAATTAAGTAGTTTATCAATGCGGCTAAACGTGGGCCGACATATTGAAGAACGTATCGCAATGACAATCCAGCTACTCGTTGAACCGCCGCATTACAAAACGGCGCTGTTTTTCAAAACAGCTAGCCGTAATGTAATACGGCGGATTATACAATACGTCTGCGACAGGTACATTCCATTCAAATGCGTTTTCTTATATTTTATAGAACTTCTTCCTTCCTTATGGTATAACATTTGCCTATCCAACTTTATTCTCAACAACGTATAGTTCTTTAGATTCGATACTAAGGTACCTTTTTATATGAAGCCACAATTTCCAGACCTATCGATACTAAATATAGAGATTTTCTTCATTTATTTTTGTTCCTACGGTGCACGGTGGTGGCTTTTCACTACTGGAGGTTAGCCGTCAGCTCAGTGAATTTTTCGCCAAGCGAAAAAGGTCTTCGAAGCTGGCCATATATATTCCATTAATTTAGGTAATTATATCGTATAATATCATATAAATTATATTATTTAACCTTGTGAAAGATAAAAGCTTATTTTGAGGTTCGGAATAAGTTGGTGACCCAGATTTGTTATTAAAATCTAAAAATAACGTAAGTATATGCAGTTAAATACATACTACTCGTATATGTAACTACAACTTTATGTTACCCAACCATCTGAATATTTATTTATACCTACATATATTTACTGAAGAAAAGAACTCACCAGAAATTAGCGTGAAGGGATAGGCGTATAAAATCTATCCAAATGCGGTCATAGAAGTTATTTCTGTCAACAAATTCAGTAGCCGAGATACGATCAGATATTTAGCCAAGGCTAGTGCATTCCTTTACAAGGTAGTCCACAAATCTGGTCATACATGGATAAATGCGTACGCTACTTGTTATTCAAATAAAGAGGTTTTTAGTTTTACATGGAAATATCGCGGTAATGGCAGCGTGAAGCCAACATTATTGATGCCAAGAGCACATGAAAATATCCATGAACACCAAAATTAAGAATGGCATATGAATGGCTAGGTATACAGAAATGTGTTAGACTACAATTATAAAGACACCTAGCCCTCAAATTATTTGGAAGATTTCAGTTTTAATGACGTAAATTCAAAAAGTTTTTCGAGAAATTTAACTTGTGTCCGATGTTAAATCGGTCGACTATAATAAATGTATCCTAACGGTTTTTTCTCATTTCTGTTTAGGACTTAATAAATGTGTAAAATTTGAATTTTCGTTGACTTATTGAGATGTTTTTATAGACAAAGAATTCAATTGCGATTGGTGTGCAATTACATTTTTCACACCACTATAAAATAAACAGTTGAAACCCCTACGTCAATTCGTATGTACCCTACTTCCCCTTTTCTTCATAATAATTTTACCTACAGAAATAAAATGATACACAAAATATGACAATATAAAGGATTTTATGTATGTACAATTGCACAATGGAGAACGTTGTAAAAGATTTTTTACAGAAAACCTTTAATAAAAATAAATGATAAATAGTGCAATTAATAGATATGTATAAAAAACATAAAATAAGATACATATTGAAAATAATCTTGTTTAAATAACAAGATTATATCCTAATAATATTATAAACGCGAAAGTTTGTAAGTATGGATGGATGTTTGTTACTCTTTCACGCAAAAACTACTGAACGTATATGAATGAAATTTGGCACAGAAATAAATTATATTCTGGAATAACACGTAGGCTATATTTTATCTCGGAATTCCCACGGGAACGGGAATTACCACGGGTGAAACCGCGAGGCGCTGCTGTGCGTTTATTATATATCGTAAACAGACACGCTATCATTGTACTTGGAATAGACAAAGATAAAGTAGCCAAGGTAAATATGTATATAGGTATTTTTAGGGAGCAGTAGGTAGTTCTGAGACCATGCGTGTTAACGTACAAACTTTACCTTAAACTATAATACCTACAATAAAACTTACTAATATAAACAACGACTTTTTAATAAACGTCAATTATTTTGATCTTTTGTTTCATATTCAAAATAAGTTTATTTAGACAAGACAAATAAGGTCACCGTTTGCGTAATTGATTGATTATTAACTACTTGGTCATTTATCCCAACCTCTTCTAAAACTAGAGTAGGTACTTACATCTTATCTAAATTGTAAACATGTATACAAAAGGCGCGGTGTAGTGGTTTGAAGCCAATCTCAAAAACTAATATCTAGCTTACAATGAAATACTTTCTTACATCGACTAACAACTGCAACAACAAACAACATATTTGAGGTAAAGCCACTTCAAAACATATGTTTTGAAGTAATGATCGAATGTTACATTCAGTCTAAGAAATATCATTTTGTACTTAGCTAAGTACTGGGTAGGTTCAATGCTTTATCAATAATTATTCTATTAACCATTATATTACTGTTATTTGTAACAGACTCTTAAGTAGAGAAGATTATTTATAAACTCCTCGCCAATGGGAGATGTCATTTTTATCAGAGTTGTGAGGCCATTCAGGTCAGCACTCGCTTGATTTTCATAAGTGCTCGATTAACTCAATTGCAGAATTATTTTATTTCGGAATTCGGATTCGATACTGATTGTAACTGCGGTGTTTATCGGTAATTTGCTTAGTTATTGTTACCGACCTTATTAAATTTTGTGTGCATAAAGTGGGTTATATTTTCCTGTTACGCATTTGGACTATTTTCAACGTAAAACGAGTGTGAACTTGTGCAGGTAGGTATATATCTGACTATTTCCAATGCATGTTTACTCCAAAGTAAAATTCCATTTCATGTGATAAGTTATTATATTATACAATATAAGTAAGCAATTGTTGAAAAATTTTACCAACTCCGCTCCACGAAAAGAGGAATTCTAGTTTCTCTAGAAATCTGTTTACTAAGCATATCAGTCATAAAACCAGTAAAGAGCGAATCAGAATCGCGCTCGAAGAGTTCCGTACATTATCTATAAATACAGCAAAAAAATGATGTTGTATAGTAAACCCTTAAATATTTAGTATTCGTTATAGCAGCAACATAAATTATTCATGTGTGAAAAATATTAACTGTCTTAACTATCACAGTTCATGAGATATGAGGTCTTAGTCTTAGGGTCCCGTTTTACTCTTTGGGTACGGAACCCTACAAAATCTATCACAAGTTAGTTGAGTAAACTATTGGCAGCATAGGCTAGTACCACTAACAACTAACCTAAGACAATAACAAAACACTATCAAAAACTTTATAAACGTTTTCAGTTGTCTGAATAAAAAGTGTCTCTTACCTCTAGCAATGCGGAATAACTGCACTTGTTGTCATTTTCCCATTAATAAATCAGTGTGCACGTTTTCCCGGCGTACTGGCCGTACTAGCACTATTAATACTCCACGATAGATAGCTCAGAGATACGAGACGGACCGAATGGCAAATGAGAAAAATCTTAGTTCGACCAATGACTCCTCTTGCGACCTTAACCTCGGCCATTTACGCTATGAGACGCTTTATTTAGTTAACATAAATGGGGCCACCCACGGGGAAGATCTAATTCAAATTATTAAAAAAAAAGATTGGAACTACGAACATAGGTCCCTACAATTTTTATGACAAAGCGATTGATAAGTCAATCAAGCCATACCAACTCTCAACACACGCGCATATGATTATGGATTTAAGCATTTAAAACGAAATAAAATAGGTACCAATTTATTGAACACACTTTGCACCCCTAAGTACTAAAGTAAGAAGTAGCTTCATTGCCATTTGTGTAATAAAAGAAAATAACAGGTTAACGGGTATAATACAAACAGCTGAAATGTTATTTATAATCCGGTTGAAAGTAACATTGCGTGATAATTCAACAATTTCGCCAACGAAAGCGTTGCCTTAAATGCCAATTCACTAGGTAACTCCTAGATGATACGTGTTCAAGTTGTGCTCAATGGAAACCATTTTAATCTCAATTTATCTGAAGAGCTACTATTTGGCAAAACTGTACCTAAGATAAAAGTATTCAAAAAGAGTGAGAGCCGGATATCTCTAAGCATGCAGTAAAAAAACTTGATACAGATCAATTGTGAAATTCAAAGGAGAGGCTAATGCCCTAATACAATAGGTGTTGCATTAAATAACATGAAGGAGGCATCGACAAACGAAATGCATTCCGATGAGAACACGTACTTAAATAGTAGGTGAAAGTATGTAAGTTCGATGAACTAAACGAAAGTTTTGACAAAAGGTATTCTGGATCCGAGGACGTTCTGTCTGAAAGTAAAAGGTTCGATGGAAAACATCTGGGAACACGGCAATTCCCATATGCCGATAGATTATCTCTACTGCAATTAAATAAACTTCCTTCATGTCCAAGTTTACGATGAGTATGGAAAGTTTTATTGAAACAAATGAAACATAACAAAGGAACCTTACGATGAGCGTTTACGTGCAATAATGATTATTGCGAGCCGAGTAGTTTAGGGCTAGAAGATTTAATTACCGTGGTAATAATAGCAGCTCATTATAATTCTAGATGAAAGAACGGTCTTCTAAGTATAATTATTTGGATTAAGCAGCATGAAACTAGCTTACGGTATAAAATGTTTCCTATTCTGCAGCTATTTCAATATAATCATATCTCCTTGTAGTGCATATCTATTTTGTACAAAAGGAACTTCATAAAACTATTCCTGAAATCAGCTCATAGGCTCAAGCAGGTACTCGCAGATACAACCATAACCGAGGACGTAAGACCTCAAAGGAGGGCCAGAAGTGGGACCTACGTAAGCATTATGCAAGTGGGCATTATGTGCAGCGGAGTGATTGCTACCGGACATAGCGGTGGAGACACACGGCAGGTTAAACACCTACTTTATAGAACGGTGACTGCTCTCGCCTCACGCACCCGACTTCAGAACTGCAAACAGGTTTCCGCAAATCCGTCCGAGAGATCGAGCGAGACCCGTCCAAGGAAACTTGATAAAAAAGAAATTTTATGTTTTTTAGGAAACACCTTACGTTATTTTGCCTTATTCGTGGAATAAGAGTTTGATACTGCGTTTCTGACTAAATATGATTTGCCTTTCTCTTTGTATTAGTCAATCAAATAGTTTTACGAAGTATTATCTACTTTATTATAGTGATTTGGACGCTTCGCGTTCGTTATTCAATTTGTCAAATATGCGAGAAGCACAGGATATGGCCGGCAAAAGCGAACGGTGGATGATCCCAGGCTTAAATAAATAATTTCTCACTTAGTCATCGAAGTAGGTAGGTATACGTCACCGCAGTGAGAAACAATCGCGATTCTGTGAAAGTAGAGACATAGAAGATATCTGCACGACATCGGCAAGTGAAAGAAAGTCACCTAGAGCTCCCGGACTACTTTTTGTTGGCCTTGACGAGAGAGTTCTATAGATTTTTTTTACTAAGAGATAACAGATCGATTGGTCTACTATTCTACTTTTAAAATTCTGAAACTCGTTGTACCTATGTCTTCCTGATGTCATTAATAATATAATAACCTACTTTTGCTACCTATCGGCTTATTATGTAAAAGATTCGAATGAACCCCATTAGAATGAAATTAAATTATCTATTGATTTTGGAAATTCCATACTTGGGGTTATTACATGAGCACTTTCTTGTTTGTAGTATTGTCTTACGTAATAATAAAGGAATCATAAAGGTTAATTTACGATTACGTTTTAACAATCAACAAATATTGTGGTAAAAAGTAAAAACACATAGGTACGTTGTTATATTTTTATAAACGTGGATAATCCCACTTACAACGTACCGAACGTACCTACATGAATAGGTACGCGTTTTATATTCTGATGATAGCATTCCACAATAAGTATGTATTTAGTTTAAACAGCCCTAAAGGAATATTAGCGTGATGGTATGAAACTTATTACATAGTTAACTTATTACATACTAGCGACCCGCCCCGGCTTCGCACGGTTTTATTATACGTATAAACCTTCCTCTTGAATCACTCTATATCTATTAAAAAAAACCGCATGCGTACCGTTGCGTAGTTTTAAAGATTTAAGCAGTCAAAGGGATATAGGGAAATAGGGACAGAAAAAGCGACTTTTTTATACAACGAGTATGTAGGTAGTGATAATTATTGGAAGCTGCAATCTCCTCTTTCTCTTACTCAACGTTCTACGAATGAAAGTGATGCTACACAGCTCTACCAGATACGTAATAAATGATCGTTCATCGGTTCTCAAAGCACACAATCATTGTGTTATGTTACTGCATTGGCGGAGTTTACAACGAGCGAACAAACGCAGCGTGCGCTACGCCGTCACTTTCCAACAAAGTCAATGAAGCGCAGAGAAAGTGCCGACCTCCACGTCCGTATACCAACTCTGTAAAATCCGCTGAGTCACATGTTCACATAATAACAACGTTGCCATTTTGAATTTGCAATCCATTGACATGGGTAACCTTTGATATTCAAACTTTAGCGTTTATTGATTTTCTTGTTCTTCTTTCAAGCAGTAAAGAAACAACTGCAACAAATTAAGAATAATTTGCTTACTATGCTCGATGAGTAATTTGGAGAGAACACGCAAGCAAACCTGCGGTGATCCGCGAGTATTATACAGAATTATACAATCACATGGTTTTTATATAACCTCACGCGATCGAGATCAAACCGATTCTCAGTGTCAACTTTCAGTGTCCTTTTATTTTGTCACGTAACCGCCTTCGTAAATGGTTTAATTTTATGCATAAATACTCTTTTTGTCACTCGAGCGAAACACCAATGCATAAAATGTGGAAGTATTATTATTATTTATTACTAGCTGGTACCCGCGACTTCGTCTGCGCATGATTAGTATTTGGAGTACTCGCGATTTTACTTGCGTAATTCCCTTTCCCGTGGAATTTTCGAGATAAAATAAAGTCTATTTCTTATTCCAGCTTATAATCTATCTCTGTGCCATTTCATCCAGATCCGTTCAGCAGTTTTTGCGTGAAAGAGTAACAAACATCCATCCATCTATCCATTCATACTTAAAAACTTTCGCGTTTATCAGTTCAATTCAGTTTGATTCCCCTGGGCTATACGGGTTTTCAAAAATTTCTCACAGCATCTGAACGACGCGTTGCACACGCGTCGTTCAGATGATGTGAGAAATTTTTGAAAACCCATATAGCCCAGGGGAACCAAACTGAATACCGGGATAAAATGTCTCCCATGTCCAATCGTCCCGAGTTCCATTCGAATTCATTCAATTCCGTCGTGATGCGTGGTTAAAGAATTTTTCTTTCACCCTCTCTCCCAGGGGAACCTTACTGAATTCCGGGATAAAATGTCTCCCATGTCCAATCGTCCCGAGTTCCATTCGAATTCATTCAATTCCGTCGTGATGCGTGGTTAAAGAATTTTTCTTTCACCCTCTCTCCCAGGGGAACCTTACTGAATTCCGGGATAAAAAGTATCCCATGTCCTTCCTTGTACTATGAACTCAAATCGTCCCGAGTTTCATTCCAACTCATTCAGTAGTTTCGGCGTGATGCGTGGTTAAAGAATTTTTCTTTCACCCTCTCTCCCAGGGGAACCTTACTGAATTCCGGGATAAAAAGTATCCTATGTCCTTCCTCGTAGTATGATCTATAATCATGCCGAGTTTCATTTCAATCCATCAAGTAGTTTCGGCGTGATGCGCGTTTACGATACAGACAGACAGACAGACAGACAGACAGACAGACAGACAGACATGAATGAAAAAAATTACAGTTTTGGCTTGAGTATCGATAATAGAGTGCCCTCCAAAAAAAATTTTCAAAATATCTTCAATGTACAGAATTGGACCTGTTACAGTTTTATTATAAGTATAGATAGATTATGTTTTAAGCATATTCGTAGCTTTAGATAGATAGATAGATAGAAAATTCTTTATTGCACACTTAAAGGTATTATACAAAACATAAACAACTTACAAAATGTGTAACAATAGGCGGTCTTATCGCTCAAGAGCGATCTCTACCAGACCAGATTGGACATGGGCCAATCCAACACTCTTACCACTTTAGTCAACCATCCTTTCTCTATTTAAGAAGAATTTATATAGAGAAGTGAAACTCAGATGGAAATAAAATTTTAAGTACTTTCTTACGTAAACTTAAGATCCGAACAGCCATTGGTCCAATACAGTCACATCCTGACATGAAAGTATTCGAAGTATGCAACTGGCTCTCTTGACAATTGTATTCAATTGAACGTTAACAAAATCATGAGCTATTCATATTTTTACGACTTATAAAGTATAATGGATGCCCCTATAAAATTATGTTAAATTCCAAAGTGCATAAATAGGTCATGCGGGGATCATCCCGTGACCCACTTTCACTGTGATTTTCTTTTAAGTAGGTACCTACCTACTATGTAGAAGTATAAGGTGAAACTTGTATAACGTATGTATTAAACTTTATGAGTTAGTTTTATTGACATTTGGGATGGGATTATCGCGTTTTCTTTTCTAGATTTTAAGTTTTATGGCTAGGTGTATAATAAATTATGTAATCCTTTGTTGCAGTGATCTTCCTCTTCTACACTCCTCAAGTATGATCATAAGGATATCATGGCTTCTACAATCAATATTCTGCATCACTACGATATCAGGTATGTTTATTAAATTAAGTACTTATACACATTATGATGTCTAAAGATAATTATTAGAAACAAGACTTTTTCTGGTAAATATAGCAGTAGCGATTTTTGTCATTATTAATTAATCTATGTATATCATTTCAGGTAGCCCTATATTCCTACAACAAACTGGGCGTATGAATAGACCAGTAATAAAATGGAACCCACCGATGGACACTTGGAATTGGACAATGGAGCCGCGAAATGAGCTGCCATTCTTTTCACCAGCCAACTTCACCCACAAGCTACCACCATCAGCTAACGAAACTGAACTTTTGGCTCACATGACGATCCTCAAAAGGAACTATTCCAGACTTCTTTGGGACAGTGATAAAAGCAGCAATTTGCCCCTGTTCGTAGAGAAAGCATTGAAACTCCTGAATTTAAAACAGGTCTACTATGAAGTAGAACATTCAGTCATGTCCAAGGTCTCATGTACAGCGTGCAAGGCTGGTGCGGGGCTGCTGCAGCATTACATCAGGCTCGGCAAGAGCAACGAAGATATCAACAAGATGATATACCAATTCTGCGTTTCATTGAAAATACAATCTGCTAGAGTTTGCGAGGGAATCACGAGACTGTTTGGGGTGAGGCCGTCCTATACTTAGCCACAATTTCAGATCAGTCGAACAGGAAATTTCAAATTTGTCTATAATTTCAGAGTGAGGTGGTGTACGTTTTAAAAAGAATAACAATAGGCCCAGACGAGATATGCAGTTTTGTTATTGGTGACGCATGTGGTGATGTTTACAATCCCTACCATGAATGGGAGGTAGCATTCCCGCCGGTGCCAAAGCCACTTGTACGTGACTTGAAAGCTCCTATCGATATGGCTCCGACTTTCAAAGTTTTACAGATATCAGATACACACTTCGATCCATACTATGCAGAAGGTATGTGGTATGAAAGCGTATTACTCTTAACATTTTCCAAAAGGTAAAATTCAGGTGACATCACTTTTTGTGTAATTCAATTGGTTTCAGGAGCAAACGCGGAATGCAACGAGCCTCTTTGCTGTAGAGCATCCAGTGGACCAGCATTGACCCCAGGCGGTGGCGCCGGCAGATGGGGAGACTACAGGAAATGTGATACTCCAAAGCGAACCATCGATCACATGTTAAAACATATCGCAGACACGCACACTGTAAGGACTTCTGGCTCTACATAACACCCACAATGAAACAATTGTTCAGCTGCGATTTTTTCAGGAATTTGAAAGATCTGGTGTTGCAATTTTGATTTCTATTTTCAGGATATAGACTACATTTTATGGACGGGAGATTTACCTCCACATGACGTATGGAATCAAACAAAGGAGGAGAATCTGAAAGTCTTGCAAGAAACAGTGGCGCAAATGTCAGACATGTTCCCGGGCGTCCCAATATTTCCTGCTCTTGGAAATCATGAATCTTCTCCAGTCAATAGGTGAGCTATTATTTCATAATACTAGTTCAAGAGTAGTAGATGGATTATGCAACAAAGACATAAAGCAGTGTTATACTGGGCGTCTTTGAATCCCGAGCTCCACTCAGAATTCTAAATTAACTCACAAGCGAATTGAGGTTATAGCTAAAATTTTGTACGACAGGTATCTGTATCTACTTAATCATGCCCATCGATATTTCCTCGATGATCCCTTGCTACCGTATTGATGGTCGTCCTGATGGCTCCGGACAGGGTGTTGCGATTTTTGTCCGTTGTGATATTGAACACACCCTTGTCTCTTCTCCTTTGACCCAACATCTAGAAGCCATAGGCATATCTCTCAACTTGCCCAGCGGTAACGTACTTGTTTACTCAGCTTACCAATCACCTAACATGGCCCTCCTTGCTAGTGATATTAACGCCCTCATGTCTTCAGGCAACAAGGTACTCATTATGGGAGACCTTAATGCTCGACACCCTTACTGGTCACCAGGCTCAATCAACACACATGGTAGAACTCTATATAATCTTATGCTGCATGAAGAGATTATCATTCATGGCCCTAATGAACCTACCCTTGTCCACTATAATGGGGAAAGCTTACCTACTATCCCAGACTTGCTCCTCACTAAAAATGTAAATTGTATTGAATCTGTTAAAACTATTCCCGCACTTTCATCTAATCATCTACCTGTTCTCGTTCAACTCGCCATCAAAACACATCGTAAACCCATACAGAAACTTAATTATTCAAAAGCAGTTTGGAATGGTTACCGCACTTTCTTGAATGACAACATACATCTGCATCAGCAACCATTCAGATCCGAAAATGATATTGATTCGGCCATATCTCACCTCCAATCTACCATTATTGCAGCTAGAGACAACAACATCCCTAAAACTGTACTTAAACCCTGGGAATCCTCTCTACCAAGGTGTTTAAGAAGAAAAATTAAGGATAAAAATCGTCTCCGTCGTTATTCTGCTAGAGAACCTGATAGCTCTACCCGGAAACTGCTCTATCTTGAATTCAAAAGAATTCAAATAGAAATAAATTCTGCGCTTAAAAGTCACCATGATAGACTTAGGGACCTTAAACTGAAAAAGGTAGACAATCCCTGTACAGACTTATGGCGCATCGCCAAGGGACTTAAGTCGAATCCTTCCTCATCTATTCCCCCCCTTAAATCTACTACTGGCACTCTAAGCACCAATTCCAAAGAACAATCTGACATCCTAGCCAATACTTTCTATAATAATATGCTCCTCACTCACGATTGGACCAGTGATCAAGAGGACAGTGTCTCTGCCTCCTTCGATCACCTAAATTATGAGATACACGATCCTTCTCAAGTCAAACTAGTCAGACCCGCTGAGATCATTAGATGCGTTTCTTCGCTTAAGAAACGAAAAGCACCTGGCTCAGATGACATCTCCAATCATCTAATCAAACGGTTACCCCGAAAATGCATAGTCCTCCTTACCAAAATATTTAACGCGTGTCTACTTACCGCCTACTTTCCCAATGTATGGAAAACTGCAAAAATTATAGCTATACATAAGCCTGGTAAAGACCCTACTGATCCTGTTGGTTACCGCCCGATTAGTCTTCTTCCATGCTTGGGCAAACTTTTTGAAAAAATAATATATTTTCGACTCAGTCGGGCATCAGAACACATTTTAATTGATGAGCAATTTGACTTCCGTCGGTCTCACTCTACCACTCAACAACTAGCCAGGGTGGCCGAGACTGTGTCACATCGACTAAATATGAATGAATCCACCGGATTATTTCTACTCGACATTGAAAAAGCGTTTGACACAGTCTGGCACCAAGCACTCATCCACAAGTTGCTTCTGATTGGAGTCCCTCTTTCTTTAATTAAAATAATAAAATCTTATCTATCACAACGTTCTTTTAAAGTCTATATAAACAAGACAAGCTCTGAGCCCATGCCGGTCCCAGCAGGCGTCCCACAGGGTTCGATCCTCGGTCCGTACCTCTTCCTGATTTTCCTGAATGATATCCCTATACAGACCCGCACAAACCTAGCTTGCTTCGCTGACGACACTGCCTCATTCACGTCTTCGAATGACACACTTTTAATTATTGATCGTCTTCAGTTGTCCCTTGACTTATTGCTAGACTTCTTTCAGCGATGGAAGCTAAAAATAAACGCGTCTAAGACTGAGGCAATTATGTTTTCCAGACACCGATCGCTTCCAAACCGAACCCTAAAAATAGACGGCTATGTGATCCCATGGAGTCGCTCTGTTAAATACTTAGGCACCATATTAGATACTAAACTCAACTGGACTGAAAACACGCAAAAGCTAAGACTAAAGGGAATCAAAGCGTTAAATGCTTTATCTCCTATCCTAAATAGTAAATCATGCCTCAGCAGTAAAACTAAATTAAGTATTTACAGTACCTTAATACGCCCCTGCATAACTTACGCTTGTCCTGTTTGGAGCAGTACATGTCGCACTAATTATAATAGCTTACAGGTTGTCCAGAATAAAGCCCTAAAATACTCTTTCAATACTCCTTTTCAAACTAATTTACGCAAATTACACATCAATATTAGATTTCCTACTCTGTACGAATTTATTTATAAATTATCAAAAAAATTCTTGTTATTTAACAAACATTCTAATAGTAAAAATAAACATATTCAAAATATTTGCAAAACCCGCAAGAAAAATTTAAATTACATCGACAAATATCATCGATATAAATTACCCCATCACTTGTTTCTAGAGTGCGATGAATAGATAGGTACACTGGCCCGCGCAGGCTCGTGCTCATTGCGCGGCGTGCGCAAGCGAATCTCGTCCTTTTACTCTGGTAGTAAGGGCGGAGACCGCATGCGTCGCGCCCGCTGCGGCCGCGCGAGCTTGCGAGAACTACTGTGCCTATTGATGCGCTTACTTGCCTACGACCGCTCTATTGTTCTCGTTGCTAGTTAACTTTACTGGCTTTTGTAAAATAGATTACTACTACTACCCGCTTTATTTGCGTGACAAATAATTAAGTTGGCCTTTTTGCTTTAAATCTTTAACTAAATTTACTTTAATAAAATGTAATGCTCTACTAAAGCTTACATGTTTTCTATATAAGATAATTTGTTTTAATAGGTTCAGTACCTAACCAATTATGTTACCAATTCATTATTTATCTATTATATAAGTTTAAAAAAGCGTATAGCGCTTATGAACGTGTTTAAATTTGTTTAATATTATCTAGGATTAATGTACACTGGATTGTATTACTTTGATAAGTTAAGTTTATTAATAAAGATCTTTTAAAATTGAAATTGAATTGATTGAAAACCACACGGCCGTTCTCTTTGCCGATTATTTACTCCGTTTGACACGAAAGTACTCGTAGCAACTTATCAGCCGCTTAAAAAAGCCTACCGTATTTTTATTGATGTCAGTTTGCTTTGGTTCAAAGTTAATGATAATAGGACGGCATGCAATTATGATTCATTTATAGTTATGAGATGTTATATTTATCATATTATAACGACAATACAAATAAACATTTACCTAAGAATTTGTTTAATTACAATCTAGAGGTAGCGATTAACTGATTATATTATTCGGTATAATATTATAAACGCGAAAGTTTATATGGATGTGTGGATGGATGTTTGTTTTTCTTTCAAAAAACTACTGAACGGATCGGGCTGAAATTTTGAATTGACGTAGTTCTAGCCGTTGAAAAACACATACTTTCATCCTAAAATCATCAGTTCCCATAGGATAAAATTGCCTTCAGAGGTTTTCATGAAGCATCGCATGCGAAGCCGTGGGAGACACTTGTATGGATATAAATACCAGTTGGAAGCGTCCAAGTGCATTGCCCCGCTGCTGTAAGGAAATGCTGATGCGCTGCGTCAGATACTCGCTAGCTCTCGGGTAACGCGACTAACTAGACGAGACTACTAGACTAGATACTGATATTTTTTTGGACCCCCTTGACCCCATGGACCTAGGGTCTCTTGTGAACCTCAGCCAAATCTGCCGCGCCGTACCAGCCCTCGGAAGATATGCAGGTGCAAGTGTGTCGCCGATTGTAACGTCACACACAGTGAGCCTCAACTCGTATAGCTAAGTGATTAAACTTCTTTTAATCAATTATAATATTGGAAACGTTGGAGGTAACTCGGTTCAAGCTCCTGCGTGGCACAGGACGGGCAGGATGAACTTTCTATTGCAGTTTAGGTCTTGTTTGTAATACGTGTGTGTAAAAGTCAAAAGTGTGTTACTAAACAAACTCACCATTCATCCGCAGCTTCCCACCGCCGTACATATCATCTCCGGATCTCAACATAGCGTGGTTGTACGACGAGCTGGACGCGCAGTGGCGGCGTTGGCTGCCGGCGGGCGTCTCCCACACCGTCCGCCGCGGCGCCTTCTACTCCGTACTCGTCAGACCTGGATTCCGCATCATATCGCTCAACATGAACTACTGCAATAATAAGAACTGGTAACCAATTGCTGAATAAATTACGACTGTGGTTTATGAGAATAGTTATCTTGCCTTAATTGCTGCCAATTGATATTCCAAGAATTTACGTGCAATAGTAGATCATGTTGTTTCTTTGTTTACAGGTGGTTGTTGATGAACAGCACTGATCCTGCTACAGAACTTCAATGGTTGATCTACGAATTGCAATCAGCAGAGTTGAGTGGGGAAAAAGTTCACATAATCGGGCACATACCGCCTGGTCATTCAGACTGCCTGAAAATATGGAGCCGGAATTACTACGCCATAATCAACAGATATGAATCCACGATAACAGCGCAATTTTTCGGGCATACACATTTTGATGAGTTTGAAGTTTTTTATGACCCTAATGATCTCAGTAAGTGAACCATATCCACTCACAAGTGTAGCTACGAGTATCATAGCAATGTTGTAATGATGGGTCTATTAAATTACAGGCAGGGCGACCAGCATAGCTTACGTGGGACCGTCTGTATCGCCTTACTACGACTTGAATCTCGGATATCGAATATACTACGTAGACGGTGACCATGAAGCGACAACTCGAGTAACTACTTTCATTGATTCAATTAGACTTAGAGGATGACTCACGTTAGATTTGAGTCAACTACGCTATGATGTTACAATCGAACCAAGCAATTTGATCAGAACTCGGGTTTTCGGACTCTTTTGTAGATGGATTAAAATGTTCTTTCATTAAACTCTCTACGTCAGTCTAGTCGAGCATAAAGCATCTATAGTTTCCAATGTAATGACATTCTCAGGATCTTCTGATAGATTAATCGATAGTTTACTTTTAATAGACAGTTTTCACGGAAGTTTCGATACATCAATATCCGTCAATGTTCACAATGATGTTGACCCTCAGATTATCTTTCGCAAGCACACCACCTGTATCCGATTGTACGTATTTCAGCAAGTGGTTGACCATGAGACCTGGATCATGAACTTAAAGGAGGCCAACCTGTACGGCTACCCGATGTGGTACAAGCTTTACTCGGCCCGCGCCGCATACCTGATGCCGGCACTGCGTCCGCAAGACTGGAACAAGTTTATAGACGACATGACTGTTAAAGAGGACGTCTTTAATTTATATTTCAAGTATGTAACTACTCTCTCTTTTATAGAAGACTAGCTTCTGCTTTGATTTCGCACGCTATGTTCCGAGTTTAAATGTAGCCTAAAATGTTATAAAAGAACTTCATGCGTATAAAATTTCAGTCCGATCCGATCAATGGCGTTGTATAAACAAAACACTTCACAAACTTTCGACTTTACAACATTATTAGGATGGAAAGTTATTTTATGTGCCGGTGTATAATAAACCAAGCGATACTTAGCTTATATGTGAGATAAATAATAATATCTACTAAGCATGTATTATGCGAATAACGAAAGCTAGGTTCTAGAAAATGTTGGACCTCTCGGATCAACCCTATTAAAGGAAGTTCTCCTTTCCAGAAACTATTGGAAGAACAGCCCTCGCCGTGGTACGTGCGACGGGGAATGTCGTAAGCGGTTGATCTGCGACGCGCGATCTGGCCGTTCGCACGACCGCCGCGCCCTCTGCGGGAGCATTGAGGCTCGTATTGACGGCGCTGCGCCGGCGCCTCAGACATGGCGAGCGTGGATCTATAACGGACTCTCTGCTTCGTAAGTGATTATTATTCGTGGTCAAAATCTAATTGGTTGCTTTGAAACACTGAACAACGAAAGCAGTCGTATGAGCAAACAATGCGAACTCGTCCCACGAGGAGATTAAAAACACCAAATCAATTAGTGTCCATGTGAAGCCGCAAGTGATCGCGCTAGAACAGGCAATGCCGAAAATAAATCATCAATACGATCATATCGCATCGTTTTCCCATACCATCGTTCGCCAGACCCGAAAGACTGTACAAATGCTTCTTCTGTTGTTGTACATACTTATTGCAATAGGTACCTGTAATTCACTTGTACCATTCAGTCTTTTATTTCCTTCAACTTAACTTGTCAGCATCAGATCACCGGCCGCATGTGTGCAATAATACGTGGTTATTTGTCCATTGGTTCACCACAGAATTACTACAAAGAATTACAGAATACAGAATTACTAGGGTGTGAGTGTGCGCCATTGTGACTATCTGAACCAATCACTAGTGCATTAGTAGTTTTATTTCGCAGTATTACTTGGTCATACAATTTGAGTAACAACTTATTGTATGAATATCTTTAATGCATGCAAAGCAATTCTTTTGTCTAGGATTTTCCATGTTATTTTGTGTGAGTGTGAGCCATAGTGACTATCTGAATCAATCCCTAGTGCATTAGTAGTTTTATTTCGCAGTATTACTTGGTCATACATTTTGAGTAACAACTTATTGTATGAATATCTTGAATGCATGCAAAGCAATTCTTTTGTCTAGGATTTTTCATGTTATTTTGGTATAAGATATTGTCTTTCTGATGATGGCTTGCAAATATAATCTGCTGTGCTTTTACTTACACCTTTATTTACTGTTACAAATTTGAAGACGGAATGTCATACCTCCTTTTCTGAATTTGTATGATTTTGTACCAAATGTTTAATATTTTCTCTTTGTACAGCGAACCTACCCCTAGTGTACAGCAAGTATAATCTGGTGGTGGAAATAACTTACAGGTTTACAGCACGCTTGCGTAAGGTTGGTACGGTCAATCTACATAATTAATAAATTAGAACATAATCAATACATTTTATACATACCTACTGTCTTTAAATGTAAATAATTATACCTAATTGGTTTTGGCTATTTTATATGATGTGTATAAACTTCTTGTCCACTCATAATAACAGATACTAGCTCTGGAATACCTACATAAGCCATTCGGCTTAAGGAAGGAGAAGTAGTACTGTCATCCATCACATTTTATGTTACGGGTGACAAAGGATTATTATTATGGCGGTATTAATACTAACGTGTAAAAGTTTTTAACGAAATGTTATGTTCACAGGTTATCAATGCTAAAGCAAATACCTCAAGTGGCTTACCAAATACCAAAGTACGTGATGGGACTCGGCTGAGAAAATAATTATAAGACACGGAGCAAAATGCGATACCACCTCAAACCAAGACATGACAATAAATACAGTTCTATAAAAGTTATTAAATTTTAGAAATCTCAATAAGGAACAAATTATGTCAGTAAACCTTTCTACTCAACCGACTCCAAAAAAGGAGGTGAATTCGAATATTCTTTTGTATGTTACCTCAAAACTTTTTAATGTGAAACGATTTTGATGTCATTTTTTGTTTGAAAGCTGGTGTTTCATAAGTAGCACCATATTAATTTGATCAAGATCTGATCTATTTTTGAGATATCCTTATTAATGATTTGACTTCGATGTATTTTATTGACTTCGAAATGTATGATATTCTCAATTTCGCTATATAAGTATTTGAAGTCTGTTTATAGCTTTTCTTAACACGCCAAGCTCGATGCCAAGTTACAATCCATGGCTCGGAGAAAAATTTATTTACACGAGTGGACTTAAGAATATGTAACTTGATAAAATCCTTGAGCAAATTGGGTTTTATGTTATTCCGAGTTTTTAAACTTATATGCCTGTACTTAGAATGAACAATTATATTTTTAATAACAATCTAGTGCCTTATTAAATACAAATTATATTTTAAGATATCTTTTATGAAAATGACTACGATTCTAGTGAGTTTAAATATAAATCGATGGTCTAATTTTCATTGATATATTCTAAGAATATTAAAATACTGTTTGTAAATATTATATAATTTTGTAAATTTAGTTATGTAATAAATGAATAGGTACTAATATGACTGTATTATTTTCTACCTGACCATTTGCGTTGGTTTTAAAAGATTGAAAAACGGTATAATGATATCAAATGTTTATTTCTAAAGAGAAAAATGTTTTGGAGTATTCTCAGAATCCAGGTCAATAAACTTACAATATTAAATTTTAACTTGTATTTTGCTTATTGCTATGCAATACAACGCTGTAATTGACAGTTTTATTTACCTTTAAGCACTTTCTTGGTCCCGCTTTAGGCGTGATTTATGTGACTATGGTTCTGTAGCAATGCGTTCTCAGTTTGAACATTATTAGAACGTACAAAAGCAGAATTATTCTAAGAGGGTCTGACCTTGAGGCTGCGTTTCCACCAGAGATGAGCGAGGATGCGCGAGGGATGTCTTTATTAAGAACCAATAGCTGAACGAGGCTAGGGAATTGAAGCGATTCTATTGGTTCAAGCACTTCCCTCGTTTCGCATCCTCGCACATCTTTAGAAAAGCAGCTTTAAAGACAGATTTTAAAATAACTATTTATCTTCTGATGTTACAGCAGCAATTGTTTCATGCAACATATTCCTACAAAACCAAAACCACATAAATTCTACACTAAGTACACCAATATTAAATCTAATTTAAAATTTTAACTGGGTTCCCCTTTAAAATATAATATTTAGAATACTGGGTAAAATCGGTAATTAACAATTGAAATATAGAAAATATTTGTACTGGTTGAATTGTGATTTACATGTTCAATTTATGTTTAAATAATCAATTAAAATTATAATATTTACAATACACACAAACAAATAGAAGCACACACACAAACCTCATACACAATATATTTAATACAGTGGAATGAATTAAAATTAAAACATTAAAGTAATCAATCAAAATTCTTAAAATAAATCAAATGAGTAAAATTTCACCACAAAGGGGCATTAATTAAAATTACAAGTACTAAACCTGAAAATAAGGTTTATACTTAAAATTAAGACTAGGGAGTATTTTAGATTTGTCTTAAAATAACTGAAACAACCAGCAAATTGGAATTGGAATTGTCTTTTGTTTACCTCTTTGAATTCCAAACAATTATGATTTACATAATTATTTTAAATGCATAATAAACTGAGAGTCTAACTTATCAAAAATTATTAAATCAAAGGAAACCGATAAAGGTAGGTACTGACGGAGATAGCTTATAGTAAAGACGACGGTTAGATTCGTGTTTTACGGTTAATATTTTTGGGGCGGAATATTTTAGACTACTTTTATATAAGTCCAAGAAGCCTGTAAGTCTAGGTCGTTATACAACCAAATCCCGTTCGGACTAGTTATCATAAAGTCTAAACGAAGACTATGTATTTTTGATTTAGGCCCATATAGCGATTGGAGGAGAGAGAGAGAGACAGAAAGCAATATGTCCAAATAAGGAAGGTTATTATGACTACAAAGTGTATGGTTTTTCTAAACAAGGCATATAATTAAATAATTATGCAAGTCAAACCAAGATCTCACCGGAAGTTATTTTTTGAATCATTAACGGATGCAAATTAAACGCATACATGTAAACAACACCACTGACGCTGCATAGCTAACAAATGAAGTGTGGCCACCAGCATCCCCTGAGACAAAGTAGGTCGATGGTTTCACATTGAGTACTAGGAAGATAGGGTCTACTGCTTTTAATCTTGGTACTTGGGTAGCATACATGTGAAATAATTCCTTTTTATTAAACACTTGATTTCTTATCTCACAATAAATTTCAACTCGCCTAGTAGGTACTATTATTACTACGATACCGTCTAATATTAAGGTGAAAAAAGTGTAGAATATTAATTTTAATGTTACAAAATAACTAAAGTAGGTATACATTACTTATGTCAAATATTAATAATTTGAATTCTCTATCTCAGTTGAACAAAGCAGTCCTAGTAGATTCTTTTAAAATTCCTTCATAATGGCAAAAACTAAAAACTGGCAGTGGTCGGCAGCGGTATGTAATTTATTGCAAAAGGAACATGTTTTACGACGAGATCATTGGTATCTTATAAATGCCAGGATCAACGTGTGTCTAAATCTATGTAACTAAAAATTGATTTGTTTGTAATATGATTTTAGTAACTATGTCTTTCAGTAAGTATATAACGATATAATATAATAATACATTCAGTCAAAAAAGTATCGGGAATGGATGATTTGTTTATGGTTCCAAATTCAAATTTTTGTTTTTTTTGTTGTTGTTAGGTTGGCACAACTGTTTGCCATTTTGGCGCGGAGTTTGAGTTGCATCTGTTATTTATATTAAATACAGTGCTGTTTTTAGTTACATCATATCTAGTGTGTATTGCGAATTTCACAATGGACAAAAACATCGAACAAAGAGTTTGTCTTAAGTTTTGCATCGCCAATGGAATTTCGTGTTCGGAGTCACTGAAAATGTTACAGAAGGCTTTCGGTGAATCGACTTTATCAAAAATACGTGCTTATGAGTGGTACAAAGCGTTCAAAAGCGGTCGAGATGTGATGGAAGATTTGCCTCGCTCTGGTAGGCCATCAACGTCTGCAATTGAAGTTAACATCGCAAAAGTGAAGGAAACAGTGACTGAAAATCCTCATTCAACTTTGCGAGAGATAGCCGCCGAACTTTCTGTATCTCACGAGTCGATCCGTACCATTTTAAATAATCACTTGGGTATGAAACATGTTGCCGCTCGACTAGTCCCAAAAGACCTGAATTTTCTCCAAAAACTCAATCGCATGAGAGTCGCTGAGGACATGCTAGAACGAGTCAATTCCGACCCAACATTCATGAAACGCATTATTACTGGTGACGAGACGTGGGTTTATGAGTTTGACATGCAAACTAGTCAACAAGCTTCGGAGTGGCGCCTTCCAACAATCGGTACAAGACATAAAGGAGAATTCGCGGCGAGAACTGAACTCAATTCCGGAAACAGCGTTTAAAAAATGTTTTGATGATTGGATAATTCGTTGGCGTAAGTGTATCGTTTCTGAAGGAGCATACTTTGAAGGTGATAAAATAAATTTGGATGAATAACAAACATTTTGTGTATTATTGATCTTTTCCCGGTACTTTCTTGACAGAGTAGTATATAAAACCACCTACACCTAACCGGTTCGTTCAGCGACAACACAAACTGCTGACGTTAGCAAATGAATAAAAGTCGCACACAGTAGCCGTGGCCGGGCCGGAGGCGAAGGCGTGCGAGTTATATCCTATTGAATCCTATGAAAGATTACACATATGTACACCAGAGGCGGTGGCGGTGCAGTACCAATTGGATACAACCAGCACAGCGGCTTCGCCTCCGGCCCAGCCACGGCTTATGTGTGTGGCGGCTTTAAGAGATAACATTTTACGAGTAGGTACCTTCTAGTACTCATATACTAGATAGTACATATATCTTTCTAACTTGAATGTCGCATTTTTCAGAAGCTGAAATAAGTTGGTTTTTTGTTTTAGTACCTTTGTCATTGCACAATATTACGATGCTACGAGTATGTATCATGTTATTCAAGTCAAATCGCGATATGTCCAATTGAAATCCAGTCGTATAGCGATTAAGTTTTCCAGTTTTGTGTTGTACCATACTTATCCATAGAGATTTAGTCACATCGCGATCTAGGCTTAAATTACGTAACCTGGATTTATAAATCTTAGTACAAAATATACCGATAAATATGTGTTCTACATGGAATAAAACTGGCGGATAAATAATTGGCCGTAAAACGTAAACCATTATAAAGTTAGATTCATTTCAATGTTACTTTTATATTGGAGCATTTGGTATTAATGTTGCTTATTTGTTGAATTATCTCTAATAGCTCTAGCCAAATGCTTCAAACAGAAGTATACAAATGAACTAGAGTTTGTAATAATATTTTTCCGATAGTTTTATTCCTTGTAGAGCGCAAAAGATAATATTACAAGAAAAACAATCTCGCCAACTTCCTCACATTAAACTTGAGTTTTGTTTAATGCCCTTAAGTATTATATGGTCCAACTTCTTGTAGAAAAGTAGACTAAATTCTGCCAACGACCGTATCACTGGTTATATGGAGCAGAGGGAGTTAAAGCGAGTGCAGTTTTAGGTAGTCAATCCGTCATAAGAGAATAATTGAATGGATAAGCAACGGATAAGCAATCTTCGCGTGTCCGGTTTGTAATGTTTTGTCTTATTTCAGTTTCCTTTCATTTAACAGTAAAAGAGTGGTTGTTCACAAGAGAGGCACATTTTATCTCTTTTCAGAATAGCAAACCTTGATGGACCAATTACATGTAAAAATTTGTTTAGTGGTACCTTAGTCTGTGCCCCCCCCCCCCCCAGTAGGCAAACTGTGAGCGGCCGACTGAGTGAGCCGCAAATTTGTGGCGAACAGCTTCAAACTCAGATCAGTTTGCGTGCGTATCGCAAGCACTGGAACCCGCGAGTCGGCCGCTAACTGAGACAGTCGGCGCACGTATCGCTGCAAACTGCGTACAGTGAGCGCAAACTGGCAAAGGGTGGACACTCAATTTAAAATATATGGAAGGGCGTACTGAACTGATATGCCGCAAACTCAGTCGGCTGCTCACTGTTTGCCTACTGGGGACACACACAGCCTTAGGCTTTCAATTGTCTTTATATATTTAGGTTTCTTTAAAATAACCCATTATTTTATAATTTTTCTACAGTTAAAGAAATTTAAAATGTGAATTTGTGACACAACCAATTGTGCAATGCTAGGATTAAAACACAAAATAATAACTGAGATTTGATAAAAATTAAATTGCTAAAACATACTCCTTACAAAAATAATAATAATTAGAAACACACACATTAACAATAGTACCTTATAAAATTAACACAGATTCAGTCATGGACATGGCATATTGAATCAGTCTATAATGTGATAGAATTTTGAGTCATATGGCAAATATGGAAACTTAATGTAAATTTTTGTAATAATTATTAAGAGCTAATTATGTGGCAGTTGAGAAATAATTCTAAAATTTAATATACTAGCTAAGATTCCCTGGCTTTACCCACTTACTCATACTCTAAATTCCAATTCTTTGAGGTAGGTGAGCATACATTGTAGGTTATCAGGGTTAAATGTTCAATACAAAACAACTTAAAATGGCACTGCCTGGTTGGGTACACATCAACCCAATAATCTCAATGTACAATAATATTCCATAAGTATAATTTTAACTTGGAATGTACAGTAACTTAAAACTAGCACTGGTATCGAGTATCAAACTTTTAAGTTCACAGTCGACGTAAGTTCTTTCTACTTTTTTTAGTTCCGATACTATATTCACATTTCTTTCTTTTAGAAGGACTAGGGCAGCTTAGGTCATATTGTGAGCAGCACTTACCTGGGTGCGGGTCACAAGAGCAGTCTTTGCAGAACTTGTAGCAACATGCGGCACTTTTACACTCTGCCCAGAATTCACCAGAACTCTCAGATGTCACCTTTGCAGGTCCGTTGCACCGCACACACCGGATTTGAGTTCGTGAATCTAATGATGCTGACTGAAAACAAGGTCAATTGGAAACATTAACTAATGATGTGATGATATAATTACTTTTTTGATTAAATTATTAAAAAAATTTGGCTTTGATCAAAGAGTTGCACTAGCCTAGCTTGCCAGGCTATAGTAATGAAGGATTATAAAATATAGAGCGTAAACTCAAAATTATTTGTTTCTAATGCCAGAAAATACATGAGCACTTTCTGGCTGTGAGAACAACAGCACTATGTAGCCTTAGGAACAACTAAATTTGAGTTGTTTTTTGCTGCAGAAGGCCTTACCTTTGTGAACTTTCTAAATCTGGTGTAGCTTGGTGTTCCCGGAGGACTAGACGGTGTTGCTGGTGTCTGTTTTAACTCATTTTGTATTTCCTTCAAGTGTCTTTTTGGCTTGACTTCATACTTGGCTGGTGTTGTACCTTTTTCTCGATTTTCAAGGTTTGCTTTCAATGTTTTAAGGGATTGTAAGTATGTTTTTTTTCTTTTATTATGTTGACTGATTAAATTCCATGTGTTATACCAACTTTTGCTTACCAAGCAAAAGTTGGGAATGTCTTTATTAGACAGATATTTAAAAATATTTTCAATTGGTGGTAAGTACTGAGCTTCTGAGAGTTTTGATATTATATCTTTCTTGTGTTCAGATCTGAAGAGAATGTTTCTCACTGCCTTGGAATGTATCCTTGCTTTAGTAGAATATTGAATGCCATTAGTCTCACATGATAGAGAGTGAGTAGCAAATGGTATTTTTTTTACCGATCTTCTGCAAGGGCTTTGGTTGCTGCAGTTTCGTTTAACTGGTGTAGATGGGTATGAAGCTATTTGGCCTTCATTGTTATACAGAAGTAAACTTCTGTCAATAGCATCAAAGTAGGCAACCGGTGAAGGTTTAGAGTTCTCTTTATTTTCATTCACATCTAAGCTTTTAATTTTGCCAGCAATAAAACTTGTAGGGGTTTCAATGGTCTCTTCATTAGGATAAGGTCTCTTCACACCTCTCTTGTTTATTGGTGTAAACGAAGAATCTAGACTGTATGCAGTAGAATGACTACATGGTTGTAGGAGAACAAAGTTTGGCTCAGGTGTAACAACATTGAAATCAAGTTGTTTCTGTCTTGTAATACCTGAGATTGTGATGTTTGTGATAGAAGGAGTGAAGTATTGACGTGACAGGTCCTCGCATTCGTAAGAACTTGGTGTTGATGTGTGATAACCGCTGTCTTCCTGTTTGCCAAAACTAACATTTTCGAAAGTAGACATCGCAGTCCCAATATATTCCGAATGGATATCCATCTTTTTAGAGAGCTTCCTAACTTCGTCTGTTTCCTTTTAGTTCATTGTTGCCGCCGATTCAAGGCTCACCAGTCGTCTCTCACAAACGAGGACTATACGCGGGGTTTTTCATAGCTCAAGATTGAACTCTTTCAAAACCACAAGTTGACATAGACATCGATCCATTATGTCCAAATTATTACCAGGTACTGCAAGAAAAGGCGATCCGACCACAAAACAAAGACCTCCTGTTGAAATCACAAGAATCTACAAATCAATCGAACGTTTTCAAGAACAAACAAAACACGAACGATATTTTTTTTATAAAACAAAACACGAACAAACGACGATAATTTTTTTATTTGAGGGTTCCTATGTAGTCAAGTCACACACTGTCAGTCAAGTTCAAAATTCAAAATTCAGTGCGAACTTCTCTACAATTTCTATCGTTTAAAGTCTCCACACAGAAGCCGGAGGCGGAGCGGTGATGGCGCGACACGGGTAGTATCCCTTTATAGTTTGTGCGCGACAGAGAGTAGGCTCTCACTAATTCTATGGCTCTCACACTCAGGGTGATGAGGGTGACCGTTTTAAAAATGGCGAATCTGCCAGATTCTGGCAAAAAACCTGCCATTGCCGAACTCGTCTCAGATCAGAAAATGCCAAAATATGCCATCATAATTTGCTTTAATGGGGGCGGCAATTAAAAATAAAAATACGTTTATTGAGGTATTTTAATAAGATTTTAATTTAAAATTTCAAAACAGTTCATTTCAGTAGGAATCATTATATCAGTTTTGAATTTATGCGTGGGTAGGTAAGCTTTGGATAGTGTCGGGGACCTTATTGTAGAAGCTTGCTGATGATGAGTGTGACTTAGTGAGTAAATATTCACAATCCATTTCTAGTATTGAAGATAAGGTTTTGTTAAACTGGTGTTTTTCACAGTTTTTCTAGGAATCTTTAAAATCTGCCAGAATCTGCCACATTTTTAATTCGTCAGCACTTTCTGCCAGAGTCAAAATTTGGGAGCCAAATCTGCCCAAATGGCAGAAATCTGCCACAAATGGTCACCCTGCGTGACACTCGGCTCGCGGCTCGTCCGTGAAGAGTGCGCAGTGCGCAACCATTTTATAAGATGGTTTAGCGTAATTATTCTAAGATTTATGGTAAGTATATACAATATTTATACATTAATATTAAAGAATTCCTCTAAGATTAAAGATGTTACATAAATTAACATCTTTAAATAATACACGTCTTTAATTATTTTTCAGCCATAATAAATGTATAGATACAACCTAGATTTTGAATGTGGATAATCTATAGCGGACCCTTTGCATAAGAATAAATAATAATTGGGTAGAAGGGACTCTTCTTTGATCGAGTCCCAAATACCTACTTCCCCTTTCACCTCGTTACGCCCCTCTGTCGTCCAGGCGTGTTGCCAGGGTTACTGCACTGTACCGCCGCCGCGCCTTTGCAAGGTGAGGCGAGTGAGAAAAGAACAACTGCCGATTTTCATGCACTTTTAATAGGTACCTAACCTACCTAATTAATTAGATAGGAACCTACGAAAACATAGGTAATAATATTTAGAAAATATTAGTTACAGATCTCTCATTATCTCTCAATCTAAAAAACTGAGACATGGCTTCGTTCTATGGCTTCGTTTTTGAGATACCTATTGTTTGCGCTTCGTATTTTTTACAATTTAAAGCATTTTCCTCATTCTCGAAATCCCGGGATTTGAAGAACAGTTATCCCGAAATTTTCGGGATCGAAAATCGACCGGGATCCCGCATCCCGGGATCCCGGGATCGAAATTTTTTTTTGGGGTTGGCAACCCTATTTGCAACAGCTGTTCGCAAATGTTCCATAAGAATTTATTCTAAAATAATTGTTTTTACGTAGTTTTAAAGTGCCCTTTCCAATTTCATCGCATATTTGTAACATATTATAAGTGTAACAATAAATATTAAGGGTCCAAGTGCTGTTATTCGTGTGTTTTTGGCCAACGGAAAAACTTCGGTTTCGGTTTGAAAATTTTGCTGGATTGTGTTTTTATAAGTGTTTTGTGCTTACTTCGATCGATTTCTCATGTGAAGGAATACTATTTCCAATAAAATTAACATCTATAAAGTATACGTAAGTACCTAACAACTTTTCAAAACATAACCTAGACATTGTACAGTTTGCCTCTCACTAAAGTTGCAAGTTTTGTTTTAGAAGACAATAGCTACATTCATTCATAATGTTGACTCGTAAAGCCGACAAGTTGAACCAGGTTTTACTGGAATTAAAGTCAGCAAAGAGGCAGATTGAACAATTAGAATCAGAGCGAATAGAAAATGAAAATATTCTCTTAGAAGCATTAGAAAATAACAAAAAGCTTAAAAGCGAGATGTGTGCGTTGCATTCTCACAATGATTCTATTAGCGAGGAACGGGATAGGCTTCAATTGATCATAGATAGGTTCGACAAAAAATGTGGCATTGAGTTTGAATCCATCCTGCAAAGAACTTCAGTCCTGGAGAAGAAACTGTGTGACGCCCACCAACACATCACCCAGCTGGAAGAAGCAGCCAATAACTCTGCCACCGCGAAAACACAAAGTCTATTCGATGAGCTAATATCCGCTAAACCCTCCCCAGGCCAAGTTTCTGTTGCAGGCTGCAATTTACACACTATGCTGACCATTGATTTGACTAAAGATGACTCAGTGTGTAATGTGGCGGCTTGCAGCAAAAACATTAAACACCTTAGCAAAAATAAGTTAAAAAAATATGTTAAAATAAGTAAGTTTGTAAAAAAAACTCAAAACTTATTAAAAAAACAGAAAAATATAGTATCAAGTCTCAAATGTAAAAGAAAAGTTCTAGATAAATTAGAGCTCTGCACAGCAAAGCTCAATTATAACCAAACCCAATATGAAGCTGAAATTCAAGACCTAAAATGTAAACTTGGCCAGGCCGAGCACTCCCTAGAGCATTACATCAGCCTCTATGATCGAACAACTCAACAGACAAGGGAACTCAATCTGGCCATGGATTCACTTCTTAGGAGCCAGGTGAGTCTGGAGGGCAGGGTTCTGGAGGGCTGCGGCTGCTGTATTCCTGGCCCCGTCTGTGATCAGTCAGGTCTGGACAGTACTGTGTCAGTCGCATCCCACCTTGATCTCAGCACTTCATACTCAGGCATAAAAACCTTATTGTACTGCGATGAAATTGGAACAAACATGGGTCAGTTCTTAAATATGACTATGGAACATTCAATAATAAATAACTGTTTCCCTAATTCTAACCTGCATAATATTATGCACAAAATTGATTTTAAAACTATTGACAGTAATTCAAATTTGATTATATTCCTTGGTAATAGGGGTAATGTGAACAAATCTGACCTAATTAGGTATATGGATAAACTGTGCTCATTAAATTTAAAACAAATTGTAATGTTCACATTCCCCTACAGCGACAGCTTGCCACATTCGGAAAATATACTTAGATATAAGTTAAATATGACATTGCATACTATTTCATGCAACAACAATGTACATGTGATTGATACTAACAGTATTGTTAGTAAAAAATATTATTTGACTCAAGGTAATTACTACCTTTCTAATTTTTACAAAAGACAGATAGCAATTTCGCTATCCTATTATTTTAAAACAACAGCCAAAAACTTGGCTATAACAAATGCTTCTTTTGAGCATTACAATAACTTAAAAAACAATACCTTGGAAGTTATTCCAATTAATTTAAATTAGAAATAAAGACAAAAGAGGAAGTCTCTTGCCCTAAAAAGTCAAATAATATTAATAATCACAAGAAAAACCAAAGTTGTAAAATAAATGCAAAGCTTACTAGCTTGGTGCACCAAAATATTCAAGGTTTGAGAAGTAAATTATTAGAATTAGAGTTATACATGAACTCATTTGATATTGACATCATCTGCTTAACAGAACACTGGCTGAAAAGCCATGAGCTCATGTTTAACTTTAGTAACCACCAAGTTGGTAGTTCCTTTTGCAGATCACATGCTATTCGTGGAGGCTCTTTAATATTACTAAATAAACTACTGAAATTCAAAGAACGTAAGGACATAATATGTATGTCTGTTGAAAGCCACATCGAAGTAGCATGTGTTGAGTTGGAGCAAAGTATTGTAGTAAGCGTATACAGCCCACCATCAGCTTCCTTTGAAATATTTGAAAACATAATGGATGATATCTTATTTAAAATAACAAAATCAAATAAAAATCTCATAATATGCGGAGACTTCAATGTTAATCTTTTAGAAGTTAACTCCCACAGTAGTAGATTAACTAATTTATTTAAGTCTTATAATCTAAGTCCACTATTTATGGAACCAACTAGAATTACTGAAACCTCAGCAAAATGCATAGATAATATATTTGTTTGCCAAAATGATAAAATTGTAAGTAAAAATATAATCAGCAATTTAAAATCAGACCACTTAGGTCAACTCATAAAAATGAACATTCAATTGAAAAATTATAATTGTAAAAAGAACATAAAATATATACCAGTAACCACACATCGATTTGATCAGTTTAAATTGGATTGGGACTCTAAACCAGCACCTAACTACTCATACAACAACCCAAATGAGTCGTATAGCAGTTTTTTCAACAAATTCACCTATGCGTTCAATTCAATATTTACACCCAGGTCGATAGTGGTCTCTGAGAAACTTAACTTTAACGAGTGGGCAACAGTAGGTATACATAAAAGTAGACAAAAGTTGTATGAACTGTATAGTGAAAAACAATACAATTTTAGTGAGGAGTTTAAAGAAAAAGTTAAAAATTATTCAAAATTGTTTCGGAAAGTTTGTCAAATTGCAAAGTCAAATTATATTAGCTCAAAAATTCGAAATAGTGAAAATGTAATCAAATCAACTTGGAAAATAATAAATAGTGAGACTGGAAAGGTTAGTAACTATACTAATGATTACAATTTAAAAATTAATAACTCTTCAATCAAAAATGATGTTGAAGTAGCCCAAGCATTTGAAAACTTTTTTACTAATATCCCAATCTCTACTACTAAGTGTCTTAACTCTTCTCAAGTAATCGCTGAGTCTCTACTTAAAGAAAATGTACCTAAATGCGAAAATAAATTTAATTTCAATCATGTTGATGACAAAGATATAATTAAAGCCTTTAAACTTTTAAATATTAAGAAAACTGCAGATCTCTGGGGCATTTCTGTTAAAATTATTAAACCTTTGATTGATATAATTGCACCAGATTTAGCTTTCATATTCAATGAGTCCATTGATTGTGGCGTATTTCCTGATCTAATGAAACATAGTAAAATAACTCCACTGTTTAAATCGGGTAGTAGGTCTGACCCCACCAACTTTAGACCGATATCAGTACTGCCTACATTCAGCAAAGTTTTTGAAAAACTTATTTTACATCAATTGCTCAGGCATTTCAATGGCAATGACCTGCTACATTGTAAGCAATTCGGGTTTACTCGAGGCAGGTCAACTACTGATGCTGGTGTAGAGTTGGTATCACATATTTTTGATGCTTGGGAGAAGTCGCAAGACGCTTTAGGCGTCTTTTGCGACTTGTCAAAAGCATTCGATTGTGTACACCATAAGACATTAATCAGGAAACTACATCACTATGGAATAAATGACACCTCTCTGGATCTTCTTTCATCTTACTTAAGTGACAGGATACAAAGAGTTGACATTAATGGGAAACGGTCTTCGGGGTCTGTAGTTACTATGGGTGTACCGCAGGGTTCTATCCTCGGTCCTTTCCTGTTTTTAGTTTATATTAACGACCTGCCTGATCTTGTAAAGAATAATCACGAGATTGTATTATTTGCTGATGATACTTCTTTAATTTTTAAAATGAAAAGACAAACTACAAATTTCGACGATGTGAATAATGCAATCTCAAAAGTTGTCCACTGGTTTAGCGTCAATAATCTTTTGCTTAACGAAACCAAAACGAAATGTATTAGATTTATTCTACCTAATGTGAAACAAGTTAAGGCTGATGTAAACGTGAAAGGAGAAACGTTAGACATTGTAGAAAGTACCGTATTCTTAGGAATCACTCTAGATAGTAAGCTTCAATGGGGCCCACACATAGATAAGCTATCGAAGAGACTCAGTTCTGCAGCATATGCAGTCAAAAAAATCCGTCAATTTACAAACGTGGATACTTCTAGACTTGTTTATTTCAGCTACTTCCATAGTATTATGTCTTATGGTATACTACTGTGGGGGAACGCTGCAGACATTAACACCGTATTTGTGCTGCAGAAGAGGGCTGTTCGTGCAATCTATAATATGGGTCCCAGAGAATCTCTCCGCAATAAATTCAAAGAAATAAACATAATGACAGTACCATGTCAATATATTTATGAAAACTTGTTGTACACTCATAAAAATATCAATAGGTTCACTAAAAATAGTGACATACATAATGTTAATACTAGAAATAAGAATAAACTCGCTTTGCCCACAACTAGATTAAACAAAGTTAATGTATCTTTCAAAGGGCAATGTATACGCTTCTACAACAAAACTCCAAGTGAGTTGCAAAAATTATCCGTAAATAAATTCAAACAAATTATCAAAACTATTCTTTGTAAAAAGGCTTACTATAAAATATCTGATTATTTAGATGATAAAAAAGCTTGGGACGAGTTTTGCTCCAACTCTAAAACTAACAACCTAACAAGGTAAAGGTTTCTTGTTCGCTTCTTTACTTTACCTAAATAGACCGAAGTGAACAATAATCAAAGTGAGCACTTTATTTCATAATTTCAATTATTTTTAACATGTATTTTATGACGTGTCCAAGTGTCCTGTAAGGTCTTAAGGAAATAAAGCACTTTGAATTGAATTTTGAATTTTGAATCCTTCAATCCTGACCTTGAGCGCGTTCGGAGCGAAGTTTCTCTTCTAAACTGTTTTGGTCTATTCTTAAGCCCTTTGCAAGGTCTACACAAGTGCGGATCCAGGGGAGGGGGTCATGGGGGTCATGACCCCCCCTGGGCTGGGTCCAAGATCTAGGTTTGTCACAATATAGATTAAGTTTTTTAAACATTATTATAAATATTTATGTAAGGGTATTTATCGCGTTTATTTACCTATTTTTCCGACGTTTCGACAGGTTTACACACTGTCGTGGTCATAGACATAGAATTTTTTCACTACGTGTCGTGGTCACAAGATGACCCATCATGAGTCATGCCGTTATCACTATAGTGTGTAAACCTGTTGAAAACGTCGGGAAAAATACGTAAAAAATAATTTAAATGCCGCCACTAGAAAAGGCTCTTATTTTTACCTTGGTATTAATCCTTATCAAATTCTTATTCTTCTTCTTCCTGACCTTATCCTTATCAAAATTAATTACTTTAACGGCAAGGTGGGAATCCAGACTGGCCCGCATGGTTATGGAGTTAGGAATCACAGGGGCCAAATGCTTGTAAACTTCCTTGAGGAAGAGAGGTTGTTCTTAATGAACTCCTTCTGTAAGAAACAGCCCAAAAGGAAGTGGACATGGCGAAGTCCCGACACTGTGACTAAAAATGAGATAGACTTCATCATGACGGATAGCAAGCACATATTCAGAGATGTCTCAGTGATCAACTGGTTCAACACCGGATCTGATCATTGACTGCTCCGAGGCACTTTGAATATCAACTTTAAGCTTAAAAGAAACCGTCCGATGAAGTCCACGCTCCGATCTAATCCAATCCAAATCGTGGCGGGCACCGAAAAGTTTCAGCAGCTTCTCTGGGATAGATTTGTTGCTTTGGAACCCACTGATGACGCTAACGAAACCCTACATAATCTAGTCGAAACGTTGAGAGACGAGGGCATTAAGTTCTGCAGAAAACAATGTAATGGCAGGAAGTCCAAACTCTAGGATAAGTCAGGATCTGATTACAAGAAGACGGGAAACCACCCAAGTGACTTCGTCAGAGAGGTTAGACCTGAACAAGCGAATCGCGAAGTTGGTACGGCGCGACCTTCGGAGCTCCAACACACGCCTCATTTAAGAGGCGTTAGAGCTTAACCAAAGTATTCACTCAGCCGCTTGGCAGAAGCCACCTGACGAAACTAAAAACGCCTGATAAGAGGACCGTTTTGTCGAAGCCGGAGATCTCAGCCGAGATAGAAGATTTCTATGGCCGTTTGTACATTCTGCACATGCCCCTCGTTCCAGACAAGATCATGTTCCAAAGCCACCCTGACACGCCACTATACCGACGAACTACTAGATATCAGTCAAGATGAAATCGAGTTAGCTCTGAGGCAGCTTAAAAATGGAAAAGCCCCGGCTGAGGACGGTATGACTTCAGAGCTTCTGAGGCGGGAGGAGGCCCCGTTATACAGGCACTACAGAACCTCTCCAATGCCGGCATTCACAGTGGGAGAACTCCTTCCTTAGGCGTGGAGTGGGAGTTTGATGGTTCTCTTTTTTAAGAAGGGTGATAAAACCCTTATTAAAAACTGTAGACCCATCACACTCCTGAGCCACGCACGTCTATCTATAAGCTATGGCGAGTGAGTCTCGCGAGTGGTCACGAATCGTCTCGCCAGGAGACTCGACGAGTTTCAGCCACCGGAATAGGCCAGGTTCCGCGGAGGATATGGCACCATAGGCCTTCTTCGAGGCAGATTATATAGAAGTCAGAAGAGTATAATCAGTCCCTGTGTCTCGCTTTGTGGACTATGAGAAGGCGTTTGACTCAGTCGAAACTTGAGCTATTCTGGAATGCTTACAGCGATGCCAAGTGAACTAATATCGAGGTGCTGAGATGTCTCTACGATGCCAACACTATGAGTGTCCCAGTACAGGACCAGTAGTCTTAACCCATCCAATTGCGCAGATGAGTGAGACAGGGGGATTTCATATCTCCGAAACTATTCTCGAGCGCATTGGAAGATACATTTAAGACGCTGGACTGGAAAGGTAAGGGCATAAACATAAACGGCAATAACAACTCACACCTGCGATTTGCTGATGACATAATCTTAATGGCGGAGTCGCTAGAGGAGCTGATAGCCCAAGCTGGATGACCTAGCCTCAGTCTCGCGACGTGACGCATCGGTCTTGGCATGAATTTGGATCACATTGATCCAAGACCGGTCATCATAGAAGGCCACCTTCTCGAAATTGTTTCCGAGTACACTTACCTTGGGCAGATTGTCCAGTTAGGTAAAAATAATTTTGAGAAGGAGATCAAGAGAAGGATTCAGCTGGGCTGGGCAGAGTTTGGAAAACTACGTCGAATCATCTCATCATCCATACCGCAATGTTTGCAAACGTAAGTTTTCAATCAGTGCGTCCTACCCGTAATGACCTACGGAGCTGAGACGTGGACACTCACGGTATGGCTGGTCCATCAGTTCAAAGTCACTCAGTGACCTATGGAAAGAGCTATGCTTGGAGTTTCTCTAGAAGTCTAGAGTATAGGATTCGTAATGAATACCTACATCCGACAGATAACCAAAGTTATCGACATAGCTCAAAGAATTAGCAAGCTTAAGTGGCAGTGGCCGGCCATGTCTCGCAAAGAACCAACAACCTTTGGAGTAAACGTGTTCTTGAGTGGAGACCGCGCTTTGGGAAACGTAGTGTAGGACGCCCTCCGGCCAGGTGGGATGACGATCTGCGAAAGACTACTGGCAGCTGCTGGATGCGGCAAGCTGAAGACAGGGCGCTATGGCAATCATTAGCGGAGGCCTATGTGCAGCTGTGGACTAATATAGGCTGATGATGATGTGACTTGACCACGACTATGTGAACCCCGCCCTGGCACCAAAGCTGGATCCGCCCTTGGGTCTACGTTAGGTAGGGGTGGTATAAGGTGGTATAGCTCACCTGGACTTCGAGTATTATTATTATTAAGGTTTTGTTCTACAACTTCTTGAGAGGCTGGAGTTTCGTAACCCACATAAAGGGGTATTACACTACACGGTATTCAGGGACCTATTCCTAACTAAGAGTGGTGTAATAAGATTTAGAGTCCCTAAGGGACGACCCGGACGATATTCAGGGCCTAGTAGTTAGAATAACGTGTTGTGTAATACCGCTTTTAGTGCTAGATAATGACACTGACATATGAAATGAACTTGAGATATTTGTTGATGGCAACATGTGAAGTTTAACTATCTCTTGTGATTGGTCATGGATAGATTTGGATGTCTATGGCATGGCGGGATGATGCATGCATTGTCCGTCCTGTCTGGTCTGATCATCATCCATCACTCACCGGCCGGACAAAGGTTGAAAATCACGAAAATGAGCTTGAGTTAAATTTTGGTGATAAACTCCTAAATACATATCTATCCTGCTTGCTTTCTTGATTACGGCTTTGCGTCTGGTTTGACGCATTTGCCAGTATAACGCTCCAGCGACGACGACGTCGGCGGCGAGCCTTCTGAAATGTCTGTCTTTGAGTGTTGTTAACGATTTTTGTCAAACAGATGCACAGAGATCACGGATAGTACTATATGGGTGATTCTCCCGGGCTTCAAAAATACATGTCCGACTCGAAAAATCATACAAAAAGTATCCCTAGCCCTTTGATTTTTTTTATGATAGTAGATAAGACAAAAATAATAGGGGAGGCCTTTTTTAGTTTTTTAATATTCTTATTTTAAATAAGTAAAAATAAATAAAATCCTTGGAAATTATGACTTCCGTGGTGCGTCCGGACCTCATGTTCCGGTGTTAATAAATTTTTATATCATTTCCTAAAAACTCTGGTACTAATTTACATAGGTTCACAATAACCCAGATAGTTACTTGCTTATTTGACGCTATTACTACGCAAAACTAAGCTTTAGTTGACAAGTTACAACGAGATAACTTCGCGTCCGTCGTTTAGCTCTGATTTCCCTGGTGCGCACTAAATTATTCATAAATACTGTACTTTAATATCTGCGTAAATAGTTGTTAGATTGAGAGAAACTATCAGTCACGCCCCATCAGTGGTGTGTACAACAAAGGTGTATGTCTTTACGTCACTCTGTTATTTCGGTACGTAATCACTTTCCGTGGCTTGGTATCTAGAAATTCTGATTACCATGTTGACTATAAATTTGTTTATGCTAATCCTATTGTTTTATTAATGATGATAATTCATGCCTTTTGTGTTCCTAATTTCGACTGCATATTTCAATGTAAAATAAACCAGCAAATTAAGAAAATTTCTAATATTTTGTTATTTTTTTTGATTTCCGTGGTGTGATTTCCGTGGATTTTGCGGGTTCATTAACATCTCAATAATATTTTTTTACAGTTTTTACGATGTTTTTTAGGATAAAAGTTTATAATAAATACAAAATGAATAATTATAATATTTTTAATTCAAAGATAAACATTGTAAGTGTGATTTTTGTAAAAAGTTACTTGTATTTACAGTAATGATTTAAAGGTGTTTTTGTAAAAACTCATTAAAACTACAAACGTCAAATAATTGGTATTTAGCTTAATAATCTACTTACTACCGAAAACACATATTTTTATCGATAAACCAACCCATATTTGATTTTGGTGATATAAATTCTGATTTCCGTGGACACCATATTTTTAAAATTGAATAACTCCGTAACCATAAAGCCAATAAAGTTCCCTTCACTACCAAAAAATTCAAAATTAAATCTTTATTTAGAATATACTATCATGATGTGCAATTTCAACAAAAAAAAATGTGCCACAGAAGTCAGACAAAAAACGAGTTTTCGTAGAATCACCCATATTATTAATCTGGGTCACGGATCACGCACGCAGGCAGAGCAATATAAATAAAAGAAGTTGAAATTTATTAGAACTGTCAGTCAAAAGTGTGAAAATAAATCGTGTTTACATTTTAATTTTTTATGGTTTATTTTCAATTTATGGCCATTTCATGTGCCCTAACTCGTAAATGTAGCTTATTTTTTAATTATGAACTGAGTAGGTACATCTTACTTTTATGTAAAAATAATCAAAATGGCTAAATCAAATCTGTGTAGATTATGTGGTAAAGAAGATTTGCCTTCTAAAGATTTACTGCTTGAAGGTAACCACAGTGTTCGGAAAATGGTGCAAGAAATTACCCAAATAATCGTAAGTACAGATTTAATTAGGTAGTAGTTTATTAGAATACTAGCGACCCGCCCCTGCTTCGCACAGTTTTATTAGACGTATAAACATTCCTCTTGAATCACTCTATCTATTAAAAAAAACCGCATCGAAATTCGTTGCGTAGTTTTAAAGATTTATGCGTTCAAAGGGACATAGGGAAACAGGGACTTAAGGACAGAGAAAGCGACTTTGTTTTATACTATGTAGTGAAGAGCATATACTGGCTGGAGTTGGCATTTTTAGAACTTGATTTGACTCATGTACAGAACAAATACAGTTTTTTCTTCTAATACCTACCTAATTATAAAGTGTACACAAGTCTAACCATCTGTTAACACTGTTCAGGACTTTGCATGTCTTTGTTACAGGTGTATGATTCTGACGATTTACCAACAAAAATTTGCTTGAACTGTGAAGAAAAAATGGTAACATTTCAACTGTTTTTGCTGGAGTGTTACAAAGTTCAGGAAATTTTGCAAGTAACTTTCAAAGCGAAGGTTGAAAACACACAAATAAAATGCGAGTTCAGTACAAATGTAGGAGTAACATCCTTAGTAAAGTCTGAGGTAAGTTCTGTTTTAGGTTTCTGTACCCTGTGTCTCATGTCACACACTTGCAATATTAATGGAGTTTATATACTTTTGCAGATAGATGATGATAGATGATAGATTGGTAATACAAACATCCAAAAAAATTGTTTAAGTTTGTTTTAGGGTAAAAACTTGTGTTGGTATGGTACGGAATCTAAGCATACTTGCATTGATTAAGTTAAATTCTGTTAAACTAATGTAACTGTAAAATTCAATACAAGCATAAAGTTGGTATGTTAGTATTGATTTTTATTTTGTAATAATATTCAATACAAGCATAAAGTTGGTATGTTAGTATTGATTTTTATTTTGTAATAATATTATACAGGGTGATTGGAAGGTGGGTGCAAAGCTGGTGGGGGAAGGTAGTGTGGACTATTTGTAACCATTTAAGCCATATTTGTCTAGGACGAAGTCAGACTGTTTCTTTTTTATCAATTTTTTATTGGAGGCAAGGAAAATACCCGAAAATTTACAGTTAGTTGCTAATCATTGACAGTCTAAAAGGCCAATGATTTTTTTTAGTTTAATTTTAGTAAAGCTAATGTGTAACCAATCTAACAGACCATGTTATTAGGTATCTGAGTCATTAGCAATTTTTTTTCAAATGTCTGTAAAAAAATTGCTTACAAAAATTTTCAGCGATTTTCGAAAACCATTTTTGATGTTATTTAAAAAAAAAAAACGGTCGGTGTTTTTTTTTGTTCAAACCTTTTTAAAAACATGTTTGGTTATTACTCTTTCTTTTGAGGTATCAATTAAGCGGATATCTCACAAATTATTCAAATAAGGACCTACAAACCAAATTAAAAGAGAAAATTTGAAGCAACTTTCATACAAAAAAAAAATTGTTTTGGCTGTCATACCGCTTGCGGTGGCCTTTGTTTTGGTCAGTGGAATTCCTCAGAAATTCTTAGCTTTGCACCCACCTTCCAATCATCCTGTATAAGTAGGTATAGTAGTTATTTATTAAGTTAAGTCATAAAAGTTATTTGTTCTAAGGACCTATACTAGCCTAGCAATTGCTAAATCCGTAGCTTTTGAAAAACCGGGAAATACTGAGCAAGGAACCGGGAATTCCCGGTTTCTATAGGTTAAGCCGACCCGGCCTAAGAATTTGATATGAATTTTAAGATCAAAAGAGATAAAGCTCTAAGTAACGTACACCGTAGGATTTATATTATTTTTTATATTATTTCGGTATGGTATATACAGGGTGTCCCATAATGAGTGGATAACCTGAAAGGTGCTTATGCAGCAAGTCAAGACCAATGAGGAACATTTTTTATTTTTGTTCTAACTTGACCCGTTCGGAAAATATTTAATATTTTGTAAATTTGCAAGAATTTGTGTGCCAACAATTTTAACAATTTTTAAATTTTTGTTTTTGAGACATACTAAAGAAAAACAGCTTTTCTAAACACCGTTTGAAATATTTTGGTATCTAGGACCAGAAGTTTTTAAGACAGGTTTAAAGTAGAAAATTTTGATTTTTCATTTTATTATGCAAAGTTTGAGCTGCTGTGTTTAAAAAAAAGATAAGGAAACCTCATATGCCATGTACATCAAAAACATGTCCATTTCAAGAGCATCCTAAAACAATAATAAACTTTGAAATTTTATACGGTAAAAAACTGAGATACTGCTACTTTTGTATCAAAAGGGGCCAATGATACGAAAATAAAATTGAACCAACACATCAATAAAATATTTTTTTCGCCATTCTCGTTCGAAAACGGTAACTTTGTTTCTTTAAAACAGTGAATCAAATCTATTTTTGCTCATTAATGTTTCACACATGGAAAATATTTAAATAAATTAATAATAGTCTAGCCGAGAGTAGTAGAGATTTTATGTTCTGGGTATGAGATAAACTGCTTTACTTTACATTTAATTACTCTAAATAAAATCAAACCAACATATCAATGGAAACAATGTTTTTTTTAATTAAGTAAATGTTCAAATTGATGTCCTCCAACTCTGATGCATGCTCTGCATCTTTTAATGACGGATTTTTTTAGCAAACTTTCGTAGTTGCGTTTGTTAATTTTTTCCACAGCTATTTGGACTCGACGTCGAAGTTCCTCTATTGAGGGAATAGGTATTTTGTACACCAGTTCCTTCAAGTTGCCCCAGTAAAAGAAATCCAATGGGTTCAAGTCCGGTGACCGCGCTGGCCACTGGATAGCGCCACCACACCCGATCCATCTGTTTGGAAACGCTTGATCTAAATAAGCCGTACCTGAACGGCGTAGTGTGCCGGACACCCGTCATTCTGTAGCCACATTCTATGCCGCGTAGCTAGTGGAATTTCTTCTAATAACCCAGGAAGGCTGTTGGTCAGAAAATTCAAGTAGCTGGATCCATTAAGATTCCCCGGTAGCTCGATTCCAGACCAATAATTTATTTTGAATTGGTACTGCGACCTTTCTTCGCGCATCAAACGCGGGTTTGTTATCTGCCAGCTATGTAAGTTGTGCAGGTTTACATAGCCGTCTCTTTTGCAGGAGGATTCATCGCTCCATAGAATATTCGCAAAAACCTCGGGGACCCTTTCAATTTTGCCCAACATGTCTTGGCAAAAAGTAACTCTTGCTGGGTAATCCCTGGGCTCCAAAGTCTGTAAGCGAGTGACATGATAGGGATGAAATTGATTTCTCCTTAAAATCCTGTGCACTGTTGACTTAGGTATACCTCTTTGCCGCTGAATTTCTCTATTTGAAACGGTTGCATCTTCTTCAATCGCCTGAAACACAACATCTTCATTACTATCTATTTGGTTACGCCCACCGCTTGTACCGCCAACGCCGCGACCTGGTATCCGCCCTTCAGTGTAACAGCTGTGCACCCTAATAAAAACGCGATAGTCGGGATTACGCGCATTTGGGTATCTCTCCCGATAATGTGCTGCAGCTGCATTGGCGTTGCCTCTACATTCGCCATAAATAAAATGCATATTAGCATAGTCTTGGGCTGTGTACCTGTTTTGTTGCATTGTTAATGAAGAATCATAAACAAAATGACGACCAGTTCGGGAACGCGCCAACTTGTGTGTAGAACCAACACCTGGACTGGTGAAATGCAAAATAAAGTCCAGAAGAATGCAAAGTTGTCATAAATAGCTGCAACTAATCAAAATGCAAACGTATAGCACAAAACAAAATTCAATAAAAAGCCAAATTATCGTAAATAACTAATTTAAGAAGAACAAGACGCGAGAGCACATTTAACAAAATGTCGACTGATGCGCAGAAAAGAATTTTCCACAAATTGAAAAATGATTCAAAATAAGAATAGTAAAATGTGAAAAAACTCTTTGGTTGCACTTTGTCTTCACCAAGAAGGTGGAAACCATTGCTTTGAACCTCGTTTGAATGGAGTTAGAATCTACTTTCCCAAATTCTTACACTTCGCACAAACTCTCTGTACTTTCAGCTAGATTATTGTTTATTATTTAAATATTGCTTATTTTCCAGCATAAATCAGCAAAAATAGATTTGACTCACTGTTTTAAAGACACAAAGTTACCGTTTTCGAACGAGAATGGCGAAAAAGATATTTTATTGATGTGTTGGTTCAATTTTATTTTCGTGGCATTGGTCCCTTTTGACACAAAAGTAGCAGTATCTCAGTTTTTTACCGTATAAAATTTCAAATTTTATTATTGTTTTAGGATGCTCTTGAAATGGACATGTTTTTGATGTACATGGCATATGAGGTTTCCTTATCTTTTTTTTTAACTACAGCAGCTCAAACTTTACATAATAAAATGAAAAATCAAAATTTTCTACTTTAAACCTGTCTTAAAAATTTCTGGTCCTAGATACCAAAATATTTCAAACGGTGTTTAGAAAAGCTGTTTTTCTTTAGTATGTTTCAAAAACAAAAATTTAAAAATTGTTAAAATTGTGGGCACAACGTCAAAAAATGTGAACAAAGGTAGAAATTCTTCCAAATTTACAAAATATTAAATATTTTCCGAACGGGTCAAGTTAGAACAAAAATAAAAAATGTTCGTGATTGGCTTTGACTTGCCGCATAAGCACCTTTCAGGTTATCCACTCATTATGGGACACCCTGTATATATAAGTTAAATGTTATTTTCCGAATGTCCCGAAATTTCCCGGGAAATGATTTACGATACTGGTTATGAATTTGGCCAAATGTTTCGGGAATTCCCGGGAAATTCAGAACCGGGAATTCCCTGGACTGGAGCAATCCCTAACCTAACTTATATGGATAAAAAATCTTAAAAATATTTAAATATGTAGGAGTAAATCAACGGAGTCACTTTAGTAGGTACCTACTAAAAATTTTTTTGAATAAATAACTAAACTTTTAAAAGCTCTTAGGTCCGATCAAATATTTAGTCCAAAACTGACCAAACTTTGTTTAAGTCACAAAAAATTGATCAGTTTTCTGTAGTAAAGTGACTCAAACAAAACAAAGCTTACGAGGAAACGAGGAAATAACCAATAGGGTTGCATGAAAAAGCGGAGCGGAGATTTCATGGCAATCCTATTGGGTAATATTTCCTCGTTTCTCCGCTCTGCTGCCTTGCTCCGCGTCAATGGACAGGCAGCCTTAATAGGGCAGTTTTGATTTACTTGGCGATGGAACGCGCTTTTTTGAGTCGTTCGTATACTTAACTCAATTCACCCAAGTTTTCAATTCGGTCAGTCTACGACCGTAGGTGCGATATACCATCTAACATGTATTTGTAATGTTTAAATCTTCTGGAATGTACTAATTATAGTTTTTTTTCATTCAGATCAATAATGAAATGACAACTGAAGAATTAGTCAGTAAGTTAATTATATTTCTTTTATCTTTCTACCACTCATTATAGCAATTTACCAAGTCTTACAGATTATTTAATGATTTTGTCACTTACAGGTAGTAATAATGATATGGTAATGTTTGGGGATGAACATGATGATGATTTTCAAAGTAATAATGATGAAATTGAAGAAGACTTAGATGATGTTACATTAGCTACATTGAAACAAATAAAGAATGACCAGTTAAAGAAATTTACACAACAACTTAATGAAATTCTTAGAGCTCCTTCCTTCAAAGTCAAAGATATAGTAAAGTAAGTTCTTCCTGTAGGTTTTTTGACACATTTACCAACATTTATATTAATATCTAAATGTAAGTTATGATGGTTGTAAATCTGTTGACTCAGATTAATCAATTTGTGATGGCCTATTGTTGTAATTGTGGTGCGGCGGGGAAGGTCTGCCTATGACCCAGTAGGTTACAGGCTCTATTCCAGCCTTGGAACAATTCTTTTCACCGTCTACATATGTACAGGGTGTAAAAAGACTACTATCGAAAAATGAAAGGTGGCAATCAGACCATGATTCTGAACATATTTATCGAAAAAAAAACGCGAATAAAATTTCACCTCTCTAAATTTTTTTATTTTTTTATCTAGTTACACACCCATAGTACAACACTAAGAAAACATATCAACACGAATAAACAATGTTTAAAAGCAAAAATAAACAAATTAAAAAAAAGATGTAATGTATTGCACGCAAGTGAATGACCTCAACTCAGCTGTTTATGGACGCCCGCACCACCGCTCGACTGCGCGAGCGAAATGGGTATCTATCTATCTACGCAAGATACATACATACGCTAGGTACGCATGTAGGTTACCGCGCTGCTCGCTGGTGGCTATCTGTATTTTGCCGTCTTGGCATAGAAAGAATACACTCGATTTTCAATCTGAAGATTGTAGGATCGAACCCTTCCTAACACTTCTACTTCTAATAACAAATTGAAGATATCATTTACATTTTACCTACCTGTTCATACTAGAATAGAATAGAAAACTCTTATTATACTTAAACCTAGGTACCACACAAAGAAAGAAAACAAAACAAAAATACTGCATACATAGTATAAAGGGCGGTCTTATCGCTAAAAGTTCTATCATTTCTTCCATCCAGGCAACCTTGGGATGTAATGTATGACCATGTATTATATTCTGTGCTTTTTTGGTGCAGGGTAAAAAGTTAATTCTAGCTGGAAACGTTCATATCTAAGTAATCCTTTTACTAGTCGTAGTATTCAAATATTCCCGCGAAAAAAATAAAATTATCTCATAATTCTGTGATGAAGATTTTAAAATGAGTATGCCCCATTTTGAACCTTATTGGATACTGAATAATCTGCTTTGGTATAGGAAAACCTTATTCCACTCTGCATAAGGTTTATAACAGCAGCGGTGTTTTTCTTTGTCGGGCGCGGAGCGCCGCGCGCCGTGCCGTGGGTCGGCCGGCACGCGGCCAGTCGGCTATAGTCAAAGGAAATGTATGGAAAGGAATCTAAACTTTATTTAATTAGGCATAAGGTTTATAACACTTTGGCTGTCCGCATTTAAAAACGGATTTTGAATGCATAACTTCTCTATGTAGGTACATAGTGCTTGTATTATTTTTATTCGTCTTTTAGTCGGTGTTAGTATTCGAACTTGCGCGGTCGTTGCGGAAATTTGCGAATACTGTTTTGTTTTGTGAAACAGATTTTTAGTGTGGTATGCGTGTTTTTAAAGTTTTTCGGTCTTAGTGTAGGAAGGTAAATAGTGGAAGTTACTTTCTGTGTTTTTCGGTGTGTTTTATAAACATGTTTAGTGCGAGGGAGTATGGACAAATGCTCATGATGTGCTATGGAGAATGTGATGTGTATCGGTTGTGTTTAGTAAGTGTGTTTTATTTGCCAAAATAATGTTCAGTGCGATGGAGTATGGGCAAATGTTTGTGTTTCTTATGGTGAAGCTCTAGGAAATGCGCCAGAAGTGTTGCGCATTTACTTACTGCGAAAGATACGAACCAGCAATATCCCAGCTGATTCTCGTGTCTTTATGTAAGTCGTGAAATATCTACCGAGTACCGACAGCCTAGGTACTTGCTATAAAGACCTTACCTTAAACTTTGACGACTTATAACTTTACTAGCTACCCGCCCCGGTTTCGCACGAGTGTATCACTACATAGTTTAAAACAAAGTCGCTTTTTCTGTCCCTATGTCCCTATATCCCTTCGACTGCTTAAATCTTTGAAACTACGCAACGGATTTTGATGCGGTTTTTTTAATAGATAGAGTGATTCAAGAGGAAGGTTTATACGTATAATAAAACCGTGCGAAGCCGGGGCGGGTCGCTAGTAAACCGCATCAAAATCCGTTCCGTAGTTTTAAAGATTTAAGCAGTCAAAACGATTACGACCATATCTCGCGAAGAACCGACAACTGTTGGGGTACCTAAACGTGTTCTTGAGTGGAGACCGCGACTCGGTAAACGTAGCGTAGGACGCCCTCCGGCCAGGTGGGATGACGATCTGCGAAAGACTGCTGGCAGATGCTGGATGCGTCAAGCTGAAGACAGGGCGCTATGGCGCTCATTGGGGGAGGCCTATGTCCAGCAGTGGACTAATATAGGTTGATGATGATGATGATGATGAAGCAGTCAAAGGGACATAATGATATAGGGACATAGGGACAGAAAAAGCGACTTTGTTTTATACTATGTAGTGATGTACTTATGTTATGTAGTGAGTGATGCGTCGCGCGCGACTCACGTCGGCGCGGCGGCGTAGGTATCGAAGTGGACGCGTACATTGCTTGCAAACAAAATAATTGAAAATCTTTAAACATGTTTATCTTCGGCTACAATTTTTTTTTCGGCCTGCGGATTTTTGTTTTGTTTAAGTTTAAAGGTGCTTCGCCATCCCCCTCCGTTTTCGATAGTTGTCTGTTTACACGCTGTATATTTTTGTTATAAGTTTTGGGTTACTGAGTGTTTTCAATGTAAAATAAAAAATCTATGTTAGGTAATGTATCTTGTATTTAGTATATTAGTCAAGCTCTGATTAGCTTGGGGCTAGATGGTACTGTGTGGATCGTCCATCATTATTATATTAATTTATTGAAGTGAACCGAGTTTTTTTTTTAGATTTGATTGCCTTTTTTGCAACAAGAAATTGAAAACTTGGGCTATTTTGCAAGATCATTATACAAGTCTCCACAAAACTAAACCAGTGCTGATATGTTTATGTGGATATGAAATCAGATCACAAACCTTGCTTTACAAGCATGTGTCTATCCATAAACAAGAAAGTAGAAAATTAAGGAGAGAAGCTGCAACTGAGGAGGAAAGACAAGATGAACTTAAGTATTCTAATATCAGTGTGAATGATTTTGTTGAGTAAGTGTATATAACAATTATGCGTTTAACCTTCCTAAAAATGTTTCTTGATTAATTTGCATGTCAAATGTTACTATATCTTGTAAGAGAATGGTACCTACTTATGTCTATTAGCTTCTTTGGTTAATTTTTCTCTCTATTCCAGGTTTATTTGTAATGAATGTGATCGGAAATTCTCAAGCTGGTACCGTTTGGCAGCACATTCTAAAAAGATCCACAAGATTTTACCCATTGTGCAGTGCAAATGCGGTAGTACACTTAAATCAAAAGCTATCTTGTACAAACATGTTAATTCTCATAAGAATCCTAATAGTATTGCGTAAGTTAAATTTATTATCAATAATGACCATTTACCTATGTAAAGTATCATCTGATGGAGTCTACAGTCGACGGGGCGGCATGTCAGTGTCTTCTTATTTGACAAAAAACTAGCAATATTTATATGTACCTACTACTAGGTAACTATTTGCAGTAAACAAAGCTCTAGATACGAATTTCGTGACTATTACCGCAAAATCGTATCATCTGATTCTGTTAGAGTCCTTACACACGAACGGCAAGTTGGAGCGGCAGAAACTACTTCAGCCGTCGCCACCTGTCGACGACAACGCGTCGGCGACAGGAGTCAATACGTCGACGGCTGCCGTCGACAGGCGGCGACGCTTGCATGCAGTTGTGGAGTGTTTCGTCCGCCATTTTGTCAGTCGACGACAAATAGAGCAAAAGTGCGCAAGCGTTGTGCGTCTACAAAATGAGCTCCGGAGACGAAATTGATGTCGAATTGTTAATTATGGCAGTAAAAAAAAGGCTTTGTCTTTGGAATTATAAGTTACAAGACTACAGTAATAAGACAATAAAAAACATAGCATGGGTAGCAGTGTGTGAGGAAATTGTAAGTGATTTCGCCATTTTGCAACTGGCTCCTGTAGGTACAAGCTTTATTACCAACGAAAATTACAAGCAAGGAATAGAAAATTACAACTAGTATTTACAATTGAAACCAAGTCGTGGTCAGCTTGCTGTACTGTACAAGCTGACCACGACTGCTAGCTAGTACGCGGCACTCGCGGGAAGCGTCGTTGCCTGTCGACGGCTGACTGTCTAACTGCTCTAATTTATATTAATAACTAGCTGGTGCCCGCGACTTCGTCTGCGCATGATTAGTATTTCGAGTACTCGCGATTTTACTTGCGTAATTCCCTTAAATCATTTAGTAACAAACATCCATCCATCTATCAATCTATCCATTCATACTTACAAACTTTCGCGTTTATCAGTTCAATTCATTTTGGTTCCCCTGGGCTATACGGGTTTTCCAAAATTTATCACAGCATCACTGAACGACGCGTTTGTACGCGTCGTTCAGATGCTGTGAGAAATTTTGGAAAACCCGTATAGCCCAGGGGAACCAAACTGAATTCCGGGATAAAATGTATCCCATGTCCAATCGTCCCGAGTTCCATTCGAATTCATTCAATTCCGTCGTGATGCGTGGTTAAAGAATTTTTCTTTCACCCTCTCTCCAAGGGGAACCTTACTGAATTCCGGGATAAAAAGTATCCCATGTCCTTCCTCGTAGTATGACCTACAATCATGCCGAGTTTCATTTCAATCCATCAAGTAGTTTCGGCGTGATGCGCGTTTACGATACAGACAGACAGACAGACAGACAGACAGACAGACATGAATGAAAAAAATTACAGTTTTGGCTTGAGTATCGATAATAGAGTGCCCTCCAAAAAAAATTTCAAAATATCTTCAATGTACAGAATTGGACCTGTTACAGTTTTATTATAAGTACTAGCTGGTACCCGCGACTTCGTCTGCGCATGATTAGTATTTGGAGTACTCGCGATTTTACTTGCGCAATTCCCTTTCCCGTGGGATTTTCGAGATAAAATAAAGCCTATTTCTTATTCCAGCTTATAATCTATCTCTGTGCCATTTCATCCAGATCAGTTCAGCAGTTTTTGCGTGAAAGAGTAACAAACATCCATCCATCTATCCATTCATACTTACAAACTTTCGCGTTTATCAGTTCAATTCAGTTTGGTTCCCTTGGGCTATACGGGTTTTCAAAAATTTCTCACAGCATAACTGAACGACGCGTGTGTACGCGTCGTTCAGATGCTGTGTTTTTGAAAACCCGTATACCCCAGGGGAACCTAACTGAATTCCGGGATAAAATGTATCCCATCCCATGTCCAATCGTCCCGAGTTCCATTCGAATTCATTCACTTCCGTCGTGATGCATGGTTGAAGAATTCTTCTTTCACCCTCTCTCCCAGGGGAACCTTACCGAATTCCGGGATAAAAAGTATCCCATGTCCTTCCTTGTAGTATGAACTCAAATCGTCCCGAGTTTCATTCTAACTCATTCAGCAGTTTCGGCGTGATGCGCGGTAAAGGAATTTTACTTTCATACCCTCTCCCATGGGAACCTTACTGAATTCCGGGATAAAAAGTATCCTATGTCCTTCCTCGTAGTATGACCAATAATCATGCCGAGTTTCATTTAAATCCATCAAGTAGTTTCGGCGTGATGCGCGTTTACGATACAGACAGACAGACAGACAGACAGACAGACAGACAGACATGAATGAAAAAAATTACAGTTTTGGCTTGAGAATCGATAATAAAGTGCCCTCCAAAAAAAATTTTCAAAATATCTTCAATGTACAGAATTGGACCTGTTACAGTTTTATTATAATATTAATAATTTATTAATACTGATCTAATTTATTTGTCAAATTTCAGAAATTAATTGATCTCCTTCTAGGGTAGTTGTTTCGTAAAAATATAAAACACGTGTTTAATTTATTACCAAGTTTGAGTGAATCAAACCAAGGAATAATAATTTTCAAAAGATTTTGAAAAAAAATTCAAATTATTAATTCTCAAAGATTAAAATTTTCAAATTTCTGTATTCTATGTGTTAGTGTTCTGTATTCTATGTTCTATGTGTTATTCTAGGTCCTAAACTATCCATACCAAATTTCATTTCAATTAGTTACGGAGATTATTTATAACAAACATTCACACAGACTTTCCCATTTATTATAATATACATAGTAAGATAATCATCATAGATATAGGTACCTATATATGTAGATACAATAGAATAAGAAAATTAAAACATACAGACATAATATTTGGAACACACCCATATAAAGCAAAATATTGAAAGAAAAAACTACGTGGCCGCCCCGTCATGAAATGTGATGGTAATTAATTATTATTAGTTACTTACCAATGCATTTCAAAGTAATTGCCAATTAATTAACCCATCTAAATGTCTCAGTGGCAAAGGCAGAATCGTTGTGTAGCGAACGCCTAAGCCCCAAACGTATTTTTCGTTTCATTTGGACTGAACAAGACAATTGACTAAGGCTGGTCTTCACCAATAGATAATGGGTCATTAGTAAGGTTCGTCAGTTTGTTTTGATGGTAAATAATGAAATAACAACTAGGTACTAATTAGGGAATGCAATCTCGTACGAGATTTCCGCCTAGCGAGATCTCGCGAGACTCAAAACCCAGTCTCACGAGATCGCGCAAATTACGGGATCTCGCGAGATTGGGAGAATCGCATTTAAAACATGCAAATGCTTATTTTAAGAACTAGTAATTGACATGATATGTAATTAAATAGAAACTGCGTTGCTTAGTTATCAAATAATGTAAGTTTTATTATAAAAATCAACAGAGTACTTATTATTTTGTCTCTAAATCTAATAACTTTTATTTATGTCTATAATTATTATACCAACTGTAGCTAATCAGTTCAAATTCTTACAATATTGGTGACAAAACTATAATTATCTATATTTAGTCTTTTGTAAATTATTACTTTAGTTTCAATAATTAAGAGTAAAAGGACCATTACTTATGGTAAATAAAAACAACAAAATAAAAACTTAACTTCACAAGTTCTTAAATAAATGTTGTGAGATCGTATTAATCAAATAAAAGAAGTTTAAAGTAGAAGTCAGATGAAGTTATCAAGGTACGGAAAGGCAAGTTATTTTATCTGAAAATGGCTTCTCAAAAAACACATCATGTCGAGAGTATCATCTGACAGACGACTTCTGATTTTGCATGCCAAAGACCCTGCTGCTGAAAAAGCTCGTTCTGCCTCAACACTTGTGGGAACCACAGTTGAGAGGCAGTTATGTACGAAGTTTAAAAGTTCCCCTCTTACCTCACCAGCTTCGTACAAATTCATTTCTTTTTTTATCAAAATACACGTCTCGTTATCTCGCGAGATCTCGTACGAAATTTGACGAGATACAATCTCGTAAAATATGGCCGGGATCTCGTGAGATCGGGATCTCGGCGAGACGAGATTGCATTCCCTAGTACTAATATAATGATGAAATATTAACTTGTGCCAAAAAACCTTCATTCATAAGTTATTTTCTCAAAAAAACTCATGATGGCCTTTTTTCTTTTCAGATGTGATGAATGCCCACATGTATCAAAATCTCTGGTAGATTTGAAGAAACATAAAATGAGACATGTACCAAAGTCAGAACGAAAGTTTCATTGCTCTGAATGTGAAAAAATATTTAATACGAAAGACGCTATAAGATCTCATATGAAATCTCATATTCCCATGGAAAATAGGAAGATTTACCATTGCGACGTTTGTAATTTGAAGTAAGTTATTTTCAAATTATCTGCATAATAGTATTCACATAAGTACATTGTTATTTGCGTAAATTTAAACACAGTTTACATTTTTACTATCTATTTACGCAATCCTCACACGCCTTCGCCTCCAGCCCGGCCACGGCTTCTGTGTGTGGCGATTTTTAGAGATATTTGTAACAATGTTAAACATCGTTCCAGGTTCACAACACGTTCGTCCGCGGCCTCTCATAAAAAAAGGGTTCACCTTAAGGTGAAGGCTTACGTGTGCGACCTGTGCGGGTACGCGTGCAGCACCAACGGAGAGCTCCGGCAGCATCGCGCCATACACAGCGACGACAAACCTTTTGTCTGCTACAGATGCACTAAGCCGTAAGTTAAATACCCTAATCAATAAAAACAACAAGATATTATACGTTCATCTCGCTCGAAGGAGCGACAAACTTTTTAGACCAGGTTCTGAACTTAAATTTCACTCACCGAGCCCCTACTCTCTCTCCTTATATTGAGTCTTCAGCGGGAATAAGTATCACTATAGACCCTAGACTATAGTCCCAATAATAAGAGGACATGATAGGTCCATGATAAGGTAAGATTTGTGTGTCCTGCGAATGCGATGGTAAGCCTTTCGCTTGCAACAAGTGCTCTAAGCAGTAAGTTAACAAAATAGCTCAAATTATACTCAGATGTCTTTGTGCCAGAAATAGGGTGAAGTCCTGATAGATGCCCCAGGAGGGATTCATGCCCCACTTCCAAAAATCCTATCTACTAAAAATAGCAATTAAGTATTTATTGGTTCAAAATTTGCTTATTTACTAGACTACATAGTAAGCCTATCAAAAGTAGATTGCGATTTTCGGAAGTTGTTGTCCCTACCTGTGCTATAATATCTTACTTAACACAGACAAGACTAGATTCTTAATTTGAAGTAACTCATCCTTACATATATCATATCAATATGAGCTATGAATATCATTAGTTCTTCACAAAAAGTATGTAAAGCTTTAAGCCAGCAGTGAAACATACCAGCTGCTTTATTAAAAAAAGCTTTCGTAGTTTGACGAATTCATAACATAACTACGAACCTAGTTCGTGTTGGAAGAAGACCACATTGTTGGTGTTCTTTTTAAACATTACATTAAAATTTTAAACCAATAACTTCAAAAAGATTAGGTTCTCAATTCGGCTGTATTTTTGATGCTTTTCATCAATTGTCTCGCTGGAAGCCACGGAGCGCAGTAGAATACATTTAATTTTGAGGAAACAACCATAACCTTTGTTTCAGTTTCAAAACCTACTCGAACCTGAAGACTCACCTGGACACTCACGAAGAAACCTCGTACGAGTGCGACATCTGCCAGCGAGTGCTCAACAGCCGGCGCACGCTGCGGAAACACCTGCTGGTGCACGAGGAGAAGTGCCGCCATGTCTGCTCTTACTGCAATAAGGCTTTCAAACGACGGCAGACTTTGAAGGTAAGCTTACATAAAATATAGATAGTGTAGATGACCTTAGTGGTGCAGCAGGCGAAGGTCCTCCTGCGACGTTTGAGGATGCCGGTTCGATTCGCTAAGTCTTCCCTGATTAAATTAATAAAGCTTAACTACAATTTTACTTAAGGCGGTGTGCCCCGTGGCTCACTAACGCCGCTAAGAAGAGATTTGAAGAAGACTTAAGGGGCCTGCGTAAGATGAATTCCCCATACAAAAGGAATGCCTAAACTATTTGTAAGTGCAGCATATTTCCACCAAATTATGTGTTTTTTGTATTTAAATAGCAATTATCTAGGTACCTAAATAGTACATTTTTACCACAAAAAAGACATGTTTTCCCCCTATTTGTTTCGTTTTAAAAACAAATGTTCCGTGTTTTTAATTTGGGATTAAAGCTTTAACTGTGTAGTTACAAATTAACAACACTTTGTGCGAAATTCCAAAGTTTTCAGTCATAATTTTGGAAATTACGAACACAATCAATTTCATAACAAATATTGAACGGCTACTAGTGCTATCGCGCATGCACGCACTGGGTGGTGCGGGCCCGGAAAGGGACTCTACGGTTGTGTTGTGTTGGGTAGTTCCACAACGCACGCTCCAAAAAGTTATTCCTCCAGGCTCCAGGTTTCTTACTTCCACAGCACTCTTAAAAAAAAACGATAAGAGTCAGTAGAAAAGGCAAACCATCAGTTGTTTATAATAAAATAAAAATCTTTTAATTTGGATAACTCAATCCATAGTTTGTTAGTAAATTACAGGGCTTATTGCTAGGGTTAGTCAAAACTAATACTTAAAATTAAAACTAAATGAAATTGTTTATGTACTGTACAGAGGCGTTCATTATTTGCTTACCCCACCCTAATGCCGCCTCTACACATAGGCCAGCGCATTCGCCAACGCGCTGGCGGTGTGCTTGCCAACGCGCTTGTGAGTAATCCACACATTGGAAGGTCGTTCAGTATGGTTTGGTTCGGGCCAATGTGCGGACGGATTCAAAATGGATGTTGAGTCGCTAACAGCTGCAGCTGTATATTTATTCACAGCTTATAATAAAATTACGTTGTAAATGTGTACCTTATTTATTTAGTACTTTTAATACTTACAACATTTTTATTTTTATGGTACTTATTTTTCGGGTTCCACAGGCAGTTTTTACTCTGATAGAGCGCAATAAATTTTAATGTTTCCTCGTTACTCATATTGTTCGCCATTTCGTCAAGTTAGGTGTTAATTCGCCGCAAGAATCGCCAATGTGTGGATGGTGCGCCAAGCTTGCGACAAGTGTCCTTTGATGTTGCCGAGACCGAGCGGCAAACTCGCAAGCGCGCCGGCCAACGTTCAAATACCTACCGCCAATGCGCCAACGCCCGTTCTACACATTGGGCCAGTGGCTGGGCCAGCGCGCTTGCCAACGCGTTGGCCTATGTGTAGTGCCGCCATAATAGACATACCAAGTTCGAATCCTGCTTTTATTTAGACAATCTTTTTACTTTTTTTGACAAAGCACTAGTAAACATACAAAATAAACATTTTATCTATCTATCATCTAGTAACTAAAATAATAAAGTAGGACTGTTCGATTGCTAGGGTTTATGAGTAGTGGACTGTATTAACGAATGTTTTATGTATGATGTGTGACTTTAAAAATTGTGTCGACACAAACGAAACAAACGTGATTCGATCTTATTGAGATGATAGGTAGGGCGTGAAAGATGTGAGTGATGCGTTATGTATGATGCGCTACGAAAAACCACTAACCTTGTGAGGACTGGCGCGGCGTGTAGCTATACCCAGCTCCTTCCAGGACTCCTCGGGGCGTTGCGGCTGAAACTATACCTTTCAGGTCCGTACTTCACTGTCGGGCAAGCTTAGCTCGCTTAGCGTAAAGGGCCGGTCGGAGCAATAGAGCTAACCACGGGTGGAATCTCGTAAGCAGGGCAGACAATCACACACACTTCACAAGCTAGTACGCTAAGGAGGTTTTACTAATCACGAAACGACACGAACGAAAGTTTTTTTAACAATCAACATCAAGCTGTGCTGCGCTTAGCTTAGCTTAGTAGTATCTAGTCGTTTATCTCGTCAAAAATGACTTTATTTTCAAAATAACGTAAGCATTACGACATACTAAGTTGAATCCGATGAAGATGAAAGTAAAGAAGAAGTGGATATGGATATTTTATGAAGTTCATTTTAGTAAGCACAGTTCGGCTCAGCACGGCTCAGCACGGCGGCGGCGGGTTCCGCGCCTCTCTCGAGACTACTGCGTTTTTAAACAGAGCGTAGCCTAACACAGCGCTGCACAGCATGATTTGTTTGTATCCTCATTAAAATATGAGACGAGCGAGTTGACCAAACATAGCACAGTGCAGTACAGCACAGCTCGATTTAGATTTGTCACCCTAATTGATGATGCGAGTTTGATGTGATGGCAGAATGCAGAAGCACCACAAAGTGAAAATATTTACTTGTTTTTAGGTCATAGAAATTTACATTGATTACAGAAATTTGTAGTTTTTCTGGTGAAAAACACATGGCATCATAAGCTCAATAAAGAGTTAACAGAGTTAGTTGTTAATCTAAGGTAATTGTTGCAGGTTCACATGTCCACTCACATAGGCGACAAGCCCCTCACGTGCAAATGGTGCGACGAGCGTTTCGTGTACGCGTCGTCGCTGCGATTCCATCGCCTGCGCTACCACCCCGAGAAGATGTCGATGTCGAGCCAGCATGAATACGACTCTACGTACGATGTAATGTCCACACTTGACACTAAACCTGTAATTGAATGATTTATAATGTGTATAATAACACATTCTACTAGAAAGTAACATACAATTAAAAACGAATATCTAAATGTAAGGCGGCTTTATCGCTGAGAGCAATTGCCCCCAGGCAATAAGTGTAATTTCGCGATATTTCAGGATGGTTTCACAGCCTCGAATTTGTCATATCAATATGTATATAAAAAAGCTGAAATGTTTTGTTACAGGAATACATCAAAAACAACGTGGTTGGTGTCCCCGTAGTTAAGATTGAAGTGGAGGATGTAGCTTAGTGCATTATGTTTGATTTCATCCAAAAATCACAAGATATTAACATTATTTATACACTTTTAAAAACAAAGTTGTATAGAATGATAGCTTTAAGGGATAGATCAATCGTAAATTCGTAATAAATAGTTATTATATTACAAGTACTGTAGGAATAAACCTAATGGATGTAGTAATTAGTTATAAATCAATCATTGATCAATATAATGGCTACTATGCAATTTAATTACATTATATTATACAACATAACACAACACATCCAGCAGTGGGTGAAGTCGGGCTGCGGACGATGATGATGATGATTCAACATAACACCTATTTCATTCATACTTTTTAGACAAAATTAAATTGCCCTACTTAAAGTATTTTTCATTTAGGAAGCGTTCGGTTATGTTTCAATTTGACGAAACGAATGTGACAGTTATAGAAATGAGCTAAGTGTAATCGTAAAAATTTTATTCGATTTATGACTTGATTTAGTCGAGAATCGATTATTGGTAAAATGTTTTCATTAATTTTAATTTAACAAAGTAAAACAATTGTTTTTATTAATATAGACCTAATTTGAGGTCTACATTAATAAAGACACTTGGAAACATCTGCATTTCCAATAGGCAAAGCGTCATATCCTAGAAATAGGACAGTAGGTAATAATATCAGCAGATGGGTAGGTACATAATTTAAATTGAATAACAAATACTTAATCATAGGTATGTACTTCTGTGATAAAATTTTAAAATGTCGATGTAGATACCTACAGTTAAAATTTGCAAAAATAACGATGTAAAATTCTCCGTATTTTTCACGTTTGGTGTGTGATAGGGGGTGCATTTCGAAATTTCGAAATTTCGTAAATTCGAAATTCGTAGGATTTTTTTGCCATTTTTCAATTTCGAAATTGGAGGCCTCAATTTCGAAATTTCGAAATTTTTGGTTTCCATGATTTAACCACGGAAGAAAAAATAATATGGGTACCTTGTATACCAACACCTCATTATAATACCCCCCGACCAGTGCTGAAGCTCTCTAGCTGCAACAAGTAACCGCCTGAGGAGGTGTCTCAGCTCCAAAATGCTGAATGCCCTAACTGTTTTAAGAGCTTATTACCAACCACAGTAAAATATATTACACCGTGCCACAGACACAAAGTTCCTATATATACCTAGAATGAAATACGCATATAGGTAATTAAAAAAAAGTCGTGTTTACATAATTTGATTTTGCAAAGGTTTTTTTCATATCGTCCATATAAGTACATCAACGTAAAATCAGAGAAAAAAGTTTATTTAGTATCCGGATAGTAACCGGATACTAAATAAACACTACAGATACAGCTATATGAGGATCAAAAAGATGAATCAGGAACCCGTGAAGTCAGAATCTACACAGCTGGCTTCAAAACCGTAACAGGGACGGGAGCCGGCGCTCACTTAATGGACCTCTTATGCATATCAATAACGCTAGGAGAACACAGCTCCATATTCTAATGTGAATGCGTAGCAATAGCCCAGAGAGCTGTACACAACACAGGAATCAGCGACGAAGGCGTACGTATTCTCTTTGACAGCGCTGCCATACTCAGATCCCTGGAAGGTAACAGCTGCAAGTCCATTCTTGTGTTCGAATGTCACTTAGCATTATAAAAGATAAGAAAGACCAAGAGAGCATCATTCAGTGGATCAAGGGGTACAGCGGATTACTAGGAATGATGACGCCGCTCATGAATTGACACGCAGGGGATCGGAGACGATTACAGAAGGATCATTGCCCTTCCTACCTCTGCCATTGATCCTTTATAGGTACACCGGTAGGTACATCTCGGAAAAAAGGAGCCTGAACTAACGGACTCTGTTTAGCAGAGACAAGATATGCTTGTGTTTTGGTGGCATTGAAATCGACCCGATTGGCCTCGCCCCAATCTGAGACTACCCTCAGGGTCAAATTGGCTGGCTCTGGCGTTAGACAGGTACCTGTCTATCACGGTGCCATCGTTCACGTATCCAATAATACCGGTCTGGCGTCTCATTGCTAGGCATCAGCGACACGACTTGCTTCGTTGCTTTGTCACTGCTATACGTGCAGTGCAAGCGCCACGGTGACACTTGATGTAGTAAAATTGAAGTATTTTAATATTTTTTATATTTTAGATAAAGGAAATCACTTTTCCGACTCAAACTCTATCTGTAAAGAAAGGGAATCACAGATCTCATCATGATCAGAGAATAAAAGTTATATTTTCTGTCCGAATTTCGAAATTTCGAAATTGAGCTTCCGAATTTCGAAAGCCAGTTTCGAAATTGAAAAACATCGAAATTGGACCCCCTAGTGTGTGATAACAAGCTAGGTACCGTGACTGGAGTCTTTTAACGACAAAATAACACATAAAATATCCATATCCGCTTCTTCTTCATTTTCTCATTTTCATCTTCATCGGATTCAACTATGTCGTAATGTATACGTTTTTTTTTAAATAAAGTCATTTTTGACAAGATAAACGCCTACACTACATGAGCTTCTGAATACTGAGCTAAGCAAAGCGCAGCACAGCTTGATGTTGTTTGTTAAAAAACCTAGCTTAAGAAACACAGCATAGCACGGCACAGCATAGCATAGCACAGCACAGCACAGCGCAGTACAGCGCAGCACAGCTTGATGTTGATTGTTAAAAAAACGTAGCTTAAGAAACAGAGCACAGCACAGCGCAGCACAGCTCAGTACAGCGCAGCACAGCTCGATTTAGATTTGTCACGTGACAAATCTAAATCGAGCTGTACTGCGCTGTGCTATGTTTGGTCAACTCGCTCGTCATGTATTTTAATGACCCTCATTATATCACAAACAAACCATGCTGTGCTGCGCTGTGTGAGGCTACGCTCTGTTTAAAAACGCAGCAGTCTCGATCGAGGCGCGCCACCCGCCGTGCTGAGCCGAACTGTGCTTACTAAAATGAGCTTCATAAAATATGATACGGATATTTTATGAAGCTCATTTTAGTAAGCACAGTTCGGCTTCTTCTTTACTTTCATCTTCATCGGATTCAACTAGGTCGTAATGTTTACGTTTTTTGATAATGAAGTCATTTTTGACGAGATAAACGACTACACTACTAAGCTAAGTTAAGCGCAGCACAGCTTGATGTTGATGGTAAAAAAACGTAGCCTAAGAAACACAGCTAGTACAGCGCAGCATAACTCGATTTAGATTTTTCACCCTAAATATTATTAGTATAGGTACCTACCTTCCACTCTTAGTTAGGTTAGGTCCCTGAATACCGTGTAGTGTAATACCCCTTTAAGTGAAAACGACTTAAGTAAAATGAATCCAAACGACATCCATAACACTGAAATCTTTCCAATATCAATTTTAAAGTAAGTCACTTTTCAAGTTACAATGCATCTCTAGATTCGCAATAGATTATCTGAGTCTGAATGAGATGATTGGGCGTTTTTCCATGCCCGGCACCGGCACGGCACCGGCATGGCCGTGCACCGGCACCGGCGCCGAGGTTTCGTTTTTCCACTGCGCCGGTGTCGATGCCGGTCTCTCCGCTCCGCGCCCTCCTACCCGCCCCGCGCAGTTACATACTCACACGGCTACTATTGATATAAATATGCAAAACACATGCAATTTTGACGGGCCGGCACCGGTGGGAAGCTTGCTACCTCGGCGAAGGGGACGGCGCCGCGCGCCGGCAGGACTCAATGCCGGGCCGGCACGCCGGCGCCGGTAAGTAAAAAAGCGAGCCATACATTTTCATACATTTTTACTTCCCCGGCAACGGCACGGTGCACAGTGGTTCGATTCGAATGTATGGAAAGGGTCGGACATAGGAATAATAATTTTTTTTTTGCCAAAATATGAAAATTAAATTATGCTATCGTGTTCCACTAATGATTCTAAATGTCTTTCTTACCATTTTTACTGAAAGTGCCACGGTTATTGAATAAATTGAGAAAATGTTGTTTTTTTTCATCGTTTTGTATGGAAACGAATATTAAAAAAATCATATCTTCACATTGCCCTATGTTTTCGGAATGCGGTTTTTTTTATATTAATCTACTCGCACACAGCTTCAATAACTACTTTGACATATGGCACGCCAAACGCACAACTGAAAAGATATAGGGTGTTACATTTTTAAATAACGAAATCATAATATTTTTAGTAGGTACTGATTTCCGTAATCTAACAGCTAACTATACGCAACTTCGATTACCAACAGATAGATGGCGTGCGCGATGTACAACATAATAAGATAAAGGATGTGTACAACATAATAAGATAAAGGACGTGCGCGATGTACAACATAATAAGATAAAGGATGTGTACAACATAATAAGATAAAGGATGTGTACAACATAATAAGATAAAGGATGTTTTATTAAGTTACGAAATTATAACATTTTGGTAACTACTGATTTTTGCAATCTAATTATAGACGACTTGAATTACCTAATTATACTATAATTCTACGTCTATAATTATTATAGACGACTTGAATTAGAGTACGTTTCACGTCTCCTAGTAGTAGTAGTGCGACTGAATGTTGCCAGCAAGCAACTTTTGACTATCCAGAAAAAAACTTGTACAGCTTGGCAAAAAAGTCTTGAAACGGAACTAATTTTTTTGTTTAATGGCAACATTCTTAAAACAATGACGTTTGATGTAAAATAGTAAACAAAGATTATGAATTCTCGGATTTTTTACTTGGATCAGTCAAGCGGTGGTGATATAGTGACGAAAAGTGAAAAATAATGAATAAAACAGTTAGAAGTGCTGCCAGGGAGGTTATTTATAAGGTATACAGGCGATGTCTGGCAGAATTTGAGGCCAGAACTATTCTTTCAGATCTCAACAATGTTTTTCAAAGAACCGCTGATAAAACAGGTTTGTGAGAGTTTGTTTTGTAATTTTAAGTTGAATCAAAGGTAACTTGATGGTCCTAAAGCAGGATTAAATTAAAGTTCCACGGAACAAGTGAAATATTCAACAATAAACATCGGGCAGTTAGGTTATGTTTACGTTTGTTCTGCGTACTCTGCTATAGCGCGGGCATAGAATTTGATACTTGAGCTAGACTAGCTAATATGTAAATCTATTTCTACATAATTTAAATGTTGTGTTATTTCTTTGTAATAAAGTTACTATAGCGTTTGTATTTTAAATGGTCTAGAAATTAGGTGCCTAAATAATAAACTGAAAAAGGTAAGATAAAGGTATCATAAAAAGTTTCTTCTTTATAGGAAGCAGCTGAGCGTGCTAAAACGGAACGGTTCCAAGCTATTACGGAGGAGGATTGGAAGAATTCGTGCCAGCATGTAATAAAAATAGAAAAGGAATACTGTGAGAGAGAACTTACCATGTATTAATAACAATGTATTAAATTTTAATTGACTTTATATTTTTTTCTTTATATACTTACATAACGAGAACCTTGCTCAATTAAACAATATTTACTGATACTAGTATACTATGTGTGGATATAAATGTACGTATAACAAAAATATACACCTAAGTATCAAGACTAGCTTGGTGCGCTATAGGTGTTGCCATAAGGACCTACAGTGGCGCCCCCATTATTTTCTACTCTTTTTTGCCAAGCTATAAGTAGGTACATTTAGATACTTATGCATTGTTGGATTCTTAAGGTCTCCACACACTGAAGCCGGAGGCGAAGGCGTGCGAGTTGTATTCTATTGAATCACTAGATGCGCCCCGCGGCTTCGACCGCCAACCAGAGTTTTTTTCCGTACAAATTTCAGAAATTTATCGCACACCTCCTAGGGGTTATTTATACTAAGTACGTGTTTAATTAATTACTTTGAAGTTTATTTATGCCAAGTTTTAACTAAATCTAACCAATGAAAAATGATTTCCATACAATTTCATTAATTTATTTTTACATAAATGCAATGGAATTAAAAACTTTAAGCAGGTGGTAATATTTTGGTACTTACCTTCCTAAAAAGGAAATATTATGTCGTTAGGGTAGTAACCTAGGTAGTTACCGTTTTTTGCTTTTTGCTGTTTTTACAGACGCAGAAATTTATGCATACCCCCTAGTATGCAATAAATTTCTGAACTTTGTCTGAAAAAAGAACTCAAGTTCGCGGGCGAAGCCGCGGGCGCATCTAGTACATACTGAGTGAAAGTTATTCATAAATCGATAAAATTATAGTCGCTTGGACGCCGAAAACTAAGAAAATGTAAGGTTTTCACACACTGATGTGAAAAGACAGCCGGCGTTCTTGCCTTATGTGAAAGGAGTGACGAACAAAATTGGAAATATTATCATTAAATTTTCAATCAAGTCGATTTACATCCTCTCACGAAGATGGCGAAGTGTCTACGAACACCTATAGACGTTGTACCACCAGCAAGTTCCTGGAGTTTACGAAATCGATTGCAGCTGCGGGCGTTCCTAGGTACAGACAGCTTCACTAATTGGTATCCCCCTCACAGAATATGCAGTAGTGTGTATTCAGTAGCACGCAGGTTCAAACCCTTTAACATAAAAATAATTGATTATAGTTTACAAATTTCTCGATAATTTCGTATTTTGTTTTGTTGTAAATTTTATTCAATTACTTAATCAGAAAACTAAGATTTTTTTAATACCTTTCTTAATTTCTATCGGTACGCACGAGTAACTATGCTAAATTTCGAAACATTATCCTATGTAACGTTGGTGTAGTGGTAGAAGTAGCCGAGTTAATCTGGCTTCTAATCGCAAGACCCTTGTTCGATCCCCTTTATCGATTAGATGTCATTTTTATATTTGCCATTTTTTATTTATGTCTATTCTTGTGAATAGTGAAGTCATTGTTTATCAATATAATGATTAAAAAATAAAACACAATTTTAGGTAAGTAAACACACTTTTTCTATTTCAAAATTTATGACTACATAACAAAACAAAATAAACATAATTAGTAGCATAGATTGTTTGTTTGTCTTAGACATTTTTTATTTTATAATCAAGCTTATTTATAAGTAGTTCCCTATCCTGATAAATAATGTTCCATTTGCGATTTAGTACTCGAGAATACACATGTTTTCATTAGATTTTTGTTTACTTTTCTAATCTAATGAATTAAACAATTTGAATCTCCTGTAAATCGTGGAACATAGTTTAATCAGGTAGGTTTGAAAATATATGTGAGGTCAAAGGGTGTTTTTCTATTATTTATTTTTTGTAGTCTGTTTCTCATCTGTGTAACCTCTTGCTCTAAGTTATGTTTGGACCTCAATTCATTCGAATGCCAATTTAAAACCATTTGACCCCACATATTTTCTCAGACTTAGGTCCGGACTTTTAGCTAGCTAGGAATAACAGTAATGTCTTCTTAAAAATAAAATCATTCAGAAACCATTCGCGTACGATGCACTGCACAATTATAATAGACAAAATAAATTTGTCCCTCTGGATTCACGATCCGCACAGAAAGTAACATGATTTCCTTCAACACTGTCAAATATTGTTCGCCAGTCATACTCCCAGTCATTTCTTCTATTTTCCGGGAAACATAGAAGACCCCAATAACCTAAAAATAACAATTTAATCAATTGGTGTTTGTTTTTAGGTGTGTGGGATAAAATACAAATAATTTATTTGCATTGGTCAAATACTATGTTGTTTGTTTGTTTTGTTTTCAAAAGATAAGAATAAGATGAAATAATCTTTGATAAATGTAATTGGATTCGTTGAGAATTATCACTTACTTTTATAATTTATTCTGTTGTTACACTCCTGTTGTTTTTTCTGCCAATTCTTCTTACATTCACATCCCCCTCGGATTTAAATTTACGACCTCATAAGCGCAGGGTTTGAATCTGTAAGATAACAAATCAACAATATATTATGCAGTTAAAGATAACAAGGTTTTACTAAAAAGATATAAGTAGTAAATTTACCGTTATTCCAAGCTGACGAGCAATCTTCTTATTACTTATTTGCTGTTCGATAATAACCGGGATCTTAGTTCTCACAAAATTACTGATATGCAAAATTTCCTTCAATATTCTTCAATTCCACCAAAAACATAAATAAAAACAACCAAGTAAACACTCGAATTGAGAATGGCAGTAACCTTTTCTTCGTTCACCAAGATTTTATTTAGATCTACCCTCATCTTTTTCCTTATCCAGATATCGTAAATAAAATCCGCTGCCGAACATAAATAACACAAAATTTCGAGCGTCCGATAACTAGTTCATTAGCTTAGTTGTTTAGTGAAGTGGTTAAATGTCATGCGAGCGATTGGATGCCTGGTTCGAACCCCACTTGATGATACAATTTTTGTTTCTTAAAATTTGAGTAAAAGATTAGTAAATCGGTCGGACGACAAATGTAAACTTTAGCTATTTGAGGGGTTACCAATTAGTGATTCTGTCTGTACGTACATAGGCCAGACTATAGATGTAAGGCCAGTTTAAAACAAATTAAACCAATCCGTTTAAAACGAAAGAAAACGTTTTAAACCGAAATAAACCATTTTTTTCAGTTTAAAACAGTTGGTTTCGATGACTATGTTTTTCTTAATTTTAACTGTTTTCTTGATTTTACCGATGTACAACATAAAAACTGTATAAAAATTTGTTATTGCGGCATATACCTACTGATATTGATAACCTTATTTAAATAATTTAATTCGGTTTAAAATGGTTTAAGACCAACATCGCACACTTAGGTACACTCTCGTGGCCGTCTCTCGTTGTCACTCTCGAGTGGGAGTGTGTGAGTTTGATTTTAAACAGAACCAGCTTTATAGAAGTAAATGACGGGACTTGACGCAAAGTTGTATGCGAGTTTTCAACCGTTTGAAACGATTTATTTGCGGTTTAAAACGGCGAAATTTGGTTTAAAACGTTTTAAATCGGTTGATTTACATCTATAGGCCAGACTAAATGCACGGTCGCTGAATGGGTTAAGCGTCGATATACAATTTTACTATAACCACTCAACAGTGACGTCGAATATATCGAAAAAGGCGTAACAGTGCGACCCATTATGGGCTGCCCGCACTGTTGGGGTTTTCTTAAAATGTGCAACAACTAAAACTGCGTTTTTGGTGTTTTTATGCAGTTTAACTATCTAATTTAGATACAAACTAGTTAAGAAATATTTTTATTACCATTTCATGTACTTTAAATGATACATGCAAGAGAAAATAATGTATAGTATTATAACTGTAACTTCAACCACCTAATTCTTAGCCTTACTTTTGGATAGTACACCAAAATAAAACTACTTCTCCCATATATACTAGGTTTTAGTATAAGCTTACATTCCCATTGATATTTCGTCACTTCATTCTTCAGATATAATTAACCAGGTAGTACTTTAAACCTACTAGGCAGTCGCACGATTTTAAAAGTAAATCGATTTACTCGATTTCATGTTTTTTTTTTTTTTTGAGGGTAGCTATGCATTAGCTGGCTTTGTCCGCAAGGCGATGTCTTCATTCTTTTTTCGTGCGAGGCAGCGTACGGACTAGGGTTTCTGCTCGAGAATTCTCGAACTCGAGAAGACTCGAGAAATTCGCCTTGGTTCGAGACGAGAAAAATAAAACCGTGCCTCGAGAATTCTCGAGGCACCAATTCAAAATATTCGACATACGTTTTTACGCGAATCTACAGGAAAACGCACACCCAATCTCGAAAATCTATTCAAAGCTGTAATGACAGTCAAGCCCACTACACTTCAATTGAAAACGAGAGGGTATTCAGCTTAGCCGGCAACATAGTTACCAAAATAAGAAACAGACTATCAGATGTGTCTATCAACGCACTGATTTTCTTAAAAGCAAAAAAAAACTAAATATTAACGCATTTGCGTTTAAGAACTTTGAATTGAAGCACTAACCACTATACTTATGATATTTATCTACTACCTATTTTATTTACCTACTAGAAATGAGTAGAAAGTTTTTTGTTTCTGTATGATTATATTACATGCAGATGTCTGGATGATTAAGACGGAGATTTTAGTCGCTTACTTAGTTCTTTGTTCCTAATTCTAATTAGTATTAAGACTTGATTATTAAATTGTGTGTGTTAGAAGTTTTTTATGTTTCGTTTGTTCCTTTTTAGTAAGTGCATTTGGTTGGTGCAATAAAAATACGTTGATTTCGAAATTTTTTGGAGTATTTTTCTTTAAATTTTAAACCACTATTGGTTTTTTGTTTGTAAGCCTCGAGACTCGAGAAGACTCGAGAATTTAGCCTCGAGAATTCTCGTGCATCGAGAATGAAAATAGTTCGAGAAATCAGAAACCCTAGTACGGACGTAACAGCTCCCTCTTGTAAAATAAATTTATTCCTCATGCCGAAGTGAAGTTTCGACATGATTTAATGGTATAATGATAAAATTAAGAGAAGGAGAATAAAAAACGCCGACGAATAATAGTGTATTCGTCAGATTTGGAGTTAAGTGAACAAGGTAAGCAAAGTGCTATTATCTTTTCAAGTATTGTTGCAAAATGTTCGTAAAGCAAGAAGGTAGATTTTACCTCTGGTAGGTAACCTACTTAAGCCTGTGGGATTGACCCTGGGGTCAAAACAATGGCTGTTCTATGCTGGAGGTTAACCGAGTGTTATCACGAAGCAAATAATAGAACTAAAACTTGCAAACTTTTACGAAATACAAACTTTTGCGAAACGTACATAAAGCAAGAAGGTAGATTTTACCTCTGGTAGGTAACTACCTACTTAAGCCTGTTAGATTGACCCTGGGGTCAAAACAATGGCTGTTCTATGCTGGAGGTTAACCGAGGGTTATCACAAAGCAAATAATAGAACTAAAACTTGCAAACTTTTACGAAATACAAACTTTTGCGAAACGTACATAAAGCAAGAAGGTAGATTTTACCTCTGGTAGGTAACTACCTACTTAAGCCTGGGGGATTGACCCTGGGGTCAAAACGATGGCTGTTCTATGCTAGAGGTTAACCGAGGGTTATCACAAAGCAAACAATAGAACTAAAACTTGCAAACTTTTATGAAATGCTAACTTTTGCGAAATGTACGTAAAGCAAGAAGGTAGATTTTACCTCTGGTGGGTAACTAAACTACCTACTTAGGCCTGGAGATTGACTGTGGGTCAAAACGATGGCTGTTCTATGCAAAAGGTTAACCGAGGGTTATCACTAGGTACTTATCACAAAGCAAATAATAGAACTAAAACTTGCAAATATTTATTTTCGCTAATTCGAACAACGATGACTGTTCTATGCTTAGAGGTTAACCGAGGGTTATCACAAAGCAAATAATAGAATAAAAACTTGCTAACATTTATTTTCGCTCATTCGAACAACGATGACTGTTCTATGCTTAGAGGTTAACCGTGCGTTTTCACAAAGCAAATATTGGAACTATTACATAACCAATTATGCTTGCTTGTATTTATTTTCACAAATTAGAACCTCAATGGTTGTTAGAGGTTAACTGTGGGTTTCCCAAAGCGCTTTATTACAACAATTACACTACCACGTATGGTACTGACTTACACTTAGGTTCGCAAATTAGAACCACCACGGCTGCTATATGCTAAAAGTCAAATCATAGATCTTCACAAAGCAAAATATTACAATAATTACACTATGTTGGGACCACGTTTGGTGCTTTACTTGCTGACATTTACACTCTCAAATTATAACCTGCTATGCTAAAGGTTATACGTGGGTTTCCGCAAAGCGACATATTATAAAAACTACAACTAAGTCTGGTAGTTGCTTATTTTTGCAAATTAGAACCTTGATGTTAACGGAAAGTTAACACGTGGTCTCTTATTGAATAAATGGTAAACGTGGATTATCACAGTACCATTAAATTAAATATTTATATAATTAGATTCAATGTAGATCACTCTTGTTAAGTAGGTCATTGGGTTCGCCTGGTGGTTGTCTGTCGAACAACACATGGCATTAGGTGCACTTTTTACGCTCGTACGAGGTAAATTATAACTAATTCTTAAAACTCTCGGTGGGTTTCAAAGAGACATTGCCAAGCATGATGGATAAGTATTGGTGTATATTATATGTTTTGGTTTACTTTGCCCGTTTTTTGTCTTGCAATTCAGAAAACTGCGCTTCTTACAAGCACTCAATTTAAAACGTAAAATTGCTGCTACAATATCTGATGTCACTAGGACAGAGGATAAGAGAGTCGACTCAGTTCAGCAGCAGTTAGGCTAAGGCACCACTGCTATTAACAGGGGCTTCTCGGTACTTATTGAAGTTATTATAAAATTCTTATAAAATTGTCAAGGGAAACTTATTAACTCCCGGTCTGGATCGTGATGAAATCTTATCCAGAATGAAGACCACGATGTAATTATTTGGTCAGAAGCTCTCACTAAGACTAGTTTAAAGATTAAAATGCTATAAAAATTACTATAGTTACTGATATTAAAAAATAAATAACCGCATCCGCAAAGGCACCAGTAGTGGCGTCAGTCCATCCGACGACCAGTCGCCCCCGGGTGGGGAACAGAACAGCCCTCCTTATACATATACGTCGTTACACATGAACTATGGGGGGGGAGGTAACCCCGCAGGTTACAGGGGGCCTCAGGCAGGAGCGAGGCCGACAGCTCAGACTTTAAACTAGAGCAAGCCACGTGCTCCGGCACCGCAATTATAAAATTGGGTACACCCTGAGCATAACCTATATTTTTATAATTGTCGTTCCATTATAAAACTGATTGGATTTAAGTTATTCTATGAAGTTAACTAGTAGAGTTAGAGTTAGTTAGTCGAAAAGTTAACTATCTATTTATACTGTACAATAGAAAAGGGTACTTAGTCATCTTTCTTGCGATGATGAACCTGAAATGCTAACAGCGATTAATAATTTAATAGAATTAGATACATAGGGGATATTTTAGTTTGTGGTCGCTCTCAAGGAGTCTTTATTTTCACTAACTGTGACCACTTATTCTAAAGTTCATAAACCTTTTATGTTGAATTTAATAACTCTCATTAAATTCATTCATTTTAAGATGACGGATCATAGGATCGTGCCTAAACTGATTCCTAAACACGGATCCCTAGCTGCAATAAACCTTCATTCATTCATTAATTCCTTAAAGAGGCTTATTTGCTTCTACCTGTAAATAAAGCTATTAGAAAATACTAACGCTTTATATTTATCTCAGTGACATTTTATGTATCGGAAACATACAATTATTACCACCAGAATGTAGTAAACATAGTTGAACTATTACCTATCTCTAAGTTACATAGTGATAAAAATATATATACAGGGTTACAGGAAAAATCGTGCTAGATCCGTTAAGGGCGTGGAGTACCCATCATTTCTGACTTATTTCACTATGAAACACCCTACCCTAAACTTAACCCTTTTCGAGATATTCGACTTTTAATTTTTTTATTAAAAATTGCCGATTTTTAGGCTACTAAATTTATTTTTGTTTACTTTGTGTATCTTATTATTATTTTTATTGCATTTTTACATGTGTAATAAGATGCTTTAGGACGTCAATCATTAAAATAATGCATAAATTAATTGAATAGACCGTAGTAGAAAAGTGAAAGTTAAGAAATAAAAAAAAAATTAGAAAGTTTATTTTTCTCTAAGGGATATCTAAAAAAAATATTATGGCAATTCTTCGGCAGATGTTTTTAAAAATATCTACGTTTCATCAGCTATCTAACGAGGTATAATAATCTAGGGTTTTATTCAATTGCATTGAAAAAAAATTAGTTTTATAGGCGACAGTGGAGAAGAAAATTTATACTTAGCCCTAAAAAGTAAAAGTAAAACAATAGGTAAGCATGAAATGTCATTTATTAAAGGTTTTCACACAACTTTTTCTTATTCTACAGTTCATGTTCAACATGGCCGCCTCTATTTCTGATACATTGTCGCATCCTTCTACGGAGACCAGTCTTCACTACTCCAGTGGTCAACGTGGTCCTCATTTTATTTGCTGCATCCACAATCCTTTCTCTTAGGTCTTCCACAGACGAAACTGGATTCGGCTCGCTGTACACAAGACTTTTCATGCACCCCCACACATGAAAATCCATGGGGGTTAGGTCCGGACTTCTTGCTGGCCATGGCAACGGCCCACCTCGTCCTATCCATTTGTTTGGATAATTTGTGTCCAGCCAGTCTCTGACACTTCTCCTGAAATGGGCAGGGCAGCCATCGTGTTGGAACCACATGTCCCTGATCAGGTTGAGTGGCAGATCATCCAGCAAATCACTCAAGTCTGCTCTCAGGAAATTTTCGTAGCTTTCCCCATTTAAATTATCCGGTAGAAAGTAAGGTCCAATCAAATGATTGGAGATAATGCCCATCCACACATTCACGCTGAATCTTCGTTGGGACCCCTTCACTCTTTTCTTATTGGGATTCCTTAGTGCTTTTGGGGCCCAGTAATGGGCGTTGTGATAGTTAGTTATGCCATCTTTATCAAATTTGGACTCATCCGTCCACAAGATATTTCTTAGAAAATCTGGGTCTTCTACGTCAGCATTTAGCATAAATCTGCAAAAGTCCAATCTTCTCGCGGGGTCTCCTTCTTCAATAACGTGTACCGGCGTGTAATGGTATGGGTATAGGCCAGCAGTATGCACTGTAAACCACACTCTCCATTGCGAAAGTCCCAGATCACGGGCAACAATATTAGTGGAAGTAGTCGGATCCGCTCGAAAGCGTTGCACTATCTCATTGTCCTGTTCTTCGTCGTCAATTCGTGGTCTACCCATGTCTGTATTACGTCTCAAAACAGAGCCAGATTCTCGAAGTCTTCGATAAACTCTGTCAAAAACGGCCACATCCGGCACTCGACGACCGGGGTAGCGAGTTACGTATTCGTTGCGAGCTTGCGCAGATACACAATCGCAGTATCCGTAACAAATAAGCATATCAGCATATTCCTCAGGTGTGTAGGACGTCATCTTCAACACTTCCGTATCACAGGTACAAATCAGAGTCCGGTTAACAAGTATAGTAGTCACAAATCAGAAGAAATAGTCCAGAATCACAGCCAAGTCGAGAAAAAGAGCAAAACGATATCACATCTACTATGTACGAAGCACAAAAGCAGACTGACAACCAAAACAATACCCCCTGTTGTATTCCCAGCCCTAACCGGTCTCTACACATTTTTTCTTTCATTCATACCTACATAAATCGTCACTTGTCTCGCTCTCACGGTGTGTCTGAACTTGAAGGACAATAGGCGCGGGACCGTTAGAACTGCTACCTGGAGCGTCTTAACTACTTTTTTTCCACGAAATGTAATACAAACCCTAGATTGTTATACCTCGTTAGATAGCTGATGAAACGTAGATATTTTTAAAAACATTTGCCGAAGAATTGCCATAATATTTTTTTAGATATCCCTTAGAGAAAAATAAACTTTCTAATTTTTTTTTTATTTCCTAACTTTCACTTTTCTACTACGGTCTATTCAATTAACTTATGCACTATTTTAATCATTGACGTCCTAAAGCATCTTATTACACATGTAAAAATGCAATAATAATAATAATAAGATACACAAAATAAACAAAAATAAATTTAGTAGCCTAAAAATCGGCACTTTTCAATAAAAAAATTAAAAGTCGAATATCTCGAAATGGGTTAAGTTTAGGGTAGGGGGTTTCATAGTGAAATAAGTCAGGAATGGTGGTTACTCCACGCTCTTAACGGATCTAGCACGATTTTTCCTGTAACCCTGTATATATTTTGCCATAGAAGTCTTTATAGAAGCTTCTTGATTTTGTATGAGCTCCTTACTACATTACAAATGGTTTTAAATTGTTACGCTAGTGCATCGTAGCTAGCGAAGAATCACGCTAAATTAATATCGACACATATCTACCTATACCTAATATAGAGTGAGGACTATTCCATTGAGTTTTCCAATAGCTCAACCATTTTGCTTTCCGCACCATACGAAATGTTCGACTATACAGCGAAATCCAGATACTTCGGCGATAGACGCGTTAACGATTAGATAGCAGAAAAGCAACTTCTATGCATTCCCGCATATTCTGTTGTCCTAAAGTGCTTAAGAAATTTAAGCAATGATGCAACTGGAATTGGACAGGTTCCTGGTTTCCTAAAGACGGTATTAGATTTTGAAATACTATATTAGAATAATTTACATTATAAAAAATATCATTTTCAATCCCACTAAATATCATAACAAAGAAGTCCTACCTTGGGAACCGCGAAGCTCAGGACTACTTTTAAACAGCAAACTATCCCGCAAGTCTAGTCTAAAACTTTATGTTATCCACCGTCTTTAGTAGTACTTATCAACGTACCACCCACAGTGGGTGGTAGCAAATTTGGGAGTTTATTGTTTCTAAACTGACGTAATCAGAACACATTATTGTAAATACCTATGAATATTTAAAATATTATTGCTGGTGACTTATTGACTTCTCAACCAGCGGATGTACCTACTCACTTTCAAAATATAAGAGAGAGAGCAGAGGTACTCTAATCAACCTTTTATTTGCAACGGTCAGCACTATCATTGCTTTTGGGTGGTAACATTAGACGTATGCTAAACGGCATTTACATACAAACAAAACCCCTCTATTCCAAAACATTTTTTAACTTGGGGTTCTCGGTTAGTGCTTCACTTTGCTGGTCATTACATCGGTCATTACGACAGTAATACCTGCATAAGGGGCTCAAGCGCTTTAGCTTATAAAGTGTCAAACAAAAATATACCTAAATGGTAACAAATCCAATTTTCTGATCTTTTAAAAACTCCTACTGCTGGTGAACCAGACCTTGATCCTGCAATTTATCAAAGAAAATTCAAAGCTTTATCCGGCTGCTGCGCTGGATTAATGATTAATGACATCAAGCTTGAGTCCTGCTGATGTAAAGTGGAGAATGGAGTTGACATGACCATATATAGCTGCTAGACACGCATTAGCGGCGGCTTCCGTTGAGGTCTCGTTTGACTTTTTCCAGAAAACGGTCGGATGGCATGGATCCTCACAAAACTTTGCTAGGATTTACAATCACCCTATGAGAAGGAATTTTTCCCTAAACCAAAATCTTTTATTAATGAAAAATAGCGAATTACTTTTTGTACCTACTTATTTGATTATAAGTATTAGGTAACGATAAAAACAAATAGAAAATAACATAACTTACATTGTAAAATGTTTGAGGATGTCTTTCTGCAGTAGGTACCTATAGTTAGTAAAAATACTAACAAACTAGGTACCTACTAATTTTGGGTAAAGCTTGTATTATAATTCTAAATTTAAATTTTATTTTGATTTTATAAAAGCATATTTGATTGCAAATGATGCATACTCTAAACATCTACCTGGTTAATTATAGGTATCTGAAGAATGAAGTGACGAAATATCAATAGGTGATCAATTGAACTTGCAAAGTGAAGTTCGATCACTATTATATGAGTCACTTCATTCGAAGATATAAAATCACCCACCCATAGTAGGTATGATTCTACCCACCCAATAAATTTTAAATTTTCTCTGAAGAAATGAAGACATCGCCTTGCGGACAAAGCCAGCTAATGCATAGCTACCCTCAAAAAAAAAAAAAAAACATGAAATCGAGTAAATCGATTTACTTTTAAAATCGTGCGACTGCCTAGTAGGTTTAAAGTACTACCTGGTTAATTATATCTTCGAATGAAGTGACTCATATAATAGTGATCGAACTTCACTTTGCAAGTTCAATTGATCACCTATAATAATAATAAAACAATAAAACAGCAGCATCATCATACATTTTATTTACAAAATTACACTTTTAAACTCTGAACACCAATTGGGTACACTTACTAACAAGCCTCAAGTGGGTATCTTAGTACCAATTATTTTAAGTGAATATTTCACTGTGGGGACCTGGCAAATAAATAAACAATAAATTGAACATATTAAATTTCTATATTTAAAAACTTACAGGTTTAAGTTCAATAGATTCCTTACAATAATAAAACCAAAATGAGTCCATTTCAGCCAGTCAAATAACCACTTTCTTAGATCAGTGATTTTTTATACAAAAATTGATTTATTTTTTATATCAACAGATATTGTGAAAACTACAATAAGTATTCTTCAAATTACTAGCATAAATTATCTTCATTTCATACAAAAATCTTTTGTAACTTACGAATCAAAATTGCAAAAAATCACTGTTTCATCACAAAGAAGGTTAACTAAGTATGGATTCAATTATGGAAGACTTCCAAAAACATACCTACTTGATTTTTTTCCCTTTTTTTCAGTTATGGTTGAAACAGGTGCCAATCGACATACTAAAACATTACAAACCAAACGTATTCCGTGATGGAATGTTGTTAGCGGTATACTTTCCGAGATATAGAAAATGTTTTATGTTCTTGCCGCTCGTTTGATATTCTACTGCGTAAGGGGTGTGTTTAGTGAAATGCAAAGAAAAGTTGCGTGCAAAGTGCGTTTTTATTTGTGGGGCCTTTGTCTGTAATCAATATTTTCACCCGATCAGTTCAGTACTTTTACCGTGAAGAAAGAAAATACATCCATACATTCAAACCTTCGCTTTAATAATATTAGTGTGAAGTGTGATAATGTTTCAAGAGCTATCAACTGTACAAACAAAAAAAAACAAATAAAATTACAGATAAAAATATTTGTTCCCCAACAAGTAAAATGTGTATGATTTCAAGCTAGAATGATGATGATGATGATATCCTCAATCCATCCACACTAAACAGCACCATGGTTTGTTGTTCATTTGAAACGTCAGACCTAGACAGTGCGACTAGCCCTATCTTGGTTACTCATAGACCACTTCACATTTTCGGCATAAATACTATATTAACCACACATTTATTATTATAATCTCTCTTTTATAGAATAGCTGAGTTATTATACCATCTATTTCATGCTACATACCTTTTATAAGTCTCAGTGTTATGATGAAAAGCTAGAAACATCGTGATGGATGCGGTCGGTTACAAGCACCAGGACCATTTCTTATCTGATTTTATCACACAAAAAGTACTAAAGAGACAGTCAGGAGTACTAAAATTAAGAATACTTAAATTTTTCTTGTATTTCCAAAACAATTTCACTCGAATAAATCCGCGTAAAACTCAAAACAATCAATAGACAATCACAAACTTTTCTTGTCTGCAAGTGAAGTTCGACTACGGATTTCTCGGAATTTTTGCATGACGCAACATGTGGACTAGCACTGGGTACCTATCTTGCTCTAACAAGAACGCAATGCAATAGGTTTAAGCAAGATAGAAACATAAACAAAGGTGAAGTTGAGCTTAAACTAGGCGCCAGCTTACATGTCCAAAATGGCCCGCCGCACTGTTGACGGATATTTGACAGATGCCCAAAATGGACGTCTGCACTGTTGAGCGGTTATACTAGCTCTATTATGGTATTGTTCTTAAACTTCTTGAGAGGCGTGTGGGTTACGCCTCTCAAGAAGTTGAAGAACATAGTGCTGATAACGACATGTAGGTCTCGACAGGACCTACGCATTTGCTCCCCTTGGATTCGAGACCCTAGGTCCGTGGGGTACCGAGGCTCTCCGGGTTTTTAAAAAATTATCTGAGCGTCTGCTCGATGCGACGCGTGACCCGAGAGCTGGTGAATATCTGGCTCAGCGCATCAGCATTGCCATACAGCGTGGTAATGCAGCCAGTGTCTTGGGGACGCTTCCGACTGGTATTGACATGGATCAATTGAGCTACCTTCAGACTGTTTGCAACCGTCTGCAGTTAGCTCAATGGTTTCAATTGTAAATACTAGTAGTAATTTTTCTATTCCTTGCTTGTAATTTTCGTTATTTTATTATTAAAATTTTACATAACGACACTGACATGTGAAATTAACTTGACATGTTTGTTGATGGCAACAAGTGAAGTTGAACCGTCTCTTGTGATGAGAGTTGTCTATTGTCATGGATAGATTTGGATGGCGGGATGATGCCTCAAAATCACGAAAATGCCAGCTTATGACAAATTTTAGTGATAAACTCTCAATAAAATACCTTTATAAAATAATATCGCTTCAGTGACGGTGAGCTTTCTGAAATGTCTGTCTTTGATTATGTTTTAATTTTTTTTCAAAACAGACGCAGAGATCAGGGTGATCACGCAGGTACAGGTGTAGAGCAATCAATATAAATAAAAGAAGTTGAAGTATAGTAGAAATGTCAAAATTGTGAAAATAAATAGTTTTCATAAATTTTACAAGATATATTTTCAATTTATATTATATATGTGCCATAACTTGTAAATGTAGCTTATTTTTTTAATATTATTATGAACTAAGTACTTACGAAAAAAATAATCAAAATGGCTAAATCAAATCTGTGTAGATTGTGTGGTAAAGAAGACTTGCCTTCTAAAGATTTACTGCTTGAAGGTAACAAGAGTGTTCGGAAAATGGTGCAAGAATTTACCCAAATAATCGTAAGTACAGATATGTAAGTCGTTCATTAGATTAAAAGCTTATACTGGCTGGAGCTGGAGCTGGCATTTTTAGAACTTAATTTGACTCTTGTACAAAACAATTACGGTTTTTTCTTTTAGTATTTGCAACACTTTGTACGTAAGTCTAACCATCTTTAGCACTGTTCAGGACTTTGCACGTTTTTGTTACAGATCTATGATTCTGACGATTTACCAACAAAAATTTGCTTGAACTGTGAAGAAAAAATGGTAACATTTCAACTGTTTTTGCTGGAGTGTTACAAAGTTCAGGAAATTTTGCAAGTAACTTTCAAAGCGAAGGTTGAAAACACACAAATAAAATGCGAGTTCAGTACAAATGTAGGAGTAACATCCTTAGTAAAGTCTGAGGTAAGTTTTGTTTTAGGTATCTGTACCCTGTGTCTCATGTACTATTATAAGGTAGACACTTGCAATATCAATGGAGTTTATATACTGTTGCAGATATATAACATGATAGATTGCCAATACAAACATCCAAAAACGTTTTTTGTCAGTTTGTTTTATGGTAAAAATCCAAAATTCATGTTTTTTGGGAAATTAAGAAAATGTGTTTCCGTTCTTGACAGATTTTGGTAAATCAGACTATAACTTTATGGAATAGACAACTATATACAAATTTAAAAGTCTTACAAGTTATTTGTTCTAAGGACTACCTACTTATACTAGGGATTGCAAAATCTGTAGCTTTTGAAGAACCGGGAAATACTGAGCAAGGAACCAGGAATTCCCGGTTCCTACTGACCTAGTAAATTTTTGGTAATTTTCTTTAAGAAACTTATCTTACTATTATAATAAATGGGAAAGTCTGTGTGAACGTTTGTTATAAGTAATCTCTATAAGTAATCAAAATTGAATGAAATACATATTAGAGATGGGCCGAATATTCGTTTTATATTCGTATTCGGCATATTCGGCAGCTTTACCGAATATTCATATTCGGCCGAATATTCGGCTAAATCACCGAATATTCGGCAAAGTGATACTAAAAGTTTTTACTATTAAGATCCGTGTATTATCATGATTTGAGTGCACAGTGTAATGAAGTAAGTATTTTAGAGTCACATCATACATCTGTATTTTATCAGGTCTATTAAAAGTATATCAAGCTGGTACTCAATGTTACTCCATGACGCATTAATGAGATCTTGAGCGCTGCGGGGCCTGCGTGCGGGGGTAGCGGGTGGATGGGTCTGACGGCAATCCTCACGCTTGACGTTAACAAGTTTAGAGCTTGTCCAGAAAGGGCGATTTCGCCGGTAATCGGTTCGCGCGAAATCACTGGCGCGTAACCGAGATACTAGACGCCCATACATCGCGTCCACAAGCATCGCACGAATTGAAAACACGCGCGTAAATCGCGTGCAATTCGCCAGACTCTCGACTCGCGATTGATTCGCGCGTTTTACGCGTGAGTCGAGATACTAGGGAGGCCTTGTTGCGTCCAGTTAACGCTCGAACTCAGATCGGGTGGACGTATTGAGGGAAATGGAGCGCCAAAATTTTGTCACGGAATTGTTTAATATATGAATATAAAATATAATATAAAATGAAAGATTTAGGTAAGTAATTCGGTATCTTACTATTAAAATAAATGGGAAAGTCTGTGTGAATGTTTGTTATAAGTAATCTTCGTAACTACTTAAGTTAAAATTAAATACATACAAAAACAAAAAAAAAAACTTAAATACATTACTTTACTACTTAAATATACTATTCCAGCGACGGTAAGCTAACCACAACGAGACCGCTTTGTTCAACTCCATGTTTCGTACTGAATACGTCCCTAAATGCTCGCGCATTGGTACGCTCCTTGTGGACGCAACGGTCGCGCGTAATACGCGCGAGAGAATCGCGGCGAATTCGCCCTTTCAGGACAAGCTCTTAGACTTGCATTTTTGCGACGAAACGGAATCAAATGTACCGAATATTCGGCCGCATGTTCGTATTCGGTGAAACCTATGTTCGGCCCATCTCTGATACATATCAAATTTTGAAAAATTAACCTCTGAAAATAGTCAGGACATTGGCTACATGTATTTCCTTCATACAACACTGGCTCTTTATTGGATCCTGCTACTTTCCGTATCGCAACCTGTATTCGGTTGGGTGCAAGGTGTTGTCCATCTGATCACGGATTGTCGCTGCGGCAGATTTGGCTGAAATCTCAAGAGGCGGAAATAGGCAGGTCTCCACAGAACCTACACGTTTGCTCCGCTTGGAATCGAGCAAGACCCTAGGTCTGTGGGGTACCGCTCATAATATTTCTTGTAACAGAATAAATAATTATCAAATATGTTTTGCCAGTAACAATCTTAACGATAGGGTTTGTTTTCAATCGTCCCATCTCCATATCTAAAAACGAATGAAGGGACTAAAAATATTGACCTAAGAATGGGATATGAATTTTAAGATCAAAAGAGATAAAGTTCTAAGTAATGTACAATACACCGTAGGATTATTCAGATATTTATATTTTTTCGGTATGGTATAAAAGTAAAATGTTATTTCCTGAAATTTCCGAAATTTTCCGGGAAATTAATTACGAATTCCCGGTTCTGAATTTGGCCAAAAATTTTCGGGAATTCCCGAGAGCAATCCCTAACTTATTAGGGATAAAAAAAAATATATCTGTAGGGGTAAATTAATGCTGAAAAAAAAATCAAATAAGGAGTCACTTTAGTATACTTAACAAAACTTAAATTTTTTAAATAAATTTAATACGGTCTGTTTTAAATTTATTTAAATTTTTTAAGTTTAACTTTAAAAAGCTCTTAGTTCCGATCAAATAATTAGTACACAACTGACCAAACTTTGTTTAAGTCACAAAAAAATTATCAGTTTGCAGAAGTAAAGAGACTCAAAACAAAGCTTTGGTCGCTTTACGATTGAAATTTATATAGTAAACTCACCCAAAGTTTTCTACAAGAGTAACACACTGAAGTTTTCACTTTCTCATTAATAGCGTAGCGTCTCACTCCGTCAACATCTTGTCACGCAATACTAAATATGTCACCCTCGTAGTGACGAAAAGCGCCGGACTCGTCATTAACAAAGAGAGACAAGATTGCGTATCTCCTTTTCCAGCCTTAATAGGGCAGATTTGATTTACTTGGCGATAGAAAGACGCTTTTTTGAGTCGTTCTGTATACTTAATTTACCCAAGTTTACGATTGGGTCAGTCTACGACTGGAGGTGCGATCTAACATGTATTTGTAATGTTTAAATCTTCTGGAATGTACTAATTATAGTTTTCTTTCATTCAGATCAATGATGAAATGACAACAGAAGAAATAGTCAGTAAGTTAATTAAATTTCTGTTTATTTTTTTACCATTTATTATAGCAATTTAACAAGTCTTACTGATTATTTAATGGTTTTGCTACTTACAGGTGCCCTGCAATGTAGTAATAATGATATGGTAATGTTTGGGGATGAACATGATGATGATTTTCAAAGTAATAATGATGAAATTGAAGAAGACTTAGATGATGTTACGTTAGCTACATTGAAACAAATAAAGAATGACCAGATAAAGAAATACACGCAACAAAATCTTGAATCACTCAATGAAATTCTTAGAGCTCCGTCCTTCAAAGTCAAAGATATAGTAAAGTAAGTTCTCCTTCAAAGTCAAAGATATAGTAAAGTAAGTTCTTCCTAAGTTTTTTTGACACATTTACCAACATTTATATTAATATCTAAATGTAAGTTATGATGGTTGTAAATCTGTTGACTCAGATTAATCAATTTATGGTGTCCTATTGTTGTAAATGTAGTGCGGCGGGTGAAGGCCTGCCTATGACGCAGGTGGGTGCAGGTTCTTTCCCGCCTTGGAACATTTTTTTTACCATCTACATATATTTTTACTATAAGTTCTGGGTTACCTACTAAGTGTTTTCAATGTATAATAAAAAAATCTATCTTACGTAATGTATCTTGTATACAGTATATTATTCAAGCTCTGCTTAGCTTGGGGCTAGATGATACTGTGTAGATGATCATCCATCATTATTTAATTTATTTATTGATGTGAACAGAGAAAAAAATATTTTTCAGGTTTGATTGCATTTTTTGCAACGAGAAATTGAAAACTTGGGCTATTTTGCAAGATCATTACACAAGTCTCCACAAAACTAAACCAGTGCTGATATGTTTATGTGGATATGAAATCAGATCACAAACCTTGCTTTACAAGCATGTGTCTATCCATAAACAAGAAAGTAGAAAATTAAGGAGAGAAGCTGCAACTGAGGAGGAAAGACAAGATGAACTTAAGTATTCTAATATCAATGTGAATGATTTTGTTAAGTAAGTGTATATAACAATTATATGTACCTAACCTACCTAAGTACCTAATGTTTCTTGATTACTTCACATGTCAAATGTTACTATATCTTGTAAGAGATTGGTACATAGGTCTAATAGCTTCCTTGATTAATTTTTTCTCTCTTTTCCAGGTTTATTTGTAATGAATGTGATTTGAAATTCTCAAGCTGGTACCGTTTGGCGGCACATTCTAAAAAAATTCACAAGATTTTACCCATTGTGCAGTGCAAATGTGGTATAACACTTAAATCAAAATCTGTCATGTACAAACATGTTCATTATCATAAGAATCCTAACAGTATTGCGTAAGTTAAATTTATTATCAACATTTACCATTTACATTCATCTGATGGAGTTTACAGTCGAGGACGGGGCGGCATGTCAGTGTCTTCCTAGTTGACAAAACACTATAGCCTAAGAGCCGACGACACGGCCAGACCTTCGTTATTTTATAAAAGTTGAACATTTCTTTGTGGCTGTCTCCAGCACAGTTAAGAACGACCCCCCGAAAAAACTCATGAAGGCCTCTCTTCTTTTCAGATGTGATGAATGCCCACATGTATCAAAATCTGTAGCAGCTTTGAACAAACATAAGATGAGACATGTACCAAAGTCAGAACGAAAGTTCCATTGCTCTGGATGTGAAAAAATATTTAATACGAAAGACGCTTTAAGATCTCATATAAAATCTCATATTCCCATAGAAAATAGGAAGATTTACCATTGCGACGTTTGTAATTTGAAGTAAGTTGTTTTCAAATTATTTACATCTGCATAGTATTCACATCACATACATTGTTATCTGCGTAAATTTATGCACAGTTTACATTTTTACTATCTATTTACGCAACCCGCACGCCTTCGCCTCCAGCCCGGCCACGGCTTCTGTGTGTGCGTGTCTTATAGTATGTACTTAGTCTTTTTCACCTAGGAAGCGTTCCCTGACAGATGGAATGCGTTTCATTTCAATTGACTAGGATTTTGGCAAATTACAATTTCGAAAATTCGTACAATTTTTGTTTTATCTCAAACATATTAATTAAGCTACAGAAGTATATTAAGACACACAAATTATCCAAAAATAAATTGAATTTAGCCTCCACACGTAATAAAAAATAGAAAACAATGATTTTATAAAATCCGAGGCTATACAGAACGGAACGTAATAGAGTTGAGGCAAACAAATATTATTCCGTGAAATTTATAAATCGATTATAGAAAATAAAATCGTAACTTACTACATCATCATTTTTAAATTTTATCACGGGAGTACATACCTATGATTATTTGTTATTTATTTTCAATTACCTACATATCTGCTGATATTATTACTGTCCTATTTCTAAGTTATGACGCATTACCTATGGGAAATGCAGATGTTTCCAATTGTTTTTATTAATATAGACCTAATTTAATGTTATTTTGTTAAAGTAAAATCAAATTAATGAAAATATTTTAGGAATAATCGATTATCGTTACTAAATCAAGTCACAAAAATCGAATCAAATTTTTACGATTTCACCTTAGCACATTTCTATAAATGTCAAACTGAAACGTCACCGAACGCTTCTTATGTGAAAAAGACTATAATAATGTTAAACATCGTTTCAGGTTCACAACACGTTCGTCCGCGGCCTCTCATAAGAAAGTGGTGCACCTTAAGGTGAAGGGTTACGTGTGCGACCTGTGCGGGTACGCGTGCGGCACCAACGGAGAGCTCCGGCAGCATCGCGCCATACACAGCGACGACAAACCTTTTGTCTGCTACCGTTGCACTAAGCCGTAAGTTAAATACCCTAATCAATAAAAACAACAAGATAATATACGTTCATCTCGCTCGAAGGAGCTACATAAAACCAAACTTTTATGATCAGAGTCTAAACTTAAACTTCAGTCATCGAGCCCCTACTCTCTCTCCTTATATTGAGCGTTCAGCTGGCATAAGTATCACTAGACCCTAGACTAGTCTCAATAATCAGTGGACATGATAGATCCATGATAAGGTAGGATTTGTGTGTCCTGCGAATGCGATGGCAAGCCTTTCGCTTGCAACAAGTGCTCTAAGCAGTAAGTTTACAAAATACCTCGAATTATACTCAGATGCCTTTGCGCCAGACATAGGGTAAAGTACGGATAGATGCCCCAGGAGGGGTTCATGCCCCACTTCCAAAAATCCTATCTACTGAAAATAGCAATTAAGTATTTATTGGTTCAAAATTTGCTTATTTACTAGACTACATAGTGAGCCTATCAAAAGTAGAATACTTACTTGGGATAGTGGCCAAACGCTCGACCTTTTTCAATAACTAAAAAAAAAATATAAAAAAAAGAATGCGATTTTCGGAAGCTGTCCCTACCTGGGGATGCAGTCTCGACAAAGGTAGCGATTGCATAGCGAGCGACCGAAATCGGTCGCAAAGTCGAAACGACTTTGCGATCGATTTCGGTCACCTTTTAGTACATTTTAGCGATATTTGTAAGTCTCTTCTCTACTAGTGGAACCATGATTTTCATCGGAATGTTACGAAAACAACTGTCAACTCTAGCGATCTTTGTCGATAACTGCGAATTTCTTTGCGAGTAATATTGACAGCCCGATAAGTATTTTAGCGATCGTTATCTACCCATAGATTTAGTATTTTTACACTTTATCAACTTATCTTCTGTGTAAAAGGGTTTTGAAGAGTTATTGGGTTTTATTTTTTTATGGCTTTAGCGTATCTAGCATTGGATTTGTTCACAGATGGTTCCAATAGTAGAAACTTACAAATATCGCTAAAAATATGTGATCGATAAGAGTTTGCGATAGGGATTTTGAAAAAAATATCGACGTATCGATATATCGATATTTTTGTCCGATATTTTTTATTCCCATATATCGATATAAAATAATAAATAATAATAAATAGTCATCAATCCGAAAGTCAACCAATATCGAAAGTCATACTAAAAATGATAAATTTCAAATTTTATGTAAACAAAAAATAGAATGAATGAATCATTCACTTCATTTTCAGTCACAATCAAAATAAAGTTACTAGCATTTATAGCCATAAATTATTCGCTCATACAATTCAGGCATAAATCAGAATTTTCTAAGCGACACTATCATTATAAACACTTTAAGCAAGAGAAGTGAAGTTAAAAAACTTCCTATAGGTTTTACTACCTACTTTTGTGTAAATAAGGTTTATTTTCTGTGCAGTCGAACATTCTAGAGCTTTCGGGAATGTGCAGAAAGCTGTGGAAAGTTGTTGAAGATACGAGATCAAATACAAATTATGTATTTCAATAATCTTTAATTATTTAACATAGCTTGGGTTTGGAATCCTATTTAAATAAAGAGATACCTGTGCTAGAGGGTTCTGCTCTTCCGTAATATACAGTTACAATAATATTGGAAGATGCGTATTTGAAAGATGTGTGCATATGTGAGTACCTTACCTAGTGTGTTGAGTTGGGGTATATGTGACGAAGATCATTCGATAACATTGTAGAAACTTCTGGAAGCCTATAGAACAATCTCTATGTCTGTAGATCATTCTCGAAATCCATAGAATAATTCAGTTTTTTATGAACAGTGATCGGAATTACCTACCCAAAGGTCTAAGTGTGGAAGTAACAGAGTTGTAATACCTGCCTATGATAAATAAAGCCTAAAAAAATAAGATTGGTTCAAAGTTATTAAAAGAAAGAAATCTCTTTAAAATAAAATAAATACTAGATGCGCCCCGCGGCTTCGTGCATGAACCAGAGATTTTTTCATATAAATTCCAGAAATTTATTGCACACCCCCTAGAGGTTATTGAGTAAAAATAAAAAAATATGTGTTAAATTATTCACTCCATAGATTAGTTATACCGAGTTTTGAGTGAATCGGACCAAGGATTAATTATTTTCCATACAAGTTTTACCACCCCATTTAACCACTTCAGAGGTTATTTTTTCTAAATTTTACTATCCTATATGTTATTCTAGGTCCCAATCCATTTACGTACCAAATTTCATCTAAATACCTACACCAAAAATTATGAATATGGATTTTATCACGTTACTATAAAAACCCCGCGCCTTCGTCCGCGTAGAATTAGATAATTTTTCACCCTATTTTAAGTCTCAAAATCCTTAAATAGGTACGTATTCTTTCATTCTTAAAACTTCACTACTAGTTGAAAAATTCTCATACAAACTTTAACATAGGTACCATCTTACGTCTTTTCAGGGTAGCTCAAAGATTCTGAATTTCTGAAAATTCGGTACGTGTATTTTTATTTTGTATTTTAAGTATTCTAGGTTCAATAAATATCAGACCACGCATTAAAAAGTTTCATAACAATGCTTTCATCCCTTTTCACCCGCCTTAGTGCTTTTACTAGAAAAGGAAACCTATTTTCCAAATTTCAACTTTTTATGTAGCTGTTATATTATTTATTATTTCGGCTCTATGATGATGAATCAGTCAGTCAGTTTGCTTTTTATCATTACATAGTATAAAACAAAGTCGCTTTCTCTGTCCCTATATCCCTATGTCCCTTTGAATGCTTAAATCTTTAAAACTACGCAACGGATTTTGATGCGGTTTTTTTAATAGATAGAGTGATTCAAGAGGAAGGTTTATACGTATAATAAAACCGTGCGAAGCCTGGGCGGGTCGCTAGAATATAGATAGAATACATGACGAGATACATGACATTAGAAACAACCTTCTTAAGTAACTAAACATGTAAATGTAAGAACTTACCTAGGTTAAACCCGCCATCACATAACTTCACGGTGACCACGTACCCGAGGGGAATAGATTTAAAATCAGCGCCGCATGTTTCCTGCATGCAGCACATAGCTGAATCTACTCCCTTTGCCTATGATTAGTTTTTTTATTATTGTTTTTAATTATAGTTTAGGTTAAGAAATTTACAGGCAATAAATGATTTTTCTATTTCTATTTTCGTCGTCGGTTGGCTCGGCCAGTTCGGCGCTGGCCTTATTTCGGAAACCTTAACATTTTCCACCTCCTCTGCGTCTTACCGCCCCACTCGCGTGAGCGAGCGGTGTCAGAAACGAGAATGATTTTTATTTTTTTGATATTTTTTCAAGCCTTTCGATTTATTTTGAATAAACGATTGTTTTCTCATATATTTTTCTTTATCCCTATATTTAAAAATATTTACGGTGGGTGCAGCGTGACAGATTTTCGAATAAAGGTTTTTATCATGCATAAAAACTCCCTTGAAAATGACTCGATTTGGTCGTGAAATATGGCAAATTTGTTTTGTTCTCATTTAATGATGATAACGGTTTTTGAAAATCTAAGACGCTGCACCCGTAGCTTTTTCTTGTCCGATTATGTATGCAAAATTTCATTGAAATTGAGGCGGTACTTTCCAAGTAAAACGAAAGCAACGTCTCGGGTGTTTGCACCGACCTTAAGTAGTTACGGAGATTACCTAAAACAATCATTCACACAGACTTTCCCGTTTATTATAATAGTAACATATTAATAAGGTTACTTTTTTTCATAGACAGACACTCACTACACACCACGTTCCATGTACCTACTTACTTAATGTGAGGGACAAACAACGAAACAGCCGAAAAACGCTTTCCGCCCCTCCTGTACCGTTGACTCGCCGGGAATTGAGACGTCACAGGCCAAATGCCTCGCGCTTATTTCAAAATTCGTTTGGGGTTCAGTAAAAGTGGAATAACTTTGTCATTTTTCAAGCTATTAAAATAATTCTTTCACCATATTTATTGTAATTTATATGCCCTACAATTCATATATAAGTAGCTTTTTTTGTAAAATTGGAAACTTCCTTATTGTCTCGCGGGAAGCCAGGGAGCGCAGTGGAATACAGATAACTTCGAGGAAACAACCATAACCTTTGTTTCAGTTTCAAAACCTACTCGAACCTGAAGACTCACCTGGACACTCACGAAGACACCTCGTACGAGTGCGACATCTGCCAGCGAGTGCTTAACAGCCGGCGCACGCTGCGGAAACACCTGCTGGTGCACGAGGAGAAGTGCCACCATGTCTGCTCTTACTGCAATAAGGCTTTCAAACGACGGCAGACTTTGAAGGTAAGCTTAAATCAAATATAGATAGTGTAGATGACCTTAGTGGTGCAGCAGGCGAAGGTCCTCCTGCGACGTTTGAGGATGCCGGTTCGATTCGCTAAGTCTTCCCTGATTAAATTAATAAAGCTTAACTACAATTTTACTTAAGGCGGTGTGCCCCGTGGCTCACTAACGCCGCTAAGAAGAGATTTGAAGAAAACTTAAGGGGCCTGCGTAAGATGAATTCCCCATACAAAAGGAATGCCTAAACTATTTGTAAGTGCAGCATATTTCCACCAAATTATGTGTTTTTTGTATTTAAATAGCAATTATCTAGGTACCTAAATAGTACATTTTTACCACAAAAAAGACATGTTTTCCCCCTATTTGTTTCGTTTTAAAAACAAATGTTCCGTGTTTTTAATTTGGGATTAAAGCTTTAACTGTGTAGTTACAAATTAACAACACTTTGTGCGAAATTCCAAAGTTTTCAGTCATAATTTTGGAAATTACGAACACAATCAAATTCATAACAATATTGAACGGCTACTAGTGCTATCGCGCATGCACGTACTGGGTGGTGCGGGCGCGGAAAGGGACTCTACGGTTGTGTTGTGTTGGGTAGTTCCACAACGCTCCAAAAAGTTATTCCTCCAGGCTCCAGGTTTCTTGCTTCCACAGCACTCGTAAATAAAAACGATAGAGCCCGTAGAAAAGGCAAACCATCAGTTGTTTATAATAAAATAAAAATCTTTTAATTTGGATAACTCAATCCATAGTTTGTTAGTAAATTACAGGGCTTATTTATAGGGTTAGTCAAAACTAATACTTAAAATTAAAACTAAATGAAATTGTTTATGTTTTGTACAGAGGCGTTCATTATTTGCTTACCCCCCCTAATAGACATACCAAGTTCGAATCCTGCTTTTATTTAGACAATCTTTTTGCTTGTTTGACAAAGCACTAGTAAACATACAAAATAAACATTTTATCTATCTATCATCTAGTAACTAAAATAATAAAGTAGGACTGTTCGATTGCTAGGGTTTATGAGTAGTGGACTGTATTAACGAATGTTTTATGTATGATGTGTGACTTTAAAAATTGTGTCGACACAAACGAAACAAAAGTGATTCGATCTTATTGAGATGATAGGTAGGGCGTGAAAGATGTGAGTGATGCGTTATGTATGATGCGCTACGAAAAACCACTAACCTTGTGAGGACTGGCGCGGCGTGTAGCTATACCCAGCTCCTTCCAGGACTCCTCGGGGCGTTGCGGCTGAAACTATACCTTTCAGGTCCGTACTTCACTGTCGGGCAAGCTTAGCTCGCTTAGCGTAAAGGGCCGGTCGGAGCAATAGAGCTAACCACGGGTGGAATCTCGTAAGCAGGGCAGACAATCACACACACTTCACAAGCTAGTACGCTAAGGAGGTTTTACTAATCACGAAACGACACGAACGAAAGTTTTTTTAACAATCAACATCAAGCTGTGCTGCGCTTAGCTTAGCTTAGTAGTATCTAGTCGTTTATCTCGTCAAAAATGACTAGTTTCAAAATAACGTAAGCATTACGACATACTTAGTTGAATCCGATGAAGATGAAAGTAAAGACTTCTTTACTTTCATCTTCATCGGATTCAACTCATATCTAAAATATCCATATCCACTTGGATATGGATATTTTATGAAGTTCATTTTAGTAAGCACAGTTCGGCTCAGCACGGCGGCGGCGGGTTGCGCGCCTCTCTCGAGACTACTGCGTTTTTAAACAGAGCGTAGCCTAACACAGCGCAGCACAGCATGATTTGTTTGTATCCTCATTAAAATATGAGGCGAGCGAGTTGACCAAACATAGCACAGCGCGGTACAGCACAGCTCGATTTAGATTTGTCACCCTAATTGATGATGCGAGTTTGATGTGATGGCAGAATGCAGAAGCACCACAAAGTGAAAATATTTACTTGTTTTAGGTCATAGAAATTTACATTGATTACAGAAATTTGTAGTTTTTCTGGCGAAAAACACATGGCATCATAAGCTCAATAAAGAGTTAGAGGAGTTACGATGACGACCGATGTGGCGCGGTGGGCGAAGGTCCACCTGCGACGCAGGAGGTTGCGGGTTCGATTCCCGCCTCGGAACAAATTTGTGCACGATCTGTAGAAATTTGTTCCGTTGGTCTGGGTGTTTTCTATGTATAATAAAAAATATCTATCTATGTAATGTATTGTATTAAGTATATCAGTCATCTAGTACCCATAACACAAGCTCTGCTTAGCTTGGGGCTAGATGATGCTGTGTGGACTGTCCGGAATTATTTATTTATTTATTTATTTATTAGTTAGTTGTTAATCTACGGTAATTGTTGCAGGTTCACATGTCCACTCACATAGGCGACAAGCCCCTCACGTGCAAATGGTGCGACGAGCGTTTCGCGTACGCGTCGTCGCTGCGATTCCATCGCCTGCGCTACCACCCCGAGAAGATGTCGATGTCGAGCCAGCACGAATACGACTCTACGTACGATGTAATGTCCACACTTGACACTAAACCTGTAATTGAATGATTTATAATGTGTATAATAACACATTCTACTAGAAAGTAACATACAATTAAAAACGAATATCTAAATGTAAGGCGGCTTTATCGCTGAGAGCAATTGCCCCCAAGCAATAAGTGTAATTTCGCGATATTTCAGGATGGTTTCACAGCCTCGAATTTGTCATATCAATATGTATATAAAAAAGCTGAAATGTTTTGTTACAGGAATACATCAAAAACAACGTGGTTGGTGTCCCCGTAGTTAAGATTGAAGTGGAGGATGTAGCTTAGTGAATTATGTTTGATTTCATCCAAAAATCACAAGATATTAACATTATTTATACACTTTTAGAAACAAAGTTGTATAGAATGATAGCTTTAAGGGATAGATCAATCGTAAATTCGTAATAAATAGTTATTATTTTACAAGTACTGTAGGAATAAACCTAATGGATGTAGTAATTAGTTATAAATCAATCATTGATCAATATAATGGCTAATATGCAATTTAATTACATTATATTATACAACATAACACAACACATCCAGCAGTGGGTGAAGTCGGGCTGCGGACGATGATGATGATGATTCAACATAACACCTATTTCATTCATACTTTTTAGACAAAATTAAATTGCCCTACAGTAAGGACAAATTTTCTTGGCAGTTCTGAACTACGTGCGGAAGGCTGCGCAGCAACACTTTTTAGGAACCAAATGGTGGCATGAGTAGGGTGCGCGGGGCGGTGGTCTAGGCTAGAGACGCACCTTACAGAAAAACAATCAATCCTTTACACGATCGAATTCCGTAATCGATTAGTTTCATTTTGAACTCATTCATTTTAGGGTATAGAAGATTATTTAAGTAGCTAAGTTTACTAATAAAGTGAATTTACTCATTTAAAAAGGATTAAAAATAAAATGTTTGGTAAAACTATGTTTTCTACTTTAAAAGACATGATTTACTTAAATTTTAGAAATCTATTAAATACTATTTGAGTAACGACTGTTTGAGAACATTAAAAACCTCATTATAAAATCGAATAGAATTTTTGTTTATCACTTAATTTCAATCGATTTAAATAATAATCGATTAAACAACACCCACAAGTACGCACATTGCACATCTCTTTTATCTTGACTTTTGTTAACTTCGATCTTTATCGGCAATACTCGGTTCGAGGTATTTGTCTCTGTCACACGTCAGCATTGGTTTGGTGTTTGTGACGCTATCTCTGTCTTGACCACAGTTGGGTACAGAAGTGTTCGTTGTGTTTTTGTTCGTTTTTATAAATAAAAAAACAAAGTTAGAGGATAAATATTGAGATATGATACAATTTAAAGATTAAAAAAAACAAACACTGAATAATAATAATGGCTTAGTGCCATTATTATTATAAATCAGCTCCTTCTCCCTGTATTAGATATTTTCTGATCGTATATTCGTTTATCTGGCAATAAAAGTTTTCTTCGCGACTGTGCATGCGCAAAAGTTCGCAGAGCCTATGTTCAGAACTGCCAAGAAAATTTGTCCTTACTGTACTTGAAGTATTTTTCATTTAGGAAGCGTTCGGTTATGTTTCAATTTGACGAAACGAATGTGACAGTTATAGAAATGAGCTAAGTGTAATCGTAAAAATTTTATTCGATTTATGACTTGATTTAGTCGAGAATCGATTATTGGTAAAATGTTTTCATTAATTTTAATTGAATTTAACAAAGTAAAACAATTGTTTTTATTTATATAGACCTAATTTGAGGTCTATATTAATAAAGACACTTGGAAACATCTGCATTTCCAATAGGCAAAGCGTCATAACCTAGAAATAGGACAGTAGGTAATAGTGTGCGTTCGCCCAGCAAAAAGTATCGTCTTTTCAAGAATCGAATGATGCAGATAATCAGCGCCCTACGTCGTGTAAATGCGCCCGAAATTTTAAATTTGCGCCTCCAAGGGCTGCAGAGATATTTATGAAAAACTGATTTTGCTGCACGAACGTTCGCCCAGCAAAACTTTTAAAAAAAAAAGGGTGTAGCTGTATTTTAAATATGCAAAAAGATAGCTTATATACTAGTCTAAATGCGCCGTTAAAGCCAAATTTGCGCCTCTAAAGATTTTAGAGATATTTAGTTTTTTGCTGGGCGAACGTTTTGGTAATTTCTATATCTCGGAAACGGCTGAACGCACGGTCATCATTTTTTTACCTACAGATCCAGTATAATTTGCGCCTATTTGCGCCGTTCATTAACATGAGTAGCATGGTTCAGGAGATATTATTGTATTTCTTAGAAAACGGAAAAATGCTCTGGCTCTCGAATGAACAAGACCAAGGACTTCGCGTTAGTGCCGACTGGTACCCATTATATATTCACACGATCCTGTAAAGTTTCGCCGGCCTACTACATATAATAGACGAGTTATTAACGATTTTGTCTTTTTTTTGAGGTTATCTTGAGTGAAATTACTTAGGATACGAAAACACTAGTTTCCTGTGAGCTGGCTTAATACATGCTTCTACAATAATTAGCGCCCTATTTTAAGAATACGTATGCAAAAAATCATCTTTGTATACCCATTACTTTAGACAATAATGATAGAAAACCATTCGAAATATTTTTGGTAGATAACCAGACCAAATTCGAATGAACATTAAAAAGCGGCCGCACGATACTACAAGCTATCCTTCCTCGCTTGGTGGCGTGTTGTAATGAAATTTAAGTAGTACAGATGCGTACCGAATTGTTAAGTAGAAAATAATATTTATGTTACGAAAAATATTATACATGAAATAAAATGTGAATTATTTTGTTTTTAATAATCTAACTATTATAATAAATGGGAAAGTCTGAATTTTCGTTATAAGTAGGTAATCTACTTAAGTTATTTTAATGAAATTTCGTAGGTAGGTAGATAGTTTATTGTAAATAGGCTATAATAACTAAAATTTGGAAATTATAACCTCTGAGGGGGTTAAATAGGGTGGTAAAGTTTGTATGGAAAATAATTTTTCCTTGATTCGATTCACTCAAAACTCGGTATAAATGCACTATGGATTGAATAATTAAACACGTAGGATTTTTTTCTTTTTACACAATAACCCCTAGGGGGTGTGCAATAAATTTCTGAAATTTGTAAGAAAAAAACTCTGGTTCGTGGGCAAAGCTGCGGGGCGCATCTAGTACACTATAATTTGTAATGTAGCATGTAGGTATTACTAAAAATAATTTGTCCGGAGACAACGGCGCATCTGTGACCTGTTGAGATAATAATGAATGAATGATTCAACACCAAATACCTATACAACTTGACATCTGATCTAGCTTGATGTGCCGTTGACGGTATAGGTATTTGTTTTTTTTAGAAGGTAAGTAATAAACAAAGATAACAAAACTGTATTGTTATTTGTTATAGACAAATAACAATAAATATGCTTTTGAGACGATTAAAACATGTAGGTATCAACCATTAAATAAAAATTACAAATAAATAAAAATGCAAGTGTAACGTAACTCCTAAACATAACAACAAGTTTTCTATTACACGTAGGTAACTAAAAATGGTAAAAATGATGGACAAGAAATCTTGTACTTCGTAATCGCTTCAAACATAAGCCATTTCTATTCATTTTCTTAATTTAGTCATTAAATCAAAATCACAGTTAAATACTAACATAAACAGTGTACCTACCTACCTATACTGTTACTTAAAATAGAACTAGGCATAATATGCCTAATATTATATACTTAGAATATAACATGATAATGATAAAGATCTTTCAGTTTTATAACTCACAGCTCTCATGTAAATAGTAGGTATTAATTTACCATTGCGCATGATAAAAATAGTTTCTTGTACTTGTACTTATTATTATAAAATGACCTTCTACTACTCAATCACAGATTGACATTTTACATAGGTACGTTTCAGGTAAATTAAGTATTTCAGCCATATTAAAATTATAGATTGGTTTAGTGTTCTAATAAATCCCTTAAATAAATAATAATACCTATATAATAATATATTTACTGGCTGTTATTAATTCTTACTCATACCATTATAATATTGGTATGAAAAGGTTGGCTCGTTAGGATTTAGCAAACAAACAAACCAGCCTACTAATTATTTATTCGCAAAAGAGCCGTGGATTATTTTCTTAAATATCATACTTACTATACCTACTTACTAAGTAGGTACCTACTTCATTATTTATTGAAAAGAGCATTTTCATCATATTATACTTAGCAATACAAAATCAAACGAGCGCAAAAGTATATTTTTTTTAAATGACAATTCCACTTTTGTACGCGACGTTCTCTAAACACTAAATATTATCATGACGATTTAAGAAGGATAGCTTGTAGTATCGTGCGGCAGCTTTTTAATATTCATTCGAATTTGGTCTGGTTATCTACCGAAAATATTTCGAATGGTTTTCTATCATTATTGTCTAAAGTAATGGGTATACAAAGATGATTTTTTGCATACGTATTCTTAAAATAGGGCGCTAATTATTGTAGAAGCATTTATTAAGCCAGCTCACAGGAAACTAGTGTTTTCGTATCCTAAGTAATTTCACTCAAGATAACCTCAAAAAAAAGACAAAATCGTTAATAACTCGTCTATTATATGTAGTAGGCCGGCGAAACTTTACCGGATCGTGTGAATATATAATGGGTACCAGTCGGCACTAACGCGAAGTCCTTGGTCTTGTTCATTCGAGAGCCAGAACATTTTTCCGTTTTCTAGGAAATACAATAATATCTCCTGAACCATGCTACTCATGTTAATGAAAATTACGGCGCAAATAGGCGCAAATTATACTGGATCTGTAGGTAAAAAAATGATGACTGTGCGTTCAGCCGTTTCCGAGATATAGAAATTACCAAAACGTTCGCCCAGCAAAAAACTAAATATCTCTAAAATCTTTAGAGGCGCAAATTTGGCTTTAACGGCGCATTTAGACTAGTATATACTTAGTCTGGCCATAAATACTGTTACACTTAAAAATAAAAAAATATTACATTTGAATTTCGAATCTGTCATTTTTATACGATTGTTCATTGTGTTTTCTCATTTTGGCGCCAATACATTGTACAATATTTTGCGATATTAAAATGGAGTGGGGTGATAAAGAGAACAGAATCGCTGTGATTGCATTACACAAAGTAGGTATGGAGCCAAATGCAATTTTTAAAACTCTCCATACACTTGGTATTAGTAAAATGTTTGTGTACCGGGCTATTAGTAGGTACAATGAGACTTCCTCTGTTTGTGACAGAAAAAGATCTGGCCGTCCACGTAGTGTTCGTACGAAAAAGGTGGTCAAAGCAGTAAGGGAAAGAATTCGAAGAAATCCTGTCCGAAAGCAAAAGATTTTATCTCGGGAAATGAAGATAGCGACTAGAACCATGTCGCGTATTTTAAAAGATGACTTAGGACTTGCAGCCTATAAGAGACGCACTGGTCATTTCTTAACTGATAATTTAAAGAAGAATAGGGTGGTAAAATCGAAACAACTACTGAAGCGGTACGCAAAGGAAGGTCACAAAAAAATTTTGTTTACGGATGAGAAAATTTTTACAATTGAGCAACATTTTAACAAACAAAATGACCGTATTTATGCTCAAAGCTCTAAGGAAGCTTCCCAATTAGTCGACAGAGTGCAACGTGGACATTATCCGACTTCAGTGATGGTTTGGTGGGGTGTTAGCTATGAAGGAGTGACTGAGCCATATTTTTGTGAAAAAGGTATCAAAACATCGGCACAAGTGTATCAAGATACCATTCTTGAGAAGGTAGTTAAGCCCCTTAACATCACCATGTTCAATAACCAAGTTTGGTCCTTCCAGCAAGACTCGGCGCCGGGTCATAAAGCTCGGTCCACGCAGTCTTGGTTGGAAGCGAACGTTTCGGACTTCATCAGAGCTGAAGACTGGCCGTCGTCTAGTCCCGATCTTAATCCGCTGGATTATGATTTATGGTCAGTTTTAGAGAGTACAGCTTGCTCTAAACGCCATGATAATTTGGAGTCCCTCAAACAATCTATACGATTGGCAGTGAAGAATTTTCCCATGGAAAGAGTGCGTGCTTCTATTGATAACTGGCCTCAGCGTTTAAAGGACTGTATTGGAGCCAATGGAGACCATTTCGAATAAGCTTTTTATATTTTTAATTGTTTTATATTTATGTATTAAACTAACACACTGTATAAGTAATAAATGTTATTTGCACTTTAAAAAATATTGTTTTCCTTTATTACAATATTTATGGCAAGACTAGGTAAGCTATCTTTTTGCATATTTAAAATACAGCTACACCCTTTTTTTAAAATAAGTTTTGCTGGGCGAACGTTCGTGCAGCAAAATCAGTTTTTCATAAATATCTCTGCAGCCCTTGGAGGCGCAAATTTAAAATTTCGGGCGCATTTACACGACGTAGGGCGCTGATTATCTGCATCATTCGATTCTTGAAAAGACGATACTTTTTGCTGGGCGAACGCACACTAGGTAATAATATCAGCAGATGGGTAGGTACATAATTTAAATTGAATAACAAATACTTAATCATAGGTATGTACTTTCGTGATAAAATTTTAAAATGACGATGTAAAAAGATACGGTTAAAATTTGCAAAAATAACGATGTAAAATTCTCTTTTTTTTTCACGTATGGTGTGTGATAACAAGCTACCGTGACTGGAGTCTTTTAACGACAAAATAACACATAAAATATCCATATCCGCTTCTTCTTCATTTTCATCTTCATCGGATTCAACTATGTCGTAATGTTTACTTTTTTTTTGAAAATAAAGTCATTTTTGACAAGATAAACGCCTACACTACATGAGCTTCTGAATACTGAGCTAAGCAAAGCGCAGCACACCTTGATGTTGTTTGTTAAAAAACGTAGCTTAAGAAACACAGCATAGCACAGCACAGCACAGCGCAGTACAGCGCAGCACAGCTTGATGTTGATTGTTAAAAAAACGTAGCTTAAGATACACAGCACAGCACAGCGCAGTACAGCGCAGCACAGCTCGATTTAGATTTGTCACGTGACAAATCTAAATCGAGCTGTACTGCGCTGTGCTATGTTTGGTCAACTCGCTCGTCATGTATTTTAATGACCCTCATTATATCACAAACAAACCATGCTGTGCTGCGCTGTGTGAGGCTACGCTCTGTTTAAAAACGCAGTAGTCTCGATCGAGGCGCGCCACCCGCCGTGCTGAGCCGAACTGTGCTTACTAAAATGAGCTTCATAAAATATCCACTTCTTCTTTACTTTCATCTTCATCGGATTCAACTAGGTCGTAATGTTTACGTTTTTTTGATAATAAAGTCATTTTTGACGAGATAAACGACTACACTACTAAGCTAAGCTAAGCGCAGCACAGCTTGATGTTGATTGTTAAAAAAACGTAGCTTAAGAAACACAGCGTAGTACAGCGCAGCATAGCTCGATTTAGATTTTTCACCTAAATCTTATTAGTATAGGTACCTACCACTCTTAGTTAGGTTAGGTCCCTGAATACCGTGTAGTGTAATACCCCTTTAAGTGAAAACGACTAAAGTAAAATGAATCCAAACGACATCCATAACACTGAAATCTTTCCAATATCAATTTTAAAGTAAGTCACTTTTCAAGTTACAATGCATCTCTAGATTCGCAATAGATTATCTGAGTCTGAATGAGATGAACTTATGAATAGGTAATGCAATGAGCACCAATTTGGAAGATTTCTTTTTTTCCGTATGGCGATTGGGCGTTTTTCCATTAGCCAGCCCGGCACCGGCACGGCACCGGCGCCGGGGTTTCGTTTTTCCACTGCGCCGGTGTCGATGCCGGTCTCTCCGCTCCGCGCCCTCCTACCCGCCCCGCGCAGGCAGTTACATACTCACACGGCTACTATTCATATAAATATGCAATACACATGCAATTTTGACGGGCCGGCACCGGTGGGAAGCTTGCTACCCCGGCGACGGGGACGGCGCCGCGCGCCGGCAGGACTCAATGCCGGGCCATTTTCATACATTTTTACTTCCCCGGCAACGGCACGGTGCCGGGCCGGGTAATGGAAAAACGACCATAGAGTACGTTTCACGAAAGAAGTCTCCTAGACGCAGCGCTGTAGTAGTGCGACTGAATGTTGCCAGCAAGCAACTTTTGACTATCCAGAAAAAAACTTGTATATAAGTAGGTATAGCTTGGCAAAAAAGAGTAGAAAATAATGGGGGCGCCACTGTAGGTCCTTATGGCAACACCTATAGCGCACCAAGCTAGTCTTGATACTTAGGTGTATATTTCTGTTATACGTACATTTTATATCCACACATAGTATACGAGTATCAGTAAATATTGTTTAATTGAGCAAGGTTCTCGTTATGTAAGTATATAAAGAAAAAATATAAAGTAAATTAAAATTTAATACATTGTTATTAAAACATTGTAAGTTCTCTCTCACAGTATTCCTTTTCTATTTTTAATACGTGCTGGCACGAATTCTTCCTATCCTCCTCCGTAACAGCTTGGAACCGTTCCGTTTTAGCACGCTCAGCTGCTTCCTATAAAGAAGAAACTTTTTATGATACCTTTATCTTACCTTTTTCAGTTTATTATTTAGGCACCTAATTTCTAGACCATTTAAAATACAAACGCTATAGTAACTTTATTACAAAGAAATAACACAACATTTAAATTATGTAGAAATAGATTCACATATTAGCTAGTCTAGCTCAAGTATCAAATTCTATGCCCGCGCTATAGCAGAGTACGCAGAACAAACGTAAACATAACCTAACTGCCCGATGTTTATTGTTGAATATTTCACTTGTTCCGTGGAACTTTAATTTAATCCTGCTTTAGGACCATGAAGTTAACTTTGATTCAACTTAAAATTACAAAAAAAACTCTCACAAACCTGTCATATCAGCGGTTCTTTGAAAAATATTGTTGAGATCTGAAAGAATAGTTCTGGCCTCAAATTCTGCCAGACATCGCCTGTACACCTTATAAATAACCTCCCTGGCAGCACTTCTAACTGTTTTATTCATTATTTTTCACTTTTCGTCACTTTATCAGCACCGCTTGACCGATCCAAGTAAAAAAACCGAGAATTCGTAATCTTTGTTTACAATTTTACATCAAACGTCATTGTTTTAAGAATGTTGCCATTAAAGAAAAAAATTAGTTCCGTTTCAAGACTTTTTTGCCAAGCTGTACATTTAGATACTTATGCATTGTTGGATTCTTAAGGTCTCCACACACTGAAGCCGGAGGCGAAGGCGTGCGAGTTGTATTCTATTGAATCACTAGATGCGCCCCGCGGCTTCGACCGCCAACCAGAGTTTTTTTTCCGTACAAATTTCAGAAATTTATTGCACACCTCCTAGGGGTTATTTATACTAAGTACGTGTTTAATTAATTACTTTGAAGTTTATTTATGCCAAGTTTTAACTAAATCTAACCAATGAAAAATGATTTCCATACAATTTCATTAATTTATTTTTACATAAATGCAAATTAATGCAATGGAATTAAAAACTTTAAGTTAGTGATGCAACGAATAGTACTTTTACGAATACGAATACGAATATCAAACCTACTATTCGGCGAATACGAATACGAATATCTCGACATGGTGATAAAAGACTAATTTATTTGATAAATTTCTATACTTTAATAATTAAAATTTACAACTGGCAAATTTTTATTTAAAAAACATAAAATTTGTAGATTTTCTGGTTTTAGGCGATTTCTTTTTTCAGTCTGAATGTTCCCAGCCGTTGAAAAAAGTCTTTCTGAGGCGACTGTACATGGCTTCAGTGAAAAATATTTTTGGGCAAGTTTTTTCAGACTTGGAAAATGGACATCTTCTCGCCAAAAGGCCAGTGGATCAGCAGTCGGCGATAAATTTGGGAGCTTTAGATAAGCATCTAAAAAAGAAACCGAAAAAAAATTGTTCGTCGTAATTGTAATGATAGGGAAACTCCCGGAGCCGCGGTACTGTACAAACTATGGCTGGGAAGTCCCCCGACGCGTCGTCATTGCTGTTAAGGCCCTCTGCACACATGCGTATTTTTATACGCGCGTTTTCAAGTCTGCCAGTAATTAGAGTTGCGTTTGTACGTAAAATATTAGTTTTTAGGTCATTGGTTTCAATTGTAAATACTAGTTTTAATTTTTCTATTCCTTTGCTTGTAATTTTCGTTGTTAATAAAGATGTTTTTAAATATTCGTATTAGTATTCGCCGAATACGAATATTCGGTAAATGTCTACTATTCGGCGAATACGAATATTCGTATTCGTATTCGTTGCATCACTACTTTAAGTAGGTGGTAATATTTACTTACCTCCCTAAAAAGGAATGTCGTTAGGTTATTAACCTAGGTGGGCCATTTTCATAAAAGTTGTACAGGTGATAGTATACCCCCATTATTTTTTTTGTTAGAATGTGTCAGATTTTTAGATCTGTATCTATAGAAAATTTATTAAACTTCATGAAAACGCAAATTTCACATAGCTAAATATGTTAATGTAAGTAAAAATTAATATTTTGTCTTTGGTTTGGGTAGGTTGACGCTCCCCGTTACCTACTAGGTGTGAAGATAATAAACAAAAAACAGGGTGATGTTTTTATTTTTTTTAATATAACGTTGACTTGACACAAATAATGAAATTAAGTTGAATAAAATTAAGAATATATCTAAATTTACATATTTTAGTCAGGCTTGTTAATCAGTTCCGTTACGCTTTGGCAAGTTTACAACTTATATTTCTTTATCTATTCAAAATTAAGGTACATAGATGAGATCCTTTAATATTAGACTATAAAATATATATTTAACCATTGGCACAAACCTTAAACATTTTAAAAATGTAAACTATTCTTAATAAAAAATAAAAATTACGCGAGATTGTCATGAGACAGTCACGGAGTGGACTGGCCTGGTTTCGGAAGAAAATTGTAAAGGATATTTTACACTATCCTACTAATACTAAAATTAGATTCTCTGTAAATCCTTTTTTTTGTATTGTTCATACTGCTCTGGATCTTTTTTTTAATTTTTTTCTGTATCTCTATTTTCTCAGCTGCTGTGAGAGGCATCTAAAAAGAAAATATTTAATATAATCACGAGATACTGCCAGCTGACGACGGACGGACGGACAGACAGACAGTGGAGGCTTAGTAATACGGTCCCATTTTCTTCGGTAGGGAACCCTAAAAAAGTAATGGGTAAAAGTAATGACATTTATGTTTAGGTACATACACTACCAAAAAGTTTGCAGAAATTTATGAACGTCTTCTGCGCCTGATGATGATGATAGTGTTTTTGACAGTGTATAGTCTACTTTAGTTTCCATTCCGAAACCATTTTGATTCCACTTCTACGTTACCGCGAATTTCGTTTCGGAGAGGAGGTTTCGGAATGCTACCCATGTCCAAATATCACCTAATATCTCTGTGAATTGACAAGGGAAATGTTTTAAAAAAAGAAAATTCGAATCGGGGATAGTTCCCATCGGTTTTAAATAACTGCTATTGAACAATTAATGCAAACTTACCTTGTTTTTTGGTTGCGGAAGGTGGAAGGTTTAGAATCGTATGCGGCTCGAGGTGTGACATAAACCGCGCCAGGCGGTGAAATGGCAGCTTTAATCAACATGGCGCTACATTCTATATGTCCAAAAATGTTGCCAGATTTCTTAAATTATCCCAAAGTAGTAGTTTTTACTTGTGTTGGTATAAATATTGTGGTTTCGGAATGGAGTTTTCCACCTTGCGTGATATCGTATGACACGACATTTAATTATTTTTTTGTTATTTTAAAGTAATTTAAGTATTAAATAAACCTTGGAACATGTTAAGGGAAATGTATACTAATAAACAATAAAATAATTTATAATACATTTCTTAGTAAAATTTGTCACAAATTCATTGGAATTTTTCAAAGTAGGCATGTGACACGCATAAACTAGGTATCGTCCTGTGTTAAATTATATAAGAACTCTCAAGTTTATTAACCTAGTTAAATGAGAACCAGTACTTTAACTAAGTAATAGTCATAGAAACCAGAATAAAATATAAAATCCGTAATGAAAGTGGCATTTTCTTAATAATCGTTCCATACCTAATGTCATGTGACACCCTAAAAACCTCAGGTACAACTTTTATGAAAATGGCCCAGGTACCGTTTTTTGATATTTGCTGTTTTTACAGACGCAGAAATTTATTGCATACCCCCTAGTATGCAATAAATTTCTGAACTTTGTCTGGAAAAAGAACTCAGGTTCGCGGGCGAAGCCGCGGGGCGCATCTAGTACATACTGAGTGAAAGTTATTCATAAATCGATAAAATTATAGTCGCTTGGACGCCGGAAACTAAGAAAATGTAAGGTTTTCACACACTGATGTGAAAAGACAGCCGGCGTTCTTGCCTTATGTGAAAGGAGTGACGAACAAAATTGGAAATATTATCATTAAATTTTCAATCAAGTCGATTTACATCCTCTCACGAAGATGGCGAAGTGTCTACGAACACCTATACACGTTGTACCACCAGCAAGTTCCTGCAGTTAACGAAATCGATTGCAGCTGCGGGCGTTCCTAGGTAGGTACATAGGCCAGACTGTAGATGTAAGGCCGGTTTAAAACAAATTAAACCAATCAGTTTAAAACGAAAAAAACCGTTTTAAACCATAAACCATTTTTTTCGGTTTAAAACAGTTGGTTTCGATGACTATGTTTTTCTTAATTTTAACTGTTTTCTTGATTTTACCGATGTAGAACATAAAAACTGTATAAAAATTTGTTATTGCGGCATATACCTACTGATATTGATAACCTTATTTAAATAATTTGATTCGGTTTAAAATGGTTTAAGACAAACTCGCACACTTAGGTACACTCTCGTGGCCGTCTCTCGTTGTCACTCTCGAGTGGGAGTGTGTGAGTTTGATTTTAAACAGAACCAGCTTTATAGAAGTAAATGTCGGGACTTGACGCAAAGTTGTATGCGAGTTTTCAAACGTTTGAAACGATTTATTTGCGGTTTAAAACGGCGAAATTTGGTTTAAAACATTTTAAATCGGTTGATTTACATCTATAGGCCAGATTAAATGCACGGTCGCTGAATGGGTTAAGCGTCGATATACTTACCTACTATAATATAAACTATTATGGTATTGTTCTTCAACTTCTTGAGAGGCGTAACCCAACATAGTGCTGATAACGACATGTAGGTCTCGACAGAACCTACGCATTTGATCCCCTTGGATTCGTTCGAGACCCTAGGTCCGTGGGGTACCGAGGCTCTCCGGGTTTTTAAAAAATTATCTGAGCGTGTCTGGTCGATGCGACGCGTGACCCGAGAGCTGGTGAATATCTGGCTCAGCGCATCAGCATTGCCATACAGCGCGTGGTAATGCAGCCAGTGTCTTGGGGACGCTTCCGACTGGTATTGACATGGATCAATTGAGCTACCTTCAGACTGTTTGCAACCGTCTGCAGTTAGCCTAATGGTTTCAATTGTAAATACTAGTAGTAATTTTTCTATTCCTTGCTTGTAATTTTCGTTATTAAATTTACATAACGACACTGACATGTGAAATTAACTTGACATCTTTGTTGATGGCAACAAGTGAAGTTGAACCGTCTCTTGTGATGAGAGTTGTCTATTGTCATGGATAGATTTGGATGGCGGGATGATGCCTCAAAATCACGAAAATGTCAGCTTATGACAAATTTTAGTGATAAACTCTCAATATAATACCTTTATAAAATAATATCGCTTCAGTGACGGTGAGCCTTCTGAAATGTCTGTCTTTGATTATGTTATAATTTTTTTTCAAAACAGACGCAGAGATCAGGGATCACACGCAGGTAGAGAATTGATTGCTCTACACGCAGGTGTAGAGCAATCAATAAAAGAAGTTGAAGTATAGTAGAAATGTCAAAAGTGTGAAAATAAATAGTTTTCATAAATTTTACAAGATTTATTTTCAATTTATTTATAATAATTATGTGCCCTAACTCGTAAATGTAGCTTATTTTATAATATTATTATGAACTAAGTACTTACGAAAAAAATAATCAAAATGGCTAAATCAAATCTGTGTAGATTGTGTGGTAAAGAAGACTTGCCTTCTAAAGATTTACTGCTTGAAGGTAACAAGAGTGTTCGGAAAATGGTGCAAGAATTTACCCAAATAATCGTAAGTACAGATAAGTAAGTCGTTCATTAGATTAAAAGCTTATACTGGCTGGAGCTGGAGCTGGCATTTTTAGAACTTAATTTGACTCTTGTACAGAACGGTTTTTTCTTTTAGTACACTTTGTACGTAAGTCTAACCATCTATTAATTAACACTGTTCAGGACTTTGCACGTTTTTGTTACAGGTCTATGATTCTGACGATTTACCAACAAAAATTTGCTTGAACTGTGAAGAAAAAATGGTAACATTTCAACTGTTTTTGCTGGAGTGTTACAAAGTTCAGGAAATGTTGCAAGTAACTTTCAAAGCGAAGGTTGAAAACACACAAATAAAATGCGAGTTCAGTACAAATGTAGGAGTAACATCCTTAGTAAAGTCTGAGGTAAGTTTTGTTTTAGGTATCTGTACCCTGTGTCTCATGTACTATTATAAGGTAGACACTTGCAATATCAATGGAGTTTATATACTGTTGCAGATATATAACATGATAGATTGCCAATACAAACATCCAAAAACGTTTTTTGTCAGTTTGTTTTATGGTAAAAATCCAAAATTCATGTTTTTTGAGAAATTAAGAAAAAGTGTTTCCGTTCTTGACAGATTTTGGTAAATCAGACTATAACTTTATGGAATAGACAACTATATACAAATTTCAAAGTCTTACAAGTTATTTGTTCTAAGGACTACCTACTTATACTAGGGATTGCAAAATCTGTAGCTTTTGAAGAACCGGGAAATACTGAGCAAGGAACCAGGAATTCCCGGTTCCTACTGACCTAGTAAATTTTTGGTAATTTTCTTTAAGAAACTTATCTTACTATTATAATAAATGGGAAAGTCTGTGTGAATGTTTGTTATAAGTAATCTCTATAAGTAATCAAAATTGAATGAAATACATATTAGAGATGGGCCGAATATTCATTTTATATTCGTATTCGGCATATTCGGCAGCTTTACCGAATATTCGGCTAAATCACCGAATATTCGGCAAAGTGATACTAAAAGTTTTTACTATTAAGATCCGTGTATTATCATGATTTGAGTGCACAGTGTAATGAAGTAAGTATTTTAGAGTCACATCATACATCTGTATTTTATCAGGTCTATTAAAAGTATATCAAGCTGGTACTCAATGTTACTCCATGACGCATTAATGAGATCTTGAGCGCTGCGGGGCCTGCGTGCGGGGGTAGCGGGTGGATGGGTCTGACGGCAATCCTCACGCTTGACGTTAACAAGTTTAGAGCTTGTCCAGAAAGGGCGATTTCGCCGGTAATCGGTTCGCGCGAAATCACTGGCGCGTAACCGAGATACTAGACGCCCATACATCGCGTCCACAAGCATCACACGAATTGAAAACACGCGCGTAAATCGCGTGCAATTCGCCAGACTGTCGACTCGCGATTGATTCGCGCGTTTTACGCGTGAGTCGAGATACTAGGGAGGCCTTGTTGCGTCCAGTTAACGCTCGAACTCAGATCGGGTGGACGTATTGAGGGAAATGGAGCGCCAAAATTTTGTCACGGAATTGTTTAATATATGAATATAAAATATAATATAAAATGAAAGATTTAGGTAAGTAATTCGGTATCTTACTATTAAAATAAATGGGAAAGTCTGTGTGAATGTTTGTTATAAGTAATCTTCGTAACTACTTAAGTTAAAATTAAATACATACAAAAACAAAAAAAAAACTTAAATACATTACTTTACTACTTAAATATACTATTCCAGCGACGGTAAGCTAACCACAACGAGACCGCTTTGTTCAACTCCATGTTTCGTACTGAATACGTCCCTAAATGCTCGCGCATTGGTACGCTCCTTGTGGACGCAACGGTCGCGCGTAATACGCGCGAGAGAATCGCGGCGAATTCGCCCTTTCAGGACAAGCTCTTAGACTTGCATTTTTGCGACGAAACGGAATCAAATGTACCGAATATTCGGCCGAATGTTCGTATTCGGTGAAACCTATGTTCGGCCCATCTCTGATACATATCAAATTTTGAAAAATTAACCTCTGAAAATAGTCAGGACATTGGCTACATGTATTTCCTTCATACAACACTGGCTCTTTATTGGATCCTGCTACTTTCCGTATCGCAACCTGTATTCGGTTGGGTGCAAGGTGTTGTCCACCTGATCACGGATTGTCGCTGCGGCAGATTTGGCTGAAATCTCAAGAGGCGGAAATAGGCAGGTCTCCACAGAACCTACACGTTTGCTCCGCTTGGAATCGAGCAAGACCCTAGGTCTGTGGGGTACCGCTCATAATATTTCTTGTAACAGAATAAATAATTATCAAATATGTTTTGCCAGTAACAATCTTAACGATAGGGTTTGTTTTCAATCGTCCCATCTCCAAATCTAAAAACGAATGAAGGGACTAAAAATATTGACCTAAGAATGGGATATGAATTTTAAGATCAAAAGAGATAAAGTTCTAAGTAATGTACAATACACCGTAGGATTATTCAGATATTTATATTTTTTCGGTATGGTATAAAAGTAAAATGTTATTTCCTGAAATTTCCGAAATTTTCCGGGAAATTAATTACGAATTCCCGGTTCTGAATTTGGCCAAAAATTTTCGGGAATTCCCGAGAGCAATCCCTAACTTATTAGGGATAAAAAAAAATATATCTGTAGGGGTAAATTAATGCTGAAAAAAAAATCAAATAAGGAGTCACTTTAGTATACTTAACAAAACTTAAAATTTTTAAATAAATTTAATACGGTCTGTATTAAATTTATTTAAAATTTTTAAGTTTAACTTTAAAAAGCTCTTAGATCCGATCAAATAATTAGTACACAACTGACCAAACTTTGTTTAAGTCACAAAAAAATTATCAGTTTGCAGAAGTAAAGAGACTCAAAACAAAGCTTTGGTCGCTTTACGATTGAAATTTATATAGTAAACTCACCCAAAGTTTTCTACAAGAGTAACACACTGAAGTTTTCACTTTCTCATTAATAGCGTAGCGTCTCACTCCGTCAACATCTTGTCACGCAATACTAAATATGTCACCCTCGTAGTGACGAAAAGCGCCGGACTCGTCATTAACAAAGAGAGACAAGATTGCGTATCTCCTTTTCCAGCCTTAATAGGGCAGATTTGATTTACTTGGCGATAGAAAGACGCTTTTTTGAGTCGTTCTGTATACTTAATTTACCCAAGTTTACGATTGGGTCAGTCTACGACTGGAGGTGCGATCTATCATGTATTTGTAATGTTTAAATCTTCTGGAATGTACTAATTATAGTTTTCTTTCATTCAGATCAATGATGAAATGACAACAGAAGAAATAGTCAGTAAGTTAATTAAATTTCTGTTTATCTTTTTACCATTTATTATAGCAATTTAACAAGTCTTACTGATTATTTAATGGTTTTGCTACTTACAGGTGCCCTGCAATGTAGTAATAATGATATGGTAATGTTTGGGGATGAACATGATGATGATTTTCAAAGTAATAATGATGAAATTGAAGAAGACTTAGATGATGTTACGTTAGCTACATTGAAACAAATAAAGAATGACCAGATAAAGAAATACACGCAACAAAATCTTGAATCACTCAATGAAATTCTTAGAGCTCCGTCCTTCAAAGTCAAAGATATAGTAAAGTAAGTTCTCCTTCAAAGTCAAAGATATAGTAAAGTAAGTTCTCCTTCAAAGTCAAAGATATAGTAAAGTAAGTTCTTCCTAAGTTTTTTTGACACATTTACCAACATTTATATTAATAAATCATCTAAATGTAAGTTATGATGGTTGTAAATCTGTTGACTCAGATTAATCAATTTATGGTGTCCTATTGTTGTAAATGTAGTGCGGCGGGCGAAGGCCTGCCTATGACGCAGGTGGGTGCAGGTTCTTTCCCGCCTTGGATCATTTTTTTTACCATCTACATATATTTTTACTATAAGTTCTGGGTTACCTACTAAGTGTTTTCAATGTATAATAAAAAAAATCTATCTTACGTAATGTATCTTGTATACAGTATATTATTCAAGCTCTGCTTAGCTTGGGGCTAGATGATACTGTGTAGATGATCATCCATCATTATTTAATTTATTTATTGATGTGAACAGAGAAAAAAATATTTTTCAGGTTTGATTGCATTTTTTGCAACGAGAAATTGAAAACTTGGGCTATTTTGCAAGATCATTACACAAGTCTCCACAAAACTAAACCAGTGCTGATATGTTTATGTGGATATGAAATCAGATCACAAACCTTGCTTTACAAGCATGTGTCTATCCATAAACAAGAAAGTAGAAAATTAAGGAGAGAAGCTGCAACTGAGGAGGAAAGACAAGATGAACTTAAGTATTCTAATATCAATGTGAATGATTTTGTTAAGTAAGTGTATATAACAATTATATGTACCTAACCTACCTAAGTACCTAATGTTTCTTGATTACTTCACATGTCAAATGTTACTTTATCTTGTAAGTGATTGGTACTTATGTCTAATAGCTTCTTTGGTTAATTTTTTCTCTCTTTTCCAGGTTTATTTGTAATGAATGTGATTTGAAATTCTCAAGCTGGTACCGTTTGGCGGCCCATTCTAAAAAAATTCACAAGATTTTACCCATTGTGCAGTGCAAATGTGGTATAACACTTAAATCAAAATCTGTCATGTACAAACATGTTCATTATCATAAGAATCCTAACAGTATTGCGTAAGTTAAATTTATTATCAACATTTACCATTTACATTCATCTGATGGAGTTTACAGTCGACGACGGGGCGGCATGTCAGTGTCTTCCTAGTTGACAAAACACTATAGCCTAAGAGCCGATGACACGGCCAGACCATCGTTATTTTATAAAAGTTGAACATTTCTTTGTGGCTGTCTCCAGCACAGTTAAGAACGACCCCCAAAAAAACTCATGAAGGCCTCTCTTCTTTTCAGATGTGATGAATGCCCACATGTATCAAAATCTGTAGCAGCTTTGAACAAACATAAGATGAGACATGTACCAAAGTCAGAACGAAAGTTCCATTGCTCTGGATGTGAAAAAATATTTAATACGAAAGACGCTTTAAGATCTCATATAAAATCTCATATTCCCATAGAAAATAGGAAGATTTACCATTGCGACGTTTGTAATTTGAAGTAAGTTGTTTTCAAATTATTTACATTTGCATAGTATTCACATCACATACATTGTTATCTGCGTAAATTTATGCACAGTTTACATTTTTACTATCTATTTACGCAACCCGCACGCCTTCGCCTCCAGCCCGGCCACGGCTTCTGTGTGTGCGTGTCTTATAGTATGTACTTAGTCTTTTTCACCTAGGAAGCGTTCCCTGACAGATGGAATGCGTTTCATTTCAATTGACTAGGATTTTGGCAAATTACAATTTCGAAAATTCGTACAATTTTTGTTTTATCTCAAACATATTAATTAAGCTACAGAAGTATATTAAGACACACAAATTATCCAAAAATAAATTGAATTTAGCCTCCACACGTAATAAAAAATAGAAAACAATGATTTTATAAAATCCGAGGCTATATGTTTTGCGTAGAACGGAACGTAATAGAGTTGAGGCAAACAAATATTATTCCGTGAAATTTATAAATCGATTATAGAAAATTAAAATCGTAACTTACTACATCATCATTTTTAAATTTTATCACGGGAGTACATACCTATGATTATTTGTTATTTATTTTCAATTACCTACATATCTGCTGATATTATTACTGTCCTATTTCTAAGTTATGACGCATTACCTATGGGAAATGCAGATGTTTACAATTGTTTTTATTAATATAGACCTAATTTAATGTTATTTTGTTAAAGTAAAATCAAATTAATGAAAATATTTTAGGAATAATCGATTATCGTTACTAAATCAAGTCACAAAAATCGAATCAAATTTTTACGATTTCACCTTAGCACATTTCTATAAATGTCAAACTGAAACGTCACCGAACGCTTCTTATGTGAAAAAGACTATAATAATGTTAAACATCGTTTCAGGTTCACAACACGTTCGTCCGCGGCCTCTCATAAGAAAGTGGTGCACCTTAAGGTGAAGGGTTACGTGTGCGACCTGTGCGGGTACGCGTGCGGCACCAACGGAGAGCTCCGGCAGCATCGCGCCATACACAGCGACGACAAACCTTTTGTCTGCTACCGTTGCACTAAGCCGTAAGTTAAATACCCTAATCAATAAAAACAACAAGATAATATACGTTCATCTCGCTCGAAGGAGCTACATAAAACCAAACTTTTTTGATCAGAGTCTAAACTTAAACTTCACTCATCGAGCCCCTACTCTCTCTCCTTATATTGAGCGTTCAGCTGGCATAAGTATCACTAGACCCTAGACTAGTCTCAATAATCAGTGGACATGATAGATCCATGATAAGGTAGGATTTGTGTGTCCTGCGAATGCGATGGCAAGCCTTTCGCTTGCAACAAGTGCTCTAAGCAGTAAGTTAACAAAATACCTCGAATTATACTCAGATGCCTTTGCGCCAGACATAGGGTAAAGTCCGGATAGATGCCCCAGGAGGGGTTCCTGCCCCACTTCCAAAAATCCTATCTACTGAAAATAGCAATTAAGTATTTATTGGTTCAAAATTTGCTTATTTACTAGACTACATAGTAAGCCTATCAAAAGTAGAATGCTCGACCTTTTTCAATAACTAAAAAAAAATATAAAAAAAAAGATTGCTATTTTCGGAAGCTGTCCCTACCTGGGGATGCAGTCTCGACAAAGGTAGCGATTGCATAGCGAGCGACCGAAATCGGTCGAAAGTCGAAACGACTTTGCGATCGATTTCGGTCACCTTTTAGTACATTTTAGCGATATTTGTAAGTCTCTACTAGTGGAACCATGATTTTCATCGGAATGTTACGAAAACAACTGTCAACTCTAGCGATCTTTGTCGATAACTGCGAATTTCTTTGCGAGTAATATTGACAGCCCGATAAGTATTTTAGCGATCGTTATCTACCCATAGATTTAGAATTTTTACACTTTATCAACTTATCTTCTGTGTAAAAGGGTTTTGAAGAGTTATTGGGTTTTATTTTTTTATGGCTTTAGCGTATCTAGCATTGGATTTGTTCACAGATGGTTCCAATAGTAGAAACTTACAAATATCGCTAAAAATATGTGATCGATAAGAGTTTGCGATTGGGATTTTGAAAAAAATATCGACGTATCGATATATCGATATTTTTGTCCGATATTTTTTATTCCCATATATCGATATAGAATAATAAATAATAATAAATAGTCATCAATCCGAAAGTCAACCAATATCGAAAGTCATACTAAAAATGATAAATTTCAAATTTCATGTAAACAAAAAATAGAATGAATGAATCATTCACTTCATTTTCAGTCACAATCAAAATAAAGTTACTAGCATTTATAGCCATAAATTATTCGCTCATACAATTCAGGCATAAATCAGAATTTTCTAAGCGACACTATCATTATAAACACTTTAAGCAAGAGAAGTGAAGTTAAAAAACTTCCTTGAAGGTTTTACTACCTACTTTTGTGTAAATAAGGTTTATTTTCTGTGCAGTCGAACATTCTAGAGCTTTCGGGAATGTGCAGAAAGCTGTGGAAAGTTGTTGAAGATACGAGATCAAATACAAATTATGTATTTCAATAATCTTTAATTATTTAACATAGCTTGGGTTTGGAATCCTATTTAAATAAAGAGATACCTGTGCTAGAGGGTTCTGCTCTTCCGTAATATACAGTTACAATAATATTGGAAGATGCGTATTTGAAAGATGTGTGCATGTGTGAGTACCTTACCTAGTGTGTTGAGTTGGGGTATATGTGACGAAGATCATTCGATAACATTGTAGAAACTTCTGGAAGCCTATAGAACAATCTCTATGTCTGTAGATCATTCTCGAAATCCATAGAATAATTCAGTTTTTTATGAACAGTGATCGGAATTACCTACCCAAAGGTCTAAGTGTGGAAGTAACAGAGTTGTAATACCTGCCTATGATAAATAAAGCCTAAAAAAAATAAGATTGGTTCAAAGTTAAATAAAATAAATACTAGATGCGCCCCGCGGCTTCGTGCATGAACCAGAGATTTTTTCATATAAATTCCAGAAATTTATTGCACACCCCCTAGAGGTTATTGAGTAAAAATAAAAAAAATATGTGTTAAATTATTCACTCCATAGATTAGTTATACCGAGTTTTGAGTGAATCGGACCAAGGATTAATTATTTTCCATACAAGTTTTACCACCCCATTTAACCACTTCAGAGGTTATTTTTTCTAAATTTTACTATCCTATATGTTATTCTAGGTCCCAATCCATTTACGTACCAAATTTCATCTAAATACCTACATCAAAAATTATGAATATGGATTTTATCACGTTACTATAAAAACCCCGCGCCTTCGTCCGCGTAGAATTAGATAATTTTTCACCCTATTTTAAGTCTCAAAATCCTTAAATACGTATTCTTTCATTCTTAAAACTTCACTACTAGTTGAAAAATTCTCATACAAACTTTAAAATAGGTACCATCTTACGTCTTTTCAGGGTAGCTCAAAGATTCTGAATTTCTGAAAATTCGGTACGTGTATTTTTATTTTGTATTTTAAGTATTCTAGGTTCAATACAATCAGACCACGCATTAAAAAGTTTCATAACAATGCTTTCATCCCTTTTCACCCGCCTTAGTGCTTTTACTAGAAAAGGAAACCTATTTTCCAAATTTCAACTTTTTATGTAGCTGTTATATTATTTATTATTTCGGCTCTATGATGATGAATCAGTCAGTCAGTTTGTTTTTTATCACTACATAGTATAAAACAAAGTCGCTTTCTCTGTCCTTATACGTATAATAAAACCGTGCGAAGCCTGGGCGGGTCGCTAGAATATAGATAGAATACATGACGAGATACATGACATTAGAAACAACCTTCTTAAGTAACTAAACATGTAAATGTAAGAACTTACCTAGGTTAAACCCGCCATCACATAACTTCTCGGTGACCACCTACCCGAGGGGAATAGATTTAAAATCAGCGCCGCATGTTTCCTGCATGCAGCACATAGCTGAATCTACTCCCTTTGCCTATGATTAGTTTTTTTTATTATTGTTTTTAATTATAGTTTAGGTTAAGAAATTTATAGGCAATAAATGATTTTTCTATTTCTATTTTGACGACCCGTCAACCTCGGTCGACTCGGCCCGTTCGGCTGCGATCGCCCTTTTTCGCGAATTGTAATATTTCCACCAATCGTTCGATGCAATAGCTGACTGGGTCTGTCAGGTGTCAGTCAGTGAACGCTACATTTGATTGAGACTGTCAACTGCCAGTCGGTGAATGGTTGAGCCTACTGACGATGACGACTCGTCGTCGGTTGGCTCGGCCCGTTCGGCGCTGGCCTTATTTCGGAAACCTTAACATTTTCCACCTCCTCTGCGTCTTACCGCCCCACTCGCGTGAGCGAGCGGTGTCAGAAACGAGAATGATTTTTATTTTTTTGATATTTTTTCAAGCCTTTCGATTTATTTTGAATAAACGATTGTTTTCTCATATATTTTTGTTTATCCCTATAGTTAAAAATATTTACGATGGGTGCAGATTTTCGAATAAAGGTTTTTATCATGCATAAAAACTCCCTTGAAAATGACTTTGGTCGTGAAATATGGCAAATTTGTTTTGCTCTCATTTAATGATGATAACGGTTTTTGAAAATCTAAGACGCTTCACCCGTAGCTTTTTCTTGTCCGATTATGTATGCAAAATTTCATTGAAATTGAGGCGGTACTTTCCAAATAAAACGAAAGCAACGTCTCGGGTGTTTGCACCGACCTTAAGTAGTTACGGAGATTACCTAAAACAATCATTCACACAGACTTTCCCGTTTATTATAATAGTAAGATATTAATAAGGTTACTTTTTTTCATAGACAGACTCACCTCACACCACGTTCCATATACCTACTTACTTAATGTGAGGGACAAACAACGAAACAGCCGAAAAACGCTTTCCGCCCCTCCTGTACCATTGACTCGCCGGGAATTGAGACGTCACAGGCCAAATGCCTCGCGCTTATTTCAAAATTCGTTTGGGGTTCAGTAAAAGTGGAATAACTTTGTCATTTTTCAAGTTATTAAAATAATTCTTTCACCATATTTATTGTAATTTATATGCCCTACAATTCATATAAGTAGCTTTTTTTGTAAAATTGGAAACTTCCTTATTGTCTCGCGGGAAGCCAGGGAGCGCAGTGGAATACAGATAATTTCGAGGAAACAACCATAACCTTTGTTTCAGTTTTAAAACCTACTCGAACCTGAAGACTCACCTGGACACTCACGAAGACACCTCGTACGAGTGCGACATCTGCCAGCGAGTGCTTAACAGCCGGCGCACGCTGCGGAAACACCTGCTGGTGCACGAGGAGAAGTGCCGCCATGTCTGCTCTTACTGCAACAAGGCTTTCAAACGACGGCAGACTTTGAAGGTAAAAAATAAAACCGGGAAATCTTCTTTTAGGTAGTACGGTTGAACAAGTTTGTGTTTATTTTTAAGAATTGCAATTTTTTTACTTTGAAGGTAAGCTTACCTAAAATATATGTAGATACCTAGTATAGATTACCTTATTGGTGGAGCGGGCGAAGGTCCTTCTGCGACGTTTGAGGTTGCCGGTTCGATTCACTAAGTCTTCCCTGATGAAATTAATTTCCAAAGTTTTCAGTCATAATAAAACTTAGCTTTATTACCTAGCTATAATTATCTTTATTAATATAATTTTACTTAAGGCCGCTAAGAAGAAGAGATATGAAGAAGACTCAAGGGGCCTGCTTAAGAAGGCTAAGAACCTCTCCTAAATCTCAGCGGCCGATCCGTGTGTATTTGTTGCTGTTTCGAATGAAATGGAGCGCGTTATGAGTGAGAAAGAGTAAAGGAGTCAAACTAAACGAGTCAAAGTGATCGTGTCACGAAATACTTTCGTCATAAACGTCAAAATAATATTCTTTACTCTGGATTGGATGAATTCAAAAGTCCGTTTGGCTAACGTCAAGAAATCTTGTCTAGAAATTAATGACGTAATCTTAATTTCAAAACTACATCAAAAATTATGAATATGGATTTTATTCCGTTACTATCAAAACCCCGCGGCTTCGTCCGCGTAGAATTAGATTTTTTGAACCCCCAAGTCTCAAACTCCTGTAATACGTATTCTTTCATTCTTAAAACTTCATTACTAGTTGAACAATTCTCATACAAACTTTAACATAGGTACCATCTTACCTCTTTTCAGGGTAGATCGAAAAATACCCGTACATAAATATATATAATAATTATAGTTCGAAATCGAAATTTTTCCAAATTTCAATTTTTTATGTAGCTGCAGCGGTTTCGGCTCTTATGATGATGAATCAGTCAGTCAGTTTGCTTTTTATATATACATAGAATCTGACGACACGTCGAGCTTGGTCGGCTCGGCCCGTTCGGCTGCGTTCGCCCTGTTTCGCGAATTGTAATATTTCCACCAATCGTTCGATGCAATAATTGACTGGGTCTGTCAGGTGGCAATCGGTGAAAGCTATATTCTAAGATCAAGTAACGTTTGGCTATATTTAATTGAGCCTGTCAGCTGCCTGTCGGTGAATGGCTGAGCCGACTGACGATGACGACTCGTCGGTTGGCTCGGCCCGTTCGGGTGCGACTTATTTTGGAAATCGTAACATTTTCCACCTCTGCGTCTTATGGCCCCCCTCGCGTGAGCGAGCGGTGGCAAAAAAGACAAAGATTTTAAAAATTTTGATAATATTTCGTTCCTTTCGATTTATTTTGAATTAACGATTGTTTCTCAAATATTTTTGTATATCCCTAAATTTAAATATATTTACGATGGATGCAGCGTGACAGATTTTCGAATAAAGGTGTTTATCATGCATAAAAAATCCCTTGAAAATGACTAGATTTTTGTGTGAAAATATCGCAAATTAGTTTCGCTCTCATTTAATGATGATTACGTTTTTTGAAAATCTAAAACGTGGCATCCGTAGTGGCTTTTTCTTATCCGATTATGTATTCAAAATATTAATTGAAATCGAGCCGGTACTTTCCAAATGAAACGAAAGCAACGTTTTTTTGAAGGCTCGGGTGTTCACACCAACCTTAATTAAGTAGGTAAATCAATCAAGAGAAACACGGAATTCAAAAGTATACCTACCTAGTACTTAAAATATCGCACAGGTAAATGCAATTTAAATCAACCGATAAATGATTTTATAAAAAGTAAAGAACTAATTTTATTTGTGTTGTGATTTATATAGTTTGTATGTGATTTTATATGCTTAGCTCAAAAAACTTTAAATCTGAAGGTGTGATTTTTTTGTTATTATTGCTTTGTTTTTAAGAAATTATCAGATTCAGATTCAGATTCAGATTATTTATTGTCACACATCATACATAAAATAAAAGTATTTACTTAAAATTAAATGATGAGGCTATGACTCGTCAGAGTTTTATAACATAATATATTTATCTAAGGTGGCGATTATAATAATATAATTTCTTAAAACTAGGACTCAACTTTAGGTTAAGTGATGTTGCCCATCAGGTAGTTTAGTCGATTTTATTTCATACTTGCTGTAGTCGTTATCTAAAAACTCTTTAATACTATATAGCGTCTTGTCAAGCAAAAGATTTTTTAATTCAAAATTAAAACTATTCTCATTTTTAATAAGTTTAAGCTCTATCGGGAGCTTGTTATAAAGCTTTTGGCCCATTATTTTAGGAAGCTGTTTTGCCATATTCAGTCGATGGTGAATCGGCTCAAGCATCATTTTCTGCCGCGTGGCACGTTTACTACTTTCTCCTCTTATTGTGTATTCTTTTAAATTAATTTTTACGTATTTTATGACCTCCATTATGTATACCGCTACTGATGTTAGTATCCGAAGGTTTTTGAAATGATCACGACATGATTCTCTGTATTTAGCTTTCATTAATACTCTTATGGCACGCTTTTGTGATTTAAGAATACGTTCGTAATCGGTAGAGCTCCCGAATAAAATAATACCATAAGACATTATTGAATGAATATACGCGTAATATATGTCTTTCAGAGCTTTATCTGAAGAAATGGGTCTAAGTTGTTTTAGCGCGTAAATTCCTTTAGCCATTTTTTTACAGGTCGACTCAATATGTTTCTTCCAAGATAGTAATGGATCTAGTTCAAAACCTAACATTTTTACTAAATTAGAACTTATTATAGAGTTCCCGTCCATTAATGGTATTGTTATTTTATTGGTATTTTGAGCCGTCATAGTTGAAAAAAATATTACATCCGTTTTGTTTTCGTTTAGTTTCAAACCATTCATATCAAACCAGCTACTTAATTTGGCTATTGTGTCTCTTATATCATTCAGCAGAATATCAACATTTTCTGCAGCTAATATTACAGTGGTATCGTCAGCGTACTGGATGATTTCACCTCTGATATCCAAATGAATCATATCATTTAAGAACACCAAGAATAGGGTATTTCCTAACGCCGAACCTTGGGGTACGCCTATGGTAGAGCTTTTGGGGGCTGATCTAACACGATTTCCGTTTATTTTTATTTCCACCACCTGTTGCCTATTGTTTAAAAAAGATTCAACAAGATCCAGACTATTTCCAACCAAACCGTATAGTTTAAGCTTTTCTAATAAAAGCTCGTGGCCGACAGAGTCAAAAGCTTTTGACAGGTCAAGGAACACTCCCGCTACTTTCTTTTTAGCATCAAGGTGGTTTAATACTTTCTCTATTAAGCATTGAGTGGCCGATATTGTGGATCTTCCTGGTCTATATGCATGCTGACTATTTGACAAAATTTTGTTTTCAACTAAATGGCATATGATAGAGTCCGACATTGTTGACTCTATTAGTTTAGATATAGTAGGTACAATTGCAATTGGTCTATAGTTCTCAATGTTAGACATTTCACCTTTTCCTTTGAACAGAGGCGTTATTCTTACAGTTTTAAGATACTCAGGGTAACAATTTGATGTTAATACACCGTTTATTAGAAAAAGTATGTGTTCCTTTAAATACGTCATAATCTGATACAAAAAGGTACCTGTCATATCGTAAATATCTTTTGTGTTGGATTTGTCAATTTTATTTTTTGCTACTTTTATCAATGCGTCTAGATTTATACATTTAAATGTTAAAATATTCTGTTCAGTAAAGTATTTTTGTAGAAACATAATTGCCTTAACTTTATTAGGTGAATTTGATACTTGTAGTTTGGTGCCAATTGAAATAAAATAGTCATTAATATAGTCTGCGATGAATTCTGATTTAATTTTGGTCTTAGATTTATTATCCGTAAGGTCCCATTCCCACTCTTTTATAGACTTATTCGTTTCTTGCTTTATTATGTTCCATACCTCTTTTTTAGGATTTTTGGAGTTCAAAATTCGATTCTCTACATAACTTATTTTTTCTTTTTTAATGAGGTCATTTCTTTTTTGAATTTTTGTATTTATTAGGCCTTGTTTTGTTATTATTTCGGGGTACTGTCGTTGAATTACATATAAATCATTAATGTCATTTTGTAAACTTATTATTTTATCACTTATCCAAGGGCATTTTTGTTTATTACTAACACGTCTTATTTTAATTGGAAAGAAAATGTCAAGATTCCATTTTAATTTATTCGTAAATGTCATAAAGCTATTGCTATCATAATTGTCAAATATTTTATCCCATTCATATGCTAACATTGCTCCTCCGAATGCCTCTATTTTGTCAAAATTGAAAGAACGTGATTCAATGTACCTGAATTTTTCTGGTTTGTGATAAATAAGATTCACTGTAGCCAACTGGGCATCATGGTCTGATAAAGCTGTTGCCAAGGGCTTGATACAAATGGCTTGACGTTGTATGTTGGTGACCGCGCAGTCAATAGAAGTAGAAGAACCATTTTTTATTCTAGTGGCAAACTCTACTATGTTTCTCAAACCATTTGATAACATTAAATCGGTTAAATCTATTTTTTTCGTAGAGTTTTGTAGAAAATCTACGTTCCAGTCCCCCATTATAATTATTATCATTTTCAGATTTAAAGTTCTGAAAAGGATTGTGTAACTCAACTGCTAATCGAGATCGACTTCATTTTTGACAGTTAGTCCAGTTTAATACCTTATGCCTTAGACAATACTTACCGAATAAATTCTGACTGCATCGACCACCGGTAATCCATTTCAAGTTAGACAATAAGGCAGAACGTAGGCAGGTTCTCTCTCACACTAGTTCAGCGTGTAATATGGATGAACTAATCTTACTGGTTTTTTATTCTCTATGATAATAATAGTTGCGTTTATATTGTGTGGATTTTCTAGCATTATATTATATTATTAGTAGCTACCTAACCAGCCACCTACGAAAAAGTTACATACATTACTACTACACTTGCGAGCTATAAACTGGAATCACTTCATCGCTGGTTTTTGCAGACCATATTTTACAGTTTCCATGCAAGCTCGCAATTGCTCGCGCTTGTTATTATTGCTTTGTTTTTAAGAAATTATCATTTTCAGATTTAAAGTTCTGAAAAGGATTGTGTAACTCAACTGCTAATCGAGATCGACTTCATTTTTGACAGTTAGTCCAGTTTAATACCTTATGCCTTAGACAATACTTACCGAATAAATTCTGACTGCATCGACCACCGGTAATCCATTTCAAGTTAGACAATAAGGCAGAACGTAGGCAGGTTCTCTCTCACACTAGTTCAGCGTGTAATATGGATGAACTAATCTTACTGGTTTTTTATTCTCTATGATAATAATAGTTGCGTTTATATTGTGTGGATTTTCTAGCATTATATTATATTATTAGTAGCTACCTAACCAGCCACCTACGAAAAAGTTACATACATTACTACTACACTTGCGAGCTATAAACTGGAATCACTTCATCGCTGGTTTTTGCAGACCATATTTTACAGTTTCCATGCAAGCTCGCAAGTGTACTTCTTGGTACTTACTTACTTAGGTAGTAAGTAAGATTGTATTGTATGTAAGGTACGTATGTCCCGCGCGTGCCTATTCAAACTAAGCAGAGATGTAGCCACTGAATCTATATGTATAATTTTCTTTTTTTTATGTCTTACGCGATATTTTTTCTGGTTGGATTGATTTTGATGGTTATTTCTTGAAGAAGAGTAGTGGTTCACTATGGTAGTTGTTAATCTAAGGTAATTGTTGCAGGTTCACATGTACACTCATACAGGTGACAAGCCCCTCACGTGCAAATGGTGCGACGAGCGTTTCGCGTACGCGTCCTCTCTGCGCTCCCACCGCCTGCGCTACCACCCCGAGAAGATGTCGATGTCGACCCAGCACGAATACGACTCTACGTACGATGTAATGTCCACACTTGACACTAAACCTGTAATTGAATGAATTATAGAACACATTCTACTAGAAAGTAAGGGTCTGGTACACTTGCGCGACAGACACTTTCGCGAAAGACACTTGCGCGAAAGACATTTGCGCGAGTGACCATTAGCGCGAGTGACCATTAACGCGAGTGGACACTTGCGCGAGTGGAAACTTGAGCGAAAAATCACAAAACTTAATATGTCTGGAAATAGACGTCGTAGAGAGTTGCAGATTTCGCCATTATGTAGATAATGATGCTCTCTTTGATCTGACGAATATTACTTCCCCATATCCTTTCCCCTTTTTACCCTATAACGAGAAACATATTTTAACGTAGACTTTGGTAGCACGTGCTACGGTGCTACGTACGATGGCACCTCGTAGCATACAAAAGACTTCAACGAGACCTCACATTTCTTACTACACTCTATTGTTCCTCGTAGCTTCGAAACTACCATAACCTGAAGAGTTGCACTCCTCAGTATCTATACTTATAATAAAACTGTAACCGGTCCAATTCTGTACATTGAAGATATTTTGAAAATTTTTTTTGGAGGGCACTCTATTATCGATACTCAAGCCAAAACTGTATTTTTTTTCATTCATGTCTGTCTGTCTGTCTGTCTGTCTGTCTGTCTGTCTGTCTGTATCGTAAACGCGCATCACGCCGAAACTACTTGATGGATTTAAATGAAACTCGGCATGATTATAGGTCATACTACGAGGAAGGACATAGGATACTTTTTATCCCGGAATTCAGTAAGGTTCTCATGGGAGAGGGTATGAAAGTAAAATTCCTTTACCGCGCATCACGCCGAAACTGCTGAATGAGTTGGAATGAAACTCGGGACGATTTGAGTTCATACTACAAGGAAGGACATGGGATACTTTTTATCCCGGAATTCGGAAAGGTTCCCCTGGGAGAGAGGGTGAAAGAAGAATTTACGCGTCGTTCAGATGCAGTGAGAAATTTTTGAAAACCCGTATAGCCCAGGGGAACCAAACTGAATTGAACTGATAAACGCGGAAGTTTGTAAGTATGGATGGATAGATGGATGGATGTTTGTTACTCTTTCACGCAAAAACTGCTGAACGGATCTGGATGAAATGGCACAGAGATAGATTATAAGCTGGAATAAGAAATAGGCTTTATTTTATCTCGAAAATCCCACGGGAAAGGGAATTACGCAAGTAAAATCGCGAGTACTCCAAATACTAATCATGCGCAGACGAAGTCGCGGGTACCAGCTAGTGTTTAATAAGAGCTTTTGCCCTTTATTTTAACTGACGGGCTGATTCTTATTCCTCGTAGTTTAGAACTATCATAACCTGAAGAGTTACGCTATTCAGTATCTATACTTATAATAAAACTGTAACAGGTCCAATTCTGTACATTGAAGATATTTTGAAAAAAATTTTTGGAGGGCACTCTATTATCGATACTCAAGCCAAAACTGTAATTTTTTTCATTCATGTCTGTCTGTCTGTCTGTCTGTCTGTCTGTCTGTCTGTCTGTCTGTATCGTAAACGCGCATCACGCCGAAACTACTTGATGGATTGAAATGAAACTCGGCATGATTATAGGTCATACTACGAGGAAGGACATAGGATACTTTTTATCCCGGAATTCAGTAAGGTTCTCATGGGAGAGGGTATGAAAGTAAAATTCCTTTACCGCGCATCACGCCGAAACTGCTGAATGAGTTAGAATGAAACTCGGGACGATTTGAGTTCATACTACAAGGAAGGACATGGGATACTTTTTATCCCGGAATTCGGTAAGGTTCCCCTGGGAGAGAGGGTGCAAGAAGAATTATTTAACCACGCCGTTCCCGTTCCCGTTCCCGTTCTCGTTCCCGTTCCAATTCCCATTCCCATTCCCATTCCCATTCCCATTCCCATTCCCATTCCCATTCCCATTCCCATTCCCATTCCCATTCCCATTCCCATTCCCATTCCCATTCCCATTCCCATTCCCATTCCCATTCCCATTCCTGTTTCCAGAGCCATTTAGAGGTAGTTCCAAGAAAACCCGTATAGCCCAGGGGAACCAAACAGAATTGAACTGATAAACGCGAAAGTTTGTAAGTATGAATGAATGGATAGATTGATAGATGGATGGATGTTTGTTACTCTTTCACGCAAAAACTGCATAACGGATCTGGATGAATTTGGCACAGAGATAGATTATAAGCTGGAATAACACATAGGCTTTTTTTAATCCCGAAAATCTCACGGGAAAGGGAATTACGCAAGTAAAATCGCGAGTACTCGAAATACTAATCATGCGCAGACGAAGTCGCGGGCACCAGCTAGTGACAAATAAAATTGTACTCAAATGTCGAAAGTAAAAATCAGACGAATTGGTCAGACGCTCCGTATTGAAATACAATAATAGCACTCTTAATTCGTCAACTGATATCTCAGTGGAATTTTTAGAATACAGTTTTAAGTTAATAAAATCTTTAGACCTAACTTAATCTAACCAGGACAGGACAACATACCGGCAATATTTATAGTAAACTGCGCGAAGAGTCTAATTATCCCTCTTTCTCTACTATAACGAAAAAATAATAATAGTAATAGTTAAATACTCTGGGTATTACTACTTTATACTGGGTTATTTTTCGTTTAGTAATATTACGCCTGCCTAGTTTTACTTGCAAGTCTTTATATGGGAAGTGTTCTGCCAAATTGTTCATTTTAAATTTCTCATGAATCCTTACAAATATTATAAACGCGAAAGTTTGTAAGTATGGATTAATGTATGTTCCTCTTTCACACAAAAACTACTGAACGGATTGGGGTGAAATTTCGAATAAACGTAGTTCAAGCCAAAGAACTACTGAACGGATCGGGGTAAAATGTCTAATAAACGTTGTTCTAGCCTTGAAATATCACATTAGAGATCATTTCAGGTTATGATTTCAAAATAAATATTTGGCTAGTCTGCCCTAGCATCGTAGCACACGCTGCAAAGGTCTATGAAATAAAATAATGGTTATCGACTATGAAGGAAGGGTGAGGCGTAAGGAAATGTCAGTGAATAAAAAAAGGAAGATTTGTTGTTTATTATACTAAAAACGTAAATCGTTAGGTTTACTAATTTTATGTGTAGTAGTAGCAAATTCGCCTTTGTCTTTTGTATGCTAGACAGCGTTATAAAAAATTATATTATTTCTCAGAACCTCGTAGCACCTGCTACGACGCTACGAAATACCATATAAGACATAAAAAGATATAGACATAATGACATAATAAATACCCTAAGAAAAGGCTAGTAAATTAAAAATAAAGGCCAAGAGCTCATATTTTCTAAACCTGAAAAGCGTAACTCTTCCGGTTTAAGTAGTTTCGAAGCTGCAAGAAACTACAAAGAATAAAAAAAAATTGAGGTCGCGTTGATGTCTTTTGTTTGCTCCGCGGTGCCATCGTAGCACCGTAGCACCGTAGCACGAAGTGCTACAAAGGTCTACGTCAAAATATAATTGTCATTAGGGGGTAAGATCGGCCAGTTCATTTAAAATAAAGGGCAAAGCTCTTATTAATCATACTGAAGAGTGCAACTCTTCAGGTTATGATAGTTTTAAAGCCACGGAGAATTATAGTGTGTAGTAAGAAATGCGGGGTCTCGTTGAAGTCTTTTGTATGCTACGAGGTGCCATCGTAGCATCGTAGCGCGTGCGTACGAAGTTCTACGTTAAAATATAAATAAATAAATAAGTTTCTCGTTATAGGGTAAAAAGGGGAAGGGGTATGGGAAAGTAATATAAGTCAGAACAAATAGAGCTAAATTATCTACATAATGGCGAAATCAGCAACTCTCTACGACGTCTATTTCCAGAGATATTTAGAGTTAAGGTGATTTCGCGTCCAGGACTAAGCATAGCTCCGCTACTAGATGGCGATGATTTTCAATTTTGATGTTTTTCACTATTTTCTAATTAAATTGTGCATAATTGTTTAATGGTAATGTATTTGCCGCAAATGGTATGTTGTTTTTTATGTACCAAGCAATTTTTCAAGTGTTGAAAGCATCTATGGAGCTTGTATTTGGGAAGAGCAAAAAGATCTTGCCTGTGTGAGTGATCGGCCGCTACGAGTCACTCACACAGGCAAACCCTATAAATTCAGTGGAACTAAAATAACTACTGTTTGAAAAATAACAGAGATAATTGGAGACGCCTTAGGACTAAATATTTTTCGGACCAATATTTCCGTTTTCGGGACATTACTAAATTACATCTAAAATTAATTCAATAAAACCACTAGTTAACGAACTAATTTTCGACTCTTGTTTTTTTTTAAGAATAAAAACAGGCTCTATTTACATTTAAAAAAAAATTGGAGGTAATTTTCTTTTATCGTTTTGAACAATTTAAGTAAAAAGGCGCAGAGGGTAATGTTATTTACAAACTAGCTTATTAGCTAAAGAATATCTTACAAATTATAGGTAAAAAAAATACTTTTCATGCTATTTATTAATTTCGTTAAATCATTGGAATTGACAAATAAATTGAATAAGTTCACACATAAGTTCACTGTGAAAGTTGTTCCAATTTTATAATAAAATTACATTAAAATTATTAGCGTAAGGAAGTCTCCACTTTTTTTGACTCTGTTCTTTGTGTACTTAGGTATTTTAGCTCCGATTTTACGACCACTTATAAAAGATTAAAAGTAATACAAATTTTCACCGTATTTCAATAACTCACTTTGGACTAGCGGTTTGAACAGTCGGGTGGGTGCGACGATGTATAGTCGTACCTGGGTTCGAAACCACCGAAAATTTAATTTACTTTTTGCTTTTTGATAATAAAATATCCACAAAATTTTGATACATCCCGTTAGTACGGGCTCAAATCCCTTCAACACTACCAAAATTTTTGATTTTTATCATTTTTATTCTTTATATTTTGAACAATGTCATAGACCTAGTACAAACAAATTCATATTTGTCATAAATTACTTATTGTAAGCCTTCCTAAGTCTATTTGATTGTTATATAAAACTTTGGTAGACTGTTCTGCGTAGGTACATCCCACAAAGGGTCCTGACCTCGTTTCTAACGGTATGACAAAAATAAAAAGAAACAATTATGTACTATCAACACCAACTGATTTTTATTTTATTTTAGCTCTTACGCCAGCTAAGTTCAGGCATTTTTACAAATCGCTCATTGAATGCAAAACAGCCACATTTCAAAAATTTAGAAAATGGTTTTATTTCTGATAAAGTATATTTTCTTTTGAGAAAATTTCATAAAGCTAGTTTAATTTAAATATTTATTTCTTTTTATTGGGATAATTATCTTAACTTTGCTTCAAAATTTTAATGCAAAATGGGCTTTTGTAGTTTTTATCAAGTTGGGTGATAGCTATAACAGCGACCATTATTTTAAAAAATAGAGCAAAAAATTACGAAAACAATGATGTTTTAATATTAAAAAAGAAAAACTTTAACTTTTCAAAAAAATCATGTTCAAAATTTTGTTTTGGCTCTCTGTAAAAAGTTACGATTAGTCCAATAAAAAAAAAATATATATAATTCCGGACAGTCCACACAGGGGTACTAGTTGACTGATAAACTTAATACAATACATTACATAGATAGATATTTTTTTTATAAATACATAGAAAACACCCAGACCAACGGAACAATTTCATGTTCAATTTCTGTAGATCGTACACAATTTTTTCCGACACGGGAATCGAACCCACAACCGGTCGCAGGCGGACCTTCGCCCACTGCGCCACATCGGTTGTCGCTGATGAATGATCGAAATGCTTTGCATACAATCTGACACGTCTGATGCTGGGGCCACACTACCGTGATATGCCGATAATTATTTTAATTATAACTTATACAACACCTAGGCGTAACCACGATATATGGCCATAATTTTACAATGCCAATCAATATGGCAAATGGCGGTAGACAATAGCAGTAGTTTAAACGGTAATTTAATGTCATAATTATTGCGGTAACAGCCCGGTAGACGGTAAGGTAGTGTGGCCCCAGCGTAAAACTCTCTAAACTGGTATCTATAAGCAAACATTTTATCTGTTTACATAGTGTCATTTATTGTTGTCATGGAAACGGAACGTAAGCTTCCTAGATCTTATTTGACATGCAGCAAAAATAGATAGGAATAAATACTTGGACGATGGAAAAACCCTTTGAGAACGGTAGACTATGGTATTATTAGATGATTCTTTAGATAGCACACAGATGGCGATTCCGTCGCCGCCATCACACTCACATGTTCAAGTAAGCGGGCGTACGACACTATCCGTGTTCACTCACGCATTGATAGAAATGGCCTAAAATTTTCACGTTATTTCTAATTATTCCGAGTGTTTTCATGAATAAAACACAATTTGCCGCAAATAAAGACGAATAACAAAGCCAAAAACAGTTATTTATTTGTTAAATTATGTCCACATCGCTCATATTTGGGAAAATACAAACGTATGGAACTCGAACAACCTTAAGTATGTGATTTTTCGCGCAAGTGTCCACTCGCGCAAATGGCACTCGCGCAAGTGGTAACTCGCGCAAGTTCGCGCAAATGTCCTGATACCAGAAAGTAACATACAATTCAAAACTAATATCTAAATATAAAGGTTTTATCGCTGAGAGCAATTCCCCCCAGGAAATAATTGTAATTTCGTGATATTTCACGATGGTTTCACAATCTCGAAGACTGTGATAAAAATAAAGCTGAAATGTTTTGTTACAGGAATACATCAAAAACAACGTGGTAGGTGGTGTCCCCGTATCTAAGAATGAAGTGGAGGCTATGTAGCTTAGTGTTTTATGTTCGATTTAATCCAAAAATCACAAGTTAATTACATTATTTATATACTTTTAGAAACATAGTTGTATAGAATGATAGCTTTAAGGGATAGATCAATCGTAAGTTCGTAATACATAGTTATTATTTTACAATTACTGTAGGAATAAACCTAATGGATGTAGTAATTAGTCATAAATCAATCATTGATCAATTTAATGGATATTATGCAATTCAATTATAACATTTACTTTCCTAGAAACATGAGTAGTGTCTGTGGTGTTGTAAATAATTTTAAGAATTCAACGTTTAAACTACACAGTCTGTTTCATATCAATAAATCTTCATCGTCAATAATAAATAAAGTTTATTTATTTCACTAAGCGATTCGGAAGACTTCAGTGGACCAGCGGTAGAAGGTTCACCTTAAACGCAGGAAGTTGCAGGAAGAATCAATAATAATGAATAAGTTGCGGGTTCGATTATTTCCTGCCTCGGGCCAAATTTATATAGATCTTCAGAAAGTTTCGGGTGTTCAAATTTCCTATGTAAAATAAAAAATAGCTGTCTATGCAGTATAATTATATCAGTTATCTAGTAAACGTAATACAAGCTCTGCTTAACTTAGGGCTCTACGACTAGATGATGCTGTTTGACTTGTCCAGAATTATGTATTATTTAATCAATACGATCTTAATGCCATAAGATATTATTAAAACCTATTTCACCTATACTTTTTAGACTAAATTAAATTGACCTACTTAGTAAAATGAATCCAAACTACATCTGTATGTGCCTCAGTATGGCCCTTGTATGTAGATGTATGTTGTTAAGTTCTAGGTAGTTCACCTATACACCACACTATGTAGTTACACAGTTTTCGTTATAAAGTTTTTAGCCAGTTTGTTGGTTGAGCACGTAAACACATGAGTCATAAGTTAAAGTCAGTTTTATTAATGTTTAGTTAAATTACCTACAAGGTTTAGGTGGCAAATCTTTTCTTGTATGTCACTCCTGTGGTAGTAGGTCACGTACTGAATCACTACATAGTATAAAACAAAGTCGCTTTTTTCTCTGTCCCTATGTCCCTTTTAACGCTTAAATCTTTAAAACTACGCAACGGATTTTGATGTGGTTTTTCCATATAGATAGAGTGATTCAAGAGGAAGGTTTATACCTATAATAAAACCGTGCGAAGCCGGACGGGTCGCTAGTTGAATATAATTTAGGTAAAGTAAGTGCACAAAAATGACGATGTATGGTGAAACCGTACAACATCCATAATACTGAAATCTTTCTAATATCAATTTTAAAGTAATCACTTTTTCAAGTTGAAATGCATCTCTAGATTCGGAATAGATTTTCTGAGAGTCGGAACGAGATGAACTTATGAATAATGCAAAGAGCATCAATTTGGAGGATTTCTTTTTTCCGTGTGGCGTTTGCCCCTCTATGAGAGCACCTTTTCTTGTAAAGTAAGATTACTTGCGTCGCGTCCGGCTTTTGTAGGTGATGCGTGATTTTAAATTACTTATTTAGGGAATGAAATAGGTACACTTTTCACTTCTCTGTCTCTTAGAAGGTAATTTCAATGTATTCGGGTCTTTGCTGTGAACTATATCACCTTACGAGTATAATAACTAAACCTTTAAAATAGAGTTTTTGATTTATTTGATAATAGAAGAGTAACCTGTGGGTTATGTGTCTATAATAGCATACAGTGTTGAATGATTGCGTCCCTTTTTTAGTTCGTAACTGTTGTTTAGTTGTCATATGAAACCTATTTCAATGGCCTTTGCGTGCGTCCTATCCAAACAATTTCAAATTACGAAGGCCAGTAACCAGTCGTCGAGCTTATTCTTGAAGCCGCTTATTTATGTATTTGCCTATAATTATGACATGATGCTTATAATAAAATTTGTGAACCACTATTGCTGCGCATCATTTTAATCGGCAAGGGATTTCGTACAATCACGAACCAATAATGATGCCCATGGATTGAACGTCCATCTTTCATTAGGTATAGATCTCTTCTAAGGATGGCACATGTTGGTGAGCGAGTATCTTGAAAGTTCCGATGACGTCACCTCGAAGACATCGTTCTTCTAGATTAGGCTTAGGTTTAGGTGAATGTACTCCTATCTCCCCATTCGGACAATTCAATTTGGCCCATAATGCGTTAATCATGCTAACATAGCCAGCCTAGTAAAGTAAAGTAAAAGTTCATTTATTGCTTGAAATACAATGTTATAAAGATCTTAATTTTAGATAAAATAGAGTCATTGTTTTCTACCTTCCGGCATGCAATTGTTTTATATTTTATAATATAATTCATTGAGTAAATCTAAAAATTAAAAGAAACTCAAAATAAATATTAAAATTAAATTCAAAATGTCAATAACTTGGATTTTAAAATCATGTCAAATAAAAATACAATAAAACTGAGTCAAGTGAAATGAATTTTAACATTTTTATCATTCATAAATTCATTCACGCTATTACACCATAAATAGGCGGTTCTTGATAGGTAAAATCTTACTCCTAACTTCGTCTAGAAGCACAGAATCTTCTGTGGATCCCTTCACAGGCTTTGCGGAGCGCTCTCGGCAAGTTGAGGATTTCTGTTAGTTTGGCTGTTACTGCCTCGCATTTCAGGACAACTTGGGCAGATGATTCGTCGTCGCTGAGGCATCCTCTGCAGAGGGGATAGTCCGTCGCCGATGGTGAATAAGTTAATTATAATAATGCTGGTGAATCCACACAGTATCATCTAGCTCCAAGCTAAGCAGAGCTTGTGTTATGGTACTAGATGACTGATATGTTACACAGATAAATACATTTTTATATATAAATATCACCCAGAAATGTAGGTATTTTTAGTAGACAGGTCCTATTAGTGTTCCCACAAGGACCATCTTCTATAGTAGTAATGCGTAACGATCTTTTATACGGTTTTTAAACAACGACATTTCGCAATAAAAGCGAGGCGAGGCGTATGTATTGGGATCCATAGGGCAGATAAGAGTTGTCTCGTCAGCGGCTGGCGCTGCGCCAACTTTCCAACTAGGATTCGCCCCCGCCCTCACTTCAACAACTTATTATTACGCAACGCAGCAAAAATCTAACACTAGTTACGCTAACATCCGAGCTTGCTTATAAAAGGTTGCTGAAATTTATAGGAGTGCTAAAGTAGTTTAGTGCATTGCAGGAATATAAACATTCGATGGATTCTGTTATTTTATTTTATTTATTTATTCTGTGGCGCAGGGCTAAATTTCACCTGCGGCGCAGGATGTTGCGAGATTGCTGGTTGGATTCCCGCCTCGGGCCAATGTTTGTACAATCTGTTCAGGGTGTTCTGGGTGTTTTCTAAGTAGGTAAAAGAACAGTAGGTATATTTCTATGTAGTGATCTAGTACCTACCCATAACATAAGCTTTGTTTAGCCATGTTTAGCAAAAGGAAGTACCTATCAGTTCTTTGATGGGCTTGATGATGCTGTGTGAATTGTCCAGCATTTTTTATTTTAACTTGTCTTATCTTTATCTAAGAAACGGTGCAATAATTTTATATGTTACTGATTTGCAATCGACTGAAAATAGGTAAAGAATCTGTATTGCGCTGGAATGGGAAATGTTCCTTCCCATTGAACATGGGTAGTGTGGTGTGATTTGGCGGCGTAATGGTCCGGGCACTATAATATTCTCTAGATAATAAAGTTCCAACTCCGGCCAACGGTTTGGTTATTTACCGAATACAACAGTCGAATCAAAACTTTTGTTTTATTAGATAACGAATAACGTAGTCTTTGCTCTAGAGTCGAAGCTTGAATATGACACCTATAATGCAAAAGTTTAAATGGATGGATAGTTCTTTGTTACCTCTCAAAACGATCGGGTTAAAACGTTGAATAGACGTAATTCTAGGCCAGGCATAAAACATAGGCAATTATCAATTTTCAAGAGGGTTAAGGCGCGAGGTGCAGCCTGTTTTTATTAAATAGAGCATCAGCGAAGCGAAACGGCACTCCAGGATTATTTTGCGCAATTTCCTGGCGCGAGTAAGCAGTCTCAAAACTCATTTACGGGCAGTAAGTAGTTGCTTAATGACCCGAGGTAATGGCTTTCGTTAGCTTCACTCACATGGCGTGAAATATTACTCGGCTTGAGGAAAACAGTGCTTCAGATTTATGTATTAGTCCATGCTATTGAATCTTGTTAGAATTAACGACGTGTTTTATACATTTGCGTAACTATAGATAACATAAATTAAATTTTCTCTAACATACTCTTGTTAAGTACCTGATATAAGATGCAAATTGTGGTGCATGTCGTAATATTACGAATCTTCCAATTAGCTTTACTTGACTAAGCATACTAGTAGATTTAATATCTTCTTTGTATTCGATACATTTCGAAACGAACCCGCAGGGTTGGTACCGAAATAACAGAGGTAACTAACCCTACATCTTGCAACTGAATTGTTCAGTCAGACGTCTATACACTAGGTAGGTAGGTACTCATTATTTTTCGCTTGACGATAATTTACTTATCGGGTATTATCGCGTAGGTACCTTGTGTTTTCATTTCCCATATATAATTATTGAGTATATATTCTGGAAACAAATAATCCTCAATTCATCTTCAGAATATGTACCTACAAGCTGCACCCCGCGGTTTTACCCGCGAATGTTTTATTCCAGGCCACGTCTATATGTCGTACCTAACTAGGTATGCTATTCAGCCCAACCCGTTAGTAGGTAGTTATAACGTGAAGAGGTAACAAACATCCATCCATCCATCCGAAATTTCTCATTTATAATATTAGGATGATGTACCTATGTAGTCGTCGTAGATACGTAGGAGGGAACTGATATCAACTCTTGGATGTAACTCTGAGAATATTCATTTGCCCCGTGACCAGGATCGCTTCAACGAAATGGTAACGCAGGGGAAATAAAAACAAGGTAGGTACGCTATAAATACCCTTTGATGAATTTATCGCACGGTCTCATTCGTAGCTACCTAACGACCTATTGTACCTAGAACGCAGACAGTTTCTGACGAGCAAAGCAAGTACCTAATTAGTGCAATGTTCTATTCATGACGTAGCTCAGTAAGCTCTCAGTATGGTTTCTAATTAATTGTTCATATTGTAGCCAAAACCTTTCCATTGAGTAGGTTCTTTACGTCTGTCCCGTTAAATCTACTCGCTTGATACTAATAACTTGTAAAGCTAATGCGTACTAAGTTAGGTAGGTATGCTTCATCATCACTATTTACTTACAAAAAAAGAAATTACTAAAACAAAGTCGCTTTCTCTGTCCCTATATCCCTTTATCCTTATGTATGCTTAAATCTTTAAAACTACGCAACGGATTTTGATGCGGTTTTTTTTAATAGATAGTGATTCAAGAGGAAGGTTTATACGTATAACAAAACCGTGTGAAGCCGGGGCGGGTCGCTAGTTGTGTTATACAATAAAGCTGAGTGACTGTATTTTGAATCAGTAGGTAGCTACGGGGTACAGATTTATCGTATAAAACGCTTGATAACTACGCTGAGCTCGGTATTTTGATCGCCGCTTTGGAAATGTGATTGATCCTGAAACTGATTACACGCCTCGCTTCGTAGCGGGTAAACAAATTTATTTTGCACCGCTCCATATAATTAACTTCGGAAATAGGATAGTGAGATTCATTTTGATAGGTTATCTATCTAGCTAGACAAATTAAAACTGAATGACAAAGGCTAAAATACCAAAATTTGGTGCAAATTGGTGGGTTATATGTATGTGCTATTATGATTAATAGGTAAACTCACATGCCTACAATACACACAGGTAGGTATTCATAAAACTAAAAGGAATTCGTTTTAGTTGTATTACGTAGTATCCTATATTGCTTTGTATTACAGAAATCCATTTTATTTTACTATGTATTATTAGTAAGTATTCGCGTTATTTCTATGGAAACGTTCAAGGCTATTTCTGTCCTATGGGAACGGATTTAGGGGATGAAAAGTAGCCTATGTTTTATTCCTGAGACCTAGTCTATTCAAAATTTCAGCCCGATCCGATCATTTTATATAGATTTACACAATAGGTATACACATTAGCTCTTTCCTGAAAGAGTAACAAACATCCATACATACAATCATTCGCGTTTATGATATAAGTAAGGATTATTCATAAAACAGAATGGTATCCCACAGTTCTTATTTATGTATCAAATATTTCATCTGTTTATAAGGAGAAAGAAAAATATTTTTCATCTGCAAATATTATTGGACCGTGATATTGGAGCATCCGATGGAATTTTATGTAATAAAGAACCATCGGGAGGTAGAGGCAGGTAGCAGAGTGCACAAATCGGGGATATTACACGCGATGTTTACAACCAGCCCGCTTGGGACCCCGGCCGTACGATTATCACGCAAAATTGTGCACTAAAAACTGGGATCAGTATTATAGCTGAAAAGTACATTTACGAAAATAGAATGACCCTAGCTTCTAGTCCCGTCACGTCACGTTAAGGAAATCGTTGGCATTACTGTACAAGGCTGGAGTAAAATTAAGTAAAGATACAGGCGCCTAGAGGGTGGAGGTTGCGGGGAGCGGGCGGGGAGGGCGCCCCGACGCCCTCAGTGTCGCGGAGGCTGCGGCTGATTACGCCGCCCGCCCTGCGCTGCCTCGCCGCCCAGCCAAAACATTCAGCAAAACTGCAAAGTTTACCTTCTAAATAAACTGTTACTGGCATCCTTTTCAAGGGCAAATATTTTTACGGACCTTGTCAATGACAAAGAAGCTTGGTTTTAAGTATTTTCTGTGAAGAATAGATCGTTCAAGTGTCAGTTGGGAATATAAGCTGTTTATCTTTTCTGTGAATTAGTTTACTTACCTACTCGCCACAATGTGTTTAGAGTTACACCATAATGTCATGGCCTCATAATTACGTAAGTTCCTATATACCGATATATATAAGACAAAACAAGTTGTGTTTTTGTATATCTATTCATTATAAAAACAAATGCGTAGTAAAATTAATTCATAATTTAGGATTAGTATTTTTTATTATAAATCTAAGTTTTTTTTTATATACAAGGTTTGTTCCAATATTTTAGTTCTTTTTATGTAGTAATAGGTTGTATATTCATGTTTATAGGTTTATATATTTTGTTTCTACATTGGGTAATAGTAACTCAAGTTCGATCGCACTCTCTTACGAGTAGAAGGCCTTGAAAATCTTCAATTAGGTAATATCAACCGAAGAGGTAAGATCCTCACGTAAAAATAAAGTTCCGTTTATAATGGTAATAAAGCTTTCCGCAGAATACACGAGGGCTGCACTCGTTTTGAAGAGGGTCACCACTCCAATAGAGTGCTCTACAGCTTGTCCAATTATAGATGTTTTCGTTGTGAGGTGTTCGCCTTTATATTATGGGGAATAAGAGGATCGAAGCCCTTTTGTTAACCTGTTTGATAAGGTAACATTGGCATGGAATTGTATAAAAAATATGTAGTTTAGAGAAACTTTGGATAGGCAAAAGTACTAATGATTGAAACTTTCTTTTGGCAGATTTATAATTGCTTATGTGCCAAAGTAGCAGTTAAACATAGTATAACCAAAGAAGGAAAGATGTTCGTGAAACGCGATCCAAGCGGCGGGCGGGCGCCTCACTATTTGCTAATGGTATTGGCGCTAATCCTGTCATTAGTCGACGCCGGTTTCTCCCAGATAACTACATCTACAGTCGAGCTTCAAAGAGCATCAAGCTCTGAAACGACAACTCCCCCTTTAAAACCGTCCGTAGAGCCATTAAAAAGTACAGTGACGTCGACGACTGCAACTTCAGCTACAAAGAGAAGCTTTAGAACAACAAAAGCTTACGGAGCGACCGAGAGCCCGTCGACCACGGAGCGCCATTCAACTAAAGTGCACGCAAGCACAAAAGCCGTATTGAAAAGTGCAAGATGGCAAAAGTTAAACAGTAGTTCTAGCGTGGGAGCACATTCTCCCGCCCGGTTGCAGGAACGCCTCGGGGCCATAGATTGCGATCTGCCCGTGCTGCCGCGGGAGTCACGTCTGTGGAGGGGAAACGAGACACATGAACTCAATTTGCCTGTAACAGTAAGTATTTCGTAACTTATTAGTAGTATTGCCTTATCCATGATCAGCTTCCCAAACGCGGCTTCTTTCGCGTGAATTTAAGGTTAAAACGTACTTCTCTTCGTTATAACAAAACTAATCAAATAGGTACTTAAAAACTGTAGGCATTAGTAAAAATTATATAAAAGTTTATCTTTAGAAATTCTCTTTGAGAGTACTTTTCGATTGAACCGTCCTAAGCCCATTTTATCACAAGAGTTTTCTTCGGTGACATGGGTCTGAACTGAAAAACTAAACTTGGACATGTCAGAACATTGGGACACCAAAAACTTTGCTGAATACAACAAGAGTCTAAGCACCGGCTTATAAAGTTGCGAAGTTGGTATTGACGTGGGCTGAAAGCTGAAAGCTTTCGGGTGACTTCAAACTTATTAGACAAACAAGTAACTTTATCAACATCCTGTTTCGGTATGGTGTCGCAGCTGGATATGCTAATAAGGCTTGAAATAAAACTTTTCTACGAGCTGAGACGCCATTATAATATAGGTAATTTCTGTGTATATGTACCACACAGAAATTACGAGGAAAGTAGACATTACGCCTCATAATAAAGTTGGCCATAAGCCTAGTTTGTCTTTATACAAATACCTCGTCCATTTAAGTAACACAACCACTGAGTTATGTGGCAGCAAGCGTCGGACTCTCAATGCAAATTTCATATCTCCTAGGTCGTTAGGCTTCGCGGAATATTTTACGTCAATAAATATAAGACAGGCGTGAGGAGCATTAAACTTAATGTCCTAAAGCAATTTATAGAATGTCTTTTCCTCCGCTCCCTTATTTCTAGCATAATATTCTTGTTCGCACAACTTTGATCGTGACAGCCAAGTACACAGAGGTCAAACACATAAACCATAAATCGTCTTAGTGAAGTTGAATAAAGGGAAGATTTTGCTCCAATGCTCAGGTTCTATTCATTATTTTCGTCGGGGAAAGTCGGTCGACGAGTCTCTTAAAAATATGATTGCACGCCGTTTCCGAGATTGCTTTCAGTTTTCAGAGGCGGGATACATTCATTTTTGTGTTATGATATCCGAAAGCCGAACGAAAAGCTTTTATGATGTTCGCAGCCTCTCGCTGTCGTAAATTTCGTGACAAAGAGATATATCCAAGCTACCTAATTCCTTTTTATTTTTCAACTCATCTGGAGCATTTTGACTTATATAGAGGACGCATAAATATTAATTACAGAGTGTACATTCTAGATTTACGAATAAAACGTTTCACTTCCATATTGAGATCAGTATGTTGAACGCAAATATCGATGTAAGGCTTCTTTCTTTGATGAAAAGTTAGTAAGTTGAAAAATTATTACTGAAGTGAAGAAGCATGTGAAAGCAGAAGACATCGCAAGTAGCAGGCACTAAAGTAATTGCAATATCAAATGTTTAAGTATGTCAGTGGTAATAACTGTACCTACTTGCTTCTCACATGCAATAAAACGCCACGACAAAGGCAGGCAATAACAATTAGCATTCAGGGCTCCGATTCTGGATACGATAACCGTATATTGCTACAACAATTATCGTGTCCATTCTCATTGTTTTGATTGGAGATTAGGAACTTTTGATGTTATATTGAAACTTCCTGAAATAAGCTTTCGGTAGGATTTCGATTTCGATCACATGACAACACACATTCACACTAAGTTATGTTTTGTAACTTCATAAGTTTTAGCGTTGTAAATAACTAAACACAACTAACACGTGCACATGCAAAGGTCACAAAACGGAAGATCGTTTTGTGTTTTGTGTTAAAACTATTTAAATACAACTTCTTAAATATTGTATTATTGTCGTTGCAAAATAATTCTTAATCTTTTAATACAAAAAAAAACGAGATTGATGCCGCTGGCAGAAGCTAGAGAATAATAACGGATCCTTGATGCGTGGGTTTTTAGGTTGACTTGGTAATGAATTAATGTGTGACTTTGTGTGCGGATGGCGGAGGAGTGCGCGGGCGGTGGGGCGGGGGGCGCCGAGGACGAGTGTCCCCCGGTCATCGTATCGTGGGAGGGCTCCGCGGACATCCAGAGCGGGGACATCCTCATTGTCCGCATCGCCGACTCCCTTCTGCTCGACACGCTCAAATCCGACCCCAATAACGTCACTCCTGAAGCGAATGCTTCACGCGTGAATGGAGACAGGTGGGTGGACTATTAACTATTGAGTCCCTGCGGCTACAATATCGGGCTTCGGTGACGTGACAATGAAATATTGAGACATAGATCTGAAACTAGAAACTTCTCCGACGCCCGATAACGTACGCTATCTAGGATTATTCCTAAAATATCTCTACATCATTACAGCATTATAAAAGGCATTCCAGATTTCGTTCTCAAAGCTCACAATGCGACTTCTCAAGCTAAAATTAGGTTTGCAAATACAGCCGTAGCTATATGAATTCGCACATGACCAAGTTTTGGTTTCGTTTGGTTTAAGAGACTAGCTCTTGGCACTTTATGATATATTAGAATCGGTAAGGTTGTGAATGGAGGCTAAGATACGGTTTTATAGACACAGACACGCTATTTTTACCAAAGCACAAGCTTTTATGATTGCGTGCGAAAACGCAATAATAGCCCTAAACAAAAGAAAACAAACATTTTTCACGGACTAGCCCCACGCACGAATTCACCTATATAAATGTGTGGAATCACGTAGGTGCTGTCCAGCATTTCGGTACCTTCCTTTTATTAAGGTGTGTTATTTGCGTTATGATTAACCTTACTTACTCTCTTAATAATTACACGCTATTTCAGTCCCTCCATAATTAATTGTTTCTCTGAAATGGTTATAAATAGTGTTCATATAGAATGTAATGGTCAGATAGCGTAGTATTATAAAAATAAGTATCATCAGAAAATATAAAATATTAGTAGTAGATTTTGTTGTCTGTTCTTGATATAAGTACCTATTTACTTAACAAGTATGTATAATATTTATGTATAATAAAAAGTATCTATCTATTTATATACCTAATGTATTAAATATTTCAATTACCCCATAACACAAGCTTTGAGTAGCTTACTTTGTGGCTAGATGGTGCTGTGTGGATTGTTCAACATATTAAAAATTTAAATTTTTTTATAAAAATAAAAGTACACGTTCCTCCATTTTTTCTAGGAAAATGCTGGATCTCGCTCATCTGTTTGTAGTTACTTTGTAGAGCAAGGAATTACCTACGTATGTATAATGTAGAGTCGATTCATAAGTATGCGAACAACTTTAAAGCTTCGGAAACAACTTTAAAGCTTTGGGAAGAACTTAAAAGCTTTTGAAAGACGTCTTCATTGAAGTGACATTTCAGAGATCACCGCACGCCCGCCGTGTACCAAGTGACACGCCAGGGCCACGAGCATTGTGACGACTCGGATGGCACTCTCCTTGACATCACGCCTCTCGACGAGCGCGGAGCCAAGATCTTCACTTTGTACGAGAAGGATTTGACTGAAGGAGTCAACTTGCTCATAGGTGACAGCTTGTTTCTGTATTGTGTAGTTTCGTTTTAAAACGAATCAGAAGTCGTGTAGGCAACTTGCAACGTAAAAAAAATAATAAGTATATTTTTTTAGCTTCTGAGTACAATTATAAAGATAAATAGAAATAGATACATGAGTTAAGTTTACAGAAGTAGTTAACAAGTAGTTAAGTTAACACTTATGACATGCACATGCACAATTGGAAAGACCCATTTGCTTCCGTGGACGTCTTTGTAGCCTGTATTGGAAGATAACTGATTGAACCTGTCCAAAGGCATAAGTAATTATTATTTCGTAAACTAAAACAATTGGTAGGTTCTCAAAAGCTAAACTTAAACTCTTGCTTATAACTAAGTAGTATTAAGTCTTAAATTGTACCCATTCAATGTAGGTATACAGACTGTTTCCCCGACCTAGGACTTTGCAGCCTATATAGCGGGTAACGAATAGTCAAGAGTACCTATTAGTACCTATGCTATGTAGTTACCTAACGTTGGAATACCTAATTTAAATTTTCTTTCAATTCAACCAACTTTTTTACGCCATGGTTGTATCTTTTAGTTTATACTATTTTAGTTTACAATTTTGTGCCAAATAATAAACGCATTTTACATTACAATAGAAAGGTTATAACTTATAAATTTATTGCACTATCAAAACTTTAATGAGAGAAACTTTACGTGCTAACTAATTGGGAAGTGTTGATAGTGAAAGCTTGTATGTAATGAATATGCCTCGTTAGTTATCAAATTATATTGCTAGTAGCCTACTGAAAATTAACTCTGACTTTATGATTATAGTTGTATCGGAAAGCTGGAAATCCCAATGCGTGCGACTGAAAGTGACAGTTAAATCTGACAATTGCGGTGATTCTCAAGACTGTTCGGGGAAAGGAGTTTGCTACACCAATGTTTCTATGGTAAGAATTAGTTTTAAGTTTATGTAGGTATTAGGTGTACTGCTGGATAAACGTGTTCTTGAGTGGAGACCACGATTTGAAAAACGTAGTGCAGGACGACCTCTGACCAGGTGCGATGTCCTGTATGACTGCAGGCAGATGTGGTATAAGGAACATTTTTGTACTTTTCAATAAATAAAAATAAAATAAAAATAAAATAAAAATAAAAAAGCCTTTATTGTTGTGTTTTACATTTTTTACTTAAAATTAATTATGGTATGCCTGAAACTTATTTTACTTAATTACCTAACTACTATTAAATATGTAACCGTTACCGGCAAACAGTATTTATTTTACACAACTTGTCCTCCGACAAAGGCCTCCTCTAAAGATTGCCACTCCATTCTATTCCTGGCTATGCGGCTCCATGTTGGACCTGCTATTTTCCTGAGATCATCTTCCCATCTCTTATTCTGTCTACCTCTGTTTCTCTTACCATCTAGTGGGTACCATTCTGTTGTTAGTCTTGTCCATTTTTCTTTCTTCTCCCTGATCATATGTCCTGTCCATCTCCATTTCAGTTGTTTGTATGTTGTGTATGCATTCTTAAATTTGGTTTTACTTTTTATGTCTATTAGTTTTACTCTATCCTTTCTTCTAACTCCCACTGTGCTTCTCTCTATTCCGTTTTGACAAATTTTTATTTTGTTAGCTAATTGTTCTGTCAACGCCCAGGTTTGACACCCATATAATAGACAGGGTAGGATACACATATTATATATCTTCCTTTTTTCAACTTTTCAATACAAAATAATAAATGTTTAATTATCCTTATATTATAAACGCGAAAGTTTGTATATGTTTGGATGTATGTTACTCTTTTACGCAAACAACTACTGAACGGAACGGGTTGAAATTTTGAATAGACGTACCTACGCCCTGGAATAACACATAGACTACATTCATCCCATAAATTCGTTCTCATGTGATAGAAACAGCCTAGAAACGTTTCGATAGCAACAAAGAGTGCGAAGACGCGGGCAGCTACTACCTAACAATAACATTTTATCATCAGCGAAATAGGCAATTTGACGAGAAGCTTGGTTAATTCAACAAAAGGCTTTCATTACGTCATGCTGAGGACTACAATAGAGTTTGACAGTTGTGGCCTTTCTTAAAAAGTCTCCGGGATTAGATAAGATGTATTAACTCTCCGGAAGAAGCTTTATAAATTGGAATGAAGCTCTCGCCGTACCGAGAACGATTTGTCTCCCCCAAGAGCTGTGGTCAGTTACTTTTTGTGGTCTTCACTTCATCACGAGAAATGGTGTGGCAATATCATAATGTAGAGGCTATTTATATGCACTAACATTGTTTTAAGCCACCACTTTAGCGAACGGCTTTTATGTTAGGTCATCAGATAATTTCTTTGTAGTTCACTGAATATTTAGCCCCGGGGAACGTTTATAAATAGTGTTTCTGTAAAATGTTAAGGTCGTTATAGGTTATTAGTATAGATAGGGTTAGTATAGTCTGGTATAGGTATGTAATACCTAGTATTATTTCATTTGCGACTATAGTTTAGCATTATATAAATAACTAGCGACCCGCCCCGGCTTCGCACGGTTTTATCATACGTATAAACCTTCCTCTTGAATTACTCTATCTATTAAAAAAACACCGCATCAAAATCCGTTGCGTAGTTAAGATTTAAGCATACAAAGGGACATACGGATATAGGGACATAGTTTCAGAGAAAGCGACTTTGTTTTATCTAAGTAGTGATGTTGCAGTATCATCTAGCCCCAAGCTTAGACATTCATATTTTTTATTAGATCTATAAAATACCCAGAATATCCTGAAAAAATCTGCGGTTATTTCAAACCGTTCGTACGATTTGTCCCGAGGCGGGAATCGAACTTCCGGCGTCGTAAGCCTTCGCCTGCTACACCACAGATGTTATCATAACGGTATTTATTTCTAAGTTTACCTAGTTTTGAGTAAATCGGTTACTATCGATAGTGTGTTTATAGGAAGGTTATGAGTGCCAGTGTTGCGGCGGCTACGTCGGCCCGCACTGCGATGAGCGCGATGCGTGCAACCCTTCCCCTTGTCTCAACAACGGGGTGTGTGTGGACCTCACGCAAGCTCCCAACTCGCTTAACTATACCTGCGTTTGTCCTTACGGTAAGTGTTGCCAACATTAAAACAGCAAATTACAGCAATATGGGTACAGTGTACTGAGTTTTTCCGCTCAAAGCGTAAAAAAATTAGAAACAAAAAATCCAGTGAGTAATCTTTAGTTTTTTCCCAATTGTGTCAAAATGGTACCTAGGTATACCTATTGAGTACCTATGGTAGGTTTTCAGGAAGGATTTATCCACGTGTGCTACGAAACTTTCAATAATAGATTTCGTTATGTTAAAGTTAGTCTTTGTAGCTTTTGCACGAATAATATTCACCTTATTATGATGTGATGTAATATTTCAAATCCACCTAAAGGTCTTCGAGGGGATCCAACTTGTAAAAAACAACACCTGTGTTTGTCCTTTCAGAACGTGAGCAAATCTCTGAATGTTTCTGTTTATCTTTGATGTTTGCCCGTTTTAACATAACTTTGAATACATTTTCTGAATAGAATTGTTTCACAACTTCCATTTTGTCGTCACAACAAGCTTTTGTTCAATATTTCCTGAATTATCCTGAAATAAAAACACGGCATCCTCGGATAAGCTTGTCCAACTTATCTTTTACCTCGATTTTCATAAAAGTATTTCTACGAAAAAATCTTAACAAGAACGAAAAAGTCCAGAAAAAGATTTTTTTAAGATGACATGTATCACAACGAAATAAATGTATTAAATTGATACCTATGTCAGCCGGTTGTGTGACGTGACAACTCTAAATACACTCCGTACGATCGCTAGGTACATTCGGCAATACCTATGTTTTATGTCTCTCATCCGTGCATAAATATTATAGTTTGATAGGTAAGTATATATCCTTGTGTTTTCCTCGTGAAAGGAGCGGAAAAATTCAAATATTTTTCTATCTACATATTGGATTATAACAACATTGTATGTACACATAGAGTACGAAATATTTTATGAAGGTAAGTAATAGGTAGATTACATTTTCAATATGATTAGCAACAAATGGTCGAAGGAGATCTTATCTAGCTAAGTAGGTATCTGTGATAGAGCTTGCCTTGGCTATAGGAAAATCTTATGGAACGTCGCAGTATAGTAATGACTAGCAATTATTTTAATGGATAATGTTGAAGTAGGGGAACTTTGTTAAGCCCCGAGTGATAAATTACACTCGTTTATCAATTCCGTACGTTATCAGGAACGATTATTATAGAATATGTTGGCCACGAGATATAATTGAACCTCCCAAAAAAAAACAAGAATGATAACTATCGGTTTCGGATTAGTATAGGTAGGTATCCGAATCTATTACTTGATTCAGGATTATTGCGAAACAATCAAACATTTCATGATACAATCAGTGTTTATGATGTTGATTCAAAATTAGCACACGTCCATAAACAACGCCGATCCAAATAAAATGCATATCCATAAAAGTTATTTCATGTATTATGAAGTGTCCCGATAATTTTTCTGGTCAATTAAACATCATGTGACGCAATCTGGCGCGGTGCCCATATGCGGCAAGTTATTACGCAACAAGCCGACCATTTTGCAAGCTTTCAAAATTGATGCAACGAGATTTTCGATTTTTATCGCAGCAGATTTATGCGCTCCCTTTTATTTGCTACATTGACTTTATCTGTTTTTATTAAGTTTTTTATTTTCGTTATCAATTGAAAATGTCATGTCAGCTTTTGCTAAATGGATTCGACATAAAAAAGCTCTCTTGAAAGACATTCGTCGACCTTATTTTTTATACCTTTGATCCTCTTCTATCTAAATAAAATCATTAAATTAGAGATTGTTGAAATTCCACGTAGTACGGTCACGATAAAATCGCAGTACCTACTTGTCTATGACGCAGAAAATGTGGTTTTGCCATTTTAAGTCGTCACCTAAGATTTTACTTATACAGAAGCAGAAGGTTCTTATAGTGACTTCAACATTTTCTAACGTAGGTATTACCGGCACGAACTGCGAGAAGGACCCGTGTTTCTCCGCACCATGTTTGAACGGTGGAACGTGCATGACAATGGCCATGAATGGATCTACAACTTTCCACTGCGCGTGCGCCGATGGCTGGGCCGGCGCGCAGTGTGAGCTTTCCATCACGGGCGGAGCTTGCGCATCCAATCCTTGCGTCAAAGGCATTTGTATTGAGCAGGTCGATGACAATGCCGATGGTGAGGAGTACCGATGCTTTTGCCAGCCTGGTGAGTATAAGAAAGAAAGAAAGAAAATATTTATTATTGACTAAGTATTTACACAACAAAAAAAAACGTATTCTATCAAACTTAACTAAAATGACACATTTTTTTGTAACATGAAAAATGTTCACAAATTCATAAGGCTTACGATAGAGACCATTTCGAAATATAATAATATAATTTTTATAGAGGATTCTATAAATAAACATAAATAATGCTGGACGAGCCATACAGCCCTAAGCTAAGCAGAGCTTAATTATGCTATGGGTGTTAGCAGACTGATAGACGTACGTAATACAATAAATTAAATACTAGAGGTAGATAAATATTTTTGCTCATACTAAGAAAACACACACACCCCCGGAAATATTCGCAGATCTTACAAATAAACAAACCAGCAATCTCCTGCGTTGCAGGCGATTCTTCGCACGCCACGCCACATCATCGGTCGTCGAGCATTTGTAAGATTGAGCAAAATAATTTAGATAACTTTCGTCCGGAGCTCTATCGATTGAACTCTGACCCGGCAGAATTATTCTAAAGGTGACTGCATAATAAATCGTCGTAACTTAAGTCAATTCAATAATGCTTAATCTTGTTTGCGAATGTTGGCCCAGCAAGGGAATTTCTGGCGGTGATTTATTTAAAGCAAAGTTGGACGGTTGCCCGAAACTATAGCGTGCGGCCTTGCTTCGATCGCGCTATCTTACGCGGTCCAGTGGATCGAGTCCTTATCCTTGTAGAATTGCTAATGCTGCCAATTTTGCTTCTTATTTATTCACCAAGTATTGAGTTAGGGATTATTAAGCAACGTTCGCGAGATCTGAATCAGATTTCATTATAATTTGTCTTGATCAAGAATTAATAAGGCACATAAAACGTTGTATAGGTCCTTTGCAGATATTTCGCTGCGGATATTTACCTACGTACACAGCTGATCGTGATTTGTAATCTTACGTCAGCAAACGGGAACAAAGTATCGATTCTCAACAACTTACGTGACTGACATCGGAATCCGAGCAATATTTCTGGGCACGAATAAAATTTATCTCTCTCAATAGGAAAATTTCCAATTTAGATGTAACGCGCGCGTGGGTCTAGCCCATTTCTTTTTCCGTTACAGAAAAATAGGAAGATTCTTATGAAATTCAAAAGGGATAGGAAAACTGATGTATGAAAAAAAATATAAACAAAATAATGAAGAAATTCTTAAATTACGCTAGGGAATAGCTACCACCTTTTAGTACTTAATATTTTTATGAGTTAAAACTAGAATGAAAAACGAAGAAATACTTTTTATTTGCATACCATAGGATACACTGGGAAGCAATGCGAAGAGGAATACAATGAGTGCGTGTCTACACCCTGTGCTAACGGAGGCACTTGCACGGACCAAGTCGGGGGCTTCATGTGCACGTGTGGACGAGGCTTTACGGGAAACACTTGCCAGTTAAAGGTACGTTATTTAAAAACACCTATGTATATAACTATGCCGCCACTATCATATCCTTCCAATTTAAGTTTTTATTTTTAAATTCCTGTGTTACTTAATGACGCTCATTAGGGGAGGCCTATGTCCAGCAGTGGACTATTATACCTAGGCTGATGATGATGATGTGTTACTTTTAAGTTTCTATTTATTTCATCCGCAAAGTTATCATTAATTTTATTTTAGCTTAGTGATCAATCGTCTATTTATAAAATAAACCAATACAGCATTTACATTTAAGTATATATACATTCTGTATTGGCCTTATGTTTCATGTATAAGTTGGTAAATTTTAGTTTTTAACGGATGTGGAATTTTAAATAAATAAATCACATATAAATGAGAATGTTTGGATGGTTTGTTGCTTTCTATTTGACAAAACTACTCAACAGATCGGACTAAAACAAAGGATGGGTGCATTTCTAGGCCAGGGCTAAGTAGAAGCTACGTTTTGTCCCGGTAAAACACGTTGCAAGAAGCTGCTTCATATCATTCATAAAAGAGCTTTTATAATATAAAATAAAAGCTCTTTTAAAGAAAAAACGATGGTAATGTTTTGTCGATGCTTTTTAATTCATTCGCAATAGTTTGGTGAGTAATGTATAGTTATTATTATACATAGTTGTTATAGTTGTTGGTTTATGTTCATTTTGCTTTTAAATCTGAAACAAACTGAAATAAGACAAATATATTTCACAAATAACATTTGTGAAATATATTATATTTGGTTCCAATATTAACATATAAAGCTTTTGCGGAATTCTGCCTTTCAATCAAGCCAGGTAGATACTTTAAGATACTCATTGTGAAAACCACGGTAGCCTTTTATCAGAGAGTGGCTGTGCCTTGGGAATATACTTACCGAACAAACGACACTCGAAACTCTTGCCAGAGATAAAGTGCGTACCATATCCTTTTAGAATTTGAATTAGCTACCTTTCAACCGGTACACGGTAACGTAAGCTTTTGTTCAATGAAAGGGTATTAACTGACTTTGACGGGCGTGGTTGATATATGTATTTTCTGTACACACATGTGTACAGAACTGTACATTTTATTTCAAACAAGTATCTGCCCGCGGCTTCGCACACGTGTTTCTATGGAAACATTTCAAGGCTATTTTTATCCCTGAGAACTGATTTATTGTATGAAAAGTGTGTTTTAAACCAGGGGTAGAACTACGTTTATATTCAAAATGTCAGCCTTTCCGTCAGTCTGATCAGTTTCGTAGTTTTTGCGTGAAAGAGTAACAAACATCGAAGCATACAAACTTTCGCGTTTATATAATATCAAAAAGGACTACCTGTGCCCACGGCTTCACTCGGTTACAATTTATTTTTTTCGATGGAACCCTTTTTACTTGATGGTATTCGAGACGGACACAAATCTAACAAAGCAAAGATAATATTTATTAGTTCAGCCATTATTCAGTGGTGTAGCGATACCTGTACCTACCATGTAACTCGAATCTGTTTTATATTATTTAGATTTATAGTTACTTACAGAACTTTTCTTTCCCCTAAACGGGAAGTTTCAGAAAAGTTCTGTAACAATAATTTTGTACATTTTCGCAGAAATATCTTACGACCAAAGTTGTGCCATAATAAACTTACTTCAGAAATAAATTTATGCAGTCATACTTCATGTACCTACTCGTATTTTAATTTTTTATTAAAAAAATTAACGAAATTTTAGTTTTTCGATTCAGGTAAGCAGTAGCAAAGCTTTTAAGACTTTTGGTTAACAAGAACTGTCGTATTCATATGACGTAGGTATTAGGTTATTACATCCCGATCTTCTAGACAGTTGAGCTACTTTGACCAACTCGCAAGAACCAAATATTAGTCTAAAAATTTACATTTTTGGCTATATATACCCAGTCATTATTTGACTAGTAAAGTCTAGTAAAAGTGGCAATTGCACAATTGCACCAGTTGGACTCGTTCATGAAGAGTTCTGCGCTAGTGAAAAATATGTTTTTTTTTGTCAAGGTAATTTTTAACTATTAGATGATACATAGCGGGACTCTGTTTTTAAGTAAACTTATTAGGGTTTAAAACGCACAGCTCTGTGAAAGAAATACCTACATACAGCCAAACCTTATGGTTAAAAGGGTCACCCGTTGGCCACGGAACCCTAAAAACTAAGTAATAATAATGTTTTCAGATGGATCTATGCTCTCCTAACCCGTGTCCTGAGCGTAGATACTGCATCGATCACGGCAACAGCTACTCTTGCGAGTGTCCAAGAGGTTACATCGGAGACGAGTGCCACATACCGACTAGATCTGTGAGTTATAGACAATAGAATAGAAAACTTTACATACTTTACATCCACAAAGAAACAAAATAATAGACACAGAAATTTTATTTATTTATTTATTGACCACCAACGTAACTAAATCTAGCTTATAGTTAACATATTTATAAATCATATTAAGTGCCATTATAATTACTTATAGGTGAAGACAGCATGCGAAAAATAGTTGTGAGCAGGTAATATTTTAGTGCAAAACGTGAATACAATTAAATTATGTTATTCATTTATTTAAAACGAAAAATGACAATGTACACAATACAAAATGGCAAAAAATAAAAAGTATAAATTTAAGAAATAAATACAGTTAAAAATTAAAGATTAACAATATGAGGAGAGAGAAATGCTTAGAATAGAGAAAGTATTTCGCTAAGCGATCTCTCCGGCAACCTTGGGATGTACTGAAAACGAGCCAACAATACCGACGGTGGTAGTTGAATCTATTTACATAAAGAAAAAAAAATAGTACCTACCTACATATCATAATACTTACATTACAAAACCAATAAATCGTATTCCAGGAAATATACTTAACTTGCTCACATCTTAATAACATTCTAGTGTCCTAGATATGAAAATCATAGACTTCTGTTACAAAAATAAATTCAAGTAGTCGTTAAGTTTGCTGAAATAACATGTCTAATTTTCTGTGCAATTTTCGTAACTTTTCTTTCCGTTTGATCCTTCTACAGTTTATCAGTAAAATTAAATAAAAGATGAAATCGGAACAAGGGAAACAGTCGTTCATTTTTTATGATATGTTAAACAGAATAGGAAAATGATCCCTTACCGTTCTCTTTTAATGTTTATTAGTCCATTCTTTTGTTCCGGGACGTTACTTTTGATGTTTTCCTTAATTAAAACGACTCAATTCCCCAAAGGCATTATGTTAAAGCCAGTGAACCGTCCTACCTTTGTTGTACTTTCCAATTTGGGTACAAATCTCTCTAGCACTTAGAAGGTAAGTTGATTTTCTTTTCATAGATAAAAGAGCAAAAGAGCTCACGTCTGCCTAATTCCTCAGATCTCGAACTTAAGCTCCTCCAAGACGACTTACGGAGGCTAATCCGTAACATGCTGAAATGGAATAGTTCTTTGGAACTGAATTTCTATCCCTTGTTACGCAATACTGCACGAAAGGGAGGCAAAGATTTCCATACGATTGCAATAAATTATCTTGGATAGGTACTACCTTTAGTTATTTTACCATAGAGTTTCGTCTTTGTATCATGAACATATCGTTGGTCAGATTTACGTGAAACATTAATTTTTCAGTGTAGATTGCTATTCTCTTTCTGTTTTAATATTTTAAATATACCCTTTGTTTGCAATATTTTAGGCTTGCGATAACAACCCGTGTGCCCACGGCGGTACTTGTTGGAGCGACATCGACTCCTTCTATTGTTCCTGCCGACCGGGATACACCGGGAAACTATGCGAAGGTAAATATTTGAGGACAAACTTTTTCTTTTGTTCGTTATCTTTTGTTTTCATAGCACTTGCTACGAAGGGTTTTAGTTCTACAATATGAATGTTCTAGGGCAGGTTTGTTTTCCACAGTGTATTGTTACCGTTTATTTTACATTTCTTACTAAGTAAAATTTGTAAAATTCTTTGAATAACATTGAAGTACGTACTACGTAAAATTACATTAAAAATAAAATTGTATATCATACCTGTAAAACTATTTTATTGAAGTTTAAAGGTGTGATATTATATCCACAATCCTCAGTACTCATATTGAGTGCCGACCTTGACTAAGGTGAACTTTTTCAGAAGATATGTGAAATTTTCTACCATTTATCGCGAGAGCAAAGCTCAATGACCCCTGCTACTTACCAAGTAAAACGCGCGCATCTCTATACTTTCAGAGGATTTCATCTTAGAACCAGTGATGAACGAAGGAATGGAGAGTGAGACACGTGGCTCCGGCTCAGTGAGAGAGGTGCGGATGCCGCTGGGCTTGTACCACGACCGACTGCATAACGTGTACATAGCCGTCGGCACTCTTGGTGCCGCCATCGCCATTGTAGGAGTCGTGGTGAGTCCGGTAGTCTGAAGTCGATAGGAAATAAAGACAATCCATGGTTGGTTCGGCTCAGTGCGTGAGGTCCCAATGCCGCTGGGCCTGTACCACGACCGATTACATAACGTGTACATAGCCGTCGGCTCTCTTGGTGCCGCCATCGCCATAGTGGGAGTCGTGGTGAGTCCGGTAGTCTGAAGTCGATAGGAAATGAAGAGTATTCATGTTGGCCCGGCTCAGTGCGTGAGGTCCCAATGCCGCTGGGCCTGTACCACGACCGACTGCATAACTTGTACATAGCCGTCGGCACTTTTGGTGCCGCCATCGCCATTGTAGGAGTCGTGGTGAGTCCGGTAGTCTGAAGTCGATAGGAAATGAAGAGTATCCACGTGGGTCCGGCTCAGTGTGAAAGGTCCCACTCAATGCCGCTGGGCCTGTACCACGACCGATTACATAACGTGTACATAGCCGTTGGAGCTCTTGGTGCCGCCATCGCCATAGTGGGAGTCATGGTGAGTCCGGTAGTCTAAAGTCGATAGGAAATGAAGAATATTCACGTGAGACTGATTCAGTGCGAAGGATCCGAATGCCACTGGGCCTGTACCACCATATACATAGCCACGGGTACTCTGGGTGCAAACAATGTTAAAGTGGAATTTATGAGTCCAGAAGTATAAGGGAGTCATGAGATGATGAGTCATAAGTCGTGAGGGTGCTCGGCAGGTGGCCACTTGTCATCGTAAAAACAAACAAAACACAACACAAACAACTGCTGCGGTATTTGCTGTAGCTACATCCATTGTTTTTATACCCATATACAAATGGCGCAACACAACAAACTTTATTACTATGAAGATCTTAAAAAAATCAAGGCTGTTGCTATGCGTGATTTATCATGGCGGCTTTTTACGACTTGCCAAAAAAACTCGCGAGCAATAAACTTAATGGACCTGCCAAAATACATCATAGGTTGTTTCTTAATTCCAGGTGACAGCATGCCACTGCCGCGTGAACAAAACGTACTCGCGTCTCCTCTCCCGCCTGTCGCGGGTGGCGGAGCCGGGGCCCCCCCACCACTGGCTCCAGGACAAGCGGGCCCCCCCGGCCCCCTCGCCGTTCCCCCCACCCTCCAACTCCCTCGACACAACCGATATGTATTACACACTTGACTTCAGCGACAGTCAGAGCTCTCCGCTCATTCAATAGCAATCATTCATGAACTGCTCCGAAGGGGAACGGTTCAAAATACAGTTTTAAACAGTATCAAAACTTTGGTTAATTTAAAGCCGCAAAACACAAATGATTACTTAAAGCAACATAAAATTAGCAACAAGACTAAGTTGACCGGAAAGGTCAACGTTAACTTTATGCCCAAAATTTTCATAAAATGTATATTAACTTAATTATTTGCGTGGGAGCCATACCTGACGAGGAATAATTTCGAGCCATTACGCTTGGCCTTGTAACTTATCAAAATTAATAACTTGAGTTTATTACTCTGACACTTCGCTATACTTTGGTGTTTTAGATTAGCCATGTTTTTTCTACTATACCTAACGGCCAATGTAGAAATACAAACAACACAATAATTGTATGGTGGACATGGTGGTATAAAGTTTCCGGCTATTTAGCCATTGATGCAGCCCAAAAACAAGGAAGTGACAGAAATTGGCTACGCTAATCTCAAGGTTGAATTCTGTGTGGTAATTTGCACTTTATGTTAAGCCTGAATTGTACGGTAGATATTATGTTAGATCAATAGCCTATTTATGAGTTTTAAGTGCACTTAGGTAAAACAAGTTGATGGACATTTAAGAATAGGAATAAAATAAATGAAATGAAAAGTAAAAAACGCCAAATATTTTCAAAAATCTCAGTGTTGTAGTTTAAAAATAGTAAGTATTTTTAATCTAGCAATTACACTACTTATTGATGGAGTCGTGATGTAAATGAGTGGTTTTGTTTTTGTTTTTTTTAGACATCGTAAGATCACACTAAATAGAGGAAATAAAATATGATCTCAAGAAAAACTTTGAACAATTCATCTGAGGATAAATATAATAATACACAACACACGTGACTGTTTTAGTTTTATTAAAATGTACTTAGATAGACAGTACTTTAGTGAGGTTAATGTGGAAAATTGACTGATCTTCCAAATAGATATTCTTCAGTCTATAAACAAGCTTTCTTCAGTAAATTCTATTTCTGTCTTTGATAGTACTTTAAGTATGAGATTTAGTGTAGTTAAGTATTTGTTTATTAGTAGGTAGTAAAAATCTTCTTGTTTCTGTTAATACTACAATCTTTAAGCTTCTGTGTCTCTTGACGCTTTCTAATGTAGCCAGTGTGAATAAATATTGTGACAAATTATTGTTAAAGTGCTAAATAAATAAATGGTCGTTAATAATCGTGTTTGTCTTAGCAATATTAAACAGGGACAGGAAATAAAATAAAAACTCTCACTACAGTTACGTTTTGAAGAAAAACATTTTTATTTAGATTATAAACTTTGATAAAAATAATTATATTAATATTTTATGACAACTTACAAAATATTTTATAAAAGAATAACGTAACATCTATTTGATTAAAACTTAATTACTTTTTCATAACGAAAATGTGATACCACTTTCGGGTTCTGTTTAACTAGTGTGACTACCCGCTACTACTACCACTACTGCGCGATCGAATTGAGTCGCCACCGGTCGCCAGCCCCATCTCGTCTTACACACTTCACTTTCCACTATCTTACAACACTGAAGCTCTATTACTATATAACAAGAAGAGCCCCTCTAGGTTTACTAAATATCTGAGTCTGGTCGAAGTGACGCGTGACCCGCTAGTTGATGAGTATCTGGCGCATATCATTTGCCATTCAGAGAGGCAATGCAGACAGCGTCTTGGGGACTCTTCCGACTAGTATTGATATCAATACCAATGGGAAGCCATATGGATCAGTTGAGCTACCTCATAATTGTTTGCAACAGTCTGCAGTTAGCTCAATTGCGAAATAAATTTCAATAGCAGTTGTAATTTTTTGTTTATGGTCTTTGATTCTAATTTTCTTGGTTTATAAAGTCTCTTCAACCAGAAGTTCCTTTGAAAACGTTCAATTTCAGGTGATTATGAATAGAGCTTCAGCGTTAAACGTCCATTATAGATAAAACACGATCAGTTAGAATAACATTGCACAAGCATGACGAGAGGCGAGGCGCCGGCGGCGGCGGGGCGCTAACGACCGCGCCCTTCCACCAACTACTGATTTACGTATTTATTGCTACTGTTGTGACTTATGACGAGATTCTGAATCACGATCTAACATCATTGTAAGTAAATATTAAAGCTGCACAATTTAATATTAATAAGTACATAAATAAATACGATTACATACACGTACTCGTGCATATAGACAAAACAACGTTACAAACTTTGAGCAATAGATCTACTCGTATTTCTAACAATTTAAAGATAAACTTAAAGATATAATTTCATTGTGAAGATTTATTAACAAGTGTATGTTGCTCAAACGAATGGAAGATGTATTCACAACAATGTTTATCACGATTTAGATTGCAGCTAAGAAATAGGGAAGAAACAAAACAATAGATTACATAAAGTATAATTTTGGAGCAGGTATTTATAATTTTGATGTCTACCTGTAAGTAACGCGTAAGATGAACGACTTTCGAGATTCTATAACTAAGACCAATAGTATCTAATCTACTTAATTATGTCATAATATGGCAGTTAATGTAACCGTCCGCACAAGGCACATCATTTCTCATAAAATTATTAAAATAATACATAACACATCCAAATTTCGGGCGATATATCCTCTTCGATCAACTCTTCGAGGAAACAGAACCTTGTTCTGATTTTTGAAAATAAAATCGGTGGAAAAGTCTTAAAATAATTACAGACATCAATATTGTTTTTAAAGCCCATAAAATATCAATAGGTATTTAAATAAGATCAAAAGTAGATGGTTTTAGTCAAACAGCAAATTGGGTCTCAGGGCAAGAATAGAGCTCCCTGTTCTAAATAAAATGTGGTTCACACACAAAACCTTAAATCATAAATAAGTCTTGGACACAAAATACTTTCATAAACTAAGTTGTCATGGCCCGATAATCTACTATCGATTAATTTAAAAGTAATATAATGTACTATCTATAAAATCTTAAAATTAACCTCAAACCAATCCCAACGATGATAATATTGTTGATCAGATGGACGATTTTCGTGACTATATTCAAAATGACTACGATCGTAAGATTTATCGCTCATTATGTAAAATTGTGACTGTCTCGATATAAAATGTTATTGGTTTATTCATTGCTTCCATTTATTCATTATGTTTGAATTTTAATTATTTGGTTTGTGATAAAGTTTATGTTTCGAAGAATAAAAATAGCAATATTAGAGATTAATTCCATATTATGTTAATATGGAGCCATTATTTAAAACGTTGTTTTTGATCTAAAATATTGCTGAGCATGTAAAAGCAATGAACGTTCAAACTAAAACTAAATTTACTTCTATGAATGAATTGAGCAGCTTAACGTATCGCAAACTTATGCTTATTATTATGATAAAACTTAACAAATTGGATGGCATTTATTGTGACTTAACTCACTTATTTACCTAAAATATTAAAGTAATTATTATGATAAAGGCACTTTACGTTTCATGCAATGTAGATTCACATACTACTATTTATTTATTGACAAGAATTTCTTACATTATCATCATGGCAAGATAAAAAGGTACCTGTTGAAATGTAAACTTACGAACTTAGTATGATAACCGAGCAGATGGCACATACTTATTTTTAGAAACAAATGAGACATTTTTACAATAAATTATTTAATTAAAATGTTCAGAATCAAGGTAATTGAAGTACATTTTTGCCAACACGTCATCAGGATCAAATTACATCATAATTTCATTAAGGCACTAAATATAACTTATGTACACAAGGTCATTTCGGACCAGCTTTTTTGTGACATTTGTTGTGTATGATGGAATGCTTAAAAGTACTTTTCAATCTGAGATCGACATTATCCGAGACAATCTTATCCCATTATTTTTGAGTGCAAAAGGGAATGTCTAAGTAGATTTAAAACTAAGCGAAAGATATTCGCTGTAGATAGTTCATTTCACACGTAGTGCATGTGAGTTTGTTCGTGTCACAATGGAGGGCACGGGGCCGCGGCTAGTGCTCCAACGGGAGCTCTACGAAGGTGATGTCGTAGAGCCGCTCCTCGCCGTTGTCTCCGGCCGGCCGCACCTCTAGCAAGAACAGGTCCTCATTGCAATAGTACGCTAACATTTCATCGTCAATTTTGGCCGTAATCCTGAAATAAATGGTTAACTGTCAATTCCCCCGTTAAAGTTAAATATTTGCTTTGCAGGAGCTCAAATTATGTATATTCTCCAATTGCATAATCATTTAGTAAATATTGAATTGTTAAAAGTGCTCAAGTTTAAGTTAAAGTGCCGGTGCAATGCGTGATGCTGCATTTGTGTTATACGGGGTTCAGTAAGGTATTTAATAAGGACTGTGATTAAATGACGGGTACTTAATACAAGCTGCTCCACAAAATAATAATAGGGTCGTTTCCATTTAAAGCATTGCGTAGTTAGTGGCGCGCCCTTTCGGTAAGCGATGCTCCATTACGCGAGGCGGCCGGTTCGTGTACCCTAATAACAACTAACTGAGGCCAATGAGTCAACTTACCCTTTCTTGTTCTTTCGATAAAGATTATTAATTGCCGAACCAGAAATTTTGTACTTATTCTCAATCTGAAAATAAGCAAAAAATAAAAATTACTATTGGCTTTCCGCCGTCTAAAACCGAGACGTCTCGTCTAACGGAACGCGTAACCGGTACCGGCTGAGCGCGGTGCAAGGGTCGCAGGAGTCCGTGCCGCGCGCGGGGGTTAATTACAACATGCAGTTATGATGATCGTGTGTGTCTATTAGACGGGTTATGAAGCGCCAACTCGGTTACAGCGCGCCCGCGAGCCGCGGCCCCCCCGCCCCCGCGGGAGCCGCCGCCCGCCCGACGAAGCGTCTCGATTACAATACACATCAACAACACATCCGCTCAGCGAGGGACCGAGCCTCCGTCCACGCCCGGCTCGCTCCCTCGCTTCAGTTAGTCTTCACCAGGTTATTCTCGCAACGAGGCGGAGCCTTATACGAATCGCTCCAGACTCCTTCACAAAAGCCACGCGCTGAATAGATGTAACACGAAAATCTGTCACACGACCTCTTTAGTGCCACGTCTTGCTGCAGCGTTTATGTCGGTTATTTGGATAAAAGGAGTCTGGAGTGGAAGTTCAGCAACGCTACACGCCGATTCCCAATTCTCTTTTACTTGGCTAATAAGTATGACTATGGAAATTAGCGTGACGGGTCATCTAGAAGCATGGGTCTTGAACGCCAGAACATCCATGACGTAGAAAAGCGGTTAACTCTCTGATACAACTCAGGAATTAATTGATGTTCAACACATTGACTGTCCGTGACACACCTGGCTATGTAAGAGGTATTGTTGTACAGCTGTTAGAGGACGTGCTGTACAACAACACTGCAGCTGAGCAGTAAATATGTTAAGTTTGTATCAGGCAATCAGCCGCAGTAGTACGTTGTCGCGTAGATTTTAGGTTATGTAGTACTCACGGCGTGCAGCAAGCCCTGTGTGGTCGGCGGTACGACGTGCAGCGCCGTGTACACGTCCTCCGCGTCCTGCCGTACGTACAGCATGACGCGCTCGCTGAGCGGCGGCGTGGCCGTGCGGGCGCGCTTGCCCAGCACGCCTTCCAGTTCAAGGGAGTCTTTTCGGTCGCTGTATGGGGATAGGCCACCTACGTCTCTGTATCTGGAAACAAAGACGGTAAATGTATTCGTTAGATCAAAATTTAAGTGGCAACTTAAGCAAACGGTGCACTAAAACAAGAAATTAGACAATTTCTGTTTTTAATCATTGAGTAAATCTGTACGATTTTCCATTAAAACTACCAAGGAAACGCGACTTGAGAGTTGCTTGAATATAAATAGCGTTTGCGTATTCAGGGGTCACTTAATCACATCACACACACACAACATCGGTACACAGGAGTTAGATTGAAATGAAATAGACCTCGTTATGGAAAAAAGGATTCAAACTTACGCAGGTGCATCTGGAGGAAAGTGATTGTGGAACTTGAGGGCAGGCGCTTGCGGCTTGGCAGTGTGCAGGAGGAAGGGGGACGCGCCTTTGAGGTGAGCATCCGTTAGAGACGAGTCTTCGTGCCCGTAGAACCCTTGGATGTCCATGCCAGCCAGCTTGTCAATATCCTCCGCAGGACTGAACAACACGGGGGGTTTCGCCAAATCAGCCATCGCGTAGAATTCACTTCTCTCCGTTACAGGATGGTAAATCTCATCCAGCTTCTTTCTATTTGTCGCCGACATTTTTCTTTTTGCAGCTCTTCTTTCTTCGTCTCTTGTTTTCCTTTCAGCGCCCTTCAATAAAATTACGGTAATATAAAATGATTTATTTTGGAAGTTTGCGTAGAGTCGAGTGCGAGAAGAGAAAGTTAGTTAAAGATTCTTACCTTATCGCAGAACACTTTGATTTGGCAGTAGCCCCGGTGGTACACTTGTGTATCTCGAGGATCTTCGAAGGTATCAATTTGTATGTGCAGTGGTAAACCCTGAAAAAAAACATGTAACGGTTTCGATAAATTAATGGATTCGATAATTAATGGCAACTTTCTATTTCGACACCTTGGTTAATTGGATGACCGTGCTGTCTGGGTCAATTTCAGTTTATTCGAGTCTGTCAATAATAAAAAGATAGCCAGATTGGGATAGAAGGTTAGGCCTAATTGGTCAATTTTATACATCACGCTATTTCCGCATCCAAATACAGATTATACAAATAAAGAGAAGTATAAAAATCAACTGTTTCGAGGTAAACGATTTCACGCAAAATGTCTTCGTTCATTTCGGAATATAGACAAAAACATTTAAATAAACGTTGGTGAAGTATAATTGCGGTGTTCATGAATTTATAAAAAATATGCACGTGTCTGAATCGAATCGCTGGGTAACGTCTTGATTGCGATCTGCCGAGGTCGAGGGAATGACTTTGACGTCTAATACTGGTTAGGTATACCTACCACGTAGATATAAATAACTTGTTAAACAATTGGTTCATTGTACCTTTTTACAGCTAAGTAAGTCTAAGAAATTCAATTCCTTGTTCGGATCAGCAAGTCGCCTCCCCCATTATGTGACAATGATCCCGCTCGTTTTTGGTGGACACGGTTGTATCATGTGGTTTTATGTATACTGAGTGAAAATATAGCTATGTATATGTGTGTACATAGGTAAGTAAATAAACAGTTTGCCAGTTCTCAGCGCTGATAATTTGATATGTAAACTCCATTGAAGGGAAAAATTGGAAAACATTACGCATATGTTTACTTTACCAAAAACTGATGATAAGGTTAATCGAATCGTCTTTACAGCACGGTCGTTGACCCCGTTGGGCCTTGACTCCACCTTATAGGCACGTGCAAGTACTTTCAGCCTCATTTACATTTTACCGATAACCAATAACTTGGTACTTAACCGTTGGATAAACATTAATGTTTACGAGTGAATTCTGCAAACGTTCTCTGATAACATTTAGTAAATGTTCTAATCTGTAAGTTATAATTTGAAATATAAGTGTGTTATTAAAGTAAATACTAAAATATTAAGTTTTTTACTATGGAAATAGGAAGCTGATTAACTTAATTTTCTCACGCCCTCTAGTTACGTGCTAGTGATTTCTTTTTCACTTCTTGCACCAGAGAACAAAAACTGAAGCGTTTTTTAACTTATTGTCTCCGAATTAACGCCTTATTCTTATTAATTATAATTTACTGTACCGTATTTTGTAAGCCTAAGAAATAAAGTTATAGTTTTCCGAGTTAATAAGATAAAAATAGTTAAAAGTCGGGATGTTATGTGTGAGCTTATTTAACGAAGCTTAATACCCCTCAACTATGGGAATGGACATCATGCCGAAACTAATTATATCCACATGTAATTATTTTTGTGGGCTGTCGATTGACGAAGCTATTTTCCTCTATTTCCTCAATAGGCATATCAATAAATATAGGTAAAAACGTATCTTTACGATCTAATTATGATTATTTTAATCTCAGCTACGTGAACTCATTTGAATTGCAAAGTAACTATTATTATGGAGTTGATACTTAATTAGACAAATATGATAAGTAAGATAGTAACACTTATTACCTACATACAAAACCAAGATTTCATTTATTCGTGGTTCAATAAAAGATACGCACCTTTACTCCTTTTTGGCTGCTGAAGTCTGTACTGAGGCACTGAACCGCAATATTAATCTGAAAATATGAAACATGATAAATTCATATGCATTACAGCTCTATAATAAATGATCCCTACAATCTAACCGCAAAGACAGGCGCCAGGTCTCGCCGGGAACTCTACATGATATGGCTGCATGTTTTAATCTAATACGCTACGGCTTTAAGAGAAGGGAATAAGCGACAGTTCTTGTACCCATTGATAGGTGTCGTTTGTGAGCGCATTATCCCGAAGGGCGGGTTTGGAGCGGCGGCGGCGGCAGGGCGGCGGCGCCGGCCGAGCCCGCTCATTACCGCGGTCTATGCAAATGACCACCTCGCGTTTTTACTGACCACCGACACCGCCACCGATCACTGTCCATACCCATATTATACGTCGCAAACAACTCGCATCCGCTTCGGTTACACCACTCAACAATAAATAATAACAGATATCGATAACTGCTGACCAGTAGCCGAGTAATCATTGGCCATAAAATTAATCTAAAAAGAACTTATAAGACGGTTTTCGAAACGGTTTCGATAAGTTATTAGAACTATCAATTTTACGATCGCAACCCAATTCGAGTCAATGTAGTAGGAGTCGTTAACGCTAATTACACCCTTGGTTCGATTAGCATACTGTCATAGAATTGAGGCTACTTCACGCGGACTTTTAATTGTTTGATGAATATTAAAAGGCTACATTATCAATGAAGTATGGTTTTTGTGATAGCTGTGCGTAATTCTGTCGAGGTATGCAATTAAAACGATCCTACAATAAAATTCAATACAATAACGAAGGGCCGGCCGCCTCTCCGCGCTATCTGCCTCGCCAACGGGGGACAATTTGCAGTTTTTGCTCCATTTACTTGGGCTAAATAAGGTAGCAAGATTCAATTTAATTATACTTTATTAAACTTAATAAAATCATGATCAGACTTTTAATTCTGCGCAATGAGCGGTCGAGAAATATTTAGCAATGACATTTTATTAATTTCGCTTTACATATGCACATATTTTTGCATCGCTCAGATATGTCGTTAGTGGGCGCACTTTTGCACTGACAGAAAGACACATTACTCCATTTACTGAGCGCGTAAACATGCACAAAGGCTCGAGGAAATAATATTCCATGAAAGCAGTTGTAACTGACAATGTAATGGCCTCTACATTTTGCAACATGTAATAACAAAATAGCCTGTTTAGTTGATGGTCCAGTTCCATTACAACTTTAGAACCTACCTTAGCAGACTATCATCGAACTCTACCTTCTTCTCTATAGTCCATTAGAGATAGGAATCGGCCCCTAAAGGGGCCGAATTTGAAAATTTGAATTTAGTTCACTTTCAATTTAAACTAGACAGATTTTTTTAAATTATAAGGAACATTTATACTATTTATTATTATTATAGGAGCATGACTAGTTTTCAAGACGTGATATCGAGATACTCCAGATTCTGGAAAATTTTATGTTTTTGTAGTTTGCTGTAAAATTTACTATTACATTTAAAAAAAAAATCTATGTAAAACAATGTATTATACGAGTATATTTCCGTTATGTAGTACCATAACACAAGCTCTGCTTAGCTTGGGGCTAGATGATGTTGTGTGGATTGTCTAACATTATTTATTTCTTTAACTAGATAGTGGTTTTGAGGATATGAAGGAGTTACCTTAGCTGCGCTCTCGAGTGGGTTCCAGTACACGGCGATGGCGTTATGCGAGATCTCCTCGATGGAGCCCGCAAGGCCGATGCTGTTCTTCGTGTCTGCAATCAAACACAAATTGTCATTAATCTTGTCTTCGAGTGCAGTTATGCCGTCGGAGATTTCGATTAAGATATCAACGGACAATACGTCATCTGGGACAGAAATTTATTTGCAGGGCGTGAATAATGACGCGATAGTATCATTTTAACGACGGTTACTGCCCTTCCTAGGTTGAAGTTTATGGAAAATAATTAGCACGTTTATATTCCAATCATAATTATGGTATCTAACATTGTCGATAAAATTCGTAAACATCAATTTAGTTAGCCAAATAAGTTTCCGCTTTATCTATTTAAATTTATAATCAGATGTAACCTAACTGTGTATTGGCGATCTCTACCGGTAATAACGAAAATAATATATTTTTTGCCTTTCCGGAGGTTGGTATGGTAGGTAGGTACTTGTTGCTGGTAATCAAAGTGTTGGTATTCGTGTTGTGATGAATGTTCACAGCGTGTGATTGTGGGTTCGAGTACGAATGCGAAAGTGTAGAGGTTGCGTGGGCGCAGGCTATCGGGCTGGCTGCGATCTGTGCGGGCAGGCCGCTCTCTGAAGTGTTTACGAGCAGGGCAGCCGGCGGGAGGACGCCGCCCGCCCTCGGCCGCCTTATTGTCTCAACAGTCGCGGTGCTGATTTACGAGTCCGCCCGACATCGTGCTACTAATAAATCCACCTACTCAAACGCAAACTTGCACAGCGGTAATTGACTCTCCGGTGGACTCGGTGTGTAGGCTTTTCTAGTTACGATACCATTTCACATTCTACAGTAAACCAATTTATTTGCTAAACAAGTGGAAACATTGAAGATAATTATTGTTTTCCTCAAAATATTGCTGGCTTACAAGAATTTGATTGCCATCTAAATCCTTACAGGTTATTCAAATTTATCCGACAATGCAATCTCTGCTGATTAAAGCTTTAAATAATCAAAACAAATACGTACTTAAAGAGTAATCTGTCCAATCGTTGAAGCGTGTTACAAGCGAAAACTGTCAAAAGAAATAAATGCGGAGGCATGGAAGGCTTAGCTGCAGCGACACGCGATACAAGAAGACATGGAGGTAATCGGAGAAGGCATTGTGCGGAGGCGCAGTGCGTTGCGACCCCCTCCCCCCGCAGGACTCGCTTCCCGCCCCACCCTGCGTTGCTTTCACACGCCTGCGCACAGGTGTCCGATGTCGCCCTTGACGATCACAAGTTCGTTTTATGCATTTGAGAGTGCATACTGTATAGCATATCCATGCATTTTAACATCCATGGTACTAGTGGCGGGGAACATTTTATCTTGTAAGTACACTTTTAATTACGGAATGACTGACATTACAAGAATCTTTTCTTGCAGATTTCAAATAAAGAAGAGAAAAAATCTTTGTTGACTGTGATTGGTTGTATTATTTTAGAAATAATTAAGTAGGTGGGTATGCTAGCTTAGCTATCAATTATCATAATATGTAAGCGATTATTTAAAAATTATTCATAATCAAATGTTGTTTTTTTAGTTTATTACACATAATTTCAATCTACATACATAATAACGCCAGCGGTAAAAAATAAAACTTAACAAACACCAAGATAAGCCAAGAACCTTGACATTAAACTTGGCCCGGCGCGCGAATTAATGGCTTCCATGTTTTTATTTTCCTTGAGATTTAATTTATTGGCACCGCCGTGGCCGTACCGTCACTCGTTACAAATGCTGCGCGCCTCGACTCAGCAATGTTAGAATGTGTTAGGTGTCATATATCAGCTCTGTGTACTTGGAGCCGACCGATTAATAAAGCATTCTATCGGTGACGTAAGCTTTGGCTTAGGCACCTTTACTTAAGGTGTTAATTAAGACTTTTTTTAATTTAACACGCTACCCTGCAATCTTTTTGGTCTGAGGCCACAAAACTATAAAATATGCGTTTGAATTAGCAATTAAATATTTTAATAATCGCTTTAAAAAAATGTTTAGTATTGTAAAATTAGTTTCCTATATTATTTGTTCTGTGCATGTGAATCCTTTACAATTGTAAAGGATTTATCTTCTAATGAGGCTTATTAGTTAAACGATCGGAGTATAATTATTTGGTGAGTTAGCGGCGCGCGCGCAATTAACATGTTAATGAGGCGCTCCTCGATATCATCACTGTAATTATGTCCGCTGGCGACTATATTGTATGCTAACTTATCTGTTTCCTACGCTTTTCAGACAATCCAATACGCGTAGGTTTACTGTGCTAGAATTATACCTTATTTTAGTTGTAGGTTGGTAATAACAAAGACGTAAGTAAAGACAGACAGGTGCTTTTCGACGCTTTACGGAGGTTTCTCACGAATTTTAACGATTTCCTGTTAGCTCACCTCGGTGACTTCTCTAACTTAGTCTCGGATATCTTTATTATGCCGCGACCTCGGCTCGTGGAAGCGACCCATCGACTCGGTATCTCGGATCAAGTAAAATGTGGAATGTGTCGTTATGAGTGGTGTAATGCGTTCCAGGGATCTAGATGGCCGGAGAGCGTTTATTTCCACTGCGATTGGTGGTTTGTAAGGTGTATGTGGGATGTGAGTCGTGCGTGCTGTTTATGCAAATGTCCTAACGAGTTAAAGTGGAGGGTGCGGGGTGCGCGGGTGCAGTCCTGCCCGAAGCAGGCAATTAGGTCCTGCGTGCGAGGGACGCCCCCCCCCTACCCCGCGCCCCGCCCCGCGCCCCGCACGCAACCACATCGTGCATCGGCATGTTTCTGTGTCGCCTCGAGCACGACTCTGTTTTTTCTACACTGAAGTATCATGTCTAAGCCCTTCGGCATCTTCATTTTGCGATAGTAGCTAAATCATTTGTTTTTGTTTCCATGCCATAATTAGGTACTTTACCCCCCGCAGGTTATTCGATAAAAGTACTCACCGGCATCAAGAATCCTTTGCTTGACTGAGTGTTGTCTGCCGTGCCAGAACTGCCACGCTTTGATTTCGTCCTCAGGTGATTTTTCTTCTCGGAACATTAACATTACTACACTCTGAAATAAAAAAAAACATCTTTCAGAAAATGTTTATTTGTAAAATATACTTACTATGAATAACTAGATACACATTTTCGGTTATCAAATTGGCATAGCGGGTGACCATAAGAAACACCTGATTGACTAGCTAAAGCTAGATAAGTAGGTATTCACTTTATTTATTTTAGCGTTTGTAATGACGAAACCACCAGCAGAGTGCCGTGAGCAGAAGCTTCTTACGAATACGCAAAACGCGATTATCGCCGCGCACTTCTCAGCTATTACTTTAAACGAGTGCGATTACGTCGTTACTGCGGGCATCTTAATTTCATACGCATTTAAATGGACTTAAAAAGTTGCGTGAAATCTTTCGTCGGTTTCCGTTCAGTTGAAAAAGTGAAATATGCTGTTAGGACGATTTCTATCGACGAGTTAGAAAATGCTATGAAAAAGAAGTATAGTCGAGGCGTGGTCTGGCGCGCCATGTAGGGCTAACGACGAGAAAGCACCTGCGATCGACGCTTCAGATTGATGGATCGCGCGGCCAGCGATCACATACGACGCACAGCCCAATTCTTTATCACATGCCTGCAAGATAACTCGCCTCCTCAATTACTTTAAATCTCGAACCGAACCACATCATGCGACGTAGTTATCAATATACATAGCTTTCTATACCTTTGCGTAGGTACATTTCTAATTAAGTTCTTTGCCTTCTTGTTAAACAGGATGCGAGGTACGATGCATAGGTAAAATAAGTATAAATATAAGTACACAACTCTGGCACCAAGTGCTTTTTAAAGCGAGTTTAATAATCTTCTGAGCGGTTAAGCAAAGTTTGTCGCTCAGTTACGACTCTTCTAGGAGTGGCTTAACAGCCAGCAGTAACGCAAATAATTACTTACCTACAACTTAACTGTAGAGATAGACGTCATTATAACGTCATGAATATGCATCGCATGCGATAAGCTAAAATAAGACGAAGTGTTCGGCGTCTGAATCGGCCAATTACGTTCGCACTGCAATTAAATATCGTAAGGACTTCAGTAACAGTGTTGGCCGGAGGCGATAAAAACGCAAATTTTACCGTCGATCGATGAAGTTACGAGTAGGTTATTTAAGTCGGCGAATAGTGGAACATTTCTATAAGCGGAACGCGGGCTTTCTCCGCAGATTGGCGCAGGCGCAGCATCTTACTGCCAACGGAATCACGCATACTAATACATAGCCCAAGTATAAAATTGTAACGGCACACCACCTCTAGCCGTCCATCACATGGCTTATCGCACAAATAAATATAAACATTTACTGCTTTATTAGAATTCCTCAGCCCGCACGCATTTGATGAAATACATGGCTAACTGTTAAATCGAATTAGTTTATAATATATGGCGTCCGCGACATTCAAATTCGAGCCATCCAGCAAAAGTTAAAACTGAAGTTTATTGCGCTATTATTTTTTTATTTATCGTTGTTGTCTGTGAGCAACGACCTACCGTTTAGTAATTTATACCGGTAATAGTTAGGTTTCTACGGGCGGTTTTGTTTATTGTTTTGAAGTAATGATTCATAAACACTTGCCAGCTAATTTAGAGTTAACTGGTAATGGTTTACGCAATTTAGTGCCTATTTTGTAGTTGCAATTGGTATGGAACAACGGCGGCTATTGTTGCATGACAGAGACACATTGTAATAACTGGCTATCTTAAACGTTTCATTTTCACGATTTATCAAAGACAAGTTATATTTTGATTTCATTAGTAACCTGAACAGTCTCTATTTGTATTAAATTGAATTGGTTTGTGATTTTAATAGCATATTATAGTGTCGTAACTTTACAACAGTGATCAAAATGAGCTAGTTTCTATTGATATACTTCTTTATATGCAATCTTGTGAAAGCATGAGGAAATTGTATAAATATCTCAATACGTTATTTTTCCATCGCCTATTTTTAAACAAACAAAATGTCCCACGAGTCAACTACATTATTATGAAGTCTATTTATTTATAAACCCTTTAGTTATCAGAGAATCTAGAGGTTCAATTAAAAGAAAATTTAGGATTCAAGGACACTAGGTAGGTAGGTAGGTGCCGTTTACAAATTTAAACTGTCAATGCTGGACATATCATGATTTTTAAAAGAGAGGATGTGAGTTTTTAAACTAGTTGTTCCATCAAACCTAACTTGGACGTCACAATTTAAAATATTTATTTTACTTTACAAAACTACCTTATGGAACAAATATATTGTAGGTAGTTAAGTAAGTTTCATACATATTTATTTCATCGTCGATTTCATAAGAGCAAGTACCTACAGTGGTAGTATAAGTACAGTTTTGGGCGCCCTGCCCAGTTTTCTGACATCAATTAATTAATCGAGTGAACGACATTCGACCTGATTTCAGGAGTTGGCTTGACAATCTGAGTTATCTGATCAAGCACGCTTTCTCCCGCGTGTCACACACGCAAGGCACCTTCATAGTGCAAGAGCTAGATTACTGAGCTCTGCAGTCTAATTAAATCACGTAATTTGTAGCGGTTTCTATAATCACATTCAATCAGATCACATGATTATGGATACCGTTATAAATAAATCAAATCATATATAAATCAATTAAAAAGAATTAAAAATATCAGATTTATCTTTATTAACAAAGAATATTACGGTCAAAGAACAGAATTAAAACTAGTTTTACATTGGAAACAATTGGATCAACTTCATGCGATTGCACACAGTCTAGAAGTAACTCAACTAATCCATATCAAACGAGTCGGAAAGCGTCCCCGAGAAGCGCTGGCCGCATTACCTATAGATTGCCCTAGAGATTTTCTCAAAATGTAGTACATAATTACCCCTATTATGTAAAACATGTACATTTCCATTTCTCATCTGAACTTAATCCCCAAAACTTGCACCAGCTCCTCTACTACAAAAAGTACCTTCAGAGTGTGTCACTAGCTGTTACGTTTTTAACTGCCACATCGCATTAATTTCGTCAGTTTATTTGAATAAATAACCATTTGCATATAATTTATAACACATACATTCCTATTTGGTAGGTGCTGGTGCTACGCAATCCGATGATCTGTATCTAAATGCGAGTGTGACAGCTCGCGACCACTCATTAATCTTACCGTAAGTAGTCACACGTGGTTCAGTTCGTTACTCGATGTTTTAGTTTATTTATGTGTTGCTGACCGAAAGATTTAGGTATCTATGCATTTAATTACTTCTTATACCTGGTGGCGGCACGGCTGGTTTATAAAAAAAACAATTCATTATTGAAATCCAAACTAATCACCTCAATTAGACAGTATACGCGCGAGTATTCACTTTATGTGTATATCGTCAGTGATTTCTCATGGGACTCAATGGCGGCACTCTACAAGACGGAATCACTACACACCTGTCTAATTGTCAACTATAAATTGTTGGATAATGGCGTCGTTAACGGTTTACGTATTAATAATGGTAACAATTACCGATATCAGAATCGATCTTTGGCTACGCTCGACGCTCTGTGCGCATAGAGTAATTAGAGTTGAAACAATCTGCGTGCATAAAATAAGCCGATGTAGATAATGTACTTATAGGCATAATAGTTAAGTAATAGCACATGTCGGTCTATACCGCATGCGCGCGTAGTTCACGTGTTTTTTCTCCTGGTTACGCTTCCTTGCTAAAGCCTCCATCACACTACCGCGATTTTGAAGCGCGTCTTGTATAGCGCGATATCTTGCGATAATTGTATAATTGTGTAATCTTATACACAGCTGCGTCTTGCGTTTTGCGATTGCTACAGGGTCCTTGCGGGGCGATAGAGCGGCGGCGTTTAGAAATCGCACTACAAGTCGCAGTTGTGTGTAAGGAAACGTGTTACAAAATCGCAAGAAATCGTGCGACATAAGACACAGTGGGATGGAAGCTTAATGCGGCGTCAACGGTGACCATCCATCAGCTCCTATCTAAGTTATGACAAATATTTATGTTACTGCGTCGCAAAACTATTTCGCTCACCGTTGAGCTTTATCGATAGAGCAGAAGTAATGTTCTGCCGTCTCGATACGCTATATCTGATACGGATACGTCTGTTTGTTAAGTGCGCTAGTTGTTCGTGCTAGTTGTTTTAACGCCTAGGTTATTTGCTGTGAGTGTTCTCAGTGAATGTCTGTTTCGACATAAATTCTGTGCTGAACTGTGGGTGTAATGTGGCTGCTGCTTGCCTGCGTGTCCCTATTTATTTCACATCAGCTGAAACATTTCAGTGGCTGTTTTTGCGCCATGAACAAAGCGATAACTGTACGTTACGACAACATGCAAAAGAGTTCTATTACTTGTTCTCTATTCCAATCGTAGGAGTTTACCACTATAAATTAACAATCCACACAGCATCATCTAGCTTCAGATAAGCAGCTGTGTTATTGTGTTACTAGATTACTGATAGTTTACAAAAAAATAGGTATTTACAAAGACCGATATTTTTTTATTGAACTTTATAAAACTCTCAAATTCCCGGAACAAAATTTAGCAGATCGTACAGATATTTGTCAAAAAGCGGGAATTCAACCCGCAACTTCCGTCGCAGGCAGACCTTCGCCCACCGCGCCACTTCGGTCGTCAACTAACTGATCTTTTCTAACTCACGTCGTAGTTAAATATATCCGCTGCAACATTTTGATTACGGGAAATTCATAAACATTAATTTAATGGATATAAAACGTTATGTTGTTTGAGAAATGTTGAAACTGTTAATTTCATATAGGTATCTACATAAACACAATACACACAATTTTGTTTTGTGTTGATAAATGCCTAGTATTAATTAATATCACTACATAGTATAAAACATAGTCGCTTTCTCTGTCCTTTGTCCCTATATAGGGATGTCCCTTTGAATGCTTAAATCTTTAAAACTACGCAACTGATTTTGATGCGATTTTTTTAGTAGATAGAGTGATTTAAGAGGAAGGTTAATAATACCTATAATAAAACCTTTAAGCAGTCTTTTATTTCTTAAAATCTTTTTTGTTTTGCATGCCTTAATGCCTAAATTATTTAATGTCACCACAATTACCTAAAAATGTATACACTGTATGTTCTTCAATAAATATATAGTAGTAGTGGTTATCAGCCAATGTCTAGTTAAAATGAGTTCTCAGAGGGACCACATAAATACGCGGTGCGTGTCCAAATCCCGACTGCCCCCGGTCTCGATGCACCGCCGGAGGCTCCCTACAAATTGCCCTCTACCTCCCTCCCATGCTCTCACATCCGCCGCGAAACATGCGATTGAATATTAACTACACTCGCGTATTAGTTTCAATGATCTATGATGAACCATTCATGCGTTAAATTGCTTGATTGATGTAATAAGACGCGCCTCTGAGCCGTCAACGAAATTATACGAAGAATGTTTTTGCCAGATCTCCAAGAACGAATTCCATAACTTAGTCACCGCACTTCCTGCTTGGCATTATTGATGAGGTGAATTCGAGCTGGATGCAATGATTTAGGAGTGCATCATGATCGTGGTTTAATTCGTATTTTACGATCGCAACCACCTTTTTCTAATTCCTACTCGATGCGGATTTGGCCTGCCCAGTGACCGCTAACTTTAGATTGAATCGGAGCAAATCCCGCGACCCGTCGAGCGTCGGATTAACATCCGGACTCGCCTCGTAGCACTAATCTGCTCGAATGTCGAAAGGAAACGTCAGATTGTAATGCAGGGCTCCGGACGCCTGATGCGGCTTATGTATTACCACGTATTACCTACCGCTGAGCTTTCAATTACGCCCCACTCTCGCATAAATTAACTTTGGTTACAAAAGATACATATTAAGATTTCGTTTTACCTATAAATCTTAGGATTCAGAAGTATACCGTTTTTGGATTAGTGTATTATGACTTTAGCTCAATAGGTAAAACATGCCTTCTGTTCCACCTGTATTTATATTTCAATTAATTTGACAAAAGGATTAATTTAAACTTCACAAGCCCATCATGGAACTAATAACATATATTTATGATAAACTTTGGAGTCATCCCGTTAGCCTTTTAACATAAAAGGATAACAGCATACAACAATTACTAATTGTATCCACATAATTTCTTTACGGACTCATTTGGGTTGAACATTGTTAAACCTACTTGGAGACAAGATCAGCTTTTAAAGTCTTAGCCGGCGTTGCGTAAATGTGTGTTAGCAGCTGATTGCGGGCGGTTGTCGGCGGCGATGCTATCGAGGATTGACGCTAAATACGCGCGCTGTCACAGCTCCAATATCGAGACAATGACGGACTTGAATTACGTAACGCCATTTACGTCTAGCGTCAGCCAGGCAGCGAGAGAAAGCTGTTATCCTAGATAGATAAAAAAGTCCCCTTTCCCTTTGTTCAGATTCAAATGCATTATTATTGTTTGGATCGATAGTGCGTACCCAGCATTTTATTGTAAATCGCGATAATCTGGTACCTAAGACTTGAGTAACGGCCAGTGTCGTTGTCTGTTCTAACGGTTTGATAACTGACTTATTTCTCATACAATTGCGTGTTCTGGTACCTTAGAAAAGCAATTACCGATGAATTAATAAAGCGTAATATTTTCAGTAGTTACGTGTTGTATTACCGAATAGTACGTAATATTTGGAAAGCGTAATAGTTACCGCGTGAAGTTACGCAGATCTGAAACCGAAGGTGGAAAATTCACGCTCAGTGAAGCAGGACTTCTGGCGCAGCGCGCTGTGCCGTGCAGCCACCACGCTCAACTCAACCAACTCTCTTCAATATTTCCCTTTTTACCCAAGATTTAATTTCAAGTACCTAGTCATTCATAATGCATGTCTCGTGATTCCAACTCTTCAATTTTGACTTTTATTACACAAAACCAACCGTAAAATACTGATTTCGGCAAACCATTTTCATCTCGAAACGAAACTGTGATGAGTTTTTATAGTCCATAAATCAAAAAACTGATTCAGGTACATTAAAATCACATAAATTACTTGTTAAAAAATATGAAAAGACAAAAAGTACATTATGGACGAAGCGAGACTGAGATTGATAAATAACCATTCAACCTTAAAGTTGGAAATTGCAACATTAACAGACCTATAGCTACGCGGTGCCTGCGTAGAGCTCACGTCCTGATGATGTGATATCCAATATCATTAAATATTCCTGTATATGATAATTTTTTACAGTGTGGGACTTTAGAAATGTACTACGATGTAACATTTTAAAATATATCAATCTCAAGTCATTTAAAGTGATTCCGTTACAAGAGGTTTCCGTTGTATAATTCCGCAATTTATAATCATTAGTGTTTATCTGGTGCGACAGGAGCGCGGGACGCGGCGCAGGCGCAGGGGAGGACAAAGCAACGAGGGTGCTCCTTTAATTGAGACATCTCAACACATGATGGATGGCAGCCATGATTGGCAACTTCAGACTTCTAACAACTAAAATGCAAAACGTTTTATTTTTTTCGAGCGCCCTTGTGGAACTTTACGTTCTGTATAAAAATTAAATTACAGCCGAGTGGTCTCGGTGAGAAATATTCGGTGTCTCGTATGACAGCCCTTCACTTGTGAGCGGGGCGGCGCGCGGGGCGGGCGGGGGAGACGTCCGAACGCGGCCGTTATAATCCCTCATCAGGCGTAATACCTTCAGTGTAAAAGGCATCATTAACGATCGCCTTAAAAAGGCAAACTGGAGCAATCATTAAAATCGCTAAATATTACAAAAAGAAATTAAAACAACGACGTGTCTCGTTACGAGAGTTTCCGTTGCTACGAAAGTGAACACAGTGATGTCAGTGTTTCTGCTTGTTGTAAAAACGACGGCAAAAAATGATCTGAATGAGTGCGCTCAATACTCACAAGCCGCAGTTCACTTTACAAATAAATAATGTATGAAACGGAAGATTGTAATCGATTTAAAATCCCTAATTAGCTCAATTTTATCATGCCTTTATCGTTTATCACGTTATTTAGTCATTACTGAGAATATAAATGAGAAACCAATCAACATTCAATTTTTTAATGTAAATTCTTGTATTTTAATCCCACGTAATAAAAAGTTTTGAAAATATACTTCTTTATTATTTGATTACCTTCATACTCGTAGAGTTCCGTTTTCGCAAAATAAACTATGAGAATAATTTATTACTCGGCACAGCAACCCTTACGTGACGAAGATCACAGAGAGCGAAGACGTCATTTGCTAGAGATGATTAATTACCCCATACTCAGTGATTGATCGAACTCTTTATTTTCCTCTGTAAAAAACTATTCAAGCAAGTACTTTATAAGCTTATGCAAATAAAAGGTAGTTTTGAATGAAATATTTTAAAAAGATATTTGTCAACTTCATTTAGATGCAAATAAAGGTGTGCTGGATACTAATATATTCTGAGTCAGCATCGCGGGAAGGGGAGCACGGCGAGGTGTTTAATTAGGTTGCAATCTCGAATTCGTGTTGTGTTTGTGTTGTTAGTTGTGTTCTTCGTGCGGAAATCGCGAGGGCGGAGATGTTATCTGCGCCGAAGGCAAAGCCCGCCGAAACAGGGCGGTGCCCTGCGTAATTACAACCCCGCCATACACTCCACTCGCAAATCTCGCAAACCAAATTTCTGTTTGCTAAATATTCTTGCATATCGTAACAGCTCTTTGGCACGCAAAATGAATATGGGTAGAGCCTCGGCAGAGCTTACGAATCGCGTGTGAATAAAAAATCGGCCACGGTCTCTGTGGGTATCATATCTTCCAATCGTTCCAAAGTAAAGGTAGTTATAAATTTTTTGCTCGTTTGTTTATAGAATAAACATCGGAACTAACTATGGAAATGTTCAAGAATACTTCATGTACCTACATAAGAAATTCGCCGTCAGAAAATTGATTCTCAGCTCAGCGTATCCGTTATTAAACGTGTGCGAAAATCAATAGTTACCTACGTGTATAGCAGCGAGGACTATTGTTTCACATTTTCTGGGTCGGTTAATTAGCCAAGTAGATATCGGTGGCTGCAATGTCGCGTTCAAGTTCCACGGACTTATAAATACATCGGAATCTTTGTTACTTTTTGCTCTCAGGTCCGAAACATAATGGAATCCTCGTTAAGAACACGATGTTTGCCGCATTGAAATTGTTTTATCATAATGCAGAACGGTTATTGTTTAAGAGATATTATCCGAGCGGAGGCTCCGACTCCCGGGGCGGTCATTGTGTTCCTATATGGCGAATGTCAAAAGCGTCGTCTTAATTATCGGGTGCGGCCATACAATGCGGACTTGATCGGGGCGCGATAACCGACGCGGCCGCGCTGTGAATGCGATCCGCTGCCGGCCCCGGGCCGCTCGGACCTACGCCTCATTGTATCTCTCATTATTCTCATCCGCTACCTATCGGACTATCCAGATAAAACTGTATTCAAATATGTTGCCGCACAACACTTAGACATTGGACAAAATAACCGGGCAACTACTTTTTAGTGTTACTAATGCATTCGTTTTAATTATGTAGGAAAATATATAGATGTTTAATACGCTATAGCATTGGGTGCCCCCGTAATTATAGATGAACTTTTTATAAATGAATAAATGATCAATAAATGATTAATGAAGGTTATGAAGTTTTAAAACATAAAACGTAACAGTTAACCAACAAAGCTGCTATTAGATATCTGAATATTTTTGGTGACCAGCCTTATTATCTTACTCACTGTTTAACCTTTTTTAGGAATTGAATTCATTAGAGCTTATTTTTCTGTTATCGTATTCTCAAAACAATACTTACCTACCTAAATAAACACTTACTACAACTACAAATACTACAATTACATGACTAACCTGATTAACCAGATAATCCAAAAGTTGATTTTCTCGTTTTTCAAGAATAACCTGTAAAATGTTCATTATGGTGTAATTTTATTGTTTAGGTTTTTCATGCTCTAGGTGATTAATGCTATAGATTTCCAATAAAGTGTCAGGAAACAATAAAATAGAGGGATTTCCGATTTCCACGGCGATGTGGGCGCCGCGAAACACGTGGCCGACGAACTGGATTTTATTCTTTTGTTTTCAAGATTTTCTCATCAGATAATTGCGCGTTAAGACACGCTAATATGTCATAGCTAAAAAAACAGCATGCCCTTCCACATTTATGTGTTTATTGCTATTGAGAAGATCTCATGACACAATCTGGATTTTCACTAAGGTGTCATTTGTAAATTACGTTGACTATAAGTAGAAACCTATAACCAATTTCGTTACAAACTTCTAGGAACAAACGTAACAAAATATAATATTACTATCAGTAAATGAACTAATTTAATAAGAATGCCAAGAATGTTTCACAAATAAGTCTATTTATCACAATCACGATCAGACTTCCCGTCCCTTATTCAAGTTTTGCATGAATACATATAGGTAGAACGACAAGTTGCAAATGATTTCATTTATCCGATGACGCTATCAATTCCACTCACGGATTCCTGAACAATTTAATTCGTATTGGGTTACATGAATAATTTTTGTTTTGTAATACGAGCGGTCGACCACTATTACAAGAAATATGATGAAAGTGAATACTTGAAGGTGAGCGAGATGTAACCGGGAGCGAGTGGTGAACCCAACCGGGCTGCGGTCGGCTTCCCGAGCCCCGGGCTTGCGTGCTCCCGAAGCCAGGCAAAGGCAATTATGCTGCTTCACTACTAGCTTTACTCGCTACTTGCGTATTATTATAAACACTGACCCCGCCTTGGCTCTGTCCGACTCAGATTATAGTTATCTACATACATACTAGCAGGCAAGTACCTACAAAACTACTTCTGTCTTAAATACTTCTACAGAGGCAAAAGAGTTAGTACTAATTAAGTTTCACACATACGAAGCGCGGACGGCAGCTAATGAGTTTCATTTTCGTAAATTTTAAATGAAATAAACTAATGCATTTATTCGTTTATTTAATTTAAAGTTATGAAAATTCGTAGCTAAAATAAACTCATCGAATATTCATAGAAAAGACTTGAACGCGCTCGCGGTGCTACGAATTTGTATAAAAAAGCGAATGCGCTGGAAGGTGACTTTCAACATTATTTTGTTCGGTCATAAAGTATAACTTTATGTTCACATTTAAATAAATAGATAAATCGTATATTCAGAAAAATCAAATGCAAATTGATTTCTTGTAAAAAAGATCGACCCGTATTTTCATTAGTTAATGAACCAAGCAATCAAGCATGTGTTATAAAAGCTATAAAGGCAAGGGCAATGAAATGGACATGGCTATTGGCTACCCTATAAAATTTAATACCGTACACAGCTCGTAAATATTATACATCGATGATATTTCCGCACGGTAGCAACCTCTTACCAAAACTGAGGTAGTTAAAACCAGTGATAGAAATAAATAAATAAATACTTAATGCTGGACAATCCACACAGCACCATCTAGCCCCAAAGTAAGCTACTCAAAGTTTGTATTATGGGTACTAGATAACTGATTTATTTAATACGAAGGAAGGAAGGGAGGCCTTTGCAGCAGTGGGACAGTACAGGCTAACAAAAAAAAATATATATATAGATAGATATTTTTTTATAATTCATAGAAAATACCCAGACCAACGGAACAATTTTATGCAAGCCGTACACAAATTTGTTCCGAAGAGGGAATCGAACCTGCAACCTCTTGCGTCGCAGGCGGACTCTCACCCGCTGCGCCACTAAGAAAGGAGTTGTGTTTTTCTTACCTAACTTTAATTAATTTGGAAGTGTTGATATTTTTATTTATTTCGTATACCTATCATATTTTTATCTTGCTAGATATAATGTGTAGAAATACTTTAATAATCCATAAACTCCGCGCAGCAACACCAGCTGGTCATAAATAGAGATGTTAGTCGATTGCGCCGTGGTTTACGATTCCCTACGCACTCGGCGCACTCAGCTTTCTATGGTGCACTACAAGTAAACATCCGGCTTTAGCCATTAACGCCTTATTTCTCTGCTACTTGTACTTAACATTTAGATACGACTGCAGGTATCTTTTAATCAATTGAGTAATTTGGTAAATCGATAAAATATGGTAAACGAAAACCTTTTCTTTGTTTTATTGTAATAGCAGATTGGAAATCGAGATGTAAGTGCATTTTTATCTGTTTACGATATCCACGAGACGAGGGCTGGTGCGTTGACAGATTTCGTTGAGGATCTCAAGAGGCACATAAATACAGGTCTTTACAGAGCCGTCCGTGGGATACCGAAAATGTCCGAGTTATAAAAAAAATATCAGAGCATCTGACCAATGTTCGAAGCGACGCAAGACCCGAGAGCTGATGAGTATCCAGATCTAGGGTCGCCAGTGTAGTACATCAGTATAACCATACAGTGGACTCGGGACAATGCAGCTAACGTCTTGGGAACGCTTCGCTTGGCATTGATATGGATCAGTTGAGCTATATTTAGATTGTTTGCAACAGTCTGCAGCTAGTTTAGTTGTAAAATAAAAATACCAGTTCTAATTTTATCCATTCATTTATTGTAATTTTCTTTGTTATCAAGAAAGAAAACTACAATTAAAGTACCTATATAGTATTATAAAAAGAAAAAGAAGCAAATACTCGCGTACTGTAGATGCCTATGAACTTGTTCGATAGATTACCTATAAATGCCAAACACGTTTGCTACTGCAGTTAACTTAGGATATACACTTGAGAAGTACAGGTGAGCTCACCTTGACAGTCTGGTTCTTGAGCGGCTTGTCTGGGTCGGGCACGTACTCGAGGGTGATGCCGTAGAACTGGCCTTTGTTGATGTAGGTGATGCGGTCGTCCTCGCGCCGCTGCGAACTGCTGCTCGCCGTCTCCAGGTGGTACTTGAACCCGTACGGGGAAAACCTAAACAACAAACGTACACTCAGATAACGTGCGACACATGCATCTTAAGATCTCAGATAACCGCAAACTAGCGTGATACGCAGTAACGCAGTAGGCTAGCCGCACGGACAACGGAATATAAAACACACAAAGAGCTGGTTTAAGTAACATTTAGAAAAATGCGATTTCTTCTTTGAGATACTTATCTACAGATACACGTTCTCGACAATAAAGTTTCCATGAAATAAGGTAATAAAGAGTGCAAAAAGTGGAAATCTTAATTGCAGTGCCAGTAAAGCTTGTCAGCGGCGACGTTACATAAAGGTACTGGAAATCCAGTTCGTAGTGCGCAATGAAAAAGTGTGTTTTCTCGCGATTTCCTGAGAGTCGGATTGACGGAAGGAAAACCCCGCTAAATGAGCAGTGATCGCGTGCCTGGCATCGTTAGCGACGCCGCGCCGCAGCACGCACCGCGCGTCGCCATGCGGCCCACGCCGCCGCCGCGCCCGCGCAGCCGCGCTCGCACAAAGAGAAACCAACGCTAAGGAACGACGACGTCATTATCTGTCCACTCTATTGTAACCCCGCGTTAACTTATGTAACCAGATAAAAACCCATAAATCGTTATGAAATATTTAATCCTTTAATAAATCTGCAAGGAATGTCAGCCGAGCGGTTAATGTCGATTCTGTTCTTGCGGTTGCACCATTATTGGGCTTATTGAAAACAATTTGGTAAACAGGCTCGCTGATGTTTTGCGATTTAAACCGAGCCTGTGAAGATAAAAGCCGTGTAATGCAAACGCAGGCCGACATTGACGGATCGGTCGCGGCGGCGCACGCCTATCTGATGCTCTCTAAGTGATTCCGACCACAATTTACATTTGCAACGTCGCTCTGTATTGTCATTTAGATTACCCCTTTCCTTTGTTTACTAATGCTGGAGAGCATTTGTTTAGATTAACGAATATTGCAAAATTTTAACTAGCTGTACGTCAGTACAAACAGTTGAAAGACTTGACGCCATGCATGACTCCATGCGTGCGGTTATAAATAACACATTGTTTTGCGAGGAACGCCATTACAAATTTCAGTGGACAGTGGCCAAAAAAGCCACTTCCTGAGAGACGACAAGGGCCTCGCCTTTCATGAATAAATCAATCCGCAAGGCGCGGAAATTGATGAGTGCACAAAAAGCATCAGAACGCAGCGACAACAAAGTGGTCGCGGTAAAAACGCATGCCGCGATAAGGGACCGGCCGAGTGTCCCGCAGAGACACTCCGACGGCCCAAATTAGATGCGCATAAATACCATCCGCTAACATGCATGGAAATGGAAACTCATGCTTAACTTATGCTATTTTGCAGCATTTGTTGGCCTTTATCTCAATCCCTGTTTAAAAGATTTCATAATATAGACTGGTGGAACAAAAACTTTGATCAATTGTAATCAACATCTTTTTAACTCTTTTGACCTTTATCAACATAAGGATGACTTCGAAACTAAATTTCTAAAAAAATAAGAAACCATCTTTCCTTTTCATCTCTGAGTATCACGTTACTAGACAAGCAATTTACTTGCTCTGGATTAAGGAGTAGCAGGCTCAGCGGAACTCATTGAAATTAAAAGATGGTATCTTTTAATACCGAGGGGCGTATAGAGCGCTAGAGTGCGCGGGCGCATGGCAGCGGCCGGTGCGCGGGCTGGTGGTTAATGAGAACGCTTAGCCGCGTAATGGCGGGGCCGTGATTGCCGGCTGCATGACAGCCGACACGCACGAACACAACCGTATCATCACCATACTACCATTAGAACAGCCCTATGATAATCAACACGAACTTACAAATGGATTAATGGCCATTCTCAAAACTTTGAGCTCTGTACAAGCAAAAGCTAGAACGGATTCAAAAGACCACAAAACGATAAATTATAAAATATTTGACTAGCAACTAATCGGTTGCTGCAAGGTAACTAACGCTGAAGTATTTAACAGAGGCGGTGGTACTATTAATTCTTCTACAGCGGAGGAATGCCGTTATCTGGCACTACATTTATTTGGCTTAAAGCGGACAGATGTTAAGTTCGCGTGTACACCGCAATCCTGAAGCATTACGATTCTGCCTTTGGGAATAAAAGCCGATAATGGACTTGTAAATTAAAAAAACATTATCAAATAACGGTTTGGTTTTTATCCATATTATTTTACGACTACTTATGACTTGAAACACTGAAATATACCTACGCACGAGTACGATACATTATTGGAATCACAAGACTCATTAAATTTTAATAGAGTCAATAAAAACTTCAGAACTCCAAGTTTTGTAAGTCGATATCTCTTTCGTTAATCAAAAGTTCATACATCACTTGATTACGTTCTCGTTCTTCCTTTTAAGAACTCATTCTTGACGTGAATATCCGATATGTAAACAGCGTGGATATTTGAGACATCCACTGTTGGTCGAGTGCTTAACTGGATGGTAAGCGGTAGAGCAAACACCTTAGAAGGAGTTGGAATAACTTTGTCAGTATCGTGGTTCAAAAGAAAATGCTAAAGGCATAAAAAGTAGGTAATATCGTGAGCAGAAAAGTAAAATTGAGTATATGACTATACTAAGTTTTTTTATCTGTTGGGCTATCTAGATTGTTTGCAAAAGTAGTTGGTAGTAGGTCAACTGTTTCAATTGGAAATTCTGCCTAGCTGTAACATTTTTTATCTATTACTTGTAATTGTCTTTTTTACTAAATAGTTAATAATACAATTACTGGTCTGGTTTTTTTCAACTTGCAAAAATACCTTATGCAAACGACTTCTAGAAATTTGAAGTACCATAAAAGTTACCTTCAAACCTCGATAAGGTAAACAAGCTACCGAATATAGCGTGAATTCACGGTAGAGTTAGTAATCGGGCGGTGAACGAGCGCGTATCGGCATCAAAGGTAATTTAAGACGGTAGAAGCGACCGAGCTATTTGGGCCAAATGCACGCGAGTAATTATTAAGATAATAATGCTAATGCACTTATCATGTCGACGAGTGCTTCCGCCGCGACCGACAACGTCGCGTCGCCCGCGCACCGCGCACGATCTGTCCCGAAGGTGGATAATTCTGTCTGTTTTATTGAATTATTTATCTAGTAATTACTTCATTGCGAGTAAACAAGACCAAATAGGCAACAAGTTAGGTATAAGGAACTAAATAAACGAAACAACTTTAGAACTTACCGTATGAAATCCTATCCTATGACAGCATGGAAATGTAAAAACAAATTAAAACTTAGTAGCTTGTAGTTAAAACTAAAAGAACCAATTATCGATGACTCAAATATTCCCATTAGTGAGCATAACGTAGCTGGTTTAATTTCAGCAATCAAAATATTTCTAAGTTTGTCCATTTACGTAGAGAGCCCTTCCCTGGAACAATTTAGTGGAATAATTAAGCTGTATTAGCCTTTTAGAGGCCAATTAAGTTGTCTGCTTAGGAAATTACTAATTCACGTGTACTTTTACCGACGTATTCAAAGATCACGAAGTACAAGTTAGCACCTTTTGAAAAGTTGTAACGGCAACAAAAAGACCCGGGAGTCGCGGCGACAGTTATGATTGTTAACTTAATTTAATACTTAACATGCGACTGTTTGTAGAATCACGTGATATTTAATATTGACTTGCAGCCATTTCAACTATCATACGTGATTTATTGCCTTGTTTTATAGTAGGTACCTAATGGTTGTTCATATTTTATTATTTTAATTCAAGGTGCTAAGTCTCAGCCTTTTAATAATATTTCATAATTATAATCAATACTTGCTTCATAAATAATCACTGTTGAAAACTTATAATTTGACTAAAATTCTTACGAAGTTAGAAACTCAACCTTTCGGAGCGCGTTGAAATCTTTTCAAAGAGAAATTAGTATCCAGTCAATTTGGGTAGAGGTTTATAGTTTATTCACACAACACAGTACTTTAAACAATTTAATAGATTGATATTTACTTAAAAACGCATTGCGTGTGTCCAAACATTAGGCACAAAAAGCTTTTCCTAGAAAGGGCCACGCTATAACCGTCAAGCGGGAGGTGCAAAGTGGTAGGTCAACAGGCGTTCCGAGCCCTCACGCCAGCAAATTACTTACCAGCCAGAAAAAGGTTTAATCAAATTACTTCACTCTTTTCTACCTATTTAAAGCATTGTGGTTGTTTGGCGTTGGTTCACACTTGGGTGACTAACCATCTTGCTAACGGAAATCATTTTGGCTAACGTTTTATTATCATGGAAGTTTTTCTGAGAATATTTTAGGAATTCATTAGCTTAAATCTGAGTGATTTGCTTCCTCAAAACATATTTTTCCGGATCTAATTCACATTACAAAGTCATTTATATGTAGGTATGATATGTCATACCGGTAGGATCTATATAATTTACATATACCTAGTTACTGTACGAATATTCGTAAACAAATCATCATACTCACAGTTTTCGCAATGAACTACCAAAATATTTGCGTCTCACTAATTAATAGTTGGTGTAGTGAAGGCTCTAGTAAATTATGCTAGTTATAGCTACAATTCACACACCAATAATTAGCCCCCAGATAAGCAGATCTTGTGATGGGTACCCACTATGTAACTGATGTGCTTAATATATTATACGACATAGATATTTTTACTATACATATAAAACAACCAAAGAAACCAGAACAAATATCTGCAGATCGTACTTGTCCCGAGGCTTCTGTTAAAATGAAGTTGGGAGCCTTCGGATCTTTTTCCTCATACTTTGTGACATTTTACAACTTTATAATTGAGTAAATTAGTGTATAAATCAGTGTATAAGATACATCAATACCTACAATTTTGTACATAATGTAAGTTTAATTTTTTTATAACTTTTACAAAATCAAATTTGTTTAATAATAAGATAGAGTGTATGATGAAGATATATGGATTGTGTAAAAGAAAACATAATTTAGAAATATGTAATTACAGGGATAGCAGCTGATATAGGAGATTGGGATAATAATAAATGTTGAGCCAACCCTATCTACCAAGGGCCCGGAAGAAGAAGGCGACTTTTGTTTATTTTAACATTTTAACTAACAACAAAAAAACAAATCTTTTGTTTTTTAAGATCCTGGAAACAGGGCCCGAATCTCACTAAATAAATCGCTTCACCATTTTTTTTTTTTTTTTTTTTTAATGGCAATTTTGTTCCTCTTTTGGGTTTTGAGGAAACTTTTGCCAACTTCACGTACTAGTACATGGATACAGGCTTTAAAGAATTAGAACAAAGTTAAGAACTTAAAAGAAATTAAAATTAACAAACTCGTAAGGGTTTAACCTATCGGTAAGCATATAATACAAACAGAACTAAGAAGTAATAAAGTACAAATTTACAGAACTAAGATGTACCTAACTATCTACAATGTTTATAAAAGGTATACACTACATTACACGCTATAGCTTAATATCATGAATGGTTAAATACTTTATAATTGCACTTGTATTTTCTTTTAAAACTAGAGAAAGGAGAGAGGGTAAATTAGATGGAAGAGGAGCTTTATAATGAACTAAGAGATCATACAAAGAAGGAGATAAATATCTAGGACAGCAGAACAACAGATGAGCAATTGTTCCTTCTTCCAGACCACATTCACAGATGGATGAGTCCCTGACTCTTATTTTGCGTAAATGAACAGGAGACGAGCAATGACCAATACGCATTCTGGATAATGTTGAAGAGATTTGTTTTGATGTTTTTATTCTTGCGTACCATGGCCGAAAAGCTATTAACGGTTGAATCTGATACAAGTGATTACCTTTATATCTACTAGAACTGGACCAATACGAATTCCATGCCTTTTCTAAATCCTGTTTGGCAATGGAAACAATATCATGAGGGTAACTTGAAAACTGACTCATATCACCATGTAAAACAGCTGATTTAGCCAAAAGGTCAACTAGTTCATTCCCTTCAATTCCCCTGTGCCCAGGAATCCAAGCCAGGGTGACCTTTAAATTATCGTCATGACAAAGCCTCAGCAAGTGTTTAGAAAGCAAAGATATAGGACAAGTTATAGCTGCTTTACCAAAAGGGTTTGCAAGCAAAAGTTGCAAACTACTTTTGGAATCTGTAAAAATTACAGAATTAGACAAATTATTATCTTTAATAAACTTAATACATTCTAGAATCGCTAAGCTTTCACCCGAAAAATTAGAACTGTAATGAGGGTATTTAAATAGGCGAGAAATGTTGGAATTTAAATGCAGAAATGCTGCACCAACAGAACTGTTTATATCCAATTTAGAAGCATCTGTGAAGAAAATTTCAGAATACGGCCAGGCATCGTTTATTATTTGATTAAATTTCAAATTAGGATCTAAAGAATTTTTGTCAATTCCCACAGAAATCCTAACATCAGGTTGGAAGATTTTAGATGAATAATCGTACAAAAATAATGGATGAACTGAAAATCTCTCCACCCGAAATCTAATCGAGATAAATTTTCTATAGCTTTTTACTATAGGAGGCAAGTCTTTATGTTTCCAATAAGCATTGGAATGTGTATAAGAATTTAATAAATTTAATTTCGGAAACAAGGGGTGATTTGCAAACACGCTTATTTTGAAAATAAACCTATCAGCAAGATACTGACGTCTCAGCCTAAGAGGGGGGTCAGCACTTTCAACTTGAAGAGCATTAGTAGGAGAAGATTTCATAGCGCCCAGCACAACTCTAAGAGCTTTCGCTTGGCATACGTCTAATTTCTTCAACACTTTCTTGCTGCCAGGGACAAGCAAGAATGAGGCAAAATCAAAATGACTCCTTACAACTGCATTATATAATATTCTTAAGGAATATGGATGCGCACCCCACCAAACCCCAGCTAGACATCGCATGACATTGATCCCTTGTTCACTCTTACTCAAAATCTGTTTTGAGTGAGCTATACCATTCAATTTTGAGTCAAATATTTTACCAAGGAATTTCACTTCCTTGACAGTCGGAATGACAGTTCCATTACAGGAAATGTTAATAAAAGGAATAAGCTTTCGTCGAGAAAAATACAAATGGAGCTTTTAGATGCCGAGAGGGAGAGGTTATGGGTAACCAGCCACTCAGACAGAATGCTAATACCTTGTTCCACTTTGTTGGCAGCTAGGATCACAGAAGGGTCAGCACAATATATAAGCAAATCATCCGCATACTGAAGAATTCTACAAACTGAAGTGACAGGGGCTTCAATTCCAGCAGTGTAGACATCATACAAAAGAGGACTAAGGACTGATCCCTGAGGAAGTCCCTTCCAAATTATCCTATCACATTCGCTCACACCTTGGAGGCGAATTGAAATATGTCTACCAGAAAGCAAATTAAAAATGAAATTCGTTATCTTATGGGGAATTCCTAGACTTTGAAGTTTTTGCCTAAGAATACAAAGATCAACATTATCGTAGGCCGCAGAAATATCCAAAAAGCCAGCCACGACAGACTCCTTTCTACTAAGAGATAGTTGAATGTCAGTAGTGAAAATGGCTTGACTGTCAGTAATACTTTTTCCTTTTCTAAAACCATACTGAGTACCCGATAAAAGAGAATTATGTTCTAAAAACCACTCAAGGCGGTTTTTAATTAAATGTTCTATTATTTTAGGGATAGTAGAAGATAAAGCAATCGGACGATATGAAGCAGCAGATTGATTATCTTTACCAGGTTTACAAATTGGGATTATTATCTGATGTTTCCATGTCTTTGGAATAATACCTGAATCTACAACCATATTTATAAGAATAAGAAAATATTTTAAGGTAGCTTCATTGGAGTTTGATAAAAATGAGTATGGAATGCCATCTGCACCAGGAGCTGAGTCCTTGACACGATTTAAAACTAATTTTAATTCCGAAAAAAGAAAAGGAGAGTCTAAAGTAAAATCACAATTATTGCTGGTATTAAATAAATAAGGTTTGGGAATCTGATTACTGTTTGGAACCCAAGGAGGGGCCAACTTATTCATGAAGTCGTTAACCCATGAAATAGAATAAGAAGTAATTGAATGATGACATCTACGGGAAGATCTAAAACGCCTAATGTTCTCCCAAACAATAGAAGAAGGCGTCTGTGGAGAAATTGAGGAACAAAAATTACGCCAACCCTTTAACTTCTTTTTTTTTAATAATCTCTTAGTAGCAGCATTAACATTTTTAAAATATATGAAGTTCTCTAAAGTTACTAAACGATCGCAGGCAAGCTCAGCAGCTTTCCTACGATTAATAGCATCAGTGCAGTCTGCATCCCACCAAGGAGGAGATGGAATTTTGCCTAGTGATGAATTCTTTTTTTTGAAACTAATCTCAGCAGCTTCAACAATGAATTTAGAAAAAGATTTACAACAGTGAACTAGATTGGAAAAATTGGGCAAGGAAAGAGATTCAATTTTCTCATCAAGTTTATGAGAAAAAGAATCCCACTTATCCTTATTTATTATAAACGGAAATAGAGGGGGAAGGATAGGAATTACTGTATTTTGATAAGGAAATGAAACAATAATAGGATAATGGTCCGAACCATATGAATATGATGATCTGGACCAAGATAAAAGACTAGCTAATGAGGAGGAACAAAAAGATAAATCAACAAAGCTATGATTAGCTCCAGGAGGAGTTCTGCGTGTAGGGGAACCATCATTCAATACACACAAATTAAAATCCTCTAAGATACCCAAGAGTTGGAAACTAAAAGGATGGTCAGTAGGAGCACCCCACAATTGATTATGACAGTTGAAGTCACCCAATAACACTAGTGGATGAGGAATGGCAGCAAGAAAGGAAGAAAGAATAGGAATAACAGCCCTTTTTCTTTCCGGGATGTAAACAGAAACGTAAGAAATATTATTAAACCTAAGAGCAACTATATTGAGTAAATTACTTGAATTTTGAATAGGAATTCGAGAAAAAGGAAGATTATTTTTAATAAAAAGGGCGCTACCGCCCCAACCATCATCTCTGTCATCTCGGAGAGTAGTATAACCTGGGATACTAAAAAAGGAGCCCGGTTTCAACCACGTCTCCGAGACAGCAGAGATAAATGGCTTATGAAGGTTGAAAAGATAATGTAGTTCAGCCTTATGCTGAACCACACTTCTACTGTTCCATTGGAGGACTGCATCCTCCATGCTTGACTATATTTACAAGTGTTATAGAAATTGAGTTTATCATGTTAATGGCAACGTGGTTCGGTAAATCGGCTTGAAGGATGATGCTAGTCAGAGATGAAATGAGTTTGGTGATTGTGTCAGGTGAGATGTTAATGTCATTTTCATTACAAGAGGATGGATCTATGAGGTTCTTGTTTTTATCTTGGATAGCACAGCCATTAGCAGGAGCAGGAATAGCTAGGGAGTTTATTAGCTCCGCATGGGACTTTTGGTCATAGCCCTGCACTAATGGCTGGCGAGGACGAGCAGGTCGTGTAATAGATTTTCTGTATGAATTGGTTTGGGTGATGAGTTGAGAGCTACTTGGTTTTAATGAACTATTCAGGTGCGATGGGGTGGAAAGAACATCCGCAAATGACTTTTTCGATTGAGGCACAGCTTTTGCCGCCTCAATATAAGAAATGTTGTTGTTTGACATGTGATGTTTAATGTTAACTTGCCTCACATATTCTGGGCAAGACTTATTTGTAGCATAGTGGGGACCAGAACAGTACATACACAAGGCTTCTGATTCCAATACAGGGCACGAGTCACCAGAATGAAGATCAGAGCACTTGAAGCATTTGGGCTTTGATCGACATTGGTTTTTAGTATGCCCAAACTTGCAGCAATTATAACACTGTATTGTCGGATAAATGTATTGTTCCACTCGTAACAATGTGTAACAGCAGGAAACTTCCTTAGGCAGGACCTGGCCATCAAAAGTGACTACTACTGTCTGAGTAGGCACCCAGCTTGTGCCCTCGTTAACGACAACTTTTTTATTCAGTCTCCTAGTTTTGATAATGTGGCCTACGCCTGAAGGGCAGCTGATGGCTTCGACTATCTCCTCATGCGTCCACTCAGCAGGGATACCTTTAATGATCCCAGTCCGGGAAACGTTATGAGAGGGAATGTACACCCTATATTTGTTTGCTAACATGTCACTGACCATAAACAAATTTGCCTCTTCGGCAGAGTTAAACTTGACCTCTAGGCGATTACGGCCTATTTTTTTAATGCCATTTTTCAATACTGACATACACTTATTTTTATATAAGTAAGCACCAAACTTAAGAGGGTGGAGGGTAGTACCTAAGTTACCCGGGACCCCTGAAACATTTTCCTCAGATGATTGTCCAACTAGTTCTACATAAACTATAAAAGGGCCGCAGTCTGAGGCCTCGTAGCTGTTCCTAGTAATAGGAGTAAATTTCCTAACCATATCATGAGTCATGGGCACAGGTGAATTATTCATGGGAGCAGACTTAAAAACATCCGGAGAGACAAGTTCGGACATAACACGGTCAGCAATAGATGATTTAGATGCTAACTTTAAAGATGAAGAAAGGTTTACTGGTTTCATGGAGATTTTGAAATATTTTGTAGTTTCCTATCTTTTTTCTTTGAAGGAGCAACAGCCCTTCCATGATGATTAGATGCTCTTAAGAAGTCATCTCGTTTCGACTTTACTACAACTTCCTCAACATATTCGGATGCCTCAAAAAATTCAGGAGTTGATGTTGGAGAGGCCAAAATTATCCCAGGAGGGAGATCCAATTCAAACTCCAGTTGCCCGGAGTCCAAAGGGACCTCCATCTTGGTACATCAAGAAAAAACAAAAGAACTCACCATGCAAAAAGAAATTTTACAAAATCACTCACAAAACAAACTATATACACAATCAGCTAATAAACACGAATTACTTTTAATTTACAAACATAAATCTACAAATTTACATCAAAGCTACTATAGATACAACCCAAATAAATTTAAAATTCCCGCACAAAGAAAAATCGCATGTACTTCGCACGAGTCAGAAGGCAGAAAAAACCGCTTCACCATTTAAATAGTATCGTGTCAAAATATCAGTGTTAAACTCCTTTTGGTATTCTACTAGCACAAACTTTTTGAGGTTCATTCATAGCTGTGACGATTACCTTTTTATCTACCAATTTGACATTCTGATTATGAAAGTCTCTTCAAGAGCAAAAAATAGTAAAATACCGAATGCACAAACGTCATTTTAATCATCTTGATTGAATGTCAATATTGACCTTTGTTTTGACATTAGTGGAATTCGGTCCCAGGTTTTAGGACACAACTAAGATGAAGTATTACTAACGTAGTAATGCTAGATCTTAGGTACAAGAACATCAGAGAAAGTATTCTGTCAATGCTAGAATAGAGAAATATGTCATACAACGCATCAATTCTTATTTTTTTTATTGTTTTCCTAGTAGTTAATTTGACCTATTCGGCCGAATGAAATAAATCGCAGTCGATAGTGATTATGCTAAGTCTTCTACTTGCTTATATACCTACATAGGTATGTTTATATACATTTGGATTGGCTTAAATTATGAATCTCGGTAGGTTTTGCATTGAATTATGATTGACCAGCAGTACTCCTCGACATAGATTTTTAATCGAAGTCTCCAAATATTTTCTAACAACATGTGTTTTTTGTTTTGTAAGGGGAACCTGCATTTAAAATTTCTACGGTCCACAAAAGTTTTTGAATTTATCATGTTTATTTCGTTTTTGGACCCAATTTTCAAAATTCCTTACTTGGACGATCTCACGTCCTAAAAGGAATAAACACTCCAAATTTCTAGTCACTAGGAGCATCGGCTTTGGCTGTGCTTGCTTGACTGTCATACTAAATAGAGGTAACACCTTTATAATTTATTAGCGATCCGCCCTGGCTTCGCACGGGTGCAATGTAGTACTAATGTTTCACTACATACATAGTATAAAACAAAGTCGCTTTCCGCTGTCCGTCCCTGTGTACAACGGATTTTGATGCAGTTTTTTTTAAATAGATTATAAGTCGAGTTTAAAAAAAGGCTTATAAGTACCCATAATTTACCCGTGCGAAGCCGGGGTAGGTCGCTAGTTACTTATAAAAACCTTTTGAATTACTCTGTCTATTGATGAAAACAACAATTTAAGCGTATAGACGGCGGGAGGGAAGCCACTTTGTTTTATACTATGTATGGATAGATAGGTATTTGTGATTTACTTACAGTTTGGCGATCTGAATCTTGTCAGCATCGTTCTGCCTTCCAAAGTCGTGCCAGGGCCGAGTCCTCGGCGCCTGCGACGGCGAGTGGTGCGACGGCGTCCCCCGGCCATCCTCGACCACGCCGGGTTGCTGGCAGATCACCGTGTAGTCGAACGACTGGACGGAAAATTACTAGGTTAATACTTGAATGGACAAAATACTAATGCGATTGTATCACCAAACCATGAATACTAAAACGTTTATCATATTTGAAGTTTCAAGTTGCTTTTTGATAGTTTTCAATGAAAATTTGTCGAAAAATGACATCTATGGCTAGCTCAAATATGGATACGGTTTTGGAAGTTTTAGTGTTTTGATCTAAGAGAGTCAATAGCAATATGAAATTACACATATTTGTACACTTATGTACTAAATAGTAATGAAAATTAAGAAGTCATACTGGAAAATCATTTAGCCCGATATGAACTTCATAATTTAAAATGCATGCAGGTAGGTACTCATTTTTCGTTGCGTGCATGTGAACAAGCTACAAGTAACACATTATTCAATTCAATAGTAACGCAGGAAGCGTTACTATTATTTCCAACAAGTCTCTTATTGGTATTTATTCAGTTTAGTTGGAAGCCTTGTTTAGCAAGGAACTTATTTATAAACGCAATGCCCACAATGCATCACTGTATTGTTATTGCTACCACAAGCATCGACATTATTCTCATCACGTAACGTAAGTTAAATTTACCATTAACTTTTTCATACAGTTTCATTACATATTAGTACTTTGAATATTTAAATCCATAAAAAAAGTTGTAATCATGTTGCCTCGCTTTAATAAAAATCGGCATAGTGATACATAAAAAATGTTTGTGGTCACTATTTTAACATACTTACTAAAACATAGATTGTAAATTTGAGATTGTTAATTAATACAAGATAGGTACGAATTAATCCGTTTCTCAATTTTCTTCAGGTCACCTTAAGGCAGAAAATTGAATAAACAGAACTAAAGTGATATTTTATGTCGCAACATTCCATAAATTACGTCTAATTGCCAACTAATTTATGATAATGGTTACACATTAAAATATCATTGAAATTACGTCACTTCTCACTACCTTCATTAGAAATTGTTAAGTATTTTCTTCAAAAAACAAACCAATAGATCTTTCTATCTTTGGATCTGCTCTTTCAAAATTTTGTAGAAAACTGTTAAAAGTATTTTTCTTTGAAAAATAAACCAATAGATATTACTATTTTTGGAATTGTCTCTTTTAGAAATGTAGAATTGTTCAAGGTATTTTCTTTAAAATTAACGAATAGATCTTTCTGTTTTTTCTGTTCTGTTTCCGTTTTAGCTCTTTCAGCATATTGAAATTCCCATGAGGATAATTAAAATCTAAACAGAAGCTGAGGTCGAGGCTGGCAAGCCAATATTGTCATATCAATATCTACATTCAAGGCAGATTTTAGATAGGCTCATAATATATCTTATACTTATCTACATTAACAAGTTTAATACCACAACGCTGCAATCAGTAAAACCTTTGAAAGGCACACAACAAAAGGCAGTGGTCAGATTTCAAGTTGAATTTATTTGGTCTGTTCTGTTGTTCCTTTACGTCAAGATAACAATAGCGAATTATTAAATGTCCGATCTAGATCAGTCAGGTAGCCTGGCAAGACTAAGTACATTGTTCGTGATTGCCGCACCCTGGAATAAGAAGTCCTTCTACAAGACCTAGACTAGACTATGCTGCTTTTAATCATACTGAGTAATTTGTAATTTTAATATGTATTCTCATAAGTTTAAGTCAATGCGTGGTGTTAGAATGATTAGAACGAAGGTCTTGCGTGGCGAACTCCATTGTCTGCACATCAAAGGTGCAATTAATGGAACCTAGTTATTATGCTTAGCTAGTTGTCATGATTGTCGGCAACTAATATTCTAATAAGATTTGCATGAGTAAGCACGTTTATCAAAAACGGCAGGATATGAATATTGTTACATGGCAGAGGCGTCCGATCAATTTTACTGATGCGTTTAGGTTTAAAACCTTGGTAATTTAATGATTAAAACGATTTATTTCATGCACACAAACACAAATAAATCATGCAAAAGAGAAATATAGAGATACAGAGCGCGGGAGGCAGGGGCTTCCAGCAATGTGCGTTACAGATCCTGTTAAGTGGTCTATGCTTGTGCGCTCAGACAGTTAGTGTGAACAATGTTTGAATGTACCTGTTTGTAGCTACAACTAAATAAGCATTATGATGGATCAATCATACTGATATCTAGTATTGAATGTAAATATCAAAATAATGTTAATAAGGTATGTTATAATAGCTTAATGTAATGTGTGTTGTATGGTGTGTAAAGTGTGTTTGCAGTAGAAGTGTGAAGCCTGCCCGCCCGCGCCCGGCTCGTCCACCGACCTGCTGAACAGTGGTGTGATCTCGAGGAGTGACAGCGTCCGCTCCGATCCCACTGTCGGGAGAGGGTAGGTCCACGGTGAGGCCAGCGGCCGCGATCACGCTCTTGCTGTGGTAGCGAGGAGTGGCGTATCGATCGCTGAAAGTGGAGGCCGAGGCTGGCTCTCCGTCGTAGGGAGGCGCAGCCCTCTGTTGATAGCCATCGCCGACAAAGTACTCTCTGTAGTAAGGTTCGTTGGCGAAGGTTGCGGGCTGGCGCGAGTACTGGTCCCCGTAAGGCGTGGGGCTGGGGGTGCCTGGCGGCGCGAACATCTGGGCGGCGTACATGGCGGCGTCGGGCAGCAGCGAGCCGGCCGAGGAGGCGCGCGACGGCACCGGGGAGGGCGAGGCCGCTTCGCCGGGCTCGCCGACCGCCACCTGAGGACACACGCGTCTGTTACACGCGTTCTCCCACGACAACTGTCCCGAACGCAACGTCGACGCGTACATGCCGCGTCGATGCACCACAGTTCACAGCTTCACGTACACTAGGTTCCTCTGTTACACGAGCACGATTAATAGTTTCAAATATTCCAGGAAAGGGTAGTCCTTAGGGATAAGCGAGCGGTTAGGGCGGGCGGCACTGGCCGGCCAGAGAGGCGCGGGCGGGCGCGGCTAGTGCGTAGCGAGCGCCAGGCTCGGCGCATCGTACGCAAACCGCGGTAAATAAAACATGAGTGACCGGTAAAGTAGGGTGTGTGAGTGCGTGCGCGCGCGACGGCGGCGTGCGAACGTGTGACGCACCTTGTGTCGTGGCGGCGGCGGCTTGAGCGCGTGCGGCTCGGGCTCGTCGACCACCTTGCGGCTCAGGTCCTCGGGCTCGCGCTTCACGAGCCCCGCGTGGAACAGGCCCGACAGCTCGCCCAGCTCCGCCCCGTGCGCGCCATTGGTCACCACCTTCAGCGCGCCGCCGGCCCTGCGGAGGGGAGACAGCCCTGATTGGCGACAACGCTGCGCGCGCGCAACTACGAATACTATTTCACTCGTCGTACGCGCGCAAACAAGTCATGCTATCATTCTCACTCAATGTGCTACATTCTGTCAAATTGTCACACATTATTTTCCTGGCAATAACACTATAAATAAAATTATCATATGAATCGTGTTTTGCTAATGTTTTCTACGAACTCGAACAGATACTTATTTAACTTAAAGAATAATCATAATACATAATCATTTTGAATGACTTTAATTGTTTTAAAACTACTACCTACATCCTAACCTAAAAAAAAACAAATTTAAAACAAAAATAAATCTAGTGATTATATTCAAAAAAAAAACCTAAGTCATTATTTCTGCCTGAAAATATTCGACAAAGCTAAAAAAGATTAATAAATAAATTCAACAGGTTTAAATAATCCATAATGAAGAAAAGAAATCAAGAATATCAACTTGATTCAATAATTTTGTTTAACAAACACACAATATCGTCATTTTTTAGTGTTACTGCCATCTATGTAAGCAACTCAGAACAAATTAGTAGGTTGCCTGAATACTGCGATTACGTACTGCTACTGCTAGTATGTAATGTATTATCATCTAGTTACAATCCGATGCCTTGTTACGTTTAAATTTTAGCTATATATTCAGCTTATAAATTTTGTTATCTTTTGTTTTGAAAACACTTGATAATTTGGTATACTCCATTGCTACGAAACGCTACGAAGCTCTACGCTTGACACCTACGAGCGAGTTATATCGCCTACGCGAAGAAATAACAATACATGCCCGAAATATGTATAAACCAGGCTTCTTTAGAATGTTGTTGGTATCTCTATTTTGCTTTGGTAGTAAATAGATAATACTATGTACTGTTCAAAGATAATATAGGTACCTATACTAAAACCTATTAGGTATTAGTATTTCAAATAAAGTTCTACTTGTCGTTCGTACTACCTAGGGGATTTTGTTTCATAATTTATATACTCTCACTTTAGTTTTATATTTATGTATCTAGAATGTTTTGACTAGCTCTATGTTACCTATATTACCTTTCTAAGTAGATATATTTAAATAAATACATAAGCCCCAAGTTAGGCAGGGCATGTGTATTTAACTATATTAAATTTCTGTTTAATATTTCTGTTCCGTATTTTTTTACTCTAATTATCAGTTGTAGAAGATTCAATCTTCTTTATCTGGTTTTTTTTAATTATGAAAAAAGCAGCAAATTTGCATAGCTGGTAAGTCATCGTATGGGACATTTTATAATAAACATACCAACCTGTAACTCGTTGTCTGCAAATAAATGATTTTGATTTTAACATATTTCTTCTGGTAGCTAAATACATCTTTAAATTATCTACTTACTTGGAACGCTTCAGTCTAGCATCGATACCTCTAGACTGTTTGAAACCTGCAGTTAGCTCAATTGATTCAATTGTATGTACTAATTTCAATTTGTTTATATTCCTTGATTATAATTTTCTTGTTTAATAAAAAAATCTACTCGCTTTTCCTAACTGTACATAATTTTTATTAGTTTATTTGCCTATAATGTCTGATTGTTTGTGTTAATGTGAAGCATAATAAATGTATTCTAGTATATTCTATTTTGCAAGCTACACCCACAGTTTGGTAATAAACATGAAAGCAATGTCGTGAAACAGGGTTCTGTATAATTACTGAAACGTTGTTAAAATAATTGTAGAGCTATGATAATGTAGAACTCGGCATGAAGATTAATTATAGAATATAACTAAACCTATAATATAACTCTATAATCTAAATCTAAATAGTATTGGTCAGTTAGCTATGTAAAATTTATAGGTAGTTCCTATAACAGTAAACTAAGTACTTATTTAAGTACATATACTTAACCAGACAGGTACACTTTTTAAGAACAATGCTCTTTTTTGCAGGATTTGTTCTTAGGCACTACTCATGCTGAACAAAAACAATTGTGCTAAAATATTTTAAAATAAGACAAAAGACTGAAAGATTCTGTCCCCTTGTATTTCCTTTGTATATTGTTCGCTTTTCCCCATATCGACAATTTTTTTGGAAATTTGAGATACTTTCGCTACTTCAATGAAATGATCCTCACGTTGTATTGAGTCTAAAAAAGGATTAAAAAAACTGACTAATTTGACTAATTTTCAGGTGCTAGTCAATCTCGCTAATAATTTTTTTATTCTTAGATGGGGTTATCTGCAAGAAACAGCTGTTGATGTTTCTTATGAAAATTGCTCCTCTGGTTATGGATGCTCCCACGTAAAAAAACACTGTAAATTACTATGGAGCTTAGGATAAGTTAATAAGATCTGTAATATTACAATAAATGAATTGTTATGAAAAAACAATTGTAACAGTAAAAGCTTGTGAAGGTCCACACCTTCATATGTTAGTTCCCCACTACTCTACATTTGGCGTGAAAGTAACCCGACCAAGTTATACATGACTTTCTGACTGGGAATAGTGCGGGCAAAGCTGCAGCTGAAGTATATGTCAGCATGTTCCATGAAAATGTTTATTAAAATTTAAGTTGATTTGTTTATATGTGAGCGTAGACACCTCGAGGAATGGCATAAGGCGCGGCTTTCGTCGGCCGATGTCAGTGCGCGCCGATTTATGATAATTGAAGGCATGTTTCATTGGCGCTCCGATGTTTATTTTAGATAACGCCTGTTGCGGCACTATTTCATGCGTCTGAATTGGTAGGATAGCGACCGCCCGCGCCGCGCCGCCCGCTTCCCGCGCGCATCGCCCGTGTCCGATTGCAATTCGCACTCTACTCATTCCTCGAGATTTATTCACGCAATCCAAGAGAGAAACGACGACTGTGAAATCGTTTATCCGAATGATAATGACGTGTGAGGCTGCAAAGTATCAATACAATGTTTTTCAACGGGTTACCAAAATTTTAGCAGTCTGTCATATTCACTGAGAAGTGAATCTAATTCGCAATTTTCATTGAATTCGTCAGCAACTCAATTTATTTCTCCGACCGTTGAAATAACATGAGTATTCGCAGTATGCAAATTGAAATGGAAGCTAATCCGGGCTCGATGTGCTGTCGGGAGGTGGCGTAGATATCGTTATTCATGTGCTCCCTACACAATACAATGTTTGCTTGTCCTTCGAAAAGACACGAACACAAAGAGATCTTTGTTGACAGCTGAGGAGTTTCTTTCCCTTCACGCAAGCGCTCTGTTTTTGCTCGAGGCTATTTTTTGATTTTATATTTTTAGCTCCAGATTGCCTTCGATTTTACCCGTGCGTTTACTTTTAAAACTTGAGACCAAGGATCCTTTCCAATCTCTTGTATTCTCTTAGTTAAATGTATACTGAGATTGCATCAAACATACAATGATAACGGCTTACTAATAAGTAAGTTATTTCTAGCCTTTTACATTAGCACTAGTCTTTTATCTTTAGCCACAATCAGAATATTACAACAGACTTCCAAGACGACAACATTTTCAGAAAAGACAAGTTTTACTTATGTATTATTTTTACCAACAACTCGATTCATGCCCATTTTAATTCGTTAAAACATTTCGATCTCAGCTGTATAAGAGGCACCTGGTAGCCAAATTCAAATATCCAAGCTTCTAATCTGATATCAGTGTCATGTTGCATCCGATTACCATAACACAGCAAGAAGGTAATAAAAGATAGGAATAATCACGACCTCGCAACTATAGCCACGTCTTATATGCAAAATAAAGTTTCCTTATCGAAGGTGAATCTGCGAATACGCTCAGATGCAATTGCCATTATAATTATTTGCAATGTTTACTTAACACCCTTTCACACATGATGAGATCTCGACAATGCCACGCATGGGGTGCACCGAGCCCCAAATCTACTTTCTATTCAATCGATCTATCCGAATGCCTCTTATGAATTACAATAGCATCACTTTAATTTTTCGTTAAAATTTCTAAAACTAATGTCGTTTTACAAAAATAACTAAATACCTACCAAATGAAATGTGTCAATATATTATTTGGTATTCCTCTAGTCGGCTAGTTTATTTATCGTAAAACATTCCGAGTAAAAGCGCAAATACACTTGCTTGAGCACTTGGGTTCTCTATTATCAATTGAATAATCAGTAGAATCATCGTTTGCCGATCAGATAAGAATCTCTGGTACGCGGTAAAGGAGGCGCTTGCAACGGATGCGAGCGACGTAATTCAATTCTATTTGAATATATCATTCAACTAAATGTAGGTTTATTGCTACTTTTCTCACGGAACTAATACATTATCAAAAACTTTAATTGAAAACGATTTCGCCATTTGTCTAAGTCATTCTAACGATAGTTTGATTGCATATAACAATTTCTGAGAGATTTATATCCCGTTAGGCTATTCCCTAAACCTAATTAGTGGCGCTGGTAATAATAACTTCGCATCTGGCAGTTGAATTATTCGCACATAATAGCGATTGTAATTAAATTTCTTCAGCTGGCCATTGAATGGGAAACCTTAGTATAAAGGGTGGTCAAGAATGAATGTCCAAACCCTATTTTTAAAGTTCGCTGCGTGATGACCATCGCTATCGGCGACATAACGATCTACTGTCTTTTTTAGGCATTATCTTTGTAAGAGGGTCTTGCGTTTCTAAGGGAGTTGAATGGATTTAACTGTTATGCTATTAACAATACCAGCGGATCTTCAAGAGGAAACCGGTTTCAGCACTAAATGGGTCACACGGTTCCAGCGCCCTGGGTTTTTGTTAATCCACCGCGACACCAACGGCACATATTTTAAAGCGTTTCATCTGTTCGCTTATGTTACATCTTTTATGACTTTTTCATTCACTTTAACTATTTCTACGTTATTTGCCGCGAGTTATACATTCAAGCTTTTGATAAGTTGGTACTTGGAGTTTATTTAATTATCTCTTGAAGTAAACATAAGCAGGAGTAAATCAGTGGAGAAATCATATTCCCGTTAGTGTGCGAACAGTGACAGGGTCAAGAGGGCGAGGCCTCCCTGAAGGCATCCAATGCGAGTTTCTATGCTAATCTCAAGCAACGTTAGCGTTCGACAATCTCCGCTAACTTATTAATGGTTATAGCTGCAGTTTCCATTTAATACCCGCAGTCCTGCCTATAGGTATTTATAGGACAGATTAGCTGCGCCCGCGCACTACGCAATGCGTTTACGAAACATTTTAACGCCTACGTCTTCAGGCCTCAGAGGAATACGGACGAAACTAGTTCATTTCTACATCTATCGAGCATTCAATTCAAATAATACGAGCGATTTAGACAACAAATACAGCGTTCCAAACCTGACGATGCACTGGCGCTGAGCGATTAGCATACAAACACATTCGGAGACACAGAACTCACGGATGGGTGCGGGCGAGTGGAACGTTCGTTATAATTTAGAATGTATGAATGAGCAATAGCAGCGCGTTGAACCGCGCGCGTGGGCCGCCGCGCGCCGCGTGCTGACAATGACTCGAGACAAGTCCTGGGCGTCCTTGTCAATGTGAGCCGCTTTCAGACACATCCGTCTATTGTCGTCATTTGTGTGCATGCACTCCCGTAAACAACGCATCGCCCAACATCACAGGCTTGCCAGGGAGGCGACCGCCGCCGCTCCATACAACATTCGGGAACTTTTGTTTCGAGACCATGACGTTTCAAGAACTGCTCAGCATGGACTACATTAGCGACGTGTGCGGTAGAAACGTAGGAGGATATTTACAATTCTACTATGATTCTTCACATGTAGGTACGACTATGGCTAATTTATTGAAATTCAAGAGCTGTGTAAAAAACGTACAAAGAAAAGTATACAATACCTGTCTCCATATAAAAATTCCTAAAATTTACATTTTCATGGATATAAACTAGACTTCGTACAAAGTAGTGACTATTTATGGAATAGAATGAAACTTTTATAAAAGTTTAAATGGTGTGTAAGGGGTCAAGTTAACATTATGCACTGCCTGTGTTAAGAATGTGACACGGCGTTTGCTCATTTCTGCGTCGCCCTTCAAAGGATGCTGTTAACAACCTCTTTCAAAGAGCGAGTATAATTTGATCGGGGTACAATTTCTATGGGAATGTGTTGAATGCACCGACAATGTCTATTTTAGTATTATTAAAGTTTTGTACAAATTTAAATACCATCTTGAAAAATTAAAAAACAAATTAAGTACCTATGTTTCATTTACTTTTATACCCAACCTGGGTACAAAATTTTTGAAAGTTTTAGTAGTATCGTGTGCAATAAATTGTTTAGTTAAGAAAGTCATGATTTACAACAAAAAGTCTTGAAACACTTTTTGCATTAGCTTCCTATTCAAATAGGTGCTTTCTATTAAACACAAAGTTTATTAAACGTACACCTTCTATCAAAGATATCGTGTAGCATAATATATGCAAATGATGTAAAAATATGCTCAGATACGAAAGGGTTCGCGAATCGTCTCAACAGTTGCGAACTGATATTTCGTTAATCCCTGCATAGGTATTCAAATGAGCACCTATGATTTATTGAGTGGAACATTAACATTTTTATTATTTGTTATTCTTAGACGTAGTGTTGTTGGGGCCGGAAGCCACGCGGCTCTTGTCTCAGTTTGCTCGTCCGTGAGAGTCGCGAACATCCCCGCCTGTACCCGTCCTTCCTTACAAATACACAACTACAAAAAGATTGCACATTATCATAGTTTACATATAAATTTTACGCGAATTCATTCCGTATTCACCGTCGCATCGCTCAAAATCCAGCGATTATGATGATAATTGTTCCGATACACGAATGTTCGATTTGATATACGGCCGTGAGAATCGACTATTGATTTTCCGCGATCGTTTACTCATTCCTCTTGATTGTTAGGTACCTTCGTTATCTGATTTTTATTTGAATTTACGATCTTTTTTAATTATTTCATACCTACTCAGATTAAGTCATTCGTGATAAGGTCAAACATTGATTTCGTACAAATTAAGACTAACTTGGTTAAATTCATGGGTTTATTTAAAATTTCAGTATTTCTTTGACTCGAGTGCAGTGCTAATAATAACGGTCATATTAACAAATCTGAATCAGAACATAACCTACTGTATTTAAAATGACTTCTTCCTGGTACCTATATTACGCAGTATTCACGCAACCTTCATATTATTGTAATGTAATGTAGCTAACGTACCCACAACATTTTAACTCTAACTAAGTACTAGTAATAATAATTATGCGTGGAAACATAATATGCTACTCTCAGCACTATCATACCATCTTTATGTTATTAGTCTTCGACCCCTTCTACATTGTAGGTTTAATATTATTGAAGCTGCATAATTTTACCATTAGCTTTAGCGAACTTACGGCCAGACGTCAACCAGTTTTGCATCTTTATGCTGTGCTAGATGTCCGTCCTGTCCTAGAGGGGGCAGCTTGTAGTACTCGGTGACCAGGGCTCCGGACTGCTCGTCGGCCATGCCCAGGACCGTACCGCCGCTCAGCGGGTGATCCGTCCCGCCGCCGTAGTAGCGCCATGAGTCTCCGCTCACTTCCATCACCTCCTTACGCCTCCTGTTGACAACCACACACATTAATTTAGTCAGTTTCGCTCACGATCTACTTTCGTTAGATGATCGAATCTTTTTGTCACGATAACGGTCCTTATAGTAGGTTTAGTGTTCTCATTCAATCCGTCGTGATTTTAACAAGTAAACATAGCGTAAAATACTTGTACTCCAAACCGAGTTTCACGTGCCGGTCTGCTACAAGTTACGAACCAGTTATTAGGCGTGACCATTTTGGTACGGATACTGACCTTTGATGGCACAAACGGCTGGTCATCTTGTATTGTGACGCTACGATTGCTAATTGTTGCTTTTGCACAAGATGAGTCAGCGGAGTGAGTGGCCTTCGCGAGAGTGAAACTGGTAGTCACCCGAACAGGCTTTGCAATGCTAGTGTTCGGCATAGAGGTTTCGGGCTAGCCCGCTGCACCCGTACGTCACGAGCACTGGTTTGCCTGGTGCCGTACGATCTGGTATAGAACAGGTCCAAACCACTTGCAGAACCGGAAGGATACGAGGCAAATCCCTGCTCCCTCACTAACCAGTTTAGGTCGTCTGACGTCACGCCCAGCGGTATCCGACGATGCAGACAAATAAATAAAAAATGTTGGAAGCACGCGTCGGACGGGTTTGACCGGATCGTAGTTCTACCTGATTCCTGTTCCTGGTCATGTGTTGATATCTTGCCATTATTTGCACACACATGCTAGTTTCATAATCAATTGTCATTAGATGTTTTTACAAACTGTAAAAACGTGTCACTAGACAAGAGACAGGAGAGAACCATTTAATCAGTTAACCACAAACTGGTCTGAATCAAATTATTGCAATTATTGCATTATGCTTCTTAGAGCCCACAGTATGATTCTATTTAAGGAAATCTATGGCATACGTATCATCTGACGTAAAAGATCTTGAAATAAACGAGGGCCCGCTTTTGAGTTCCAATGAAACTGTATGAGGCAAAGTATTAGAATGTTCGAATTGGATCAGAGAACTGGAAAAGCTAGCTTTTGGCATTTAACCAGCCAAAGCGTGAGTCATTTGACGAGTTAACTGGCAGACGAGGGGCGCGGGCCGCGGCGCGGGTGCACCACGTGAATGAGATTCCGGTAGGTGCGCACGTAAAAATCGTGCAACGAATCTAACAGGTTTGCTGGGGTCCTTGCGAGGCCACCGGGACTGGTCTAACCTGCCCTGCACACCTGAACCTCGAATTTCCGAACGTTTTCTATCAAGTTTGCATCGAACCGATACATGTGAACATACGAGTTTGTTTACTCACAAAGCCTTCATCGTAAATGTAGTGGAATGCTTAAAAGATCATCGAAGCTTTTTGAATAAATTGATTGATCCTTTGTTTAGATGTAATGTTTCGCAAGTCAACAATACTCATGTTTGTTCGGCGATATTGAATAGCGCGATTAGAAAGTATCTTGCACAGCTGTCACGGCGAGACGTGACGTATGCGAGAGCGCTACGGATGGCGAAACCCAAAGGGTTGGACGAGCTCATATACAAACAAACAATGCATTCGACATGGCTTAACAGTTTACGACCGTTGCTTGGATAGATAGCTCTATGCGTTAGGTCTTTTAGATAATCTTCATGAATACCGAGTAGGAGTATTAACTTAACGTGGTATCAATATTCATTGTAAAGTTTTATTGTCACCGTCCGACTTCAAAAGATTACATTAATTAATAAGCTGAGTGCTGAATAATAACAAAGAGCTTTCATAGTGTCGTGCTCTCGTATAACAATAGTTTCCAATGGAAAATTCAATAAAGTTATAGTTATGTTGAATAGTAAACTCTCTAAACATGAATTTCGTGGTTGAGTGAGTCCGCGACGTTGCAAGATAGATTTATCGGAGGTTGAGGCGAGGTGAGGCTGGCTGCGGCGGCGGCGAGTTTCGAAAGGCTCGTCCACGTCCGGTGACGCGTCCAACTATCGATCATTCGGTTCGTTAATAAATAACACGTCGACGTCGCTCGCCGCTTATCTCCTGCTCGGGCATGTGGAAAAATTTGGTGTAGGTGTCGTAACGGAGCAGCACGCATGTCGCGCGGGCTGCGTGCGCCCGCCTGCCGCGCTTATCCGCGGTCGATGCCTCGCCTTGCTTCATTATTAATCTCTTAATTAAAACACGACGAGAGCCTCCAGATAACCCAGAATACATTACTAATAAACTTCTATAGAGCTGAATAAACTAGGTACCTACGTGGATGTAGAAAGGCCCTTCCAACATTCCTCAGTAATAAATCAGTTGAATGGATTCACCGAGTCCTAGAGGGAAACTTTCACGTGGCTATATTTAACCTGTCTCACGAGCAATAACCTCACGTAGGAACATATCCATAAACGCCGCAGTTGCATTGCAGAATTATATTGAATCACGCATTAGCGAGGGAACTGGCTTCACCTCGGTCACCCGCGCGGCGGCGGCGCGGCAGCAGGTGCGGAGGGAAAGTGCAGGGAGCGGCTCCACTACACGCATGTTTTATCATCACTGATAAGAGAAACCGCAATCTCACGCGCAAACTACCTCATAATCGACCTAATACATTTTACCGCTGATCAGCTTTTAACGGAAGCACTTCAAAGGAGGAAAATGCGTTAAATATTGCGTGTAAAACTGAACTAGGAACTTAGAAGTTGGAGAACTGTAAGTCCTTGATTATAGTCCATATACAATTAAAAGCTGCCATCATGTAACAAAAACAATATGGACATGTTTAATTATGATAAATAAATGATTGAGAACTATAAATTGGCCTCTAATTATATTAATTAAGAGCAAATAAAAACTGCATTTATTTGAGCTCAATTCAAAACGTCAGACAAAAATAAATTAACATTGCTCTTCTTGCCCATACATTCCGTACTTTAATTTATTTTGCAATGGTCTAAATATGCCTATTACACTCATCTATTTTGTATCGAATTCCCACATTAACGATTGAAAACGGAATGCGGTCTCTGCATTTTGTCAATTAAGGAATTCGGCGGGTGGATTGCGACGAGTTCGAGCGAGCGGCCGGCGGCGTAGGCGCAGGACGCGGCCGGGACGCACGCTGTTATGGCAACACAAAAAATACACATTCTTCATACCAGTATACATAAATAAGGGATGAGTGCGGGGAGCGAGCAGCTCGGAGCGCACAGCCAACTGAACGAGATGAACATTTTCGACAAACCTCTTTTTGCGCACTGACGAGGAACGCATATGCGATGATTCATTTACGGAGTTCTTCGTCGTGCAAGTATGGCCAGCATTATTACTTCTGTTTTCTCGGCAGCATTATATACGGTCAACAAGAAATGTTTTCTCGGAAATATGCGCCCACGCAGATTAAAGATGGAAACGCAACATGGGCACTAAATAAGTCATGTCTTCTGTCTGCGTAACTAGTAGCTTGAGGGTAATTTGAAAATTTTATCGATCTACCAACTATATCTAATTATAGTAATTGCATGGCATATACGTTGGCACGACATATATTTTAAGGCTCTACTTGAAAAACCGTTAGCATCGTTTCATTCCACAAAATGAAACGGACCATAAATTATTAACAATAACTCATTTTAGTATCAAAATTTTACAAGGGCATAAATTTTATAAAAGATGCGTGAAATCCTTATTCATATCTTATTATCCTCGTCTGACCGTTGAGTGACACCACTCATAGAGTGACAGTCTATAAAAGCGATGTAAGTCGTGTTTGATATGAGTGGCCTGCATTGTGTTCGGATCTGAATGGCCCGCGGTCTTTGAGGCAGGCTGGACGGCTCCGTGACGCTGATTCAATAGGCACTCTTGTCTAAAAAACAGCTACTTTTGCTATTTCTTATGTGCGCAAATCAAAACTATAAAATTCCCACAAATTTAAACATTCTACATACGCATTTTTATATATTATGCTTTAGTTGTTTTGATTAAAACTAAGATTTTTCCTAAAGCTCGCAGTTTTAATCAAAAATATACTACTACTAATATAGTATTGGTTTTCAGGCTATTAGTATTTACCCACTCCGGTATATGGCCCAACCCCTCGCAACCTCACTGCGCTCCAAATTAGCCAATTATCCAATCGCATAATGGGCGGCGTCGGCGTCTCGGTGCAAATCGCATAAAAACATTACCAGCACTTGATAATTTGTTCAACAAATTGTCTCTAACTAGCATTAATAATATATAAATGTAAATATCCGCTGTAAAGTCTATATCGAGCATTAAACATGTCACGCTCTAAATGATTGCATTACTGGGGAACATAAATAAAATTCGAACTTGCGGTAAACAGTCGTAGGACTGAAACTTATTACACTAATCGCCTTATGGAGAAATTATGTAGCAAACGAATATAAAATGTTTTGGATTCATCACAAATCAAAATGAAATATATAAATCGAGTTGTACGCATAAAGCACTAGTTAAGCTTGCGTTAAGTGTCTTATTAAAAGAGTTACGAGCTTAGAAAGAAGGGACGCCCGCTGCGAGCACTGTTCACCAAAGGCACAATAAATGCATCATTTCCGTTTTGTCAGACTTTTCTAATTTGAATGCCCGTGTGTGGTCTGCCTTCTGTGAGACGACACTACTTAATAGAAAAGATATCCTTATAAATCAGCCTCGAAGCTTACGAGTTCATAAATAATGAAATAAGGTGTAAACTAACTATTTTATTTAACTTTGGTTAGATCTGGGCAAAGACAAAAAGTAATTTCTATAGAAGTCTGTTTGGTGCTCTGACAGTTGGATAAGTCATGTTTGGGCTGAGCGACTTGCATCGGCTGATTATAGCCAGCACGTTTCAATGGAAATGTTAATACTCTCAATTGTGTGCTAAACGGGATACTCGCTGAACTACGACTTGAACAAAGAGAACGCACCTATAAATTTTATAAAGCTTTGCTGGAAAAAACTGAACGACACAATAAACGGATTCAGAATTCTTTATAGAGATGGATATAATATTTTTGATACCATAAAGTTTGAATGAATTTGACTGCTGTTACTTGATAAGCATGAAGGTATAAATTAGGCAGACGTCTGATGCGCGGGCTCACAATGGAACTCGCATCCCGACTAGCATTGTGTCGTGCGAATTGAAACAGGTTGTGCTTGGCAGGTTTCTATATCTCAAGATTTATGTCCGATTATGAGAAATCTTGAGACTGTAATTAAACCAGACTTCTAATAATTAAAAACTAGCTCCGACAAAGCACAAGTGATATAGCAGCCGTATAGGTTCTCTTAAAACTCCATTTGCATTCACCGCTACTCAAACATCATCTTTTACCGATAAAAAAAACCGTTTTAACAATGACGTCTTCAATATGTGCAGAGCGATTAAGAAATAGGTACTAGACAAGTCAATAAGCTCCGTAGAGCCAATGTAAATATTTGTCGTATTAAGATAATTTATCTTGAATTCACGAACAAAAGTAAAAAAGCTCGTGTGTACTTGTGCAAGTGGCGAGTATGTGGACAGGCAGCGGCGCCTCACGACACGGTGTCTTAAAAAATCGCAAACAACTCGTCAACGGACTGACAATTGTGAGAACGCGATCAATTATCCTCTGCAAATAGTGATTGTCAACAATAAATAAAATATGAATTAAACTGTAAGTAAAAGAACGTTTTCATTATCGGTACGCTGTTAAAATAGCATGTCAATCATTTTACTATGCAATCAGCGAGCCGGGATGGCAGAGCGGAGATAAACTTTAATTACCTCGGACGCCTATTTACATATTGTAGGAGATACTGGAGGATATATCGCAATTAGGGGCGTGCTTCTTCCTTTTACGTCGAGGAGCGGTTAGTGGCCTGCCTGGATACCATCTGTTCCACGGGGAGATTAAACGAGCCTTCACGGAGAACATTGCAGAACGATTCCGTTGATGAGTGCGTTTTAAGATCTAAACTAAAAATCAAGAAACGTCGTTTGCTTTTAAATTATATTTTATACGCAGCATATTAATGAACATGTCATTCTCCTTCTAGGTGTGATACTTAAATTTGCATTTTATACAATAATGCATTAAAATGTAAAATAGTTCCTAAATACCATGTTTACCAGTACCTATAGGGTTATTTATTGCAATTATTGACACAATAATTAAAGACCCGCAGGTGTCGCTTGACGATAGATAAAATTAAAATTCTATCGAAATTCATTGTTAACTTTTCTTACAAGTTAAACCTTCAATAATCCTTATAACTTTGAGGTAAAATAATTTCAAAGTTGCTCGTGAAGTTGAAAAATTTGCGCCAAATTGGCGCCGTCTAATTGCAACGTTTGATATTTACGAGTGCAGCGGACGCTCGCATACTTTCCGCTAAAACCACGCAGTGTAACCAACTATAAAGTAAGTAATGTTATATAATTTCTGCGTAATTTTATAGATGAAATTAATTTGTCAACTCTCAAGATAGCATCATCGGTTTCTGTATGCAATCAATATTTTTGTGAAAATTATCACAGAAGACATGATAATGAGCTTCAATCATGCTAACCATCGGGTTTGTCCAGGAGTCATTGGATGGAAGCTAACATGGACCGATGATTGCTCGATTAAATCTCTCATTATTGGGTTGCATTGCTTTTTTTTCAAAAAGATAATTTCGTAGTTAATTTACGTGCGATAGAGTAAAGCTTCATCGTGGGATGCGCTGGACCCGCCCGGCGAGCCACCGCGCTATCTAAATGCAAATCGGATAGGTTCGGTGGATGTCCACGATAAATCAGCTTCATGGCGGCCCGTTATCCGCGGGCCACAGTCGCCCCAAGGCACGAACCTCGCCACACTTTATCCAAACTGCAACTCTACCTTAAAATACTAAAATATACACACAACAAACCCTGGCAAACACAGTATTCGAGCAAATACAGGACATGGTAATTTATAAGAAATGTTTATTTACAGTTTACTTACAGACTCGACTATTAGCCGGGTAATGCTGACAAGAGACTTATGTTCGCTCTTAAAAGCTTTGAAGCGTACCTAAAGGCAAAAGGTGCTTAAGGAAACGCAATCCTTAGAATCATTTATCATTAGTGTAGTACAAGCTTGAACGGAAGATGCGGGCCTATCCATTACTGTTACGGCTTGCGTTTACATTTAACGAATAATGTTTAAATCTGCACGACCTTTTGACCACAACGACATATCAACAGAATTTACTAAGGTGATTATATTGCAAAATACTTCTTGGTTTACATTACAGTTTATTTAAACATCACGACATATTTTATAAATATTCATGAAGTCAATAAAAGAGTCTTGCCAGTAAACAAGTGTCTTATATGTATTTATATCGCTCGCTAGTCTCACGAAACATATCTACATACTTCTATTCCGGATATTAATAAAATTCTCTCTTATAGAACGGAAATCAGAATTAAATGAGTATGCATCATCTAATTGGACATTATAAGTAGGTAATGAAATTAATTATGTAGGTACGTTTTAATTTTATTAGTGTATTTTAAACCGACTTAAGACAAAGGAGGAGGTCCTCGATTCGACAATTTCGGTAGTGTTTTAGAGCAAATCATAGTTTTTTTACTAGGTAAGCATACCGATTATGTCTTATTATACATAGTACATATTATTATGTATAGTATTTTTATTTTATCTATTTTAGGAAGAGACACGAAGTTGCTCTTGATGGCAACCAAACTCCGTTTTCGGATCTCTTCCCAAAATAGACAAAATATTACTAATACAGATGCATTAAAAAAGTTTAAGATATGTACTTATAACAAAGCGAACGTTTGCTTTTTGGAAATTCCTTTGTTTAACGTAAGAATATGATAAATAAGTGTCGGCGCTAGTGTACCTTAACAAGGTGTTGCAAGGTTGCTGCGAGTAGTTGTTTTGGTTCAGATCATACAAGCTGAGGAGTGCAATCAGATAGGGACCTAATTGACAGAAGTGCCCAGAAGTGGGCAACCCTCCCGACCAACTTCATAACCGTGTTTATCGACCAGTTCTACTTGTTGGAATCTTGTTAGATTTGCCGTGCACAGTTCTCAAGATTAAAATTATCTACAATCGAACGGAAATGTCTCTGTAAGTAATAAAATCGTTTTCTATAACACTTTTTTCTCTCTTCCGTTCTCGTTATCGTTGTCAACGAGTTAAGTGTCAGTCATGTCATAGAACATGTTGGTTTTAAATTAACTATCTTGTATGTAATGTAGGTACAACAATATCTCGCTACAAACAATTTACTTTTTAATGTTAAACCCAAATAATTTACCTTTTACCATTAAAAGATATTTTAGTATTGTTTACGTTTAACTATTCCTATTGCATTCTACCCGCTGTTAATTGAAATTATGAATTCGTATTAAAATAAGTGTTCTTATTAGAAATGTCTGATAAACAATTAAATTTATAAGATATCAGAATTTCGATTTCCTGTATGAAACTACATATATAATTAGAAAAATATATAATTTTAGTTTAACATCTGAAGACAGTCATTCAAATGGAGCGATCTCATTAGGTATACAAAAAGGTTCCATACCATACCTAAATTATTTTGATAATAAAATATTTCCATGACGCCGTTATGCAACTTCTGGGAAATTTATTATAAATAAATATTTATAACGATACGTAACTATGTAAAGGGAATATTTGATTGAAGCGATTTTCATCATGGTTAAATATAGAGGAGTCTTGAAAAAGACGCAATTTTATGTAGATACAGACACTTAGCGGACACAATTATGCAAATGTGTTTCGTCAATTATTGCCTAGTAACCACTGCCTAGCCACGGGAATTTATCAACTACCCACCATCCCACAGTCCCATTTTACTACATAAAACGTACCTACGTCTCAATAATGTATTTAAGCAGATACGTCGTCAATCGTAAGCTAAGAAATAAACTATCATAGTAGGCACGTACACAAAATGTTTGCTGTATTTTTTGCAAGCAATGGCGTCCTCGGAGCTACGCATATTAGGAGAATTGCGCGTTTGTCATTAGTCAATTAAGATGCTATTCTTCTTTCGCAACCGAGACATTCTGTAAACTCCACATACTACTTAGAATTACCTGCTTATTTGATTTGATATTCTTAGAAAAAACTTTGTAAAAAGATACTAATATAATCGTTTCGAGACGATATGGTGAGGAATGGCACAGCACAGTAATTTTAAAAGAAACAAGTAAGTACGTAGACTAAGCGCTTATTTTTTCCAGCCCGTGGGAGAGCACGCTGTAATACCATACGCATGATAATTTTTCACCAAAACTCTTTGTATATGCAATTATAAGTGCATTTTGTCGGTGTGTCTGTCATTAACTTAAACGTACGATGTTATTTTAAGGACTGTAATCGCCGTGCCAGCGAGGCTTGCTTTTTGCGCACCCTCACGAAAAGCTATGCATTTAAACGCTTGAATTATGAAATTACAGTATCGAGTGTAAACAACCGACTTAAAATAACGCCTGCCTTAATAAAACTTTGCATTATTAATGGCAATATCATTATTATATTTTAATAATATATCATCTTTCTATTACTTATTTCTCAATTACGGAATTAAAGTATCGAGAGTAAAAACCGACTCATAATAACTCCTTCCCTGAAGAAAATTTTGTACCACAAAAGGCAAAATGATTACTTTATTACATCATCTTTTTATAAGTAAAGTAAAACTGCGCCCGTGGCATTGACCGAGAAAAATGATTTTTTTGTGTTTATAGTCAAATAATGAAAAAACCTGTATTTTATTCCAGGCAGATACTTCTATACAAAATATCAGCCTGATCTATTCGATATTTTTAGCGTGAACAAGTAACAAATATCCATCAATCCAAACTTTCGCAATATAATATTATTAATTTTATTAGTATGGAACGGGTAGAGCTTTAATGCTTGATTTCAGAACAAAAGACATCAACGCGCTTGACGACGCTGTTTTGTTTTAATTAAATTGTTGCGCATCACATTCGATCCGAAAGACGGTTTTATGAAATAAGATTGATAAATAACCATAACAATAATAAAACATTAACCAAAAAGACTCAAATAAATCCGGTTTTGAACTTTAGGTAGGTTCACTACAATATATGAGTGCCCATTGTCTCTAACTAAAGTATCCACTTATCTCTTACAGTTTGATGTCATATCCTAATACATTACGTAAGGCCAACACCCAGAAACAAAAGCTGTGTATAGATGAGATCATTATATTGATTCACAATGCGTGAGTTTATTCTGTTATGACAGGCGAGCATAAATTCACGGCAGGACCCTCTGATGCTGCGAGACAATAGGCGTCCCCATCAGCGTTGTCGAAACGGTGAGATACCGTAGGCCTCGACGCTCATGGACACAGGCCAAAGAAGGGTTGAACACAATAAAACGGCTCGCAATTTTCTTTTTGTGACTGACGAGACAATGGTCAGTGCCGCGCTCAGCGTGTGAAATCAACGAAGGCAATTTAGATGCGCGATCGTCTTATAAAGCAACAGAATAAATTAATAATGTTTTTATGCTTTGGACGAATGGCAACAAAATTTTGGTTTTTAAATAACTATTAGTTCTGTGAATTAATTATATAGGTAAGTATTTAAATTATCTCATCAACCATAAAACGTGTTGGATTTTTTGAAAAACTATTTAGCTAATCAATTACCTTGGTATCGCAGGATTATCATATTTACCTTAACGTTGATTTGACACCGCATTGGAATGAAATTGACTCTACGTCCGCAAGTGTACGGGTCAAGTTACAATCCTAATTGATGCATCCTGTCGGGCTATTTCTAATAAAATACTCGTTAGCTCTCTCAACATAATAAACACCTGTAGCTCTATGAGGAACCGCAAAATTACCGGATCTTTAACTCAGCAGGCAGTGCGCTACTTACAATGAACGCTCCTGAGTGGTGGCTGATGATTGCCAAATTATAGGGTAAAGTGTCGTAAGCACAGGGTTTGGTCACGCAATCTAATATTATTTGAAATTGACACATGTGTATTTGAAATAGTAAACGTTTCGCTAGTTAACAAATCAAGCTACGTTCGGTAAAATGTTCTATTTGACTGAAGTTATTTAGTCTGATTAACATTAAAATAAAATTTGGTTTGAAAACAATAAATACATTTTACGATTTCATATTGTGTCCATAAACAAATAAATACCGACACCAGATTTACACCATAAAACAGAGGCGATTTACGATTATGGAGCATATAAATCAAATACCATACTATAATTCCTAACGGAAAAATATTTCAAACGCGAACTTGCAAATAATAATATAATTAATTGTACTTTTCCCTAATGACAAAATACACCGCTGCAAAAAAACCCTAAATCGTTGCGGGCAATATAAAGGGTCGCGTATAAGAAAGCGACAAAAAATTAAGAATCGCCCCGATGCGCCATTATCTTTGAATGTTAAAAATAATATGGTCATAGGGTAATGTACATTCATGCGAGCCGCGTCCAAGAGCGCATTTGAATATTCCATTGAGGCGATACCCCCTGCCTGGGCCGGACTTCACACGCTCTCGGCAGGTACCTACTCCGCACCCGAGCTCGCCCTGACACAACATACTGCAACCCTCCATTTTGATACTAGAATATAACTAGCTTTTTACTGATTATGATTAACTACTCATCTTATTTCCGAATAACACACAACATTATTCATAAACATATGACTTACATAAATATTCAAAGAAAACGTAATAATAATTGATCTATTAGTACCTAGTCACGTTGACTTGGCCTCAAACAGATAAAATAGGTTTATTAATTCATGCAAAATCATTATTGGTTTATAATTTACGTTTTATAGCCTTGGAGTTAATGGCAAAATGGATAAAATAAAATCACCTAATATCCAAGCTATAAATCTTATTCAGGAAGTAACATTAGAACACATTATCGTGTCACCTAAATGGAATTGATCATCAACTAAAGTTCCGTCTGATTAATAAATATTATTTGTTAAAACCTTGTTATTTTTCTTTTGTGTGAGTCACATTATCGAGGTTGTGTAAGAAACTTGTAATAATTAAACAGTTTGAAACAACCGCATTTCGACGAAAATATACCATGTGTAAGTAGATATATCTTTCATTATCAGGTTACAACTAAAAAAAATATTTACTCGTACTTAGCGCGCTTCAAAAATGCTCCGTGTTCGTTACGTCAAATCGAATTACAAGCATCAAAAACCCAAGTGTCAAGACTTGTTTGTCCGACTACTTTGATGAACGCGTAATGGCATTGTGCTTACATGGCGATTGCTAATAATATAGTTTTTATTAGGCAAACGTATTGTGCTAGTTTAAACATTTTACTTAATTGATTTACTTCTTAATTTTTGACGTTAAGAATATTCGCTTGCGATACAATTTTTTTACATAATATTTTAGGCACGTAAAAACAAAAGCAATTGAAAGCCACCAAAGTGAGTTTTGGCCTCTAACAAACTTCAGAATAGGTACAGAATAGGTAAAAAATCAGCTTCTTCAAACAATGAAATAGACAATTAAGAGTTCATGGTTAATTAAAGCCTAATCATGATTTTTAGAAAACTATACATGTATAAATAACAATGATTAATATCTAATGTACATCAGTAAATAATAAGGTTAGCACACCTAAAATATAATAATTGGGAAGAACTAATACATTGATGTCTTGATCGAACCGTCAGGCACTTATCTTCTTTTATTTTGAGGTATTCATATATATATTTTTTAAATACATCCAATTTTTTTTGTTGAATGGCTATTTTGTTTAAGTACATCAGCTCAGCTCAGATATAAATTAAAAACCATTGAGTAAAACGCAATAAATTCAACATTCCTCTCCGTTACATCGCGGGTTCATCCGCCAGATTAAATTTATCCATTAGTTTGTAATTAATAACCGTTTCTGAATGTATTCGTCGCCATACATGCTTGACTGCTTTTATCTTCAGCCAGTATGGATGTATTAACCGAACTTGAAATTTGATACCTTTTTCCTAGCCGTATCTACATATGTAGCTATTCTTATAATGACTCTCCAAATAATAGTTTATTGATTATTTAGTTTTTATCCGACTTCAAAAACAAGGAGAGATTCTTGAGACGTCAGAATCTTTTTTTTAACTTTTGTTCACCGATTACCCGATTGATTTTAATATTGACTGATTTTGTTATAAAAAAATGTTAACAATATAAATTTCACCAAAATTTAAGTCGAAGTTCTAGTATTTTTTAAACACAGAATATAATTCAGTTATGTGCTCGCACTCACTCTTTGTCTAAATTTATTTTTGGGCAATGATCTCTTCTAGCTTGGCAATGGGACTTCATTGCTCAAAAAATACTAATCAAACGTAGTCTTAATTTATATGGGACCACAAGAAAAGCACCAGCTTCCAAATAATAAATAATAATAATAAATAATTACGGACAGTCCACACAGCATCATCTAGCCCCAAGCTAAGCAGAGCTTGTGTTATGGGTAGGTACTAGATGATTGATATATTTAACACAGTATATACATAGATAGATATTTTTTATTAAACTTACATAGACAACTCCCAGACCAACGCAACAAATTTCTGCAGATCGTACACAAATTTGTTCTGAGGTGGGAATCGAACCCGCAACCTCCTGCGTCGAAGGCAGACCTTCACCCACCGCGCCACATCGGTCATCAAATAAAGACAGCAGATATCATAAAGTTTTTTAAACTTACACGATCAGAACTTATTATTATAAATATTTATGTACGGGTAGGTATTTATCGCATTTATTTACCTATTTTTCCCGAAGTTTCCACAGGTTCATGCCGTAACCACGACAATGTGTAAACCTGTTAAAACGTCGAGAAAAATAGGTGAACAAACGCGATAAATGCCCATACATAAACATTTATAAGAAAGTATGTATCATCAAAATCGATTCAGCTAAATAAAAATCTGAGATAAAACATAAAAAAAACTCCTAAGAACCTCTTCCTTTTTTGAAGTCGATGTAAAACGCAGAACAACTTTGATAAATACTTGTAAAAAAGGTGCTACAACCACACCACTATAATAAATCCAATAATCACCTGCACTGCACATGTTATTCAAAATAATGTTGATGATCCCAGTTTGTAATAAAGTACGTCGAGGCTCGCGTGTCATTTGACATTCGTGAGTATTCAGCTTTACATTGCAAGCGCAAGCGCAGGGCTTTAGAAAGCTTGCCAATAAATACTCGTTTGATTATGATCTACGGCGCGTAGCCTGAGGCTACGCCGGGCTACGCATCATTTTTGCACACGTTTGTGCCAATATAATATTTATGGTGGAGGTGGCGTAACATCGATTCCCTCTAACTTGGTTCTTTAGTGTCATGAGAGCTACATATTAGAAAAAGGGGCTGCTTTTTGTGTACTTAAGCACCTCCATTGAGATTACATATTCGTCTGCCAAGTATTATGATTATAGCAAAGCTCCCTATGTTTGAGAGAAGTATGCTAAACATTGGAAGTACCTCTATATGTGCTGATGAGGAGGATAATTTCAAAAATATTTGACTTCCACAATTAATTTAAAGATGTACGTACATAGGTACTAGATGCATTTCAATGCTTAAATTCCTCCATGAGATAGCGCAGGACTGGGCCACATTCCGCGCTATACTCACGCCCTAATACCTAGAAAAACTTCCAATGTGCGTGGGATTCTCGGGAACACGCTAAATAAACACAGAAAAACGGTCACGTTAGGATAAAATGACCACCCACATCATTATTACAGTGCTGTTTTACGCGCTTTAAAAAAGATGAAAATATGTATTTATAGAGTTATAGTTAAATAATTTCTAAAGCCTTCATCTTCTGCGACTATGATGTATTATAGAGTCGAGAATGTAACAGCATTCTGTCGCTCATCATGGAAACACATGTCGGAATCGAGTTATCGGTTCTGGAAATCAAATTAGTCGCCATAACCGTTCTTCACAGAAATGTCATTAAAACTTTCTGCTTTACATAGGTATTTGATAGGTAATGAGGCTGTTAATCGTTGTACACACTTTCATGTATGTTTTAGACATGAGACGGAAAGTTTTGTAGCATCTTAAGGAGCAGTCACATCGCATACAATGTATGAGCGAGCCCCCGCCGCGCTCCTCGCCTCGGGCACGCATTACCATACTCTGCCCCAATCGCTGTACTCCGTAAATTTATTCAAATCTCAGATATGCAATATCGACATGTCCGTATGTGTAGGTGCTTATATCGCAAAATATTTTTAGATGTAGGTCAGCCGAATAAATGTTCTGCCTCCAGTAATTGGACGTGGAAGTAATTGTACACCTATGAAACATTTATAATACTATGCTCGACGCAAGCCTGTGATTACGATACATGTTTTTGATTTATACTTTATTAAACGCAATTTGGTAAGATAAATGATTTTTATTTAGGATGAAAAGGTAGAGAAGCTAATATTGTATAGATAACGTAATTTCTACTAACTAATTTATATCTCCTCAAAATAATATCGATAAAATTTCATTTAAGTGTGTTGTTATCCGGTAATAAAAAGAAAGCCAAAACCTGAAACACGCGTCGAAAGGACTGCTTGTATCAATTACATAAACAGTAACATATTTTGAGTGGTGCGAATGTGTGTGTGGGCGATATCGTTACATTAAGTATTTATTTATATAGGTGCCATATATGTATAGTGACGGTAGGCACACATGTGCGGCTTGCGCCTGCTACTTTCACGCGAGACAGGCGCACCCATATTAATTGCTCCCGTTCTTTGTCGAAGCTTTATTTATTGCCCACACTGGTGATTGTGAAAAGCTCCGAGTTCAATGTACATTAGTTTTAGTTTATCTCGTATATTTGATCTGACGTGTGACACACGAGCGCGGGCGGCCGTTCGTTTGTGGTCAGCGATTTACTCACCTCGCCACTCAAACGTTCATATAAATAAGTTTTCGCATGAAAAATATAACGGAAAGCGCTTGCCATCAGTTTCGTGAGAAAATGTCTGTGTTTGTCATGTTTCTCGTACGGCAACACCAGGGAGGTAAATAAAAAATCAATTATTATCTAAACAAACGTGTGAGCGGGCGCGCGCCGATGTTTTAGAGAAATAAACATTAATTGTGTGCACAACGACCGCCGCCAAAACTAATATTTGATATTCGAAAATACTATTCTAATGTATGTCGTGTTACAAGGCGGTGGGCCTCCAGTCCCTCCACGCATCTGGTACTTTAGCGGCTCTTTTGGGGTCTTCTCTTCGGTTCACATTTTAAACTGGCCATTCCTCTGTGTCCGATAGTTTGTCACTTTATTTCTTTTTGGTCATGTCACCTTCAAGAGCCAGGTAGTGGACTGATCTATCGAATCAGATAATTACATTTGCGAGCCACCTTCATTTTTGTAACTACCTACCTAATGATAGGTGGTAATAAGTTAAATTACTTTATGAATAAACAAATATAGAATCTTAATACATATTCATAAGAAGATCGATAAAAGTACGAATAGTAACGACGTAGGCAACGTGAGGCTGTAAAATAACTTAGGTTATTTTATAGTCGAATTTTCATAAATAACGCATTAGGCAAAAACGGCCACGCTTCACATCTCACGGCCAAACTCGCTATAAATGTGTCGACGAATGCTGACTGCGCTCGCGCACAGAACGCGGAAATAATATACTGTGATTTTACCGCCTAATTATACACAATTTAGCCCACTATCAGAATGCCTTGTTATTTGTTTATATACCTACCTGTTCAGAATTATTACGGGCGATATAAGTTGAAAGAAAAAAATGACCTTCGTAGTCTAACAAAAAATTGATAAGTCTAATTTGCGATGTAAGTAGGTACGAACGATAAAAACATTGATTTTAATAAGTAATTAAGTAAGTGTAATTGTTTGTTTCAAAAACAGAGCTTGGGTTGAACAATGAGGTTTTGAATTTGTGTACTGTAAATCTGATCAATTAGGACTGGTTTTCGATCTGGTTTCCTTATGACATCAGTCCACTAGGCAAAAGGACATAAATAATCTTGGGATTTCCATTTTACATTCGAGGTTAATTTTAAAAATAAAATATAACATTCTCTTACATTGTTGTTCATAAAATATAAACCTATCTGGATATCTGAACACCAGTCATGTTAGTATCTAACCTACTAAATTAAGTGTACTTAGTACTAAAGCTCGTTGTTTATTTGGTTTGGTACTAAAATTTCGTTTATCAAGCACCTAAATCATAAATAAGCTTTTTATTGTATTTCGTCTGATATTTGTTCAAAAAGACAATCACTAAAATCAAACATGGTAATTAATAGCTAAGTAATTAAAATATAAATTTAAGGACAAAGTAGGGACAAAAAACACCAGCAAATATAACTTTAATATGGATGTTGTGCGACATATGATTGTTCTCAGTTGATAATACTATCAGAATGAATCACTGTTATTAAAAGAGTGGTCAAGATGAGCCGGTCATGGCAATAATCAAAAATACCTGTGGAACAAGTTGAAACTGGTCTCGGTGGGGGCAACCGGGCAACCCCGCGTTAAACTCCGAGGGCGTTTTGCATGACGCGGTCAGGTACCGGTCAGTCGACGGGCTCGTCCAATAGGGGTCAGTTGACAAAGCAGGTCCAGTTTCAGGATCCAGGGGTTGTAGGGGACGAGTGTTGGCCGGGCTCAGTGCGCGGTGGACGGCGGTGCGGCCCGGGTGCGTCGTAGCTCGCTACTGCTCGGCGCTTCGCCCCACACGCACGGCCGCTCACTTGAGCCCGGAGAAGGGTGACATCGTGTCTCTTCCTCATTGTCCGAGCCGCAAAGGGTTGATGAGCGTTAAATGCAAGGAGCTTTTCAGCTATCCCTTATTTTAACGATGAGGTCAAAAGAACAATGGAACTTTTTTCATGGCTTCTTAACGTATAGTTTGAATTACGGTAGCAGTTGGTAAAATGGGTGAGAGGTATGATGTTTTGTCCTGCTTCTAGACTTTTTATGCCACGGTCAAAAAGCTTCTAGGTCTTGAAACAAAAGAGGGTTGTCAGAATTGGTCTCATGGAATATTCCATGAAAGAGACCAAATCTGTTTTTTTAAAGCACTTATCTTTTATTTTATTGAGTGGACAGTATTTATTGCCGTTGATAAGTACCTACACCTGCCAATGACGAATTCGAAAAATACAATAGTTGTTACGAATCAAGGTTATACTATTTATAAGAGGTACATAAATGCATCCAAAAATAAAAATAATTAGAATAAAATGCCGTGAGAAGATCTTAAACCAATGTTTAGAACTAATTAAGATAATGGTCTAACTAAGGAAACATAAAATGTTGTGGTGGGGCAATTAGAAGTCAAAATTTAGTGAAATCAGGAGGCGTGGAGACTGATGCGGAAGTGAATTGTAGCTAGGTTACTTATTTGTACTTATTCAAACGGATATTATCATAACCAATAATTTATTAAAATGCATAGATTTTGGTGTGTCGAGATATAAAATAAAATACAATACGTTTTGGTTTTAACTCTATGTATTCCTTTATTTTAAACATTCTCGTTAACCGCTCAACAGTGCAGACGTCCATTTTGGGCATCTGTAAAATATCCGTCAACAGTGCGGCGGGCCATTTTGGGCATGTAAGCTGGCGCCTAGTTTATGCTCAACTTCACGTTTGTTTATGTTTCTATCTTGCTTAAACCTATTGCATTGCATTCTTGTTAGAGCAAGATAGGTACCTAGTGCTAGTCCACATGTTGCGTCATGCAAAAATTCCGAGAAATCCGTAGTCGAACTTCACTTGCAGACAAGAAAAGTTTGTGATTGTCTATTGATTGTTTTGAGTTTTACGCGGATTTATTCGAGTGAAATTGTTTTGGAAATACAAGAAAAATTTAAGTATTCTTAATTTTAGTACTCCTGACTGTCTTTTTAGTACTTTTTGTGTGATAAAATCAGATAAGAAATGGTCCTGGTGCTTGTAACCGACCGCATCCATCACGGTGTTTCTAGCTTTTCATCATAACACTGAGACTTATTAAAGGTATGTAGCATGAAATAGATGGTATAATAACTCAGCTATTCTATAAAATAGAGATTATAATAATAAATGTGTGGTAAATATAGTATTTATACCGAAAATGTGAAGTGGTCTATGAGCAACCAAGATAGGGCTGTCGCACTGTCTAGGTTTGACGTTTCAAATGAACAACAAACCATGGTGCTGTTTAGTGTGGATGGATTGAGGATATCATCATCATCATCATTCTAGCTTGAAATCATACACATTTTACTTGTTGGGGAACAAATATTTTTATCTGTATTTTTATTTGTACAGTTGATAGCTCTTGAAACATTATCACACTTCACACTAATATTATTAACGCGAAGGTTTGAATGTATGGATGTATTTTCTTTCTTCACGGTAAAAGTACTGAACTGATCGGGTGAAAATATTGATTACACACAGAGTGCGTTTTTATTTGTGGGGACAGCCCCACAAATAAAAACGCACTTTGCACGCAAATTTTCTTTGCATTTCACTAAACACACCACTTACGCAGTAGAATGTCAAACGAGCGGCAAGAACATAAAACATTTTCTATATCTCGGAAAGTATACCGCTAACAACATTTCATCACGGAATACGTTTGGTTTGTAATGTTTTAGTATGTCGATTGGCACCTGTTTCAACCATAACTGAAAAATAGAGGTAAGAAAATCAAGTAGGTACGTGTTTGGAAGTCTTCCATAATTGAATCCATACTTAGTTAACCTTCTTTGTGATGAAACAGTGATTTTTTGCAATTTTGATTCGTAAGTTACAAAAGATTTTTGTATGAAATGAAGATATTTTATGCTAGTAATTTGAAGAATACTTATTGTAGTTTTCACAATATCTGTTAATATAAAAAATTAAACAATTTTTGTATGAAAAATCACTGATCTAAGAAAGTGGTTATTTGACTGGCTGAAATGGACTCATTTTGGTTTTATTATTGTACGGAATCTATTGAACTAAAACCTGTAAGTTTTTAAATATGGAAATTTAATATGTTCAATTTTTTGTTTATTTATTTGCCAGGTCCCCACAGTGAAATATTCACTTAAAATAATTGGTACTAAGATACCCACTTGAGGCTTGTTAGTAAGTGTACCCAATTGGTGTTCAGAGTTTAGAAGTGTAATTTTGTAAAAAAAATGTATGATGAGGCTGCTGTTTTATTGTTTTATTATTATTATGGGAATGTAAGCTTATACTAAAACCTAGTATATATGGGAGAAGTAGTTTTATTTTGGAGTACTATCCAAAAGTAAGGCTAAGAATTAGGTGGTTGAAGTTACAGTTAGAATACTATACATTATTTTCTCTTGCATGTATCATTTAAAGTACATGAAATGGTAATAAAAATATTTCTTAACTAGTTTGTATCTAAATTAGATAGTTAAACTGCATAAAAACACCAAAAACGCAGTTTTAGTTGTTGCACATCTTCAGAAAACCCCAACAGTGCGGGCAGCCCATAACAGGTCGCACTGTTACGCCATTTTCGATATATTCGACGTCACTGTTGAGTGGTTAACAATGCTAAAATGATGCATTTTTCATGGGACTAAATTTTGTACATTATAATTGATGAATGGAATGAGCTATTTCAAATGAGTTTCATAGTTCCAATGCGGACCGAATGGAATGTAATTCAAATAGAGTGAGTGGGGGCAAGATCGAACGGTTTTTTTAATGAGATGGTCAGTGTTGTTTTTGAATCCATGTAGAGGAATAGATATTAACTTTAGCTAAAAGTAAATTGGACATAATTAAAGGGTAAAGACTAGATTTTTATAATATGTCAATAACAGCCTGATAAAGCTGTCCAAAAAGTAGAAAACTGTAATTAAAAATATTATTTTTACTTAATTGAAACAGGGGGAAGATGAAAAGGTGACGGGGTAAGATCGAATAAAAATCTCAAAATCTCAAAAAATCGTTAAAACGTATCTTAGGCAGGTCCTAGGCAAAGTTTATGGTCCTAAGTCTATAGTGTTAAGTAATTTAAAAAGTTGTAACTGACTGTAGTGCCAAAATACCTATTTTTAACAAAGATATAACAAATTTAAAAAAAATATATATTCCGAACTTACCCCACTGGGGGAAGATTGAAGAAGAGATTCTCAAACTTTGGAGCCAATTTGCACATGTTTTGACTGAAGAAAAAAAAACTATCTATTAATGAAAAATGAAATAAAAACTGAAAACTTTTTTATTTCACATGAAACCTATATGAATATTCTTTTTCATCACCATAAATAATTCTTAATTTTTTTCTTTTGTACTTTTTAAGGTATTTTCTTTTTCTATTGGATTCTTTTTTATTTCACATTTCTTAGCATTCTTGTTATTTTTTGTTTTACTACTTTCAGCAATTGTTTTCTTATTTCTTATTTTCTTCCTGAAACTTACACAAAGATACAGTTTGAGAACATCTGGCTTTTAGTATGAAATCTGAAAAAGGGTCAAAATTAAAACATTGATATGTTTGTCTTACCCCGTTAAATGTAAATGGGGAAAGATGAAAAGTTGAAATAAATTCTAAAATACGAGAAATAGAGAGATTTAGAAGTAATTACATAAATATGTACAAAAAATAATAGGCAGATGTTTCAATGAAACACTCGTACCTGCCTTGTAATTTAATTTACAAGACACGGGGCAAGATGAAATCACTTTTGTGAATCCTGAAAAACACACTGTCCTAGAAAATTGCATTTTACACACAACCAGGCGTTCTCAGCCGCAACCGCTGACTGAGTTGTGATAAGTAACAAATTGGTGGCCCTAACGATGTTGCCAGCACAGTCATATGTACTATAAATCTGGTGTTATTGAAGAATTTTTGTCTTACCCCTTTTTTCATCTTCCCCCCACTCACTCTACTTACATCAATATATTTATTTCCACAAAGGATCACGCGTCTTTTGTTTTAAAATTCAGTTGTATTTTGTGTAAATTCGCTAACTAAGCTTGTGTCAAATTGTAGAGAATTAATGAAATTTTAAACAAAATTTAATAACATAATACTAAAACAATATTTAGGAAATGCAATTTCTTGGTTTTATAAGTATAAATAACTTTATTTTCTTAACCGTTCAATATAAGAAACTTAACCAAGCTGGAATAATATACAGCCTTATTATGCGTCATCCAAATCTTACACGTACCAACTCGTAGGTAATTGAATGATAAAGTAGAACACTTACGTTAATTGATAGAAACCCAAAAACGTTCGCTGCCTCGAAAATTTATTATAACGGCCAATAATTTATGGCACATTACATTTACCCAACATAAAAACTAATTTAGAGACCTGGATTATTTAACCGTTTTACATAATTAGAAAATTATGTTTACGAGTAGCTTAAAATGTTGCCCCCACTCAGTGAGTGTGATACATTTATTGGAAAAGATCGACCGAGAGGAATTTCCATTGACAAGACCATGTGGCATGTCAAAAAATTATTTTGCATACTATCTACACAAGGCCCTATTCTGCTAAACTAATCGCTTCACTATGACTATGTTCTGGTATCCTCGCAAAATTAGGCAGGAGTAATAAAATCCAAAACGAGTCATAGTAGAATTATAATGGTTTAAGCCTTTATCGACCCACTTGAATATGAATCGGATAAATTCCAATAAGCCACCCATTAGACTTTTTAAATGGAAGTTTCAGCCGTTATTCCAATCAAATCGTTCGTGCATAATGGCATAGCCTCCCAAAATGAGTTTACCGTGGTTTTCCGCAAGTCGACGTGGTGAGTGTATGATTGGCGTAACGAGCACAGGTACCGATTTTGGTCAATAATCGCCATAAGTATAGTCAGGGCCTTCTTACTGAATGCAATAATAATTGGAGGGTTCGATTTATCACATTACTTTTCTCCGAAATGCCCGAACAGTTCTTGTGCAAGCCCTTCACGTCGTCGTGCGCACGAAAATATCTCGAAGAGTCCGCGCCGAGTCCGCGTAATTACAGGTACCTACAACCTACCTACAAACACATGTAGGTACCATATCCACACAACATGCATGAGAAGATTGTAGCAGAATATTTTTCTCGTTAGTTTGGATTTAAAAGACGCAAAAAATAAAAATAATAATCTCAACGGACTCTTCGATGTGACCCTTTTCATTCAGGATGAAACATTATCTATAGCTTAACAAAAGAAGGGTCAAGCCTTCACAAAGCGATAAGTATAGCTTCCCACACTGGTCACCCGTTCGTCGGGGACTGGTCATCGGTGGTCATCGGAAGCTTTGTTTATACATCGTCTCCCTAAGGAAGACCCCTTTTATTTTGAATAGCTTTAAAGATAGAGCTTAGTTGTGTGACACCCCTTTGAATTGCGCAAAAGGCTATTCATGGCTTTGCAGGCGGAATTTACGAACACAATGTGTTGCGCAGGTAGATTCATATATCGCGGAGAGAGCCGGCCTGAGAACGATGCGCAAAGCTATGCGACTGTAACGGACACAGACGTTATCTGAACGTAGATTCAGTGGCTAACTGGCAATATTTGTTACTTTAAGTGTCTTTGGCTAATAGATAATCTTTCAGGAGGTATTATTTTATGTATAGGTACGTATTACTGGAAGAAAACAAGGGGAAATCGCGTTTAAAAAGGTATGCTTTATGGAAAAACGAGAGAAAAACCGATTGAAACTAGTTTGTTTTTGTTGAAGTAGAGATTGTGTCTCTCTATGTAAGAATGCAGTGCCATAACAGTTAGGCGATATAGCTGGGATCGCGCTTTCTGTGCAGAGGCAGGGCGGGGCGCATGTGCTGGAGCAAGGTGCATCGACACTCAGAGAAAGTTGCATCATGATACGCTGTTCGCCGGCGATAAATTTATGTGCCCTTTGTTTCTTTTCGACGATTTATCAAAAAATATCCCCTTTGTGTTCGCGACGTCATAGAAGGGTCAAATGGTCAGCGCTGACGCTATTGTTCAGCGGCACAATGAAACTACAATGTAAGTGAGTGCAAGTTATAATAATTCGCAGAGGAATCGACCTTAGGTCCTGATAAATAATTAAATATAATACAGTCTGAAAAATCCATACAGCTTTATCTAGCTCCAATCTAAGCAGAGCTTGTGTTATGGGGATGACTGATATACCTAACATAACTCTACATAAACAGTTTTATACAGATCGTACAAACATTTGTTCCAAGGCGGGAATAGAACCCGCAACCCCCGGCGTCGCAGGCGGACGTTTGCCCGCCATTCATGTTATATAAATTCTGAATTAAATCACGTTATTTCTTTAGGCATAATAAGCAATTAGACCAATCAAATTTAAATAAATATCATATAACAAATTAAGAGTACATTGACTTTCTCTTCTTTTAAAATTTTTGTCCACTAGAGAAAGAAGATGAAGAGCTGAAGCATAGGGAAACGAATAAACTGTAATTTTTTTATTGATAATGTTTACTTTGGTCGCAGGCATGACAATGTCTGAACGTGCCCTTAATCAAGAAAATAATTGTTAAAAGCGTAGTCCTATTATCTGGATGAAGAAAAAAATAATTGTTTGTGATTATGGATCGTGAACAAATTGATTATCAGAGACGGGATGTGTCACGGGCGTCTCCCTTTTTGTTAAATTACACCACCACCGATAGCATAGGTACATAGCACTTGCATGATCGCTGATAAATGGTACCCGTTAGCGCAGCAACTTGCATCTATTAATGTAAGAGCGCTTCAAAATATAAAATACACACTTTATAAATTGCGTTTACTTATAAGGAAACTAATTGGTGACTAGACACATAATAAATGCTGTAAGAAATCTCTATAACTTAGCCCCAGAGATGCGTTCATGTTTATTTATATTTAGGTATCTAGTGATTATTCACTCACTCAGGACAGGACCTATTTTTACTATCGTAAATTGTAGCTTTCCAGAATTTTCTAATATTTCAACTAACTTATTCGCAAAACGACCGCGTGGGCACGGTATTTATGGACAATATTTATAAGTTATCCTAATCAGATTTTATTCACTACGTTTAAATGTTTTGATTGCATAATATTTTTGATAGTCTTGGGAATTAACGAGTTAATGATTTATAAGGAACTAAAAGAACAATAACAATCTACAAGACCTTAAAGCCCGGCAACTTAAAGTTTAAGTATAAACATAAATAGAGATCTTTTGATATCGCAAGTTGATCGTAAAATGTTGAAGTATATTGCTCTCCTTGTAGTTATTGAGTAAAATGTTGCCAATGATATGATAATGGTAGTGAATTATACCTAGACTTCCGGCTCCGAGTATCTAAGCCGTGCACACGTTGACTGAATATTACCTATCGAAGAATTCCATGTTTGGTAGAACTTATGTCCGTTGTAGATAATGATAGTAATTTTAACAAGATACAGATATAGTCGACGTCATAAAGTAAACCTGACGTCCTTGCAAAAACATTGACACTGATATAATATTTGAAACTGATATTCGTCAATAACCGATGATTATTGAATTTTACAACTTCAAGGTACGTTTGTTAGCACGATTTAATGCAGCGCGAAGAACACCTAGATGAGGTCAATCAGACATAATTTCAATAAGCATATCACATAGCCATGCATCGCGGGGAAATACAAGCAACAAATAAGGGACGCTTCCGATATGGATCAGTTCAACTACTTCTAGATTCCAAAACTTTATAAATTATAAGCTCTATAAAACCTTATAAGCTCCTATCTTTCTAAGAAATTAATAATCTCCCTAAAATATTTCTACGTCGACATGACTTGAGCCCGCAACTTTCTCTCAATACGGGAATACGCTTATCTACTTCGTATATTCTAATAAGATTTGCAGTTTATCTAATTTGGAAATACACATGCACGTGGGCTAAGTAGCTGTCCAACACGAGGCAGCGGCAGTAACACCGGCCGCTAGCTCTGATTGCTGCGTGGGCGCAGAATGCGTGTCGCTGTGCCTGCCGGGAAATGCGGACAGATGCGACATTCTTTTACTGATTTGAACTCAAATATAATCTTGGTACGTACGTACGTAAACTGATGATCACATAAACAGTTCTAAGAAAACAACCAGATACTGAGACAAATGCAAAAAAAACACGCTCGCAGTTGTGTAAGATATCCAGCGTCTCTACCGGATAGAGGGGAACTTTAGATGAATTTATAGAACATTGACAGCTTCTTAATCTTTAGGTCTACAGGCCAAATCTTGAGAAGTCTAAAGCACAATCCAAATATACTGCATGAGCGTTGTGAAACACATTTTGAAGTTTAAGAAAATTTTTAGTAATTTATGAGTAGCTTACTAGAAATTGAACAAAATTCAAAAACTTAGTTTAAAAAGTTCGCCATCTTGACACACGAAGAAAACAATAGTCTATTCAACCATTACTATCAGCATCCAATACGATATTCATTTATTTCTCGTTGATCGAGACTTACTTACGGCTCAACAAAAGGCAAATCTAATAGAACCCTGGGGCTGACTTCAAACATGACTGATATCGAATTAATGCAATTAGGTTTCCGTTTAAAACAATATTGTTTATTGTCAGTTAGATATTAATGGGTTAAATAAGGACAGGTACCAGACAATATTATCCACAACGCTACGTCAACACAACACGGCTCGTGTAATCTGTCTCTGACACGATCCTTGTTACAGCCAATACTATCCAAGAGATAGGATAACACTAGATTAAACTGTTTATTGAAGGACATACGTATATTAATTTATGTAATATAGATTAAGCCAAGTCAAATCTCCTTATCATTGATTTATATTAAGTTATTTATCTTGAGACTGTTATTTACTGTATAGCTCTACACAAAATATGCCACTTTTACATAGTTCTGAATATATACTAGTCTTCAAAACCGCCTAGAGAGAAATTCGATCTTGTTCCAATACTAATACTTATTTTATGATACCAAATATTTCTATTAACAACGAAAATTACAAGCAAGGAATAGAAAAATTACAACTAGTATTTACAATTGAAACCATTGAGCTAAATGCACACGGTTGCAAACAGTCTAAAGGTAGCTCAATTGATCCATGTCAATACCAGTCGGAAGCGTCCCCAAGACACTGGCTGCATTACCACGCTGTATGGCAATGCTGATGTTATATTATATACTTATCATGTATATTATTTGGTATGAACTACTCATAAACTAATTTGTTCTTTTTGAGTATGAAATAAAGATCTTAAAACCGAAATATTTGTCACGGCACATGTTCATATAGGTATCCTTTTAAGTACCTATTAACTAAATACCGTACACGCTGTTGAATAGCTAGGGGAACGATAATTTTCGCATAAAATTGCTAATGGTGATAACCGAAGTAACCTGATGATACTTTGCACCTCAAAGACGCTGAGTAGAGAAATTTTAATGCATCTAATGTCACTAATGTGAAGAGCCTTTCTCACATGCGATGACCAACCCAATTTTCAAATTTTTCACTTTGTTTGGTACCTCTTAAAAGAGTTTTGGTCGCATATAGACAAACATGTGTAACCATTTGACACTGTCAAATTCTTCAAGATAACTGTAACTTTGTCTTTATCACCAACTTATGGTAATGTGACGTGTTTTAACAAACTATAAACCGACTTCAAATTCTTTAAAGCAAAGAATGAGAACATAGTAGAAGTCAATAAAATACGCATTATTATGAATAACTCAAAAACTAATATTTAGATCTTGGTCAAATAAAAATGGGAGCACACGAGAAGCGCCAGCTTTTAAATAGAAAAGAATCATCAAAATCGGTTAATCTACAAAAAGTTTTAAAGTAATACAAATATTAAAAGTCGAATGTAAACAACAGTCGAATGAAGAACCTCCTCCTTTTTTGAAGTCGGTTAAAAAGAGACGTTTATTATGAAAATAAGCGGTCAACCCATTTTTATGTTGAAAGAACCAACCAACGTTGGTAATCGATAGGTTTTATGGTAAAATTAGCTTCTTCCAGCAGCTTTGCACGCCGTTTCAAGTTAAAACTAAAATGCCTGTTTTTATATTCCCGGGACAATGCCTGTTTTTATATACCCGGGGTCCATCTCTCTGTTTCATTTCATTAAGTTTCAGTTGTTTAGGGGTATGGGAAAAAGTAACAGACAGACAACGATTGTTTTTGTAATATTTGTGCGGCATTGTATGGATATAGTAAAAACTACGTGTTTAAGCTAGTGTCATGAATTATAACCCTCAATCAGCTCCCCATTGGGTGTGTCTATACATGCATACATTTATGACAAAGTAATCGAATTTGAACGGCTAATTGCGTACGTCGCATGAATTTAAAAATGCATGGCATTTAAATGCCAGATCGGTCGCCATTTTAGTTCGATGCGAGAGACAGTCACCTTGAAACCGACTTAAATCTGACAGCCTCGACTGTCACTCTCGCATGAACCAATTAAATTAAAATTAAAGCATTACGAATGCTGCGCATAAGTAGTGATCTTATACGCTTTAGTGAACAAACCCTTTGTAGGTACACACTAATATTGTAGATTTTGTTTGATATAGATTTTTTTTATTGTAGATTTTGTTGTACACACTAATATTGTAGATGCTAAAGTTTGGATGGATGGAGGTTTCATGTTTGTTACCTCTTTACGCTAAAAGTACTGAACGGGGTTAAATTTTTGATAGACGTAGTTCGACTGAAATAAAACTGGCTACTTTACATCAATTTTCACGTGGGTGAAACCGCGAAACGCACCTAGGTGAAGAATAAAAAAGTAGGTCTATCTTATTTACTTATCTACTAAATAGGCTACTTACTTTATCAAGGAAGTTTTCTTTTGTTATGGGTTTGTTACCATTCTAATGAATATGATGCTAATTTACATATCTAATTTAACTTTTAAAAATTCATTTCAACATTTTGTTTACCCAAGTATGTTTTACGATTCATCATCATCATCAGCCTATATTAGTCCACTGCTGGACATAGGCCTCCCCTAATGAGCGCCATAGCGCCCTGTCTTCAGCTTGACGCATCCAACATCTGCCAGCAGTTTTACGATTAAAGAGCTTAAACTCAGGCGCGTCACCCACTCACACAAAAGAGAAAAAGTTTTAATACCTGCTTATGTCGTTGTTTACGCAGAGTTACCTACCTACATGTCACAAGTTGCGAAAGTTTTATAGAGCAAGTTATGGTTATGGCGGCAGATCTGAAAAATACGAGCACAACTTGCAGTTACGAGCATATGATTAAGAGATAAGTTTCCAGAACACCTTAACCGGAAAAAAGTGTGACGGCTTCGGTGCACTAACGCTCCTTCATTCATCTGCAGATGGCCGTCGTTTGCTTCTCAGTACCGCTAAATTACATTTTCTAGTAGCCGTGTAACGCGTTTACGAGCCACTTTGAAGATGCTACGGTGTCCGTAATGGCTATTGCAATATTATACGCTCAGATCGTCAGTGATATGAGCATAATTCTCGGCTGTATAATTTTGGTACACGGAACGTACAGCGGGGTCAAAGAAAATTGAAGGGGACATATCGCTTAATGCCTAACATTTTGCCGTCTATCAGACATCTAAGTTTTCTAAGAAAACGAGGACGTTACTTTATTCCGACAAGGCCTGGTGTTTTTATATCGCGTCATTTGAGCGTTTATCGTAATCGTAACCCCTATAAACCCATGCTAGAGATGGTCGCCGTTAGCTTTCTGAAGTTATGTTTTGTTCTTGTATTTTAGTGTCGTTTATTTTGTATTTCGAAAAAGTCTTTTATATTGCCATAAAAGTGGTCAAACTTAGTTAGTTATCTATCAAATGTTAAGTGCAGAGCAGACTATGTAAGGCCGTTTCTGCTCTAATATAAATGGAACATCAGATTGATGGCTTTGACTTCTTTATCGCTGGTACAATAAAAGCTTCTTGGTAGCCGCCGCTCACTCGAAAGTAATGCGAGAATAGAGACGTGAATTTTGAGACTCATGCTTTATTCTACTGTACTGCCATAGATCTTTATCACATAGGCAATGTTTGAACTCAATTATTTATGAGTTACACACGCGCTTGACAGTTGCATTATGAAAGTTTGAATCGTGCTGAGGCTCAATTATCTAAGAATCAGTAAGTATCACTGTATTTCATAATGTACTCAATCAAATTTTGGCTGCTATCTATATAAATAATAAATAAAAAAAAAAAAATCTTGACAATTCACAAAACATCATCTAGTTCCAAGCCAAGCAGAGCTTGTGTGTGATAGATATATTTTTATAATACATAATATAAAACCAACAGAACACCCTGAACTGGAGATTGTACAAATATTGTCTGGAGGTTGGAATTGAACCCGCAACCTCCTGCGTCGCAGCCGGATCTTCGCCCGCTGTGCCACAGAGGTCGTATATTAAGATCATGTCAAATAAATTAATTTGACTTAGTACTGGGCAGGACATCCAAAGAAGATTTATTGTACAAAAATAATATTTAAGCTTCCCATTTTCATTGACTTTCCTTATTTTTTGGGGGCATATGTAACGAAAAAATTTTTGTATAGAGGCAAATTAGTTAGATATTCTCAGCGTGTTAGCAAATTTAACTGCACACATCACTGGTCTCAAATACGAAATTGCCAAATAATTTTGGTAAATATTATTTTTCTTTTGTTTTGATTAAGTATTAGGTTGTCATGTTCAATTTGAATAACGTTTTCTGTAGATTATTGTGACTATTTTCTTGAAAGTAGTATAAATTTTAGGTAGTTAAATTATGAAGTCTATAACAAAAAAAAATGTCTTAATCATTCCATAAATGTCGTATAAGTTATTAACTAAGAAAATTACAATCAAGAAATAGAAACTTAAAAAAAAAACTTATTTATGCACAATTCAAATAATTGAGCTAACTTCATACAGTTGCAAAAAGTCTAGAGGTAGCTCCACCAATTGAATTATGAATTATGTCTTATTAATGTATAATAATAAATCAAGCAACATCTGATAGGTTGACACAATGATGTAAAGATGTCTATTGTAGCATGATTGCCTGATTGGTATCCGAGGCTGTTTGGCAAGCAGTCAAAAAGCGCGGAAGCGATCAACTTTGGAGGAACTGATTAACCAATCATAAACGCTATCATAAAAGTGTAATACCCAAATGAACGCCGGCGGCAACTCTACCCAGCTCTGCATTACACCTCCATGTTGCTATAAAATTTATGAGGGCTCTATTTTGGAAGCTAATTAAAAAAAGTGATGGCCGTTAGAAACTTCGATCGTGAGAGAGTGATAAAACTTCCACAGAAGTAATTTGGGTTCAGAAGTAATCATTTCGTAGGTATACTGTAATTAGCACCCATGCTGTCTTTTATGAAGTTTATAAAGCTTAAGATTTAATTAAATTGATTACTTTGATATTACAAAACATTTTTCGTGAAGCTTTCAATACATTCAATACATGTTAAGAGGACAATTTAATTTAAGTATATCCCATTATCAACAGGAACAAAAGGACTCTTTACTTGCTTGTTTTTTTACCTAGGTACTAGTATTATCTATGTCACGTCATGTTCAGAAATCAGAAATCAATAACTTAGTTTATACAGCTTACCAAATAAGCACTTAGACAAGAAAAGAAATGAGGTGTTAATTGATTTTCTCTTCCAAAATAAAATAATTGTTCAACCTCTTTGGTACTTTAATAAACCTCTTGTCTCAAAGTGTGTTAATATATGTTTCACTTACTAATATTCCCGTATCTATGTACACACAGAATGCTAACAAGAAAATTTTTGTTAATGTCAGTGTCTATCCCACAAAGATAAATTTTCAATATGCTTTCCAATATGACTGTCTATTCATGGGTATGTTGACGACAGAACATTAATGAAGCCTAAACCCAATCAATAGCGTGGAACGGTACTCAGGCCGGCAATATTTATAGTGACCCGCCGCGCCATCGGCACGGTCAAGCCGCTTATCTCGGACACACGGAAACTATTCTTGGTAGTTAGTGTTGACTGCAAGTAACGATCTGATACATACCACGGGTTATACCTCGTATTGTATTATCTGTGTCATGGGTTAGGGTTGTGATTGCGGAAATTTACGTAAGCGTAAGCCTTAAGTGGTAAAAAAGTGTGGTAAAAAAAATGTTTTGGCTCTGCACCCGCAACCTCCTGAGGTTGTTGTCTCAGGACAAATGTTTGTTCGATCTTCAGATATTTGTTTAGGGTGTTCTAGGTGTTGAATGAAAAAATATAAATGTAGTAGGTAATGTATAGATGTAGTATGGATTAAGTATATCAGTTACTTATCTAGTACTCATAAACAAGCTCTCCTTAGCTTGGGGCAAATGATTCTGTGCGAATTGTCGATTAATTATTTACCTAGGTGCCTATTTTTTTTAACAAAAAAGTCGTGAATCAAGCACCTTTTAAGCCATTATCAAAAAACTTATACATATAATTATATGTAGTAAGTTTTCTGATAATGGTTTATAAGTTTTATATAGGTTAATGTTTATGAAAAATAATTAATGTCCAGCCCCAGGACTGAGTTACAACGCTTGTATAGAAATCAGCAAGATTTATACCAACAGAATTACTTATTGACCCAAAACGAATTCGTTTCTAATATATAGACTCATTAATTACAGCGTTGGTGCGACGCGAATGAATTGCGAGCCTGATACTGCGGTCTCGGAGTTTAGTCACGCAATTATTCCGTCGCCGACGAAGCGACAGCCATCGACAAATCTCGAGGTTTCTATTACAATTTGCACAAGCAACGCCTACATCGAATTGTCCCTCCTAAATAAGATTCTAATCCCCAAAAGTGTGCTCGAAAATTCTCCGCGGCACGAAACCTATTAATCAAAGATTGTCCAATGAGCGACTTGCAATCGGAACGAATCGACGACGAAAGGAATAAATTTATATAATGAGTCGGTTAAGTGGTTCGCTTAGTGGACTGTAATATCCAAATCACGTTCGTTTTCAGTGAAGACTATTGTTAAAATGTATTGGTGACGCGATTCGGTGACGGTAAGGAAGGATCTTTACGTCCTGGACCCTATTCAGGTACCTATATGAAATTAGAGCTTAAAGCTCTATGAAGAAGTTGGAAAAGCTTAAACACAACGAGTAGTAGAGAATTTTGCGTGTTTCAAAATAACAAAATATCGATTTCAAATGTATTATAAAGCAAATATGCGAACGTCATCAATATAGTCATAGTCAATAAAATACTAATTTTTAAGGATAACTCCAAAACTAGTGGTCAGATCTGGACTTTTTAAGGGAGTATCAGCTTTAATAAATAAAGAAAAATCAAAATCCTAGAAAATAATTATAAGACTTCAAATTTTAATATTACAACCGTATTGAGAAACTACTATTTTTTAAAAGACAGTAGATATTAAAGCAAACTCCTTTTTTGAAAAAAAGCTAAAATTAATTCAGATTCTCATTTATATTCACCTTAAAAAATTTCTAAAAGAGTTGCAAGAGGTACAAGTTTATAAAACTAATATTAAACACATAGAACATTAAAATAAATATATAGGTAGAATGCAAAAAAAAATCGGATTATAA